>CM038676.1:376082534-376682534 GCA_021605205.1 Aegilops longissima
GTGCCGAGCGCTGTTGGGCCAGGCCCAAAACAAAGGCATCGGCATGCGCGCCTTGGTTATGCCGTGAATCATTCGCCCCCCACGCCCCCACGAACGGCATGCGCCGAATGCGGCGTCAGGAGAGATCGGGGGTTTTTTATTCGAAAAGCGAACGTCCGCCCCCCATTATAAGGGGAAACAGGGCAGTTCGCCCACCTCGCCATTCGCTGTCCAATCTCGAAAAATCACCGCCCCTCCTTCTTCCCAAGTCTCAAGAGAGCAGCCCCGCCTCATCGCCACCAGTACCACCAACGCCGCCGGTCTCCCCACCGCCTCCGCCATGGCTCAAAGCCGACAAGGAAGGGCGGAAGTCGGCCGAGGCGCAGCGTCATGGGCGCCGCGAAAGGAGCGGGCCATCTTTCCCTCCACCATTTCGCCGCAAGGAGCCGAGGGAGAACTACTACCTCTTCTCGGTCGATGGAGACGCGAAGCGATCCGCGCACGGCGGTACTTCCCAGCCGCTGCTTCGAACTAGCCCCAACCTGGGTACCTTTTCTTCGCATCGTTTATTGCAGGGCTCTGCCCGCCCTTCTCTGAATTTTTCTCGGATATCATGAACACTTCACGGGTTCCGCCTCCTTGACTTCACCCTCAATGTTGTCTCGATTATGGCAGTTTTCGCACATCTTTGCGAAAACTTTGTCGGAGTCCACCAAACGTAGCCCTCTTCTCGCCAATTCTTCATGCCCCGAGTCGAGAGAGGAGAGCCACTCACGGAGGAATCGCTTGGATCTCAAGGATCGGCAAGAAAGAAGCCTATCTGGAAGGAGAGCTCCGCAACAAGTGGGAGAAGTGGAGAGCAGATTGGTGTTGGATTGTAGAGGAGAACTCCAGTTCTTTACCGCCAAATACCCAAACCCCAATAGTGCGCTGCAACGATTGGAGCAACTTGGCGCCGGAAGATGCTAGATTGAAGATTGCCATTACCCGGATCCTCGCGCCTCAAAGCTTGCTGACCATCAGAGGCGCCGTTGGCGCAGATTTTTCGCCGCACAGATCACCCCTTGCAGGAGAGGAGGAGACCTGCTTGGGAGTTCCAATGCGGCAGATATCATGAGGCTACGCCTGGCCTCAACTTCAATTTCACCGCCTTGGAGTTGGATGCGATGCTCTCCGAGCTGTTCAAGCACGACCTGATCATCCCGAATGGTTCAGGTTGCCGAGGGAGTCGCTCCATTGTGCAACACTTCCTCGCCGACCGCATCCGGGTAATGATGCCGCCAGCGATTCGCATGGAATTATTCCAACCTGGCAAGAGCCTCGCAGATGACGCCGCATGCGGTGTTCTTCGACAGCTTGAAGAAGTGCTGATCCGCCCGATGAGCAGAAAGGCCTCACCATGACACCATTGATGATTTAGATGCAACAGACGCCACCAGGTGGAAGAGGCAGCAGAAGTTGCTGGCTACCAAGAATTCAGTTCACCGTGGAGGAGGCAGAGGCAGCAGAGGCGGCAAGCCTTGTCGAGCGAAGGAGTTTGCCGGCAGGAGGAGCTTGTCAACCTCGGCCGAGTCGAGCGAGCTGGCCGAGGGCGCCTCCCCACCATCTAGCAGCTCATGAGCGGAGCCCCCAGCTCCACTAAGAAGGCGCCTCCGCAAGGCCGAGATGAACGGGCGGCAGACGGGCTAACAAACATTGCCAGCTGCGACACGCCCACCGCTGCAAGACAAGCAAGCTTGCTGGAGCACCTCACGTTGTCGCAGAATCGGAGCGGGCCTCCTGTGCCACCGCCGCTACTCCCGCCAAGTGGTCAAGGAACCCACCTCCGCCTCGCCGCACCGGAGGCGAGCCAGACTTGATCTCTACGCCAGCTCCGACGAGGAAGAAGAAGAGTAAGCTTCTGTTGTACTTGTATTTCTTCAATTTTGTTGCTTTGTCTTGTATCTGATTTGTTTATTCTCAACTCTTTCCTTTTCAGACGCCGCCCAGAGCGTCAAGAGAGCCAAGACCCCGTGGTTGTCATCAAGGATTTCCTCTCACAGTAGAGGAGGCGGCTATTCGAGACCACTTTATCGACGCGCAACTTTTCCACAAAGCAGCCTCCAGCGAGCCCCCCCAGCTGTAAGTACATGGTTTACTTTTTGGCCGTTGAGCGATATGGGTGCTCTTTCTTGACCGACATCCGATCGTTGGTTTGTAGGAGCAGAGCAGCCTCACCAAGAGTGCCCGAAGCCCCCGGACGTGCCATTCTGCGCCGATTACACCGCCAAGGGAGGATCCCCGCAAGGGAGCGTTCTCCGCAAGGGAGGCTTCTCGGCAGGCAGTTCTCCGCAAGGGATAGCGCCAGCGACCTCGGTGGTTGAGACCGCGGCTGCAGATCCCATCGCTGGTAATCCTCTTGCCGTAAAACTTCCCTTGGGTTCTTTTTCTTCTTATTTTCTTTTGAACATCCGCTTGATTGTTCTTTTTTTTCTGGTCGCCGATCCGCCCGCCGCAGAGCCGATGGAGATTGAGGTCGCCGGCGAGGAGGACACGCTGGCAATGCCGACGACGCCGCCGCCGCTGAGGAAGAAGCCGCTACCGACGAGCCGCCGCCGGAGGAGGCCACCAAAGGCTGCCGCCGCAGAAGCGGGCGAGGGGTCCGGCGATCGTGACCGACGCCCCGAGGTCAGCAGGAGCGCCAGCGCTACAATCGACCGCCGATCCCTCCACCGCTGCCGCAGCGCCAGTTCAAGAGCCCCAGCCCGGCGCTTACTTGAAGGCCGCGATGGCGTTTTCATCAAGCTTCCACAGGTGTCGAGCCTGTGGCGCCGGTCGAAGGAGAAACCTTTGACGAAGAGCTGCTCGCCCACTGGCTGACGCTGGTCGACGCGCCAAGCAGCAGCAGCGGCGAAGTCCGAGGAGGAGCAGCTGCTGCGAAGCCGCTGCCGCTTACCGCACCAAAAGCCAAGCTGAATCCCGGAAGCGCTTTGTCGCGAAGGCGGAGCAGACATAGAGAAACGCGCTGAGGAGCTCCAGGCATCAATCGAAGCTCTCCGGCCTTGGCAGAGGAGCGAGAGCAAATCATTGAGGCGCTGCAAAGCCTTCATCCTCGAGAAGGCTGAGGTTGAAGAGCAACAACGGCTTGCCCCGAGAGGCTGTTCACAGAAGAAGGCGAAATGGCGAACGGAAGATCAATCTTGACAGCCATGAGGAGGAGCTTGCGACGCGAGCAAACATTTGGCGGGCTATCAAGGAAGCAAAGGATGCCGCCGCAGCTGCCGAGGCCGCCAAGAAGGAGCTGGAGACGAAGGTGACGCAGCTGGAGGCCGGCCTCAAGAAGGGCGGTGAAGAGCTTGCTGCACTCAAGCATGAGCGAGAGAAGGACGCTTACACTCTTGGCGAGCTGCAGGTCGCCCCTGGCCGAGAGGAGCAAGGAGCTCAGCGCCGCCAAGGACTCCAAAGCAGATCTCGAAGTTGAAGCTGACCACCTTGACTCGAGACGCTGGAAGGCGCCAGGAGCGGAGGTGGCCTTGTTGGAGAAGATCAAACCGACGAGGCGCTCTGGCGAAAGTGCTGTTGCCGCCTGTAACACCTTCAGAGAGAATGTGGAGCACCGGACCGAGGGTCTCGTGAATGTTGCCGCCGCCATCGACAGGAGCCGACGGAGCTGGGATGGTGGATCTTGGATATTCCTTCGATGAGCACCTCCAACCCAGCGCCAAGCTCAGCTTGTTCTTCAAGGGCGCAGTGACGGCTCTCCAGCCGACCGGAAGAGATTCCAAAGCAGCTGGCCGAGGAGTCGCGCCAGATCTGCGCTGGAGCTCTGCGGAAGGTGCCGATGAAGGTGGCCTTCCGCAATCCAGGCCTCAACCTCACCAAGCGCCCTCAAGTCCTTGCCGCCGGATGCTGATGTGGAGGCACTCAAGGCCTTTGTCGCACCCATTGTGGACAAGGTGGGCAAGATCAAGAGGGTTGATGGCGACTGCCAGAGATTAGGCCGCTAATTTTATCTTTTCCTTGTCGCTGCTGGTCATGTTAGGAGAACAATCTATTAGAGCTGCACAAGCTATTTTGTAATATAACTCTATCTCGGCAATGATTGCAATGTTATTTCCTTTACTTGATTCCTTCCTTTGTATGTTTTTGCCTTACGCTTTTAGGGAACTTGTCGGCGCAGGCACCTTTGTCATGAAGGCTGAGTGCGAACGTCAAGAGCCTCGCCGGGCGGTGCCGCTCCGACAAACAACCTTGTCGCAACTAGTTGCAGCTCACTTAAGTTGTTGAGCGGACTCAAACAAAGTAAGGGCGCAACTAGCTACGAGTTGGTTCCTCCGCGCGACAGGTTTTCCATACAAAGCACGGTCGCTCGAGGAAGATAACTTAAAAATTTAAAAGCTGATTGCTCAAAATTTAGCAACTTAGCTTTTCTCGTCTTTGCTTCCCTAAGGCGAAACTTCCTTGAGCGACGCTGGTCCACACCATTATCTTCTCCTTCCCCCCCGGCAAACTTGTGTGCGAGGGAGCCTTCCTTTCTTTGAGAAAGAGAAAGAAGAGAAAATAAAATTATGGAGCCTCGCGGCTCGTTATTGCTTACCGGGTGTAGGTGCTGCACAAAGTGTCAGATAACACATGCAATAAAATGATGAAATCATGAAATTGACAAGATGCGCGAAGCACATGAGCTTTACTTATGCACGGATCTGCGCTCGCTTTGTACAAAGGATTACATGCAACATCGGCAAGACTTGTACAAAAGGTGGTTGCCGAACAGGTTCCGCAACCGCGCTCTCACGGGTAAAACTTACGAAGATGCTCAATATTCCAGAGTTGCTCACCGAATGCCATCTTTGGTCTCAAGGCGACAGCGCCAGGCCTAGTGACTCGCTTCACCCGATAAGGGCCTTCCCACTTTGGCGCCAACTTGTTGGAATTCTTGGCGGACTGAACGCTACCAAGAACAAGGTAGCCTTCCTCAAGACTTCGGCATTAACTTTATGGGTTATGGTAGCGGCGCAAAGCTTGCTGATAACGAGCAGCTCAGACAATGGCTCGAAGACGGTCCTCCTCGAGGAGCAGTCGTCATCTTGTTGCAGCTGCTCTTGCTCAAGCTCATCATAAGCGAGCACTCGAGGTGATCCGAATCTGAAGTTCCGTGGGGAGAACTGCCTCTGCTCCATAGACTAGGGCGAAGGTGTCCGCCGCTGGATCGATTTGGTGTCGCCCTCGATCGACCAAAGAACCACCGCAGCTCCTCAATCAGATTTCTTCCGCGACTTGTGCAGCCTCGTCGAAAGTTCTGGTCTTGAGCCCACGCAGCACTTCAGCATTTGCCCTCTCCGCTGACCGCTACTTCCTTGATGAGCAATGAAGCAAAGCAGACCTTGGCGCCAAGATCTTGGACGACAGCATGAAGGTACGACTCGTGAATTGCGTGTCGTTGTCGGTGATGATCCTGTTAGGAATCCCAAACGGCAAACAATCGACCAAGAACTTGACTCTTAATCGGCTGTCACCTTCCTCATCGCTTCCACTTCCGCCACTTTGTGAACTTGTCGATTGCAACGCATAAGTACTCAAAGCCCCGACTGCTCGGGAAAGGGGCCGAGGATGTCGAGCCCCTGCATCAAAAATGGCCAGGATAAAGGGATCGCCTGGAGAACTTGAGTTGGCTGGTGTATCCGCTGAATGGAACCGCACGCTTCACACTTGGTTACTTGTGCAGTTGCATCCCGGAGGGCTGTCGGCCAAAGAAACCTTGCCGAAAGCTTTGCTGGCAAGTGTTTTGCGCCAATGTGGTGACCACATATGCCTCCGTATCTCTCGCCAACAGCTTATGTCCATCTTCCCGTGAATACACTTCAATTTCACACCGTTGAGTCTTCTTCATGCAGTGTGTGTTGTCGACAAACTGGTACATACATTGACTGCCGGGCTACTCTTTCCGCTTCTTCTTGCTCTTCGGAAGTTCTCATCTCTCAAGGAAATGGACAATCTGCTTTGCGCCCATGCCGGAGCTTGTGGCTCGACAACAAGGACTAAAGGCACATCCGCTGCTGGGAACATCCGCTTCTCTGGCAAGAACTCGCGGCTCAGCCGAGCTTGATGTTCCCGGCAAGCTTGCCGGAGCAAAACTTGTCGGGAGCGCCTCGCTTCAACAAAACAAACCCTAGGGCTTGTCGGAGCAGACTGCTCCTCAAGACTCTTGGTGTTGATCTTGGGACCTTCTTGGCGGCGGCTTCGGGAGCTCTGCCGGAAAATAGTCACCGAAATCAACTTCCTCTTCTTGTTCTGTCCGAGCTTGATGGCATTACATCGGTTGAGTCAGCTTGAGCACAAAAATCCCTGGTTCCATTGTAACTTGAGGCGGCGACTTTGACAAAGCCATCGCTATATCGTTCGAGCTCTTGGAACATATTCCATCTGCAGGCCGTCCAAAGTGCTCTTCTAGCTTTCTCACTTCATCAACATAGGCTTCCATCAACGGACTCGATAATCCTTGTTCACTTGGCGGACGACAAGCTGCGAGTCACCCCGACAATGAGCTTCTTGATCCCAAGGTCTCTGCGATCTCGAGACCGCAAGCAAACCTTCATACTCTGCAGTATTGTTTGTTGCTTGCTCCTTGGGAAAGTGCATTTGGACTATGTACTTGAGGTGCTCTCCGTGGTGCTACAAGCAGCACACCGCAAGACCGGCGCTTTGCAGCGAGAAGGCACCATCAAAGTACATCAGCCACTCTTTGCTCGCTTCCTTGACGAGGATGCTCGCTTCGAATTTCTTCATCTTGTGTTGGCGCCCATTCTGCTATGAACTCCGCCAACGCTCGCTTTGGATAGTTGAGGTGCTCTCAAACTTGAGGCCAAAGCTTGACAGCTTCCAAAGCCCACCGACAATCCTGCCTGCTGCTTCGGATTTTGCAAGATCCTCTTCAGCGGAAAGCGAGTGACGATCGTGATCTCATGTGCTTGAAAGTAATGGCGAGCTTTCTCGAGGCCATGAGAAGGCCGAAAAGCAATTTCTGCACACCGTAGTACCTTGACCTAGCCCCCGCAGAAGGGAACCGACAAAATAAACTGGGCGCTGCACCATCCTTTTCTCGCATCCTCTCATACGCTGCACAGACCATCTTTGTCGGGACCAGAGCTTGCCGGTGAAGTGCCTTGCTTGTCGCTGGATGCCTCTCGCCGGGTTGCTAGCTCATCATCCGCCTCCCTCTCCGCTACTAACGCAGCACTAACCACTTGATTGGTTGCCGCTATATATAGCAGCAACTTCTCTTGTGGCCTAGGTGCGACAAGTATTGGGATGGAGGACAGGTATCTCTTTAAGTCTGCAGCGCAGCCTCCGCTTCGAGTCCATTTCATTGACCTGCCTTTTTCAAAATTTTGAAAAATGGCAGGCGCTGCTCAGCAGACCTAGAGATAAACCTCGCCGAGAGCAGCTACGCAACCGCAAGCCTTCATACATCCTTGACGCGCTTTGGTGCTTCAATCTGCTCAATGGCCTTGATCTTGTCGGGATTGGCTTCAATTCCCGCTGAGACGAAGAACCCGAGAAGCTTGCCGAGGGGACTCCAAACACACACTTCTCGGGTTGAGCTTGAGGTTGATCTTGCGCAGATTTGCAAAGGTTTCGTCTAAATCTTGAATCGAGTTGCTTTGTCCTTGCTCTTGACCACTATGTCATCCATGTAGGCTTCTACATTTCGTATTTGCGGCTCAAAAGCGCCATGGACTACTCTTGCAAATGTTGAACCAGCATTCTTTAAACCGAAAGGCATCCGTCACGAAACAATATGTGCCACATGGGTGATGAATGTGGTTTTCCTCATCCTCTTCGCCATGAAGATCTGATGATATCCTAGTATGCATCAAGAAATGGAAGCAAATCACATCCGCCGTGGAGTCAATAATCTGGTCGATACGTGGCAAGGGAAATGGGTCTTTGGGACAAGCTTTATTAACATCGGTGAAGTCGATACAAAGCCTCCATTTTCCGCTTGCCTTACGCACGCACTACAGATTGGCCAACCACGAGGATGGAGCACCTCCGACAAGGCCTGCTGCTTCCAATGTCTTGATCTCTTCTGCATGAACTCTTGGCGCCCACCGCCGCTTCGACTTTCTCGCTGACGTGTCACGTGTGAGGACAGACGCAAGATGGTGCTCAATTACTTTCCGGGAACACCGGGATGTCGACGGTTGCCATGCAAACACGCCGACGTCGCCGCGCAGAAAGCAACGAGCCGCCTTCCTATTTAGGGTCGAGAGTGGCACTGATGGTGAAGGTACCACCAGTACCGTCTTCCTTGGGGGACACCTTCTTGGTCTTTGGTGGAGCTGCCATTGTCTTCTTACACTTGCCGGTGGAGCTCGATGGTGCGTCCTCGACGGTAGCGCAGCACTCCGAAGAGGTGCGCTTGCCGGAGTAGGCATCAGAGCTCTTGTCGGACTTGGTCTTCTTCTTCCCCCCGGGAGCTTCAGTGGCAAGTGAGTTGCTATATGTTGCAGCTGCTGCTTCCCGGTAGATCTTGTCGGCGCAGATAAGAGCATCCTTCTTGTCGCCAGGGATAGAAATGACACTTATCGAGCCTGGCATCTTGACCAGGTTGTATGCATAATGAGAGGCTGCCATAAACTTGGCGAGTGTTTGACGCCAAGTATCCCATTATAAGGCAATGGGAAGTCAGCAACGCCAAAGGTGACCCTCTCAGTCCGAAGTTCAACTTCACGCCAAATGTCACGGCAACGTGATTTTTCCCTTTGGCTTGCTCCTTCCCGGATTAATTCCTTGGAATGTGCCGGTCTCTTCGAGCTCGCCATCAGGGATTTGAAGCTTCTGGAGTACCGCGGAGGAGATCAGGTTCAAGCCGGCCCCGCCGTCAACTAGCATCTTAGTGACCTTGAGGTTGCGAATAGTTGGTGAAACCAACATCGGCAAGCACCCGACCGCAGTGATGCGATCAGGGTGGTCCTCAATATCAAAGATGATAGGCGTGATGGACCATTTCAGAGGCTTGCGTGACTCGATGGATGGTTCTGCCGCATTGACTTCCCGCATCCACTTTGCTTGAGTTGGCGGTGTGAAGTATGCAGATGCACCACCGCCAACGCATTGTGACCTCTCGTGGCTTTCTCGAACTCCTGCTCGCCGGTTTCATCATCTTCCATGTCTTCATCGCTGCCGCCATCTTCATCCTTGTCGCGCCACGGGAGGTCTGTCTCCTTGCCGCTTGGCCTTGCCACAAGGCGCCCTCCCCGGCCGGGGCGCTTTCTTGCTAGCTCCTCCAAAGACCTTCCCGAAGCTTTCTCCTGTCGCGTCGCTCAGACTCAGCCTTCGCTGTTTGACAAGCTGCTCGACCTTCTTGTAGCTCTGGAGGTCATGGCCCTTGGTGCGGTGGATCTTGCAATACTGTTTGTTGGAGCCGTCATGCTTGTCGGCGACCGCCACAGCTTGGCAGTTGGTGCCCGCGGCAACCTCCTTGCCGGAGCTACCAACTTTGGCTTTCTTGGCGCCACCTCCGTTGCCGGACTGCTCAACAACTAGCACATCTTTGCCTTTCTTCTTCTGCTGCTCCGCCGCTTTTCTTGCCGGGCGGCCTCCTCACCGCCGATCCTACTTCGCTTCTACATTCTCTCCGGGAGTCTCCTCCTTCCTCAAAGACGCGCACACTTGTCGGCCGGGGCATATAGCTCATCGATGTCCTTGATTTTGTACATCGCCATCTCCTCCCGCATCTCGCGGTTCCGCACGCTCGATGGAACGCTACTGATTACCACGGCAGGGTGGACATTTGGGATGTTGTGCTTTGTACACGGCTGAATCTCTGAATGAACTTGCGCAGGGCTCTCCTTCCTTCCGGCGAAGCAGATGAAGGTCGCCTTCGCCATGAGGTTTGTGGTCACTTTGTGAAGGCGCCAACAAACCGATGGCATAGATCCGCCAAGAGGATATGGAGTTGTCCGCAAGTGCATGAGCCAGATCTGACATTGGGCTTGAGTACCAACGAGAAGTAGTTGGCCAGATCTTGTCGCTCGCTTCGCTGCTTGCACCGCAATGGTGTAGATGCTGAGGAACTCCGACGGATGCGTCTTGCCGTCGTACTCCTGTGGTACATATGGCTTGAAATTCTTCTTGCTGGGCCATCGACTTGTCGCAGCTCACAGTGAACGCAGGGCAACTCTCCCGCGATACGTAAGTCGCTCGTTCTTCGGCGCATGCATGTCGACAGAGGGTCCAGCGCGCTGGTCGGATTGACGCCGCTTTCTTCGGCGCGCGATGCGAGTTCGAAGCGCCTTCTTGCCGCTGCTCGGAAGAACTTGGCGCTGATCGCGACGAGCTCGTGGATCCGGCGATGCGGTGGAGTCGCTGTCGAGGTGGATCCGACGAGTTGGCGATCTTGGACTTCGGGTGAGAGTGCATGGTAGTTGCACCCCACAGGTTTCGCCGCCACCGCTCGCGTTTTGTCGCCTTGCCGCGGCAGCGATGTAGTCGGTTGCCGCGAGTGCCGCCGCTGGCAAAGCCGATGAGACTTCGATGGTGGCCCTCCATTCATCGACCTTGTCGGGCTGTTGAGGGTAATCTAGGAGCAGTTGAGCTCTTCCAAGGCTTCGCCTGGAGTGGTGGGTGGCAAGGGCGAATGGCGCGAGGAGCGGATATGCTCGGACTCCTAACTATGTTAGAAGGAGCAGATCCCGCCCAGCGACCGTGCCTCCTCGTGCCAAGATGTTGGTGTGCACGCTGGTCTTGAGGGCTTCGGGATCCACCAGCTCGATCTTGATCCAACGAAGCGATGGTATGTGGAATACCATGACGCTGCCGGTCCCAAGGCCTCTGAGATGGGCGCGTGCATGAACGGACGCCGAGGTCTCAGGCAGCCTTGTCCTTGGACTTGGCAGCATCATGAGCTCCCTCACCGCGCCGTTCTTCGCTGGTGTCACCCCACCACCCATTTGCTCCGTGGTGGTGGGATAGACATGGACGGCTCCGCTGCTGCCGCCTTCTTCTTTGGTGGCATGTCGATGAAGATGATGAAGATGTTGCTCGTGTGAACGCCGGATCAGGTTCACACAGCCTCGACGCCCCTACCGTGCGCCAAAGATGTCGGGAAGCTGATCGGACCCACGAACACCTATGGGACCGGGCGGACCGAGCCCTTTCGTTCGGTGGGGGCGGAGGTCGCACGAAGAGCAGATCAAGGCTAAGCACACGCAGCAGTTTACCCAGCTTCGAGCTCTCCGAGAGATAATACTCATACCGCTGCTTGTCTGATTGTATTGTGTTTTTGCTAGGGAGCTGCCGAGAGCTACAAGACCTAGCTTGAGTTTTCTCTGGTTTCAATGAACCGAACCCTCCTACGCTATGCATGGGCCTCCTTTTATATGCTCAAGGGTCTCCGGCAGTGGCAATGTAGACAAGGGCAAAACGTAAAAGGAGTCATGGTTGGTACAGCTACTTGTACAAAGTATCATACCTAACCCGACGGCAGGGGACAAAGGCATTAAATGCCCGCCTAAGTCGACTAAACAAAGGCGAAAAAGGACCGTCGTGGGCGCCACCGCTCGCCACGATGGCAATCTTGTCGGCGCCGCTTACCACCGCGCTCCCGGCTGCACAGACCTCTTGCCACGCTGCGCTACCGAAAGGTCCCATGGGGACACGCTGGTGGATGAGCTGGAGCGGAGGAACGGAGTGGTAGTCTGCTGCAAGCGCCTTGCATGTCGTTGTTTTGTCGCCCGGAAGCTTGTCGCCACCGGGCCTTCCCAAGAAGCTCCTCTTGCCGGGCCTTGCCTCCTGTGTGCCTTGGTTGGCCTTTCCGCAAGCTCCTCTTGCTTTGGGCCTTGTCTCCTTGACTTAAATACTTTGTTCTTGAATGGCTCTAATGGAGCTGCGGAGGACCTTGGCGGTCACCAGAAAGCCTTGCAGCTGGTGTCTTTGCTGATGCCGTGCGAGTTCGGGATACTAGGGTACCCTACTCTAGTACACCGACAAGTGTAGCTTGAAATCGGGCACACATGCAAACACTAAGCATTATATCTGGCCTAGATGCACATAAGTACAATAAAGAACCAATCATGGAGCGGTATACCTTGTGATCAAGTCAATACCATTTCATCAAGGCATAGATGGCCATTTGTGGGCATAGGAATTTTGAAGCCTTTGCAATCTTGCATGCCGAATTTCCTCAGAACATCCTTGAGGTGTTTCTCCTGAGATATGAATATGCCATTGCGATGTTGACGAATTTGAAGACCTAAAAAGAATTTCAACTCTCCCATCATAGACATTTGATATTCTTCATTCATCATATAGGCAAATTCATCACTATAACATTGGTCAGTACAACCAAAGATAATATCATCAACGTATATTTGGCACACAAACAGTTCACCATCATAAGATTCAGTAAAGAGAGTAGGGTCGAGTGAACCGGGTGTGAAGCCATTCTTCATGAGGAATTCCTTCAAAGTATCATACCACCCCCGAGGGGCCTGCTTGAGGCCATAGAGCGCCTTGTTGAGTCTGAAGACTTTGTCAGGATTCTTTGGATCTTCAAAACCTCGGCGTTGAGCAACATATACTTCTTCCTCAAGCATACCATTGAGGAAAGCACTTTTCACATCCATTTGATATAAAGTGATATCATGATGGTTAGCATAAGCAAGTAATATGCGAATAGCCTCAAGTCTAGTAACAGGTGCAAAAGTTTCATCGAAATCAATTCCTTCAACCTGTGTGTAGCCTTGAGCTACAAGTCGTGCCTTATTCCTCACCACAAGGCCATTTTCATCTTGTTTGTTGCGATAGATCCACTTTGTGCCAATGATATTATGCTTGCGAGGATCTCGACGTTTGACCAGTTCCCTTACATTGTTGAGCTCGAACGATGTAATTCTTCTTGCATGGCCTGAATCCACTCAGCTCGAAATACTTCATCTACCTTAGTGGGCTCTGTGATAGATACAAAGCATAGTGCCCACAAAAGTTAGATAAATGTGAAGCTTTTGAGCGTGAGAGGACCTGGTGCTTCAATGTCATCGATGATCTTCTCAACTTGCACTTCTTTTGCAATGCGAGGATGAGCTGGTTGTCGTCGAGGAATTTGATCAGCATTTTCTTCAAAGACCATTTTCTTCAAAGATTATCTTGAGGTGCATCAGCTCGACGTTCTTCACGTTCTGGAATGACTTCTTCAGCAGATTCTTCAGTAGGAATGACATCCTCAGTCGCCTTGAACTTGATAGAATCCTCAGGTGTTGGTTCATCTATCACAGAAGGTAGGTGCTCTCTTTGCAAGCCATTAGTTTCATCGAACCGCACATCTACATTTTCAACAATCTTGTGAAGAACATTTGTAAGTGCATCTAGTGCCCCTTAGTGATTTTGGTGTATTGAAGACTTATAGGTTAAGGGACTAATGTGTTTATGAGTGTACACAGGTCTATAAGTCTATGAGGAGTATGATATTTACAGAGAAAGTCGACCCCTAAAAATGAAGTTCTTTGACTGAAGACTTTGGTAATCTGAAGACTTTCTGAAGACTTTGAAAGTGAAGAAATTGGTGTGACCTTGAAGACTTGGTATTCATTTGAGGAACATGAAGCGAGAAGACTTCTGTTTTCGTAGTTTCGTGTTCTCTTTCTTGAGTCATAGGAAACACCGTACTATTAAAGGGGGTCGAGGAAATACTAAGGAAAAATTTCCATGTGATGCTCAACTCAAAATCCTACACCTACCAATCCCTTCGAGTGAAGCCTTTGGAAATCCCATACAGTTCAGTCAATTTCTTCAATGACAGAGACAAAGTTCTTCTGGTTGCTGAGGAATTTGTTCTGACTGAGGAGTTGGGAATTCGCCAGTGCGGATTACCTACACAGCGAGGAACATGATAGCCCTGAGGAATTTGAGAGTCAAATTTCCGACCGTTGTTGTGCAACGCGCCAGCTGTACCAAAATATCTTATCCACATAACGATCATATCATTGAAGGGCATTTATGTCTTATCATGTCGGGCTGCTCCCTAGGCTATAAATAGCCGCCCCCTACAACCACTAGCTGGTTGGCTGCTCCGTGAGAACTTGACACTTGTCATTTGAGAGCAACCCATCCTCCAAGACTTTGAGCTTAAAATCATCGAGTGAGGAAAACCCCAAAACCAAACCCCTATAAACCCAAAGTGATTGAGCATCATCAAGAGATTGATCCTGCGTGGATCCAACGCTTGTTACCTTTGAAGACTGTGCTTCTTCCAGACAGTTAGGCGTCATGGTCTAGAGCATCCAAGAGGAATTGTGGATCGCCGAGTGACCAAGTCTGTGAATGTTTGGAAGTCGCTCAAGACTTACCACAGTGATTGGATGAGGTATGTGTGACCTTAGTTCAAGGAGAATACGGTGAGGACATGGTGTCCCGAGCTGCATGCTCACGATCGGTGTCCGGACTGTGTCCTCGAGTTTAAATACTCACCACTCCAACCAGTGACGCATAACCGAGACATCAGTTGGAACTGGTCTACCAAATCATTGTCTTCACCAACCTAACTGGTTCTATTTCCTCAACTCTTTCATTTCCTTATTACTGTGTTGAGTGTTTGTTCATATCTGTGTTTGAAGACTTTGACTGAAGACTTTCTCAATTTCCTCAGTTCAATTTCTTCAGTTTGTTTGTCTTCATCTTGTATTATCCTGTGTTTACGGTTTCTGTACTCTTTGATTGTCTTCATTTCATCAAATGAATACCAAGTCTTCAAGGTCACACCAATTTCTTCACTTTCAAAGTCTTGAGAAAGTCTTTAGATTACCAAAGTCTTCAGTCGAAGAACTTCATTTTTAGGGGTCGACTTTCTCTGTAAATATCAAACTCCTCATAGACTTATAGACCTGTGTACACTCATAAACACATTAACCCTTAACCTATAAGTCTTCAATACACCAAAATCACTAAGGGGCACTAGATGCACTTACAAATGTTCTTCACAAGATTGTTGAAACTGTAGATGTGCGGTTCGATGAGACTAATGGCTCACAAAGAGAGCACCTACCTTCTATGATAGATGAACCAGCACCTGAGGAATCTATCAAGTTCAAGGCGATCGAGGATGTCATTCCCATCAAGAATCTGTCAAGAATTCATTCCCGAACGCCAAGAACATCGAGTTGATGCACCAAGATAATGCCGATGAAGATGGTGTCAAGAAAATGCTGATCAAATTCCTCGACGACAACCAGCTCATCCTCGCTGCAAAAGAAGTGCAAGTTGACAAGATCATCGATGACACCAAGCACCAGTCCTCTCACACGCCGAAAGCTTCACATTTATCTAACTTTTGTGGGCACTATGCTTTTGTCTCTATCACAGAGCCCACTAAGGTAGATGAAGCATTTCTAGAGCTTGAGTGGATTCAGGCCATGCAAGAAGAATTACATCAGTTCGAGCTCAACAACGTCTGGGAACTGGTCAAACGTCCAGATCCTCGCAAGCATAATATCATTGGCACAAAGTGGATCTACCGCAACAAGCAAGATGAAAATGGCCTTATGGTGAGGAATAAGGCACGACTTGTAGCTCAAGGCCACACACAGGTCGAAGGAATTGATTTCGATGAAACATTTGCACCTGTTGCTAGACTTGAGGCTATTCGCATATTGCTTGCTTATGCTAACCATAATAATATCAGTTTATATCAAATGGATGTGAAAAGTGCTTTCCTCAATGGTATGCTTGAGGAAGAAGTATATGTTGCTCAACCCCCAGGTTTTGAAGATCCAAAGAATCCCGACAAAGTCTTCAGACTCAACAAGGCCCTCTATGGCCTCAAACAAGTTCTACCAAGTGGTATGATACATTGAAGGAATTCTTCGTGAGGAATGGCTTCACACCCGGTTCACTCGACCCCACTCGCTTACTAAATCATATGATGGTGAACTGTTTGTGTGCCAAATATATGTTGATGATATTATCTTTGGCTGTCTCGACCAACGTTATAGTGATGAATTTTCCTATATGATGAGTGAAGAATATCAAATGTCTATGATGGGAGAATTGAAATTCTTCTTGGTCTTCAAATTCACAACAACACAATGGCATATTCATATCTCAGAGAAATACCTCAAAGATGTTCTCAAGAAATTCGCATGCAAGATTGCAAAGGCGCTAAAATTCCTATGCCCACAAATGGCCATCTATGCATCGATGAAAATGGTATTGACTTCGATCACAAGGTATACCGCCCATGATTGGTTCTTTATTGTACTTATGTGCATCTAGGCCAGATATAATGCTTAGTGTTTGCATGTGTGCCCGATTTCAAGCTACACCGAAGGAATCACACCATAAGGCCGTGAAGCATATTCTTCGATACCTAGCTCACACACCAACACTAGGATTATGGTACCCCAAGGGTTCTACTTTTGATCTCATTGGATATTTTGACTCGACTATGCTGGTGATCGTGGACCGCAAGTCAACATCCGGTACTTGTCATTTCCTCGCATTTATCTTTGGTCTATTGGTGCTCAAGAAATAGAACTGCGATCACCATCTCATCGCGAAGCTGAGTACATTGCTGCTGGCTCTTGCTGTGCTCAATTGCTGTGGATGAAGCAAACTCTCAAGGACTATGGCATCAACGTGAAGAATTTGCCTCTCTACTGTGACAATGAGAGTGCCATCAAGATTACTCACAACCCAGTTCAGCACTCGAAGACAAAGCACATTCATCCTGACACTTATGCAAAACTGATGACTTAGATGTGCAACACACGAAGAAAGGTTTTTCTTCAATCAATGAAGAATAACACTCTAAGTGTGAAGAAATTAATGAAGAATTTGATTCTCAGAACCCTACGTCAATTGTACGCGGTGTCTGAAATCATCATTCTTATACGGTGGGTCACGCCACCACCAAAGTTGAAAATCTTCAATTTGAGTTTTTTTTTGTTTTGAAATTCCTCAGTTTTTCAAATTCTTCAACTTTGCAAAATCTTCACTGTTTCCGTCGTTTTTCTTCATTGGCTATATACTGTGCTAACCACCAGTCGACTGGTGGTTAGCAATAGATCCGCACGAGTCCGATCCACTTCTCCCGATAGTTAGCGATAGGTGCGCTATCTTCTCATGCTCGCTTTCCACTGATTTTTTCCTTCTCTCAAAAACCGTAGTAAATCGCTAGTGGTTTTTTCTGGTTTTTTGCTACATAATATGAAAAGAAAATAAAGGTGCTTGAAAGAGGATTCAAACCCAGGTTTATGCAATAGCTGTTGAGCCTAATAACCAACTAAGTCACCTGTTGTTATTGTCTATTATAGATAAACAACGTTATTTAAACCATTCTTATTTTTGTCATATCAGAAGAAAAAAAAAGTTTGGCTTGGTAACTTTAGCATGACCAGCGTGATAACTATGGTATGAGCAACATGATAACTATACCATGATAAGGCTGTTAACTACAGTACGAGAAGGTTAAGGCATGGGGAAGTATGGTAATTTAACACAGAAATTACTGGTGAAAATGTTTCAAAAACTTCCCCCCTTGGATGAAAGATACCGTAGTGTTTAAAACATAAGATACTAGTTATCATATCTGCGATGTATACATTATCATGTTTTTTACACAGAAATTACCGGGTGTATGTTTTTCAACAAAAAAATCTGGTCAAAAAATACAATGGCGTTTCTATGGGAGTTATGAACTTTGTATGTCTCTATTACCATGTTATTTACATAGAAATTACTGGCCCTCCCCACCCCTCGCCACACGCCACATTTACCGTGATCGGGTACATAAGTTATCAGTGTACCATGTATGAGTTATCATGTTATTTGCACATAAGTTACCGTGGCATGTTTCAAATGATTTGCCCACCCCCACCCTCGCCGACCAAGTCATCGTGACCGGGGTACATAAGTTATCGGGTCCGCAATGTTTGAGTTATCATGTTATTTGTACAGAAGTTACTATGGTATGTTTCAACAACACCTCGCCAAAGTTATAGACAACGTATCTAGGACCGGGGCACACAAGTTATCAGGTCTATGAAATGTGAGTTACCATGTTGGGGGGTCGGTAAAGTTAGTAGGAACCGGGTACATAAGTTATCAGGTCTGTGATGTGTGAGTTACCGTTATTCACAGAAAACACACAGGGGGAGGGGGTTATATTTCATCAACTCTTTCTCCATTCTTTCCAAAGTTAACATGGCGCTCAGATGTACATGAGTTATCGAGTATGTTTAGAGGAAAAATCTTGGGTCACAATTACCATGTTGTTCAATGAATTATCGGATATATGCTTTTCAACAACTTTTTTTCCCGGGTCAAGAAAGTTATCGCGTCTAGGCTCGGTAAGTTATCAGGTCTGCTATATGTATATACCAAGTTATTTACACATGAGTTACGAAGGTGTTTTTCAACAACAAAATAGCAATCTCAAAAAGTTACCATGTTTCAGCTAATTGTTACCAAATAAGCCGCATATATTACCATGCTCGGATAGATGGCAAGAACCAATAAATTTGGAGAAAATCTCGCCCAACCCAGCAAATTACGATTTCATTTTGTCGAACTAGTTAACTCAAATAGAAACATGCATAAAACCAAGACAAATAACATTTGTTAATGGGTTGGTCTGTGCGTGCTGAAACTTTTAAGGGGTCGTGGGCTCGAGTCCTAGTACTCGCAAATTATTTATTTTTTAATTTTTCCATCGAAACTAGCAACCACCGTAAACGGATAAGTGGGAGGTGGAGATCACGGGCGGATAAGCGGGGCGGGAGATCACGGATTAGCAGGAACAAGGATTTAAGAAAGAACAGATCGGAAGACGCGATCAATCGTAGGTTTCAGATCGAACGGCGCGCGATTCGTGCGGATCTGTTGCAAACTGACAGTCGGCAGGAATTTAGCATTCTCATTATATATATGGGTTTATGTCCTCTACAGCATTCACTTATGGATATTTCTTCAAGTTGCTTTTTCTGCTAAGTGAATGTGATCGGACCCTTCCCCCTCTATGCTATACTCAACCCAATCTATTCACAAATTCTTCATGTGCGTTCTATTTGAAACTCGTTCAAAATCTTCACTGTGTCCTAGTCAGCTGAAGAAATTGCGAACGGAACTTTTAACTTATCTTATCCAAATTTTCGGCTCTGCCGCTCAATCCGTTCCGCTTCCCACGATAGACTTATCTACTCACCCACGATCTAACACGATCTCCACTTATCAGTACGTGGGTGACACATGTCAAGCGAATGAGAAGGGTCAGGGGCACGTTCGTCCAAAATCTTCGGGTGAACAGTTTTTCACCATGGCTATATATACCCCTCTCCCTTCCTCACTTCCTTTACTCCGCTGACCGCTCTCGCCGCCGAGCTTCAAACCCTAGCGCCGCCGCTACTCCATCGTCACCGTGAGGAAGAGCTTCACCGCCTCGACTCGTCGCCGTCAGATTGCTACCGATCCGCGAAATCTTCACTCCGCCGCCAGAAGCTGTCTTCTCCGCCGAAGTTAGGGCGTGGGAGATCTGAATCGATTTAACTTCTAATCTACACTTCTCGGTTAAATGCGTGTTCTTCATTCGGGTAATTAAAAGTTACTTTCATTACTCGCTTTGATTCTCAAACCTTCCCGAAAATCTTCAAAGGTGTTTATTCTTCAAATCTTCACACATATGAACACCTCAAACGTAATATGCTCTTGATTCGCTTTTTCTAAGCATCATTTTTTTTCAAGATTCCTCAATTGTGTGGATCTTCGATCTATACAACTCGAACCTAAGACAAAGAACGCTTAGTGAAATTCTTCAAGGCTCATCTGGTCAAATTCTCAAACTAGTTCTTTTTGAAAACCTTCGAGAACGATATGACCTCTCCAAATTCCTCGCAACTATACTCTGCTCACGTGTACTCATGTCCGCCGCTGAATCACGAGGTTCTCATCAACTTAACTCATTTGCAGCGTTCCTCAAGAAAAGTTACACACTTCTTCGAGAGAACTCGATTGTTCAAATTCCTCACCAAGAATATGGCGTATGGAAAGAAGCCACGAGAAAGGAGGAAAGAGGCCCGAGGTCATGATTGCGCTTTGAAATACCGAGGACATATATCTTGACTATTGCACACTGATGAAGCCAAGTTTGGCAAGGAAAACAAAATCAGTTGCAAGGTGCGATTCAGAGGATTGAAAGGAGATGGGCAAGGGAATGGAGGGAGTACAGGTATGTTATTCCAAAGTACATGAAGAAATTCGCACTCAATCCTCCATGCCCAAGAGCTCCATTGGCACTGCCAAGAAGTCGACCCCACCAAAGATCAAGCGTGGTGAGGATTTTCCCAAGAATGGGCCAAGCGCCAAGCCAAGTTGGCGAGACAAGCCAAAGAAGCAAAGGAGGAAATTCAATGAAGACTCTCATCATGGTGCCACCGAGGCCCCTGCTCAGCCTGTAAAATCAATGGCAAGGAAGCCAGCGCACAAGCCAAGTGCTTCACCAATAGTGCCCTCACGGCCAAAATCCTCAGCAATGCCCTCACAGCCAGATTCTTCAATGCCCTCACGGGCAGTTCCTCATGCTGATCCTGCTCCTCCAAAATCCTTAGCTCCTCCTCCAAAGTCCTCTGCAGCTCCTCCAAAGTCCTGAGCACCTGTGCATCTGGCCACGTGCCAAAGGACTGCAGGCATCTCTATTGCCTCGTGTCTCAAAGAAGTTCTCACCTACACCAAATTCTTCATCAGCCCCACACTGCTGAAGACTAAGGCAACTGCTGGACGAGGTCCTCGGCCAAGTCCGAAGAAGAAACAGGTTGCCTTCCAAGTGATGATGAACTTGCAGAAATCATCAGAGACCGACAAGAAAGGGCCGCTAGAGCCAAAGGCACACCTGTGCCACTGCTTTTGGATCCAAGGGCGATCCTTGAATACATTGATCCATGGCACAAGGATCCAGAGACACCTATGTCTGATTTTCATTTGACTCCTGGACAAAGTCACATGCTGACCCATTTCATCTCTGAAGAGAAATGGAAATTTGAGAAGGCAAGGCAGATCAAGAAGGCTCAGTTCAGGAAAGAGAAGTTCCTGAGGAAAAACGTTGTCAGAATGACAACTGAGGAACTTCTCAAGATCCAGTCTGAAATCAAAGCCCTCAGTGATGACTTTGATGCCGATTATGTTGATTGGCAAGGAGCCAAAGTCGGATTTGTCAATCTGACAAAGAAGTTCACAAATGTTGCAACCCCAACGCAACAAGAAATTCCTTAGGCTGGAGCCTCTGCTCAGCCTGCTGAAGAACATGCCAGCATCGCTGATGATTTTCAGCCTGCTGAAGACAATGCTAGTTCCAGGGCTGATGACTCCATTCCAGCCGCTGAAGAAATTGCCATGGCATCCACTAGTGGTGCGCTCAAGAAATCGAAGAAGTCGAGGCAACTGATCGCCATACCGAGGAAATTCAACCAGATTCCTCAGCTCCTCCCGCGCCTACACCAACTCCAATTCTTGCATCTGCGTCAGATGTGAAGAAGACCAAGGCTGCAGAGCGAGCTGTAGTGAAGAAAAGGAAAGCATCAGCTGCGTCAAATTCTTCAGCCCCGAAGAAAATGAAGCCAATGACCAGCTCATTTGAAAATCCAATTGATGCTGTTCCGATTTCCTCCATGCCATCAAAGGACCTTGTTCCTTTTGGTGAAGAATATGAGATCCCAAGCGGATCTGATGAAGAAAATCATTCTGCTGCTTCGTCGAGCAGATTGATGAAGAAATTGAAGTGGATGCAATCCTTCAACACCAATCATTTCCTCGCCTATGCCTCAGTTCACACACCAAGAGGCTGGTGTTGAGGAAATTGAAGACGAAGACGTGGATATTGGATGCACCACGCTGTGATGAATGATGACTTTGGGAAAGTCAAGATCCCAATTCTCCACTCTTCACCCCAATCCAACAAATTCCTCACCCCCTGCACCAACAGTTCAAATGGGCTCAAGAAACTCATCCCAACTCATCCGCAGCATCAAGAAATTCCAGCCACTAGTGTCAAGAACCCGTCACGATCCTTTGAACACGCTGGACTGCATATGAAGAGGAACCAGAAAATCCTCACTCAAGAACCTGAGATTGCGATTCCCGAGGTAGTGATGCAACTCATCGACACTCCATCGCCAAAGCCAAAGAATCCATTCTCAACGAAGCAAAAGTTCAAGGCTGAAGATTTCTTCGGCGAGCATGTATTCTTCATCGACTATAACCCATATGACTCGCCGCATAAGGAAGAGGCATTTCGGATTGCTAGTCAAGCCAACTTCTATTCCTCAGGCTATTCAACAAAGACAAAGTCTTCGATCATGCACATATTCCTCACGTGGACATGGAATCTCTGCCAGCTTCGAGCCACCCTCGTTGTTCTTCACGATGCGGGTTTGCTGAATTTCAGACCGACATTTGTGATTGGAATGAGGAACTCATTCTTCAATTCTATGCGACGCTGCACATCACCGGAGACTCAAGATGTGAACTCATGGGTATTGGACTGATGACAAAAATACTCACTACAAGGCACCAAAGAATGAATTGCTTCATGCCCTCCCACTCGGCCTCGCCTTGATGGTGCTCGTTGCATCTACAACGAACTGAGCTTTCAAATCATTACATGCAAATGCTGATGAAGCCTTTGAAGCCGTGATGTGCACCTCGAACCAAATTCTTCGTCAAGGAATTACTATATGTGCCTCGGACCGTCTATCGATTCGACGAAGACAATGAGTCCTATCAAAGGCCACGACTCAAATGATGAAGAAGTCATTGGCATCATGAAGAATATGCTTTTCAATATCATTCATGGCGTTCCGTCCAACTTCCATGATTTCTTCATGAGGACTCGCAAACATTGCTATGTCACCTTTTGAGCTGAAGCCTTATGCACCATGGATTATGAGGTTCATCAGACAAGGTCTTCACTCAACTACAAGGCTGATACTCGAACCACTGCAGCTACTTGCCTCCAATTGAAGTCCTCAAACGGACATTTTCCTCACCGATGACAAAGGCAAGGCAACTGCTGTGATAGATGAAGGCATTCGTCCATTGATGGTCAATTTCGCAAGGCTGCATCCTACTCCACCAATGATGACTCGCCACACATGACTCGCCGCCAATACCTCAAAGCAAAATCCTCAAGCCACAAAGACACTGTGGTGATGACTGATCGTGAGTTACTCCTCGCCTTCATCGGAAGGTTGATCGCAATCATAAATGGGTCAAGCGTCAGTTTGGTTCAATTCTTCACAACATGACCTCAACACACAATGCAGTGAAGAAAAACCAATACTACCTCCATGAAACCTTCAACCGCACCTGCGCTGTTCTTTCTCATGTCTACAACGCAGAAGAACTCAAGAAAATGTGTCTCAAGGAAGAATTTGACTGGTCTGCACCTCTGCCGAAGAAATTCAAGAAGGTCAAGGTTCCTTCCTTGGTAGCCAGCTCCTATTCTTCATCGTATGACACATCGATGAAAATGAAGACTTGGACGACACATGACAGGCCCTACTACGACAACCGACCCGATAACGCCAAGCGCTCCTCCATCAACTTGATATTCTTCAGGGCATTAGTCCTCGCCGATCCTTTTGGTCATTCGATGACAAAGGGGAGAAATTTGAGTTAGTCTTCAAGCGGGTCTATTATATGGGCATTTTTTGCTAAGTTACAACTCTCGTTCTTCTCAAAACTTTTATTGGATCGAGTTGTAATCTTAAACCCGATGGTGCTCGATACTTTTGATGTGTTCCTCTGCATGCTTATTCTTCGTTATATGTTAATACACGATGCTGAATTACATCACCACCATATTTCATCATGCATTTCAAATTCTTCATATTATATGTCAAATGCGTGTATGAATTACAAGATATAGGGGGAGATCTACATGATTCAACTCTTCAAATGTGCAATGCCTCAAAAGCAAATTCCTCACTATGCACATCTTCAGGGGGAGTTCTTCTATATCTTGCAATCAAATTCCTCAATATCAGTATTTACACTTCATATGTTTATCCCCGTTGAGGCCTTAACCTATATTGTCATCAATCACCAAAAAGGGGGAGATTGTAAGTGCATCTAGTGCCCCTTAGTGATTTTGGTGTATTGAAGACTTATAGGTTAAGGGACTAATGTGTTTATGAGTGTACACAGTCTATAAGTCTATTAGGAGTTTGATATTTACAGAGAAAGTCGACCCTAAAATGAAGTTCTTCGATCAAGACTTTGGTAATCAAGACTTTCAAGACTTTGAAAGTGAAGAAATTGGTGTGACCTTGAAGACTTGGTATTCATTTGAGGAACATGAAGCAGAAGACTTCTGTTTTCGTAGTTTTGTTTTCTCTTTCTTGAGTCATAGGAAACACCGTCTTCGTTAAAGGGGTCGAGGAAATACTAAGGAAAATTTCCATGTGATGCTCAACTCAAAATCCTACACCTACCAATCCCTTAGAGTGAAGCCTTTGGAAATCTCATACAGTTCAGTCAATTTCTTCAGTGAGACGAAGTTCTTCTGGTTGCTGAGGAATTTGTTCTGACTTAGGAGTTAGGAATTCGCCAGTGCGGATTACCTACACAGTGAGGAACATGATAACCCTGAGGAATTTGAGAGTCAAATTTCCGACCGTTGTTGTGCTACGCGCCAGCTGTACCAAAATATCTTATCCACATAACGGTCATATCACTGAAGGGCATTTATGTCTTATCATGTCGGGCTGCTCCCTAGGCTATAAATAGCCGCCCCCTACAACCACTAGCTAGTTGGCTGCTCCAAGAGAACTTGACACTTGTCATTTGACAGCAACCCATCCTCCGAAGACTTTGAGCGAAAATCATCGAGTGAGGAAAAACCCAAAAACCAAACCCCTACAAACCCAAAGTGATTGAGCATCACTGAAGAGATTGATCCTGCGTGGATCGGACGCTTGTTACCTTTGAAGACTGTGCTTCTTCCAGATGGTTAGGCGTCATGGTCTAGAGCATCCAAGAGGAATTGTGGATCGCCGAGTGACCAAGTCTGTGAAGGTTTGGAAGTCGCCTGAAGACTTACCACGAGTGATTGGACGAGGTCTGTGTGACCTTAGTTCAAGGAGAATACGGTGAGGACTTGGTGTCCTGAGCTGCGTGCTCAGCGACTGGGTGTCCGGGACTGTGTGTCCTCGAGTTTAAATAGTCAGCCGCTCCAACCAGACGTACAATTGAGACAGCAGTTGGAACTGGTCTACCAAATCATTGTCTTGACCAACCTAACTGGTTCAATTTCCTCAACTCTTTCATTTCCTCATTACTGTGTTGAGTGTTTGTTCATATTTGTGTTTGAAGACTTTGACTGAAGACTTTCTCAATTTCCTCAGTTCAATTTCTTCAGTCTGTTTGTCTTCATCTTGTGTTATCCTGTGTTTACGCTTTCTATACTCTTTGATTGTCTTCATTTCATCATGGTGACCATGCTTGTATTCTATTATGCTTACTCTTGAGTGCTTATTCTGCTGCAAGTAGTTCTTCACTTAGGAATTTCCTCACCGGCAAATTCATCATTGAAGAATTCATAAAAATTACCTATTCACCCCCCCCCCTCTAGTCGATATAACGCACTTTAAACATTGTTGAAGACTCTGTAGGTGTGCGAGTCCTTTCCGTAACCAAGCATAAAACCTTCATGTGCTTTCGGTGCAAATTTAGCATTGTGATGAGGATCTCTAATCCAACATTTAGCACCGAAGACTTTGAAATAACTCACGTTCAGTTTCTTGTCAGTGAGGAGTTCATAGGCAGTCTTCTTGAAGAATTTGTGAAGATATACCCTGTTGATGATGTGGCACGCGGTATCAATTGCATCAATCCAAAAACGACGAGGCGTTTTGTATTCATCAAGCATATTGCGAGCCATCTCAACAAGAGTTCTGTTCTTGCGCTCCACGACGCCATTTTGCTGAGGAGTATAAGGAGCAGATAACTCATGAGTAATACCAAGTTCATCAAGATAGTCATCAAGACCGGAATTCTTGAACTCAGTTCCATTGTCACTCCTGATGTGCTTGATCTTCACACCAAAGGTTGTTGAAGCCCTCGAGGAAAATCGTGTGAAGACTTCCTGCAATTCATGTTTGTAAGTAACAATGTGTACCCATGTGTAACGAGAGTAATCATCAACAATAACAAAGCCATATAGAGATGCATCATTAGTGACTGCTGAGTAATGATTAGGACCAAAGAGGTCCATGTGAAGCAATTCGAATGGACGAGTAGTGGTCATGATAGTCTTTGCTGGATGCTTGGCCTTGGTCATTTTTCCAGCTTCACGGGCTCCACACAAGTGATCCTTGAGGAATTTGACATTCTCAATGCCAATGACATGCTTCTTCTTCGCAAGCGTGTGCAAATTCCTCATGCCCGCGTGACCAAGTCGTCGATGCCATAGCCATCCTTCTGAAGCTTTTGCAAGTAAGCACACGGCTGGTTGTGGTCCTGTTGAGGAATCAACAATATACAAGTCTCCTCTCCTAAAGCCTTCGAAGACTTTGGAATGGTCAGAGTCCATAATCACAACACAACGATACTTTCCCAAAGACAACAACCATATCAAGATCACAAAGCATTGAGACTGACATGAGGTTGTATCCTAAGGACTCAACAAGCATGACTTTGTCCATGTGTATGTCCTTAGAGATCGCAGCCTTACCTAGACCCAATACCTGACTTTTGCCTTTGTCAGTAAAGATGATATGCTTCAGATGCGATGGTGATAAGGGAGCATCCATCAATAGATTCTTGTCACTAGTCATGTGATTTGTACATCCACTATCAAGGACCCACTCAGAGGCTTTGGGAAGATCATCCTGCAGATGAATTAGTGCAACTTACGAACTCATATACTTCATCAGTGAAGAATATGATATCAAATTCATCAGATGAATTTCATCAAGCAGTAAAACACATATAGTAGTAGGAGGACGTGTGAAATGAAAGTTCATTTCTTCATGATTAGCTTGCGTCCTTTCAGGCATTTTTGTCAGGCCCCCAGCGAATTCTTCAGACGTTAAAGCACGTCTGGAGACCTGAACCTGCAGAAGAGATTAGTTCTTTTTCTTCACCACCCACATCTGAAGGGGTGGCAAAGAGTTCATCACTCTACGAGCTCCACATGAGAATGGTGGCATAGAAGCCAATCCATTTCGTTTCACACAAGAGGGGTTAGGGTAAGTATATGAATAAGGAGAGAAATTCTTCGAGGACTTATGAACATAATGGTTTGAAGAATAATGCACATATTCATAGCCCTTAGCTCTACCCTGCGAAACAGAGTTGTTAGCACGATGATAATCATATGAGGACTTTGATCCTTTTGAGGAATTTGATCCACGTGAGGAATTTGGTCCGTATGAGGAGTTTAATCTGGGGTTCCAATTCTTCACAGGTGGTGTCATGAGGACATTCACATGAAGACTTTCAAGGCACCTTTTGGGAACCCAGATTTTTTTCATAGGAGAGCCATTCCTGCAGTTAGTGCCAACATATCTAGCAGATACTTCATCATTCTGATTTTTGAACAGTTTATAGTTGGAGTCAAATGACTCATCAGAAGAATGAGGAGATTCACATGTAAAGCCAGATAAGTTAGATGGATCAACTGGAGGTCCCTTTGCAGCAACCCATGAGGTTCTGGGTACCGCTCGAGCTTCCAATATGTTCCATCAAGATTGAGTTTCCCTCAAAGGCAATACCCTCTTTCCTAGGGTTCCTATTGAGGATCTGCTTTTAAGCACGCCACAAAGAGTCTGATGCCCTTTGAGGCTTTTGTACATGCTCATCATGTACAATTCCTTCAACCCGTGATCGTCAATGATACTAGCAATGTCCTCGATGAGGAATTAGTGATAGCAGAGGCAGGAGAAGAATTTGTAACAATTGAAGCATTTGGACATTCAGGTGAAGAATTAGCAGATTCACGTTCAATGCACTTTAAGCATGGAGGAACAAATTCTTCCTGAGCCACGCTGATCTGTTGAGCAAGTAATGAATCCTGCTCCTTATGAAGATCTTCATAACTCACTCTTAGCTTCTCAAGATCTTGTTTTCTTTGAAGAAATTCATAAGAAAGCTTCTAATGATCAGACAAGAGAGTGTTATGATGACCTTGAAGGCTGTCAAACCTAGACTGAAGTCTTTGAAGATTTTCAGCCAGGGCTTTAGTGCGATCCATTTCTTCACCCAACATATCATCACTTTTTCTAGCATGTTTTGAACCTTTTCTAAGGCCGTTTGTTGTTTAGTGGCAATGCAAACAAGTTTGGTATAAATAGGTTCAACATCATCATCAGATTCATCGTCACTAAACTCGGATGAGGAACATTCAGTTACCTTGACACCATTTGCCATGAGGCATGGTGCAGAAGATGATGGATCTGGTTCGAAAGTCATCGTTTTGAGAGATTCCTTGAAGTCCTCAAACCAAGGATCATGACGGGTTCTATGACCTTCATAGACGTCAGAGATTCGGTCCCAGATAAGCTTCGCATTGCAAAGATGCATAATGTGCTTGAATTCATCTCTGGATAGGCAGGAACAGATGATGGCCTTCGCCATGATGTCAAGTCGAGTGTACTTGCGAATGTCATCAGCGCCCACCTTCTTGCATAGATCCGTAAGACCAATCTCAGTGACGGTCCACAGCTTGCTGTTCATTGCCATGAGGTGCTTCCTCATCATGGCCTTCCACTTAGGATAATCATGACCGTTAAAGATAGGGCATGTCACTTTCTTCATACATGCGGTCGACATAACTAAAACTCCAGGCGGTTAAACCAAAATCACATAGAACAAGGGAGTACCTTGCTCTGATACCAATTGAAAGTGCGTTATATCGACTAGAGGGGGGTGAATAGGCGATTTTTATGAATTCTTCACTGAGGAATTTGATGGTGAGGAAATTCCATAGTGAAGAACTACTTGCAGCAGAATAAGCACTCAAGAGTAAGCATAATAGAATACAAGCATGGTCACCATGATGAAATGAAGACAAGCACAGAGTACAGAAAGCGTAATCACAGGATAACACAAGATGAAGACAAACAGACTGAAGAAATTGAAATGAGGAAATTGAGAAAGTCTTCAGTCAAAGTCTTCAAACACAGATATGAACAAACACTCAACACAGTAATGAGGAAATGAAAGAGTTGAGGAAATAGAACCAGTAAGCTTGGTCAAGACAAAGATTTGGTAGACCAGTTCCAACTGTTGTCTCAGTTGTACGTCTGGTTGGAGCGGGTGAGTATTTAAACTCGAGGACACACAGTCCCAGACACCCAGTCGCTGAGCACGCAGCTCAGGACACCAAGTCCTCATTGTATTATCCTTGAACTAAGGTCACACAGACCTCGTCCAATCACTCGTGGTAAGTCTTCAGGCGACTTCCAAACCTTGACAGACTCGGTCACTCGGCGATCCACAATTCCTCTTGGATGCTCTAGACCATGACGCCTAACCGTCTGGAAGAAGCACAGTCTTCAAAGGTAACAAGCGTCGGATCCACGCATGATCAGTCTCTTCGGTGATGCTCAATCACTTTGGGTTTGTAGGTGTTTGGTTTTGGGTTTTCCTCACTTGATGATTTTCGCTCAAAGTCCTCGGAGGATGGGATGCTCTCAAATGATAAGTGTCAGTTTCTCTCGGAGCAGCCAACCATCTAGTGGTTGTAGGGGGCGGCTATTTATAGCCTAGGGAGCAGCCCGACATGATAAGACATAAATACCCTTCAATGATATGACCGTTAGGTGGATAAGATATTTTGGGACAGTCATGCCAAGAAGACAAGAACGGTCGGAAATTTGACTCTCAAATTCCTCGGGCTATCATGATCCTCGCTGTAGGTAATCCAGACTGGCGAATTCCTAACTCCTCGGTCGAATAAATTCCTCAACACCAGAGGAACTTCGTCTCACATCAAGAAAGTGACTGAACTGTATGAGATTTCCAATGGCTTCACTCGAAGGGATTGGTAGGTGTAGGATTTTGAGTTGAGCATCACATGGAATTTTTCCTTAGTATTTCCTGGACCCCATTTAACAGTACGGTGTTTCCTATGACTCAAGAAAGAGAAAACTAAACTACGAAAACAAAAGTATTCACACTTCATGTTCCTCAAATGAATACCAAGTCTTCAAGGTCACACCAATTTCTTCACTTTCAAAGTCTTCAGAAAGTCCTCAGAGTACCAAAGTCTTCAGTCGAAGAACTTCATTTTTAGGGGTCGACTTTCTCTGTAAATATCAAACTCCTCATAGACTTATAGACCTGTGTACACTCATAAACACATTAGTCCCTTAACCTATAAGTCTTCAATACACCAAAATCACTAAGGGGCACTAGATGCACTTACAGGGAACCGACAAGTATGTATCGTTGCCATTAAGGATAACAGGATGGGGTCTATTTCTACATAAATAGATCTTGTCTACATCATGTCATCGTTCTTATTGCATTACTCCATTTTTTCATGAACTTAATTCACTAGATGCGTTCTGGATATCGGTCGATGTGTGGAGTAATAGTAGTAGATGCAGGCAGGAGTCGGGCTACTAATCTTGGACGTGATGCCTATATAATGATCATTGCCTAGATATCGTCATGATTATTTGAAGTTCTATCAATTGCCTAACAGTAATTCGTTTACCCACCGTTTGCTATTTTTCTCGAGAGAAGCCACTAGTAAAACCTACGGCCCCCGGGTCACTTCTTTATTATATTTGCCTTTGCGATCTATTTTTATTTGCTTTTATTTCCAGATCTATTAAACCAAAAATGCAAAAATACCTTGCTGCACTTTATTTTATTTGGCGATCTATCTATCAACTTATTACAACTTTCTCACGTCCTCTTGCCAATTTCTGGCGCCGTTACCCGAAAGGGATTGACAACACCTTTAACATGTCGGGTTGCGAGTATTTGTTATTTGTGTGCAGGTGCTGTTTACGTAGTGTTGTTTGGTTCTCCTACTGGTTCGATAACCTTGATCTCTTCACTGAGGGAAATACCTACCGTTGCAGTGCTGCATCATCCCTTCCTCTTTGGGGAAATACCGACGTAGTTCTAGCAGACATCAAAAGGAATTTCTGGCGCCGTTGCCGGGGAGACATCATCAACATATACCAGGTTCCTAATCACAAATCTCATCTCCTTGCAATTTACATTATTTTTCATCTGTCTCTCCTTTTCCTCTCCCCCACTTCACAAAAAATTTCCGTTTTATTAGCCCTCTTTTTCGTTCGCCGTTTTTTCATCAGATCTGTTTTTTAGTGCAATCTTGTTGCATAGTCACAATGACTCAAGAGAACACCAAGTTGTGTGATTTCTCAAATACCAACAACAATGATCTTCTTAGCATTCCGATTGCTCCTCCCACCACTAGTGCGGAGACTTGTGATATTAATATTGCTTTGCTGAATCTCGTTATGAAAGATCAATTTTCCGGTACTCCTAATGAGGATGTCGCGTCCCATCTTAACACATTCGTGGAATTATGTGATATGCAAAAGAAAAAAGAAGTGGACAATGTTCTAGCCGACATCAAAATTATTTCCGTTTTCTTTGCGAGATCGTGCAAAAATTTGGTTTTCTTCTTTGCCTCGCAATAGTATCGATTCTTGGAATAAGTGCAAAGATGCTTTTATAACTAAGTATTTTCCGCCCGCGAAAATTATTTCCTTTCGAACCCAGATCATGAATTTCAAGAAACTTTAACATGAGCATGTTGCACAATCTTGGGAAAGGATTAAATTGATGCTAAGGAATTGCCCAACTCATGGGTTAAATCTTTGGATGATCATACAAAATTTTTGTGCGGGGCTGAATTTTGTTTCTCGTAATCTTTTAGATTCTGCCGCTGGTGGTACTTTTATGTAAATTACTTTGGGTGAAGCCACCAAATTTCTTGATAATATCATGGCAAATTATTCACAATGGCATACCGAAAGAAATCCTACTAGTAAAAAAGTTAATTCGGTTGAAGAAATTTCTTCTTTAAGTGAAATATTTGATGCTCTTATGAAATTGGTTGCTAATAAAAGTGCTCCTATTGATTTTAATGATGTGCCTTTGTCTACTTTGATTTAGCAAAATAGTGATGCCATATATGTGAATTTTATCTCTCGAAATAATTTCAATAACAATGCTTATAGAGGTAATTTTAATCCTAGGCCTTTTCCTAGTAATTCCTCTAATATTTATGGTAATTCCTATGGTAATCCTTCTTATAATAACAATAGGAACACCTCTGATCTTGAGAATAATATTAAATAATTTATCAATACTCAGAAAGTTTTCAATGCTACGATGGAAGAAAAGTTGAATAAGATTGATGATTTGCCTTTCTCATGATGTGGAAAATATCAAGATGAAAATTTTTGTGCCTAGGGTAGAGGAATCAATTAAAGCTCTTTATGTTTATATGTATGAAAGTAAGAAAAGAATCCCTATGCTTAGAGCTAGAAGAGAATTTTTAGAAAAAGCGTTTTCTAGTGATTGCTTTCATAAAAGTGATGAAGATCTTAAAATGATTGTTGTTTCTTCTATTGATTCCTTCTTGAGTAAAATTAAAATTGATGATAAAGGGACTGGAGAAGAGTCAACTTTAGCTAGAAGGCGTCCCGATAATTTGGAGGGTGAAAATCTTGTTGAGAAAATTGATAAAAGTGGGTTTGAAGAGGTCAAGACTTTAACTAGTGATGTGCCCACTCTTTTGGATTAAAAAGACTTTAACTATGATAGTTGCTCTTTGATTGATTGTATTTCTTTGTTTCAATCCATGATGAATTCACCCCATGCTTATGAACAAAATAAAGCTTTTACTAAACATATTGTTGATGCTTTGATGAAAGCTTTGGAAGAAAAGTTGGAATTAGAAGTTTCAATTCCTAAAAAATTGCATGATGAGTGGGAACCTACTATCAAATTCAAGATTAAAAATTATGATTTTTTTGCTTGATGTGACTTGGGTGCTAGTGTTTCTACAATTCTGAAATATTTATGTGATGTTCTTGGTCTTACCAATATTGAAGAATGTTCTTTGAATTCACACTTGGCGGATTCTACTATTAAAAAGCCTATGGGAAGAATTAATGATGTTCTTATTCTTGCAAATAGGAATTATGTGCCCATAGATTTTATTGTTCTTGATATTGATTATAATCCGTCTTGTCCAATTATTCTTGGTAGACCATTTTTACGTACTATTGGTGTTGTGATTGACATGAAAGAAGGCAATATTAAATTTCAATTTACACTAAGGAAGGGTATGGAACACTTCCCTAGAACAAGAATTAGGCCACCATATGAATCAATCATGAGGGCAACTTATGGATCTAAAACCAAAGATGACAATACGTAGATCCTTTCTTTATGCCCAGCTAGGGGCGTAAAACGATGGCGCTTGTTGGGAGGCAACCCAACTTGCACCTTTTTGCTTTTTGGTTTTCTTGTTGTTTTCAATAAAATACCCAATTATGCCTCTCGTTAGAAGTGTTTTTGTGGTTTAAATAGTGTTTGTTCCAAGCAAATCCTTTGGGATCTTGTTGGGTGATAGTTGGTTTGATCTTGCTGAAAAACAGAAATTTTTGCACCTAGAAAAATAATTTTAATAAATCACAGAAACGTGCTTTTGCTTTGAATTTTTTTACACAAGATTGATATACAAATTCCCATGTTTTCCTATTTTTTCAGAATTTTTGGAGTTACATAAGCATTTGAAGTTTTCATATTGCTACAGATTGTTCTGTTTTTGACAGATTCTGTTTTCTTTGCGTTGTGTGCTTGTTTTGATGATTCTAAGGTTTTCTTTGAAGAGTTTTTGCCATAGAAAAGTTGGAATACAGTAGATATAATGCAAGAATAAAATATGAATTGGTTTGCTACAGTACTTATAGTAGTGATTTGCTTTCTTATACTAACGGATCTCACGAAGGTATTGTTGAGTTTTGTGTGATTGAAGTTTTCAAGTTTTGTGATGTTATGATGGATGAAGGAATAAGGAGTAAGAAGAGCCTAAGCGTGGGGATGCCCATGGCATCCCAAGCTATTATCCAAAGAGAAGCAAGCGACTAAGCTTGGGGATGCCCGACTGGCATCTCCTCTTTCTTCTAACGACCATCGGTATTTTACTCGGAACTATATTTTTATTCGTCACATACTATGAGTTTTGCTTGGAGCGTCTTGTATGATATGAGTCTTTGCTTGTTTTTCTTTTTGTTTGAAGTCATGAATCCTTGCTGTACACACCTATTTGAGAGAGCCAAAATTATGCTATGACTTGTTAGAATTGCTCTCTATGCTTCACTTAAATATTTTTTAGCTATGGAATTGCTCTTGTGCTTCACTTATATCTTATTTAGCACGGTGTGCTTTGTTATTTTTGAAGAAATGCTCTCATGCTTCACTTACATTTATTTTAGAGTTAGTAATTTTTTTTTAAGAAATTCTCTATTGCTTCACTTAAATTATCTTGAGAGAAAGAAATATTATGCTCATGATCTTCACTTATATTTGTTTGAGCTTATCAAAAGCAACATATGAAAATTAGTTCCAAAGTGATAAATATCCAGGAAGGATATAATAAAAACTTTCATGAAGATCATTGGACAAAATAAACTTGATTCTTTGTAATAGTTTTGAGATATGATAATGTGATATGTGAGTCATGTTGATGAGTAATTGTGCTTTAGTAAGAATATTGGTGTTAAGGTTTGTGATTCCCCATGAAAGCACGAAAGTCAATAGTTATGCAATGAAATTACATCCTACTTATGGTGCATTATTCGGTGTTAATTATGCTTAATGCTCGCTTATGACATTTTTCGTTTCTTGGTTGGTCGCTTCTCAATCGTTTTGGTAGCCTTCATTTTGCACTAAGTATGATCACTACTTGTGCATCCAAAATCCTTTAAACCAGTTTTGCCTTATTAGTCCACTATACCTACCTATATGCAGAATTTTCGTGCCGTTCTAAGCAAATTTGCATGTGCCATCTCTAATTTTCAAAATAAACTTCTCTTTTGTGTGCTCGTACCACTCATGAAACGGTAGGGGGTGGCTAATATATTTTCATGCTAGATATGTTATTCTCACGATGAGTGTTTATTCACTTGTCAATGCACGAGAGTAAGGCAAAGGTATTAGGGATGCCCAGTCCCGAAATGAAAAATGAATTTACTTTATGTTGTCAAATAATAAATTCCTTGGAAAGTGTTGGTATGGAAGGCACTCGTGGATACGGTTAGCCATGGAAAGTGAAAGTATGGTGGAAAAATGAATAAACTTTAATTTCTGTTTGGGAACAGCCTATGATATATCTAGCATGGAAAGTATTGGGAACTTCTCGATCGTTCACGTTGACAGGAAAAGCATGCCTCCCAAAATGTTTTTATCTCTATGATTTTCACTTTGATCTCCGGCACCTCTACAAATCCCTACTTCCCTCCACGAAGGGCCTTTCTTTTACTTTATGCAATTTTTAATTTTTCATTTGAGTCTCCATCTTCTCTTATAAAGCACCAACCAAGGGGCACTATGATCGTACTTGAGCATTGGGTGTAGCTGTCGGCGTTCTGGGAACGGGGATCCCCAGACTTGCCTGCCTGCGGCCTGCGGCGTGGCTCAAAGGAGGCCCAGGACGGCCCATCTTCATCAACGCAAGCTCAAGACCCTCGCGAGGCCAAGCCTCATGAGGCGGACGACGAGGAGCTTCTCGTGCACGGCCTCGTCAGGCTGGCTCATGAGGAGGCGGAGAGTTCAAGGCAGGGTACTCGCGAGGTGCCCATGACGCAAGCCATGATTTACCAATGGCGCCAGCGGCGCCAGCCAGCAGCGCCCTCCTTTCCTCTTTGGTGCAAAGGGAGCAAGCGCAGGCGAAAGCATCAATCAAAGGCATCCGTTTCGGTGCAACAAGACCAAGAACAGCCCCAACGGCTGGAAGGGGGTCATCGTGGAGCCCAAGCAGGCGTCATCACCAGAGCCTTTGGCGGCGAGGACCAACTTTAGTCGATAAGTGTACCCGCTGTTCCCCTTCAAATGGCTAATTGTTGGCGCCCTTCCCGCTCAATATTTGGGAAGAGGCCCAGGGCCTTCGCCTATAAATAGGAGTAGCCACCCCCAGGGTAGAAGGATCGGCCCCCCGGTATGAGATCGGAATCCTCACCAAGGAACCAGTAGCTAGAGCAACTGAACACCACCTAGAAGTTCATCGCACCCACTAAGAACAGACCCTCGCGAGGCTGTCCTTCCCTGTACTGTTCCTCATCAGCCCAAGAGGCAATCCACCACGCCACAAACTAGAGTAGGGTATTACACCACAATGGTGGCCCGAAGTAGTATAAAACTTGTGTTTCTTGTGCTGTTCTGTTTAGTAGTTTAGGTCCCTGCGATTCGGCGAGGTACGAGACGGTGGAGGGTTGGATCTCCGCGCGCACCCCAGTGTTTGAACCTCAAAGGTCTGCCGGAACCCGAAATCCGACATTTTGGCGCGCCAGGTAGGGGTGCGCCGGAATCTGCCTTTCGTCGCCTCGTTCTTCCCCGACCACGGCAACCATGTCTGACGCCCGTCGGGCCCGCGCCGAACGCCGAGCCGCCCTCGCCTCCCATGTCGCCTAGACAGCTCCCGTCGGCGGGCGCCCTCGTCGTTCCCGTGCTTTGCCGTCAACGCCGCCACCGGCCCGGCGGGGAACGAGCAGCAAGCGTCGTCCCATCACCCATCCATGAGGCGGGACGGCTGCACCGCCACACCTTCGCTCACCCCCGCTGGTTCTTCGTCACGCTTGCCCTTCGCTGCTCATGGAGGCCCGAGCTGCACTCATCGCGCTAACGAGCTCTGCGCTACGCGCCGACGACGTCTACGAAGAATGGCTCGACCGAGTGGCCGAGCTCGTCCGCGCTGCAGGAGGCGACCCCACGCCGTCCGTCTCGCTGCACCGCACCCCGCCCCACGCGGGCGACGAAGCTCTTGGGGCGCCTCAGCCGCCTCCTCCTCAAGACGGCGCCACAGCCCCAAGCGCGCCCTGGCGGAACCTGCTCCGCCAGCGCCGTGCAGCAAGAGCAGAGCTGTCAAGAAGTTCTCGCCCACAAGAAGCTGCCCGAGCGCCCCGCTCCGGCATGTCAAGACCTGCGCTGCCCCTACCGCGGACGCAGGAGGCCCGCAAGACCAAGCTCTATGTCGTCCAAAGCCCCCAGCACCCACGACGGGCTGCCGCGCTTTCACCTCCGAAGCTGCGCAGCGTCGCGTAGCCGCCAAATTCAAGCCAGACCTGCCTCCTCGCTTCGACGGCACGGCTGACCCTTACGGAGTTCCTCCAGCTTCACGAGCTGGGCATCAAGGCTGCCAACGGGATGAAAAGGTCATGGCGAACTGGTTTCCCATGGCGCCAAGGACGGAGCCCGCACTGCTCTGAATCCGCCCTGTGCACGATCTCTTCTTGGGCCGAGATGCGCACCCGCTTCATCGCCAACTTCCGTGGTACTCGCGACCGCCACCGCCGTGGCGACATGCGCCGAATCAAGCAGCAGCCAGGAGAAACCCTGCAAAAGTACATCCAGCTTTTCCACAACGCGCGCCTCAAGATCCCCAGGGTAACGGAGGAGGCCATCACCTCTGCCTTCTCCGACGGCGTGCGCGACGTCAAGATGAAGGAGGAGCTGGCGATGCATGAAGATCTGTGCACCTCCTTGGAGCTGTTCACCTTGGCAACCAAGTGCGCCAGGGCTGAGGAGGGGCGCCTCTCCCTCCTCGAGCTGCCTGCCGCGGATCCCGAAGAAAAGAAGTCCAAGGCCAAGGACGTGAAGCGCAAGTGGGCTGCCGTACTCGCGGCCCAACCAGACACCAAGCGAGGCAGAGATCAGCCCGAGTCCTCCAAGGGCAGTCGGTACTGCGTGTACCACGACCTCCACACCCACAACACCAATGAATGTCAAGAGCTCTGGGCAGACGCTGAAGGAAGGGTCGGCAGACCCGAGCGGCGACCGAGGGCTACTGATCGAGGAGGAAGGAATGCAGGACGCTGGAAGACCGCGGCCCGCGCCAAGGGTCGCGACCAACCTCGCGAGGACCGGCTGCAAGACCCACACATGAGGGAGGCCGGAGGATCAGCCTCGTGAGGATCGCCTGCAGGGAACGCAGGACTCCCTCAGCTGCCGCCGCCACCAAGGAGAATCAAGACCGTCATCGACGAGGGGCTGGGGCTTCCGGGAAGCGCGTGCGATCGCTTTGCATCCCGGGCGGAGCTCAAGCCCCACCTCTCAACAGATCTTCAAGCAGTTCGCCCATGAAGTGAATGCAGTCCTCCCAAGCTCGAGTCCACGCGCCCTCTCGGTGGTCGGCGTGCGCCATCACGCTCAGCTCACGGATCAGCTCAAGCACGCAGCCACAGCCGGAGTTCTCCGATGCTTTGTTCCCCAATCATCGGCAATGTGCTAGTCACCAAGACCTCATCGACGGTGGAGCAGGGCTCAACGCCCCGTCTGTGGAGACATTCAACAATCTTCAAGTGCCTTACAGTCAGTTCAGCCAACCAAGCCTTTCTCCGAGTCACCGACGGCTCCACGGTCCCGATCGGGCAGGTCCACCTTCCTGTCACCTTCGGGCTCGCGACAACTACCACACCGAGCTCATCGACTTCGACGTCGCCCACATTCGCCGCCAGACAACGCCATCCTCGGTACCCAGCGTTGGCAAATTCATGGCCAGAACACACCATGGCTACAACGCCCTCAAGATGCCAGAAGCGGCGGAGTCATCACAGGTGCCACGTGAAGAGAGAGACGCAGCAGCTCCCCGGAGCGAAGCTTTTGAGCCGCCACTTGGAAGACCTGCACCACAAGCAGCAGGAGGCCTCCCGAGGCCGCACTCCAAGAAGAAGAAGACATCGACCGCCCGGCTCCTCAAGAGGCAGGCCCCTCGGGGCCCAGCGCCGGGCCGGGGAGCCTCCTTCCATCAGATAGGAAAGCGCGCCGGTGCCCTCCTCGGGGGGGCTCGGGGCTCTCCTGGAGGGCACTGACCTCGCCAAGGTCTCGAGGAGGCGCTTGGGCACCACGTGGAGGCATGTTTCAAGCATGTTTCCATAAGGGAGCAAGGCAAGGAGGGCCGAACCCTCGGGAGTTTGTCGGCAAGGCCACTCAGAGCCACAGGAGTCAAGGGTCATGAGGGCAGCCGCCGCCTACCCGCTGTGGCCCCCCATCCAGGCGAGGATGGTGGGCTGCGCGTCTGCATCGACATACCAGGGCTCAACCGAGCCGCATCTCAAGAGCGCCTGTAGCCCTCGCGAGTAGGACGTTGCGAAGGTCCGCCCACATCTACGTAAGCATGCCTTATGGCCTGCCAAACGCGGCAGCTGCGCACCAGCGTCTCATGAGGACCATGCTGGAGGCTCAAGAGGTCAGGCACGCCGCAGCCCTAGCGGAGATGGAGATGGTCTATGAGGAGCCGCCAGCGCCTCCCGAGCCTCCCGAGGCCCCCGGGCCTGGGGGCTCGTGAGGATCGTCTCCCGCAGCCCACCGAGTCTGCTACATCAACACCCCTTCGTCCCCAACATCACCAGGTGACATCTTTAAGTTTCGTTTCAGGCTGGGAGCGCCTTCAGGGCTGCACTATTCCCAGGCCGCGTGGGTCCGTCCCTGCGGCATGTATCCCTTTTATTTCATGTCATTAGCTTATCCTATTGGGGCGCCTCGGCTGCATCATCCCCAAGCCGCCGGGTCCGCCCCAGTGCATGTATCCTTCTTATGCTTTCCTTAGGATTTTGCTCTCGCTCCACCATGCTTGTTATTTGGAGCCTTTCCTGGGTGGCGGAATCTTGCATGTTAAAGGGGGGGTGCCTGAGCATCGCGACTCAGGCTCCTACTGGCTCTCCGCCCTCACCCTCTGGTCTTGTCCATGGCATCGCGACCTGGCTTGCCAACGACGGCTAAGACCAGCCCGAGAGCCGGACCCGAGGACGAGAGTTTCATCATCTAACCCAGCTTGCGTTAAAGGGAGTGCCCGAGCATCGCGACTCAGACTCCTACCGCCTCCAGCCCTCACCCTCTGGTCTTGTCCATGGCATCGCGACCGGCTTGCCAACGACGGCCGAGACCAGCTCGAGAGCCGGACCAAGACGAGAGCACCGCACTGCCAAATTTGCAGGAACACACTCGAAGATAAGGCCCAGAGCCAGGCGCAACCCGCCTTGAAGTAGGGCCTCGTGAATCCCGCACTGGCTCACGGGTGCCCCAACACACCTCGCGAGGCCTCTCGCGCCTCTCCAAAGCAACTAACGGCAGGACTAACGATCGCCACGGCGAACTCTTGTTCCTTTTGTGGTGAACCTGCAGGGTCCCTCCAAGGAGCACGAAACGACCTCGCCACGCAATCTCTCGTCGGCCAAGGCACGGACCTAGCGCCGCACCAGGAAGCATAGGCCTGACCCTCGAGATAAGTCACCCTCCGGACACACTAGTCATCGCAACACCATCCCCACACTCAATGCAACCCTGTGTTAGCAACGTCGCTCTCCTTTCTCACCGAATGATGGCTGCTTGAGCGCCAAGGGGGACCCTCTGAGCATCACGACTCAGAGGCTCTTACCGGACCTCGGGCCGCTCACCTCCTGGCCTTGACCACGGCATCGCGACACAGCATACCAGCGACGGCCGAAGCCGCTTTGGGACTGGGACACAGCCGGCGCAGAGCATCAAGCCCTCACAAGGTCCGAAAGGAAGAAACTGAGCTAGAACGGAATGAGCATCTCGCACTGCCTCACAATAAGGATCATATTGACAAACGAAGCTACAAACATCTTACAAGCCCCCGTGGGGTACATTCTTGGCTCCTCGCAGGAACAAAAGACGCGAATCCTAAGGAGTCCTATCTACAGGGACCACCACGGCAGACGCCATCATCAACAGTGGGCCACCCGGTCCGGAGCCAACCCCATCCAGATCAGGGGCGACGACGACCTAACGAGCCCGCCCTGCTCCGGGAGCGGCGCAGGCTCGGGGGATCGTAGCTGTTGTCGCTCGTCTCCGGCGTCGCGAAGAGCTCGGCGGAGTCGCGGGATCCTCTGGCGCCTTCGTCGCCTGAGAGGCTGCCAAGGGAGTGGTCGGTCGGCCTCCGTCTCACCGCAGCAGGGCCCCGACCGCCTCTCCCGGGGCAGCACTCCAGCCGACGACCCTCCGCGTCGAAGACCTTGAAGGACACCACCTAAGCACCGTCGTACTCCAGGTGGATCGTGAGGGCGCCCCTCGTCCTGCAGACCAGGCGACCGCCCCACCTCGAGTCATGAAGACCTCGCCGGGAAACTACCGCAGCCTCTGCCACTGTCGCGAGGGTGCCGCAGCCGGGCGTGTTGCAGCCAGAGTCCCAGGGGTTCCCCCTGCCGGACGACGGAGGCGAAGAAAGAAGGAAGACGAATCCAAGACTTAAGAGGCGCAGCGACGCGGAGCACGGACTCCCGGCAGGAGCCCTCGGCGTGGACTCCAGGGGGGAAGACACACACCATCGTTACCCGCTGGCGTCGGCGGCGGCGCCGCTCGTGGCGCCCGGCGTCGCCTCCTTCAAGGGCACCAATTTGCGCATACAAGGGAAGAGGAAACCCTGGTGGCGGCAGCGCCAGGCATGGGCGCCTCGGCGAAGCGCCCTGCCTCGACACCAGAGAGCAAGCCGCTTTGGGGGGAACAGGTCGATCCTCTTGAGGAGCCTTTCCTTCTCTTCCTCGAGAACCGCGGATCGGAGCCATCGCAACCAGCATTTAAACGAGAAGGAGGAGAAGCGTATGATAGATCGGAAGGGTGCATGCCGTTCCATACTTATAGCCGGGCGAAGGCCAACCGTCACCTCCACGATCACCGATCATCATGACCAACTCGCATGCGAGGACTCGTCGAATCCGGTGGTTACCGAGGCATCGTGGGAAACAGCCCGCATCGCCCAATCAACCGCCACGCGCCGCCCAAGGCCGCAGGCTGTTAGGGCCCACGACGCTTGCACTTGCCCTTCGCCTCTCTCCGCCAAGTTCGGGCGCGCCAGGCCCGGGGCTCTTGTCGGCGTTCGGGAACGGGGTCCCAGACTTGCTCGCTGCGGCTTGCGGCGTGGCTCAAAGGAGGCCCAGGGCGGCCCATCTTCATCAACGCAGCTCAAGACCTCGCGAGGCCAAGCCTCGGGCGGACGACAAGGAGCTTCCTCGTGCACGGCCTCGCCAGCTGGCTCATGAGGAGGCGGAGAGTTCAAGGCAGGGTACCTCGCGAGGTGCCCATGACGCAAGCCATGATTTACCAAGGGCGCCACGGGCGCCAGCCAGCAGCGTCCTCCTTTCCTCTTTGGTGCAAACGAGCAAGCGCAGCGAAAGCATCAAGCAAAGGCATCCGCTTGTGCAACAAGACCAAGACCAGCCCCAACGGCCGGAAGGGGTCATCGTGGAGCCCAAGCAGGCGTCATCACTAGAGCCTTTGGCGGCGAGGACCAACTTTAGTCGATAAGTGTACCCATTGTTCCCCTTCAAATGGCCAATTGTTGGCGCCCTTCCCGCCAATATTTGGGAAGAGGCCCAGGCCTTCGCCTATAAATAGGAGTAGCCACCCCGGGGTAGAAGGATAGGCCCCCGGTATGAGATCGAATCCTCACCAAGGAACCAAAGAGCTAGAGCAACTGAACACCACCTAGCAGTTCATCGCACCCACCAAGAACAGACCCTCGCGAGGTTGTTCTTCCCTGTACTGTTCCTCATCAGCCCAAGAGGCAATCCACCACGCCACAAACTAGAGTAGGGTATTACACCACATCGGTGGCCCGAACTAGTATAAAACTTGTGTCTCTTGTGCTGTTCTGTTTAGTAGTTTAGGTCCCTGCGATTCGGCGAGGTACGAGACGGTGGAGGGTTGGATCTCCGCGCGCACCCCAGTGTTCGAACCTCAAGGGTCTGCCGGAACCCGAAATCCGACAGTAGCTAATATGCGAGTGTGTTTCATGAATGGATCAATGATTGAGCATAATGGGCTAGGGCTAACTTATTTTAGCATTGATATTTTGAAAGACATGATTGCTTGTTGATATGCTTGAGTATTTAAGCCTCGTGTCAAAACTAGACTAATGCTTTGAACCATATAAAATTCCAAATGTCCATGCTACAAAGAAAAGAATATGTGATGAATATGTTAGGCAGCATTCCACATCAAAAATTCTGTTTTTATCATTTACCTACGCGACGACGAGCAGGAATCAAGCTTGGGGATGTTGATACGTCTCCAACGTATCTATAATTTTTTATTGTTCCATGCTGTTATATTATCATTCTTGGATGTTTTACAATTATTTTATAGTCATTTTATATCATTTTTTGGTACTAACCTATTGAAATAGTACCCAGTGCCAGTTGCTGTTTTTTGCATGTTTTTTACATCACAGGAAATCAATATCAAACGGAGTCCAAACACAGTGAAACTTTTTGTGGATTTTTTATGGACCAGAAGAAACACAATGGGCCGGAGAAGCACCTAGGGGTGCCCCGAGGGGGGCACAACCCACCAGGGCGCGCCTGGGCCCCCAAGCGTGCCCAGGTGGGTTGTGCCCACCTCGGTGGCCTCCTGCACCGCCTCTTTGCTCTATGAATACCCCAATATTCCAGAAACCCTAGGGGAGTCGACAGAAATCAATTCCAGCCGCCGCAAGTTCCAGAAACCAAAGATCCAATCTAGACACCATCAATTCCAGCGTCAGTAGTTCTTTGTAGACCTACGGGTCTGTAGTTAGTAGCTAGATGGCTTCCTCTCTCTCTTTTGATTCTCAATACAATGGTCTCTCAGAGATCCATATGATGTAACTCTTTTTGTGGTGTGTTTGTTGGGATCCGATGAACTTTGAGTTTATGATCAGATCTATCCTTTTATCCATGGAAGTTATCTGAGCCTTCTTTGATCTCTTATATGCATGATGGCTTATAGCCTCGTATTTCTTCTCCGATATTTGGGTTTTTTTTGCCAACTTGATCTATTTATCTTGCAATGGGAATAGGTGCTTTGTGATGGGTTCGATCTTACGGTGCTTGATCCCAGTGATAGAAGGGGAACCGACACGTATGTATCGTTGCCATTAAGGATAACAGGATGGGGTCTATTTTTACATAAATAGATCTTGTCTACATCATGTCATCATTCTTATTGCATTACTCCGTTTTTCCATGAACTTAATACACTAGATGCATGCTGGATAGCGGTCGATGTGTGGAGTAATAGTAGGAGATGCAGGCAGGAGTCGGTCTACTAATCTTGGATGTGTTGCCTATATAATGATCATTGCCTAGATATCGTCATGATTAGTTGAAGTTCTATCAATTGCCCAACCGTAATTCGTTTACCCTCCGTTTGCTATTTTTCTCGAGAGAAGCCACTACTGAAACCTACGGCCCCCGGGTCTCTTCTTTATTATATTTGCCTTTGCGATCTATTTTTATTTGCTTTTATTTTCAGATCTATTAAACCAAAAATACAAAAATACCTTGCTGCACTTTATTTTATTTGGCGATCTATCAATCAACTTATTAAAACTTTCTCATGTCCTCTTGCCAATTTCTAGCGTCGTTACCCGAAAGGGATTGACAACCCCTTCAACACGTCAGGTTGCGAGTATTTGTTATTTGTGTGTAGGTGTTGTTTACGTACTGTTGCTTGGTTCTCCTACTGGTTCGATAACCTTGGTCTCATCACCAAGGGAAATATCTACCATTGTTGTGCTGCATCATCCCTTCCTCTTTGGGGAAACATCGACGTATTTCTAGAAGACATCAAATACCTTCGTTAACCATAAAGTGGCACTTCTCCCAATTCAAGAAAAGATTTGTTTGCTCACATATCTACAAAACTCGATCAAGATTGCTTAAACAATCATCAATATACTTCCCATATACAGAAAAGTCATCCATGAAAACCTCAACAATCTTTTCACAAAAATCAGAGAATATAGCAGTCATACATCTTTGAAAGGTAGCAGGTGCATTACATAAACCAAAAGGTATACGTCTATAAGCATAAGTTCCAAAAGGACAAGTAAAAGTGGTCTTTTCTTGATTAGGTTGAGAAATAGATATTTTTGAAAAACCGGAATATCCATCAAGGAAACAAAAATGTGTGCGCTTAGATAACCTTTCCAGCATTTGATCAATAAAAGGCAGAGGGTAATGATCTTTTCTAGTTGCTTTGTTTAATTTTCTAAAATCAATTACCATCCTATAGCATGTGACAATTCTTTGTGGAATAAGTTCATTCTTATCATTAGGAACAACAGTTATACCTCCTTTCTTAGGGACACAATGAACAGGACTTACCCATCTACTATCAGCTATGGGATAGATTATACCTGCTTCCAGAAGTTTTAATATTTCTGTTCTTACCACTTCTTTCATCTTCGGATTTCACCGTCGTTAGTGATCGACAACGGGTTTAGCATCAGGTTCCACATTAATCTTGTGCGGACATAGAGTGAGACTGATGCCCTTAAGATCATCAAGAGTATATCCAATAGCAGCTCGGTGCTTCCTTAGAACTTTCAATAATCTTTCTTCTTCATGTTCTGAAAGGTTAGCACTAATAATAACAGGATATATCTTCTTCTCATCAAGATAAGCATATTTCAAAGTGTCAGGCAATTGTTTTAATTTAAACACAGGACCACCTTTAGGTGGAGGAGGACCTCCTAAAGTTTCAATAGGCAAATTGTGTTTAAGCTGAGGACGTTGTTCAAAGAAAATCTTATCTATTTCATTTCTTTCATGCATATGCAAATCATTCTCATGGTCTAGCAAATATTGTTCTAAAGGATCAGTAGGAGGTACAACAATAAAAGCAAGACCAATAATTTCATCCTTACTAGGCAATTCTTCCTTATGATGCTTTCTACTAAACTTGGAAAAATTAAACTCGTGAGACTCACCACCAAAGCTAACACCGACAGTTTGTTTCTCACAGTCTATTTTAGCATTAACGGTGTTTAAGAAGGGTCTACCAAAGATAATGGGACAAAAGTCATCTTGTAGGGAACCAAGAACAAGAAAATCAGTAGGATATTTTATTTTCCCACACAAGACCTCAACATCTCTAACAATCCATCATCTAATAAACTAGGGTTTAAGTTTCTGTCACTCTCGCAACCCATCATCTAATAACTACTCCGGAATGCATTCGCTTAGGCCCAAATATGGTGAAGTGTCATGTAGTCGATGTTCACATGACACCACTAAGAGAATCACAACATACATACAATCAAAATATCGAACACATATCAAGTTCACATGATTACTTGCAACAAGATTCCTCCTGTGACCTCAAGAACAAAAGTAAATACTCACAAATGATAAGCGTGCTCAAGATCAGAGGGGTATTAAATAGCATAATGGATCTGAACATAAAATGTTCCACCAAATAAACCATATAGTGATCAACGACAAGATGTAATCAACACTACTAGTCACCCACAAGTACCAATCTATAGTTCCGGTACAAAGATTGATCACAAGAGATGAACTAGGGTTTTGAGAGGAGATGGTGCTATTGAAGATGTTGATGAAGATCACCCTCCCCAAGATGGGAGAGTTGTTGGTGATTATGATGATGTTGATTTCCCACTCCGGGAGGGAAGTTCCCCCGGCGAAATCGCTTTGCCAGAGGGAAAAAGTGCTCCTGCCCAAGTACCGCCTCGAGATGGCATTGCTTCATCCCGAAAGTCCTCTCCTTAATTTTTCTATGTCAAAATGACTTATATACCAGAAGAGGGGCACCGGAGATGGGCTGGGCTGAGCACAACCCACCAGGGCACGCCTGATGACCCACAAGTATAGGGGATCTATCATAGTCCTTCCGATAAGTAAGAGTGTCGAACCCAACGAGGAGCAGAAGGAAATGATAAGCGGTTTTCAGCAAGGAATTCTCTGCAAGTACTGAAATAAGTGGTAACATATAGTTTTGTGAAAAGATAATTTGTAACGAGCAACAAGTAACAAAAGTAAATAAAGTGCAGCAAGGTGGCCCAATCCTTTTTGTAGCAAAGGACAATCCTGGAAAAACTCTTATATAAGGAAAAGCGCTCCCGAGGACACATGGGAATTATCGTCAAGCTAGTTTTCATCACGTTCATATGATTCGCGTTCGGTACTTTGATAATTTGATATGTGGGTGGACCGGTGCTTGGGTGTTGTTCTTACTTGAACAAGCATCCCACTAATGATTAACCTCTATTGCAAGCATCTGCAACTACAACAAAAGTATTAAGGTAAACCTAACCATAGCATGAAACATATGGATCCAAATCAGCCCCTTACGAAGCAACACATAAACTAGGGTTTAAGCTTGTGTCACTCTAGCAACCCATCATCTACTTATTACTTCCCAATGCCTTCATCTAGGCCCAAATAATGGTGACGTGTTATGTAGTCGGCGTTCACATAACACCACTAGAGGCTAGACAACATACATCTCATCAAAATATCGAACGAATACCAAATTCACATGACTACTAATAGCAAGACTTCTCCCATGTCCTCAGGAACAAACATAACTACTCACAAAGCATATTCATGTTCATAATCAGTGGGGTATTAATATGCATAAAGGATCTGAACATATGATCTTCCACCAAATAAACCAACTAGCATCAACTACAAGGAGTAATCAACACTACTAGCAACCTACTAGTACCAATCCCGGACTTGGAGACAAGAATTGGATACAAGATATGAACTAGGGTTTTAAGAGGAGATGGTGTTGGTGATGATGTTGATGGAGATTGCCCTCTCCGATGAGAGGAGCGTTGGTGATGATGATGGCGATGATTTCCTCCCGAGGGAAGTGTCCCCAGAACAGCTCTGCTTGAGCCCTAGATTGGTTCCGCTGAGTTCCGCCTCGTGGCGGCGGAGTTTCGATCTGAAAGGTTTCTTATGATTTTTCCTCGACGAAAGACCTCATATAGCGAAGATGGCCATCGAGAGCCAACAGGGGGCCCATGAGGCAGGGGCGTGCCCTAGGGGGTAGGCGCGCCCCCACCCTCGTGGCTGGTGGGCTCCCTCGTGAACTTCTTCCGCTCAATATTTTTATTATTTCAAAATGACTTTCGTGGAGTTTCAGGACTTTTGGAGTTGTGCAGAATAGGTCTCTAATATTTGCTCCTTTCCAGCCCAATCCAGCTGCCGGCATTCTCCCTCCTTATGTAAACCTTGTAAAATAAGAGAGAATAGGCATAAGAGTTGTGACATAACTGTAATAACAGCCCATAATGCAATAAATATCGATATAATAGCATGATGCAAAATGGTCGTATCAACTCCCCCAAGCTTAGACCTCGCTTGCCCTCAAGCGGAAGACTATAACGATAAATATGTCCCAGTGTTTAGAGGTAGAGGTGTCAATAAAAATAAAATACGGACATGAAGGCATCATGATTATTCTCAAAACAGCAACATATATAGATATTGTCATATGATTTCTTATGCTCAAGTAATAATCCATTCACAATGCAGAGTACGAATCATAAACTTTATTGATAACCAAGAAACTATAATCTCAGTCATTGAAGCAATTGCAATTTATCATAACATCAGAAAGAGTCTATGTCAGAGCTTTCTAGCAAGTCCACATACTCAACTATCATCTAGTCTTTCATAATTGCTAACACTCACGCAATACTTGTGGTTACGGAGTTTTAATCGGACACAGAGAAAGATAGGGGCTTATAGTTTCGCCTCCCAACCTTTTACCTCAAGGGTAATGTCAACAATAATAACTCATGCTCCCCTACATCCAATTAGATATATCTATCAGGATCTTTCCAACATACTGTGCTTGCCAAAGGAAAAAGTGTAAAAAGGAAAGGTGAAGATCACCATGACTCTTGCATAAGGTAGGAGATAATAATAAAAGATAGGCCCTTCACAGAGGGAAGCATAGGTTGCCATGCGCTTTTATGGTTGGATGCACAAAATCTTAATGCGAAAGAACGTCACTTTATATTGCCCCTTGTGATGTGAACCTTTATTATGCAGTCCGTCGCTTTTATTTCTTCCACATCACAAGATCGTATAAAGCTTATTTCTCCAACATCAATCAATCATACATATTTAGAGAGCAATTTTTATTGCTTGCACCGATTACAACTTACTTGAAGGATCTTACTCAATCCATAGGTAGATATGGTGGACTCTCATGGCAAAACTGGTTTAAGGGTTTTTGTAAGCACAAGTAGTATCTCTACTTGGTGCTGAGAATTGGGCTAGCATGAGGGGGAAAGGCAAGCTCAACATGTTGGATGATCTATGACAACATACTTTATCTCAGATATAAGAAAACATAACTCATTACGTTGTCTTCCTTGTCCAACATCAACTCTTTAGCATGTCATATTATAATGAGTGCTCCCAATCATAAAAGATGTCAATAATAGTATATTTATATGTAAAACCTCTCTTTCCTTATTATTTCCTATTAATTGCAACGATGGCCAAAGCTATGTTTGCCAACTCCCAACAACTTTTAATCATCATACTCTTTCTATGTGAAGTCATTACTCTCAATAAGATCAATATGATCTCTTTGTTTCTTTTTGTTCTTTTCAATTTCTTTTATTCACTCAAGATCATGGCTGAAAGGACATGCGGTGCCCCCATGTGTGGTTTTGGTAATTGATGACATTCTCTATGGACTAATGGTTGCATTGAGTTATATTTGTAGGATTTGTCCATAGGCATTTCTTGAAGTCCATGTGTTGGTTTCAAGGAGTTTATGTGTTGATCAAGGTGCTATTAAGGAATTACCCAAAGATGGGTCATGTGAGTGTTGAACTTATTGCAAGCATGTCTTGAAAAAGAAGAAGATTGCGTGATCATTCATGTTTACCTTCAAGACATCATCCAAAGGAAGAGAGTTGGAAAGATTCAAGGTTGATCAAGACTAAGTCAAGAGTGAATCAAGTTGATCAACTCACAAAGCGTAAAGGATGTACCGAGAGGGATCAAGTGATCCCATGGTATGGTAAGCATTGTCCATTGCACTTTGTGTACTAACCCATGGCCTATGTGAGAGTTCTATGTGGGGTTAGGTACATGTCCATGGGCTTGCTTCAAGAGGAAGATATCATACAACCCATGGAAAGGATGACATCAATGGTGATCGTCATCAAGATTACCGTGTGCAAGTTCAAGTGGAGCATCACGAAGAGATCAAGTGCTTGAAGCTTGCCATACATTGTGATGTCAATGGACTTGTGAAGATGTGCCGAAGTGTGGCTCACCCATAGTGGAGTATGGGGGAGCAATAATCTAGTCCCCATCGACCCAACGCAATCAAGAAAAGTGGTCCATCTTGAGGAGGACAAGATCATCATCATCTAGCTCAAGTGGATCATGTGCAAGGAAAAGGTTTACCCTTGATAGGTTTTCTATTTTACCGGTCTCATGGTGGTTGTTGGGAGACCGGGTTATAGGATCGATTGACGTACTATCAAGGGGGGCTCTCAAGTTGGTAGCTTGATCGTATCATTAGTAGAGAGCTCAAACCATTGCATCCTTGCATCATGTTTCTTGGTTCTTGTTTGGTTCTCTTTGTGAGTCTTAGATCTTATGGTCATCTTGATGACAAGCTTGAGTTCATCGAAAACGGAGTTCACATGCTTCTTCTATTGCGTTTTCGGTGTTGGAGGTTTTACCGGTCTCTTTCGAGGAAGGGTTCTCACCATTTTCTTATGGGCCTTTTCTCATTTGCTTCTTATTGTTATTTCTATCAAGATTGTGTTAGCCCTTGTCGCTAGCTTTCCAACAAACTTGGTTTCGTCAATTTCGGAGTCCATTTGCAGAAGTTGTGGTAGTTTTGGTGTTCTGAAAAGGCTGCAGCGGTACTACCGCGAACAGGAGTGGATGTAATTTTTTACTACCGCTCTTGGGAGCGGTACTACCGCTCTTTGGAGCGGTACTACCGCGGCTACTTCCATGGCTACTTCCGCTCCGGACCAAAAACTCGTCACAAGCCCAGCGGTGGTAGGCACAGATGTATTTTTTTAGTACCGCTCGCAAGCAGTAGTACCGCTACCCTTAGCGGTAGTACCACTACCCCTAGCAGTAGTACCGTGAGGACGAGCGGTAGTACCGCTCTGTGCGGGCTGTGAGCATAACTGTTGGATTTTTTCCCACCTATAAAAGGGGGTCTTCTTCCCCAATGAACCTAATCCTTTGAGCTCGTGTTCTTCCCCCATTGTTGACCTTCTTAGAGCTTGCTAACTCTCAATCCCTCCATGGATTCTTGCTAGTTTTTGAGGGAAAAGAGAGAGGAGATCTAGATCCACATTTCCACCAATCACTTTCTCCTCTATGTGAGGGGAACCCTTTGGATCTAGATCTTGGAGTTCTTGGTGTTCTCCTTCTTGTTATTCCTCTCATTTTCCTCCCTAGCATTAGTTGCTTCGGTGGGATTTGAGAGAGAAGGACTTGGGCACTCCGTGTGCCCTTGCCATTGCATTTGGTGCATTGCTTTAAGTTCTCCACGGTGATACGTGGAAGTTACAAGTTGAGAAGCTTATTACTCTTGGGTGCTTGGTACCCTTGAGCTTGTTCCTCTTGGGTGCTTGGGCGCCCTAGACGGTTGGTGGTGTTCGGAGCTCAATCATTGTGGTGTAAAGCTCCGAGCAAGTGTCGAGGTCTCCAATTAGGTTGTGGAGATCGCCCCGAGCAATTTGACGGGTACCGATGACCGCCCCCAAGGGTTGCCAAAGTGTAAGGGTTCGGTGACCGCCCCCAAGGGTTGCCATTTGTACGGGTTCGGTGACCGCCCTCAAGGGTCCCTTAGTGGAATCACGGCATCTTGCATTGTGCGAGGGCGTGAGGAGATTACGGTGGCCCTAGTGGCTTCTTGGGGAGCATTGTGCCTCCACACCGCTCCAAACGGAGATTAGCATCCACAAGGGTGTGAACTTTGGGATACATCGTCGTCTCCGCGTGCCTCGGTTATCTCTTACCCGAGCCCTTTACTTATGCACTTTACTTTGTGATAGCCATATTGTTTCTTGTCATATATCTTGCTATCACCTAAGTAGTTTTTCTTGCTTAGCATAAGTTGTTGGTGCACATATGTGAGCCTAGTTGTTGTAGGTTTTGTGCTTGACAAATTAACCGCTAGGTTTATTCCGCATTTGTTCAAGCCTCAACCGTAATTATTTTAAAGCGCCTATTCACCCCCCCCCCTCTTGGCGACATCCTCGATCTTTCAATTGGTATCAGAGCCTCGTCTCTCTTTGTTAGGCTTAACTGCCTAGAGAGTAAAGATGTCGACTAGGGGATTAGCATTCTCTGACACTCTTAGTTTCGATAGCACAAATTTTGATGTTTGGGTAATTCGCATGCTTAATCTCTTTAGGGTCATGGACCCAAATTTAGAGCGAATTGTAGATATGGGTTTTTCTCCTCCAAAGGATCCCCTAAGATTATCTTTAGAGGATGAGAAAAACTCTTATCTCAATGCTCAAGCTTCTAATGTGCTTGTCGATGCTTTGAGCAATGTAGTTATATTTCAACTCATGCCGTTCCGGGATGCTCATGAGTTGTGGACAAAGCTTCAAGATAAATATGGTGTGTCCAAGTTTTGTGGGGATGATTGTTCTCCCTCCACCTCCGGCCGTGTTGTGTTCTCAACTTCTTCTACTTCACATACATGTGGTTTTCCACAAGGTAATGACATGGTGAGTAGTGGTTTTCATCGCAATGATGATAGTGGGCTCATTGTTGATAATCCTCCATCACTTTCTTATTGCAATGCTTCATCTTTGGACTTTAGCACTTCGAGCACTCCAAATGTTTCACATGCTCGTGTTGATATTCCTTGCATATCATGTAGAAATTGCTTGACTAAATCTCATGATGATATGCTTGCTATATCTTGTTGCCATGATGAAAATGCATGTATTTCCTCGAGTTGTTGTGCTAACAATGTAGAGGAAACCCAACACTCCATGGAACAAGATGTGGTCTTGGATGGTGCTTCAAGGGATCGCAAATCATCATCTATTGCATTTTGCCTTATAGCCAAGGCTTCAAAGGTATCTCCCACTTTGAATCCCAATATATCTTGTGATGATATTGATGATGGCAAGAGTGATGATGATGCTGATTATGATGAAGAGAATGATGATGTTGCCTCCTTAAAAATTAAGGGGGAAATGATTTTTAAAGCTCTTCTTAAGAATAAAATTGCTCGTTCCAACTTCATGGAAATCATGTCTATTGCTATTGAGGGCAAGAAATATATTGATGAGTTGGAATCTTGTCTTGAGGAGCATGAGGTCACCATTGATAAAATGGAAGGTCATGAGCGTGATTACGCTAAAGAGATTGCGGACCTCTCTCAAGCTCTTGAACTTGAACAAACCACCAAGGAATCTCTTGAGGAGACTTTTGCTCTAGAATTATCTAGAGTGAGGGTGATAGAGCTCTTGTGGTGGCTAATGATTTTGAAACTAAAAATGCTAAGCTTGAAGTTGCTCATGCTAGACTCCTTGAGGATTTTTAGCACCTCGAAAATGGCTCAAGGCTCATTAAGGGTAAGCTCATCAAACTCACCGAGTCTCTGATGTCTACTATGCAACCTTCTTCTTGTAGACGTTGTTGGGCTTCCAAGTGCAGAGGTTTGTAGGACAGTAGCAAATTTCCCTCAAGTGGATGACCTAAGGTTTATCAATCCGTGGGAGGCGTAGGATGAAGATGGTCTCTCTCAAGCAACCCTGCAACCAAATAATAAAGAGTCTCTTGTGTCCCCAACACACCCAATACAATGGTAAATTGTATAGGTGCACTAGTTCGGCGAAGAGATGGTGATACAAGTGCAATATGGATGGTAGATATAGGTTTTGTAATCTGAAAATATAAAACAGCAAGGTAACAAGTGGTAAAAGTGAGCGTAAACGGTATTGCAATGCTAGGAAACAAGGCCTAGGGTTCATACTTTCACTAGTGCAAGTTCTCTCAACAATAATAACATAATTGGATCACATAACTATCCTTCAACATGCAACAAAGAGTCACTCCAAAGTCACTAATAGCGGAGAACAAACGAAGAGATTATGGTAGGGTACGAAACCACCTCAAAGTTATTCTTTCCAATCAATCTGTTGGGCTATTCCTATAAGTGTCACAAACATCCCTAGAGTTCGTACTAGAATAACACCTTAAGATACAAATCAACCAAAACCCTAATGTCACCTAGATACTCCAATGCCACCTCAAGTATCCGTGGGCATGATTATACGATATGCATCACACAATCTCAATTCATCTATTCAAACCAACACATAGAACCTCAAAGAGTGCCCCAAAGTTTCTACCGGAGAATCACGATGAAAACGTGTGCCAACCCCTATGCATAGGTTCATGGGCGGAACCCGCAAGTTGATCACCAAAACATACATCAAGTGAATCACGTGATATCCCATTGTCACCACAGATACGCACGGCAAGACATACATCAAGTGTTCTCAAATCTTTAAAGACTCCATCCGATAAGATTACTTCAAGGGGAAAACTCAATCCATTACAAGAGAGAAGAAGGGGAGAAGAAACATAAGATCCAACTATAATAGCAAAGCTTGTGATACATCAAGATCGTGCCAAATCAAGAACACGAGAGAGAGAGAGAGAGAGATCAAACACATAACTACTGGTATATACCCTCAGCCCCGAGGGTGAACTACCCCCTCATCATCATGGTGAGCGTCGGGATGATGAAGATGGCCACCGGTGAGGGTTCCCCCCTCTGGCAGGGTGCCGGAACAGGGTCCTGATTGGTTTTTGGTGGCTACAGAGGCTTGCAGCGGCGGAACTCCCGATCTATTCTCCGTTCTGGAAGTTTTAGGGTACGTGGGTATATATGGGTGAAAGAAGTACGTCGGTGGACCTCCAGGGGGCCCACGAGGCAACGGGCGCACCCTAGGGGGCGCGTCCCCACCCTCGTGGCCACCTCCCTCCATTCCTGATGTGCACTCCAAGATTTTCCGGTTGCTTTCCTTCCAAAAATAACTTCTCCAGTTGATTTCATTCCTTTTCGACTTCGTTTGATATTCCTTTTCTTCGAAACAGTGAAATAGGCAAAAAAAAAAACATCAATTCTGGGCTGGGCCTCCGGTTAATAGGTTAGTCCAAAAAATAATATAAAAGTGGATAATAAAGCTGAATATTTCCCAAAACAATAGATAATATAGCATGGAGCAATCAAAAATTATAGATACGTTGGAGACGTATCAAGCATCCACAAGCTTAATTCCTGCTCGTCCTCGAGTAGGTAAATGATAAAAAAAGATAATTTTTGATGTGGAATGCTAGTTGGCATAATTTCAATGTAATTCTTCTTACTTGTGGTATGAATATTCAGATCCGAAAGATGCAACACAAAAGTTCATATTGACATAAAAATAATAATACTTCAAGCATACTAATAAAGCAATTTTGTCTTCTCAAAATAACATGGCCAAAGAAAGTTATCCCTACAAAATCATATAGTCTGGCTATGCTCTATCTTCACCACACAAAGTATTTAAATCATGCACAACCCCGATGACAAGCCAAGCAATTGTTTCATACTTTTGACATTTTCAATACTTTTTCAATCTTCACGCAATACATGAGCGTGAGCCATGGATATAGCACTATATGTGGAATAGAATGGTGGTTGTGGAGAAGACAAAAAGAGGGGAAGATAGTCTCACATCAATTAGGCGTATCAACGGGCTATGGAGATGCCCATCAATAGATATCAATGTGAGTGAGTAGGGATTGCCATGCAACGGATGCACTAGAGCTATAAGTATATGAAAGCTCAACAAAAGAAACTAAGTGGGTGTGCATCCAACTTGCTTGCTCACGAAGACCTAGGGCACTTGAGGAGGCCCATTTTTGGAATATACAAGCCAAGTTCTATAATGAAATATTCCCACTAGTATATGAAAGTGATATCGTAGGAGACTCTCTATCATGAAGATCATGGTGCTACTTTGAAGCACAAGTGTGGTAAAAGGATAGTAGCATTGTCCCTTCTGTCTTTTTCTCTCATTTTTTTTATTTTTTTATTTTTTTTGTTTGGGCCTTCTATTTTTTTATGGCCTCTTTTTTTTATTTTCGTCCGGAGTCTCATCCCAACTTGTGGGGGAATCATAGTCTCCATCATCCTTTCCTCACTTGGGAAAATGCTCTAAAAATGATGATCATCACACTTTTATTTACTTACAACTCAACAATTGCAACTCGATTCTTAGAACAAAATATGACTCTATATGAATGCCTCCAGCGGTGTACCGGGATATGCAATGAATCAAGAGTGACATGTATGAAAGAATTATGAATGGTGGCTTTGCCACAAATACAATGTCAACTACGTGATCATGCTAAGAAATATGACAATGATGGAGCGTGTCATAATAAACGGAACGGTGGAAAGTTGCATGGCAATATATCTCGGAATGGCTATGGAAATTCCATGATAGGTAGGTATGGTGGCTGTTTTGAGGAAGGTATATGGTGGGTGTATGATACCGATGAAAAGTGCACGATATTAGAGAGGCTAGCAATGGTGGAAGGAAGAAGAGTGCGTATAATCCATGGACTCAACATTAGTCATAAAGAACGCATGCTCCTAGGGGGATAGATTGGTAGGAAAAGACCATCGCTCGTCCCCGACCGCCACTCATAAGGAAGACAATCAATAAATAAATTATGCTCCGACTTCATCACATAACGGTTCACGATACGTGCATGCGACGGGAATCACAAACTTTAACACAAGTATCGCTCAAATTCACAACTACTCAACTAGCATGACTCTAGTATCACCATATTTATATCTCAAAACAATGATCAAGCATCAAACTTCTCATAGTATTCAACACACTCATAAGAATTCTTACAAATCTTGTATGCTTAGCATATTAGGATTATTTAAGCAAATTACCATGCTATTTAAGACCCAAAATAATCTAAGTGAAGCATGATAATAGTTTCTATAAAACAAATCCACCACCATGCTCTAAAATATATAAGTGGAGCACTAGAGCAAACAATAAACTACTCCGAAAGATATAAGTGAAGATCAATGAGTAGTCGAATAATTATGCAACTATGTGAAGACTCTCTAACATTTAAGAATTTCAGATCTTGATACCTTATTCAAACAGCAAGCAAGGCTAAATAAAACGACATTTCAAGGATAGCACACATCATGTGAAGAAGCAAAAACTTAGGACCAACTGATACTAACCGATAGTTGTCGAAGAAGAAAGGTGGGATGCCTACAGGGGCATCCCCAAGCTTAGATGCTTGAGACTTCTTGAAATGTTATCTTGGGGTGCCTTGGGCATCCCCAAGCTTAAACTTTTGTGTCTCCTTAATTCCTTTCATATCACGGTTTCCTAAATCTCAAAAGCTTCATCCACACCAAACTCAACAAGAACTCGTGAGATAAGTTAGTATAACCCAATGCAAAAACCTTATCATACTATACTGTAGCAAATCACTAAAATTAGTATTCAACATTTCATACTAAATGCCTCTGCATATTTAATACTCCTATCCTCAAATAGAATCATTAAACAAGAAAACATATGCAAACAATGAAAACATAACAGCAGTCTGCCAAAACAGGACAGTGTGTAAAGAATGCAAGATTCATCATACTTACCTAACTCCAAAAATTATGAAAGAAAATTCTTACTGTAGTAAATTTATTATATCTTATTATGCAAAAGGTTTCAACATTTTATCACATTCTGACTTTTCTAGGGAATTTTTTCAACAGCGGTAAACTTTCTGTTTTGAAACAGCAACATGTATACTTGCAAAATAAGCATGGTAAAGGCTATACTTGGCATTTTTATTGAAAATAGAGATGCAAAACATTATTCTAATTAAAAGCAAGAAAATACTAACAAAATAAAATGACGCTCCAAGCAAAACACATATCATGTGGTGAATAAAAATGTAGCTCCAAGTAAAGTTACCGATGAACGAACACGAAAGAGGGGATGCCTTCCGGGGCATCCCCAAGCTTAGGCTCTTGGTTATCCTTGAATATTACCTTGGGGTGCCTTGGGCATCCCCAAGCTTAGGCTCTTGACACTCCTTATTCCATAGTCCATCGAATCTTTACCCAAAACTTGAAAACTTCACAACACAAAACTTAACAGAAAATCTCGTGAGCTCCGTTAGCGAAAGAAAACAAAACACCACTTCATGGTACTGTAATGAACTCATTCTTTATTTATATTGGTGTTAAACCTACTGTATTCCAACTTCTATATGTTTTATAAACTATTTTACTAGCCATAGATTCATCAAAATAAGCAAACAACACACAAAAACAGAATCTGTCAAAAACAGAACAGTCTGTAGTAATCTGTAACTAACGCAAACTTATGGAACTCAAAAAATTCTAAAATAAATTGGTGGACCTGAGGAATTTGTATAGTAATCATCTTAAAAAATAATCAACTAAATAGCACTATCCAGTAAAAAGTTCTAGCTAATCTCGTGAGCGCTAAAGTTTCTGTTTTTTACAGTATGATCATAAAGACTTCACCCAAGTCTTCCCAAAGGTTCTACTTGGCAAAAACACTAATTAAAACATAAAACCACATCTAAACAGAATCTAGATGGATTATTTATTCCTACACATAACCAAAAAGCAAGAACCTGAAATAAAGTTGGGTTGCCTCCCAACAAGCGCTATCGTTTAACGCCCCTAGCTAGGCATGATGATTTCAATGATGCTCACATAAAACATAAGAATTGAAACATAAAGAGAGCATCATGAATAATATGACTAGCACATTTAAGTCTAACCCCATTCCTATGCATAGGGATTTTGTGAGCAAACAACTTATGGGAACAAGAATCAACTTGCATAGGAAGGTAAAGCAAGCATAACTTCAAGATTTTAAGCATATAGAGAGGAAACTTGATATTATTGCAATTCCTACAAGCATATATTCCTCCCTCATAATAATTTTCAGTAGAATCATGAATGAATTCAACAATATAACCATCACCTAAAACATTATTTTCATGATCTACTAGCATAGAAATTTTATTACTCACCACATAAGCAAAATTCTTCTCATTCGGAATAGTGTGAGTATCATAAGAGACTTGAATACAATAAATTGTTTCCACATTAAAAGAGTAATGTTCAGAGAAAGGGTACTCATAATCATGACAAGTTTTATAAATATAATCATCGCTACTCTTTATAGTATAAGTTTTATCACAATAATCATCATAAGTAGCAACTTTGTTCTCATCATAATCGATTGAAACCTCTTCCGAAATGGTGGATACATCACTAAATAAAGTCATGACCTCTCCAAATCCAATTTCATAAATATTATAAGATTCAACATCCTCCAATATTGTGGGATCACTACTTCCTAAAGTTGACACTCTTCCAAACCCACTTTCATCAATATAATCATCATAGGTAGAAGGCATGCTATCATCATAACAACTTAGCATATCAAAACTTGGGAGGCTAAAAATATTATAATTATTAAACATAGCATCCCCAAGCTTGGGACCAACATTAATTACAGCAAATATATTCTCAAATATGTCATCCTCATCAAACATAGGTTCCCCAAGCTTGGGCCTTTTCATATCATAAGCATAATCACTCTCATCATTAATAGTATAGATAGCACGGATAGTATAGCAATTATTATGTTCTTCCAAGCAAGTGACAAAAAGATTTTCAAGATCATAAGAAGTATCATTGTCTTCCCAATCATAATCATCACAACAAGCAATAGGCATAACAAGATCATCATCAAGTGTATCATCTTCATTTTCATGAGGCACAACAATAATAGGAGCAACTTTATTTGGGAGAGATACCTTTTTACCTCTCTTCCTTATTCTTTTCTTCTTCTTCACCTCATGTGTGGGTTCAATCCTCTTTTTGGAGCTCCTTATTAATGATATTGGTTGAATAGAAGGCTCCTCCTCGTTACCTGATTCATCATAATAAATAATAGGAGAATATTGGGAAGTCTCTTCCCTTTCGTTAGCATTCTCTTCATCTTCTATTTGTTTTCTTTTCTTTATGTAATTGGCAATATAAGGATTTTCAATACAATTCACCGCACAATACATATAAATTTCTTATAGATCAAAATGAATAACTCCATCAAGGGCAAATTTTGGAATGTCCTTAGTTATATGTTTAATTTCTTCATAACCCAAGAGAAAACTAAGTTCATTATGATGTGCAAGGGAAATCAAGTCATCACAATTTTTGGACACGATAAGATCATGACACAATTTGCATTGAGTACTTAAATGATCACGTTCATTGCAAAGTTCACAAGTATCGCTAATAAAGTTTAAATTTTCAGCACACGCATCTAGCCTTTCTTGCAACCATTTAGTTTCTAAGTACTTATGCCTCTTGCAATATCTATCTTCCCTGTTTTGTGTGTCCTTGCAAACCCAATGCACTCCACAAAAATTGACATGTTTATAGGAGGCATTTTCATCATAACTAGTGCAATCATCATTAGTACTATGGATATTCAAGGATTTCCTACTAACAACATTGCAATCATGCTCATCATTCAAAGATTTAGTGCCAAACAATTTAATGCATTCTTCTTCTAACACTTTGGCACAATTTTCCTTTCCATCATACTCACGAAAGATATTAAAAAGATGAAGCGTATGAGACAAACTCAATTCCATTTTTTTGTAGTTTTCTTTTATAAGATAAACTTGTCGGATTTCGGGTTCCGGCAGACCCTGGAGGTTCGAACACTGGGGTGCGCGCGGAGATCTTTCCCCTACCAGCTCACGCGTCGATGGTTAGCAAGGGATCTAAACTATGAACGATGAACAACACAAGAGAGACGAGGTTTATACTGGTTCGGGCCACCGTTGTGGTGTAATACCCTACTCCAGTGTGTGGTGTGGTGGATTGCCTCAGGGGCTAATGAAGAACAGTACAAAGGAAGAACAGCCTCACGAGGGGTGTTCTTGGGCTGGTGCGATGAACTGCTTGGGTGAGTTCAGTTGCCTCTCTCTCTCTCTGCTAGGGCTCTATCAGATTCCTCTACTCAATGCTCCTACCTCCCCCTCTACCTTGTGGTGGCTAGTCCTATTTATAGAGCGAGGCCCTGGGCCTCTTCCCAAATAATGAGCGGGAAGGGCGCCAACAATTGGCCATTTTGAAGGGGAACATCTAGTACACTTATCCTGACTAAAGTTGGTCTTCGCCTGCCAAAGGCTCGACGGTGACGCCTGCCCCTGGCTCCACGATGACCTCCTTCCTGCCGCCACCTGGTCTTGGTCTTGTTGCAATCAAGAGGTAACCTTTGCCCGATGCCTTGGCCATGCTTGCCTCCTTTGCACCAAAGGGAAATGAGGACATCATGCAGTCGGCGCCCGCCTGTCTCGATCGCCATGGCTTGCGTCACGGGGCACCCTCGTGAGGTACCCTGCCTTGATCTCTCCGCCTCCTCGTGAGCCTGCTTGACGAGGCTGCCCCTGACGAAGGTTCCTATCGTCCGCCCCGCGAGGCTTGGCCCCTCGCGAGGGTCTTGAGCTTGAGCTGATGAAGCTGGGCCGCGCTGGGCCCCCACTTGAGCCACGCCGCATGCCGCAGGCAGGCAAGTCTGGGGACCCTATTCCCAGAACGCCGACAGTAGCCCCCGGGTCCAAGGCGTGCCTGGACTTGGCTTAGTAGAGAAGCGAAGGGGCAAGTGTGAAGTGCCGCGGGCCCCAACAACCTGCGGCCTTGGGCGCCGCATGGCGATTGATTGTCGTGGGCGTCTCCGCCTCCCCATGACGCCTCGGCAACCGCATGATTCGACAAGTCCCTGCACGCAGAAATGGGTCATGATTACCTGCGGTCGTGGAGGCCGACAGTTGGCCTCCTCCGGCTATAAGTACGGAATGGCGCAAGCCCTTCCTGTCCATCTTTTCTTGCTACTCCTTCCTCTCCATCCTTGCCCTTGCTCCACATTGCGACAATGGCTCCGATCCGCCGGTTTTCTGCAGAAGAGAAGGGAAAGGCCCCCCGAGAGGGTCCCGACCCGCTTCCGCCGAAGAAATGGCTAGTCCTCTGCCGCCGAGATGAGGGCGCCCGGCAGGAGGTGTCGAGGCCCTGGCACGAGCGGCCACCGCCAGGGTTCCCGCTGCCCTTGTACGCCAGCATTGAGGGCCCTGAAGGAGTAGACACCGAGCGCCACAGACGACGCCGCCGTCGGCGCCGGCGGGTCACGGCGGTGCGCGTCGTTCCTCCTGGAGTCCATGCCGAGGGCTCCTCCCGAGAGCTTGTGCTCCACGCCGCCATGACTCCTCAATCTTGGATTCACCTTCCTCCATCCTTCGCCTTCGAGATCCGGTCGAGGGGCTCTCTGGAGCTCTGGTTGCATCACGCTGGCTGCAGCACCCCTGCGACCGGAGTGGAGGTTGCGGTTGTCGCTCCGAGCAAGGTCGACATGACCCGGGGCTGGGGCGAGATCGCCCGGACTTGCCGGACAAGGGGCGCTGTCGGTGTCATAACCGGCGGATATCGGGTAGGGGGTCCCGAACTGTGCGTCTAGGCGGATGGTAACAGGAGACAAGGGACACGATGTTTTTACCCAGGTTCAGGCCCTCTCGATGGAGGTAATACCCTACTCCTGCTTGATTGATATTGATGATATTGGTAGTACAAGAGTAGATCTACCACGAGATCAGAGAGGCTAAACCCTAGAAGCTAGCCTATGGTATGATTGTTGTTCGTCCTATGGACTAAAACCCTTCGGTTTATATAGACACCGAATAGGGTTAGGGTTACACAGAGTCGGTTACAATGGTAGGAAATCTACATATCCGTATCGCCAAGCTTGCCTTCCACGCCAAGGGAAGTCCTATCCAGACAAGGGACGAAGTCTTCAATCTTGTATCTTCATAGTCCAGGAGTTCGACCAAAGATGATAGTTCGGCTATCCGGACACCCCCTAGTCCAGGACTCCCTCAGTAGCCCCCGAACCAGGCTTCAATGATGATAAGTCCGGCGTGTTGATTGTCTTCGGCATTGCAAGGCGGGTTCCCCTCCGAATCCTGTGTTGAATAGTGTCCGGCTTTCTTGTGAATATCGCGCTTCTCGGCTTCCACGCCCAATAATGGCCATCTTCCACGTGTCGAACGAATGTGAAAAGTCAGGGTATCTTTACATTTACCCCCTTGTTGTGCAAATGAGCCGTCTATAAAAGAGACGGGATCCAGATCCGGATCACACCATCCTCCCTTCGCGAGCCTTCATCAGAGCGCCTTTGACAAAAAACCCACTCCACCATGGACAGTCGACGCGGCTCCTCCTCTCGCGTTCCCAGCCCTCAGCCCGGAGATTGGGGGAGATGCTCAATCCCGCACAGCGAATTGGTGGTGCTCCAAACCAATCTTCCCCCGGCCTTCATGGTTCCGGTGCGTTCCGGACTCGCCACTTATAAGGGCGGGAAGCAGGCAGAGAGCGTCCCCGATCCCTCTAAGGGAGAGCGGGTATGCTTCGTCTCTTACCTAATGAGAGGACTCAGATTTCTAATCCATCCGTTTCTCCGGGGGCTTCTGCAGTTCTACGGCCTCCAGCTGCACAACCTTATGCCTGCCTCCATCTCGCATATAGCGGGCTTTGTGGCCCTTTGCGAGCTGTTTCTGGGCGTTGAGGCCCATTTCGCTCTGTGGAAGAGATTGTTCTGCCTTGTGCCTCGTTCTCACGAAGGGTCAATATATCAAGTGGGCGGAGCCGAACTATGGCGCATCGCCCGGACCGGATACTTATCCGGAACCCCAAAGAAGGCGTCCGAGGACTGGCCCTTGGAATGGTTTTACATGGTGGACGTCCCGCTGCCGGATCCTGTTCGGATCGGCCTTCCGGAGTTTAGCAACGCCTCTGAAGAAGCGCCTAAGCTGGCGCCCATGAGCCCCCAGAGGGAAAATGACCGGGCGTCCTTTACTTGATGAGCCGAATAAGATTATCGGCTCATGCCGGATTGACCACGATTGAGTCATGGCAATCTGCATTATGAGGAGTGCAGCCGCCCAATATAGGGGCCACCCATGTGGGACTTCAACGGGAGGACGATGCCACCCGCCATGGCCGCAAAGGGCCGGATCGGTCACCGAACTGGTGAAGACCTTGTCCGCCATGTACAAAGGGAAGAGGAGGATTTTCTCGCGTCACCCATCGAACGGGTTTTCTTCGAACAATCCTCGAAGTTGGGTAAGCAAATATCTTTGTGGCCTGTCTGATCCATGTTCCCGTGGTTTAAATATCTCATTTCATGGTTTCTACGCAGGAACTGCGCCGGGCCGTGGAGAAGATACACAGCCCGCCCCCACAACCCGAGGATCCGGAACGGTCCCTCGATCCGGCCTCCGAAGAGGACCCGGATATAAAGGTGGAGCTGATCGATGGGGTGTTCCACGAACTTAGCATCGACAATGCTTTGGTTGCCATTACGGCCGACTACCCCGGATTATTTTCGGCCTCCCAGGTAAGCGTGACCGAAGTACGGATACCATGACCCACCCGTGCTTTACTTCTAATCACCACGTATTTGATGATGTTTCGCAGGGGTGCCTTGAGCGGAAGCCGAGCTCGCCGCGCCGTCCCAACAAGGCAGCTCGCCCAAGAAAGCGGAAAAGAAGTGCGGTACGACTCGAGACGTCGCCGCAATGGTATGATGTGCCATCGTGTTTTAAGGAGAGGTTCTGGGAGGCACACGACGCCGTGGTTTTTTCAGAAAGATCGCTCGCGGACTGAGTCCGGAGAAGTTGCCAATCGGACCTCCGCCAACCAGGCTCAAAAGCCGAGTCCGGAAGGGGGTACAAACACGAGGCGTGCGTCGGATGCTCCTCCAACGGAGGATGCCGATAGATTGTCCGCCACCAAGTCAGAGGTGGAGAGCACCATGAATCATAGGCGCCGCCGGACTATTCTACGTGACGCATGTTTCTCCAAGAGGCGTTGGACGCCTTTAGTTCGGGAGAAGCGCACCTCCGTGCCGCTCAAGATGGCCTAGCCAGAGCCACGGAGTAGTATGTGAAAGACATACGGGTAAGGAATTTTGACAGTTATATATGCCAAGAGCCCCGAGACTTAAAATAGTTAGGATAACTGATTTAAGGATCATTTGGAATCTGAGTTCTTACCAAAAGAATACCCGTTTGTCCCGTGAGCTTGAAGAGTGCAAGGTCCAACTTGAGGCCAAGATCGCGCGACCGGGAAGCCATGAAGACTCCCTCCGTAATATATGCCCTTCAAAGTAGAAGTAGTTTCGCAAAGTGCGGTGTGTGCATAAATCGACATTAACATTGCAAATAGCGCCGGGATGGATCCGGACAAGCAACAGCTCCTGCGCCAGCTAAAGGCCGGCGAGAGCATGCTTACGAGGGTGCGGCAGGAGAAAAATAACCTCCAAGATGCCAACACCCAACCGGGTGAGGAACTAAAGGATGTTCGTGCTCAGGTTGTCCGACTCAGAAGGAGAATCGACGGCTTCGTCGCGGCATTTTCAAGAAGTGCTTGAACGAACTTTGAAAGAGTTCGGCGAGGAAGGCGACTAACATAAACATGTATGTAGGTTTGCTCACGGTGTCGCCCCGAGGAGGAGATGCCCGTTCTTGGGTGATCTTCTTCCCGAACTGCGTCGGCTACCTGCACGAACGAGTTCGGCAGTGATGAAAGGCGCCGCCAGGCCTTGTGTCCATCTAAGTCCCCGCCTCAAGGCATTGGGAGCTGGCAGAGCGGCTTCAAGGAGCACGGCGGCGCTTCCGACTATGGAAGATATCGGCCTGCCGTCAAAGGCGCCAGGAGGCTCGGGCCATGGTAAAGACGCTGTACACGGTTGGTTGACCCAAACCACATGGCCGAGGTCGGACCTGTGGGGCCTGATGGGAAGGAGATCCCTGTAAGCTTAGTGTACGGCCAAGTAGAATTGGCGCCAAGTAATCCCAGCAAGATTGTAAATTAGATAGCCTATTAGATGGCATTGAGGAGGAATACAATTAGTCGAGTTGACTATGTAACTGAATATGACATGAAAAATTTCTTCTAGCCGGATTGTAGATCGTTTGTCATAGCGGACCTTTTCGCTTCGACCTCAGGACCCAATAGTCCGGAGTGTGATCGAATACCCTCGCGGTTATGTAAGTACCGGGGCATGCATGGAGACAAGGCGTAGGGGTCATTATTGTTGTATCAGACAAGTGCCCAACTAGTTATGTTATATTACATGGATAGTAAGAAACATCTTCCAGGGAGAATAGTTACATTAAGGGTTCCTTTCTCAGGAGGCATGCCCTAAAGTGCATGTCCAAACTGCTAAGAAAGCAGAAAATCATCCGGGGCAGATGGATAAATAGTTAAAAATCATCTTTCAGTTCACCGACCGAATATTCCCTTAAGAACGCTGGCTTTCGGCTTCACCCGACCGAGGTACACATCCGGCTGACCCGGCAAGAATAATCGAGAGGTGCTCCCTTTACCACCTAGCCGAATAATCGGGAACGTAGGGGTAAGCACAGAAGCCAGGCAACCCAGCTTGGCCAAAACTTAAGTCATATCGATGCATATAATGATGAGTAAAAGGTACATGCGGAAGTTTGACACATGTGTTGGGCATGAAGCCCGTATAAATAAGCTTTTGTTAAAGAAGCCCCCAGGTATAATGAGCGCGGACAGCGCGTCAAGTATGTGCGAACAAAGCGCAAACGAGCCTCTAAAGGCTTCAAGAAGAAGGAGGAGGAAGGAGAGAAATAAAAGACAGAAAAAATAGAAAATGTGGACAGAGGAAGGAGACGAACTCGGAGTCCGGAGCTTAGGCGTAGAATCTTCATAGACGGGCTGCATTCCATGGGTTCGGCTCGAGTCGGTTATCCGATGCGTTTCGCAGACGGTATGCTCCGCCGGTCAGGACCTGGTCGATGATGAAGGGACCTTCCCATTTGGGCTTGAGTTTGTCCTTTTTCTTGTCCGGCAGGCGTAGAAATAGTTCGCCAATGTTGTAAGCTTTGGCCCGTACTTCTCTGCTTTGATATCTTCGAGCCTGCTGTTGATAAAATGCGGAACGAGCTTTTGCCACGTCGCGCTCCTCCTCCAATGCGTCCAAACTGTCCTGCAGATCGAGCTCGGCTTCTCTTTCTTCATACATGCGCATGCGAGGTGAGTCATGCATTATGTCGCAGGGCAATACTGCCTCTGCGCCGTACACCATAAAAAATGGTGTGAATCCGGTAGTACGATTCGGCGTGGTCCGCAGCCCCCAGAGTACTGAGTCGAGCTCCTCAACCCAAAGGCGTGTTAGATTCCTTGAGGACCGCACTAGTCCGGGTTTAATGCCGCTCATGATTAGATCGTTTGCTCGCTCGACTTGACCGTTGGTTTGAGGGTGATAGACTGAGGCGTAATCAAGCTTGATGCCCATGTTTTTGCACCATAATTTGACTTCATCAGCCGTGAAGTTGGTGCCATTACCAGTGATGATACTGTGGGGGATGTCGTAACGGTGCACTACCCCTGATATGAAGTCTATCACCGGCCCAGATTTGGCCGTTTTAACAGGCTTGGCCTCTATCCATTTGGTGAATTTATCCAGCATGACCAATAGGTATTTTTGCTTGTGGGTTCCTCCTTAAGGGGTCCAACCATGTCAAGCCCCTGACATGAACGGCCAGGTGATGGGTATAGTTTTTAGGGCGGTGGGTGGCATGTGGCTTTGCTTAGCAAAAGCTGGCAACCGACGCATCGTTGGACTAAATCCTGCGATCTGCCGGGCCGTCGGCCAATAAAATACTGTACGGAAGGCCTTGCCTACAAGGGCCCGGGCTGCGGCGTGGTGCCCACCCAGTCCGGCATGAATATCAGCCAGGAGGTTTCGCCCTTCCTCTTCGGAGATACACCTTTGAAGGACTCTTGTTGTGCTTTTCTTATAGAGCTCTCCTCATGGACTTTATAGGCTTTGGATCGCGTACTATGTAGCGAGCCTCATTTTGGTCTTGGGAGTTCCTGCCTAGTTAGGTAGGCTAGGAATGGTTCCGCCCACGGGCGATAACCGCCATTATTTCGTGGGCGGAGGTGTTATCTCATTGGCGAGCCTCCGATTGTGTCGAGTGTTCGTGTCGCAAAGCGGTTGGGTTTGGATTGTTATTTCGGACTCCTTCCCATAGTACGGATGGCTTGAACAGCCGTTCGGTAGATGTTGGGCGGGACGGCATCGCGTTTTGCGCCGATGCGTGCCAATACGTCCGCCGCCTGGTTGTTATCCCGGACTATCTGATGAAATTCGAGCCCTTCGAACCGTGCTGACATTTTTAGGACCGCGTTGCGGTACGCTGCCATTTTCGGATCTTTGGCATCAAAGTCTTCGTTTATTTGAGATATCGCGAGGTTCGAATCCCCGCGCACCTCTAGGCGTTTAATACCCATGGAGACTGCCATCCGGAGGCCGTGCAGAAGGGCCTCGTATTCGGTTGCGTTGTTGGAGTCCGTATACATTATCTGAAGGACGTATTGGACTGTGTCCCCGGTTGGGGACGTCAGGACGACGCCAGCCCCCAGGCCGGCCAACATTTTGGAGCCGTCAAAGTGCATGATCCAATTAGAGTATGTGCCGTACTCTTTAGGGAGTTCGGCTTCGGTCCATTCGGCCACGAAGTCGGCAAAAACCTGCGACTTAATAGCTCGTCGTGGCTCATAGGTTATGTCGAATGGAAGGAGCTCTATGGCCCATTTAGCAATCCGGCCCGTCGCTTCGCGGTTGTTTATAATGTCGTTAAGAAGTACTTCGGAGGCTACCGTTATCGAACACTCTTGAAAGTAGTGTCGCAGCTTCCGGGATGCCATGAACACCGCGTATGCTATCGTTTGATAAAGTGGGTACCGGGACTTGCATGGAGTTAGGACAGTGGACACATAGTAAACCGGTTTTTGAAGAGGGAACCTGTGTCCGTCTGTTTCTTGTTCGACGACGAGCACCGCGCTGACAACTTGATGTGTTGCGCGATATATAATAGCATTGGTTCGCCCATGTTGGGCGCGCCAGACCGGATTTGTTGCCAATATGGCTTTTATTTCTTCGAGTTCGGTGTGGCGGCATCCGCCCACTCGAAGTGTTCGTCTTGTGGGAGGAGGCGGTAAAGGGTAACGCCTTTTCTCCCAAGCGGAAATAAAGCGGCTTAGAGCCGCCACATCGATCAATTTTGTATTTGTTTGCGGACATGTCCGAATCATGCGCTGATATGTTTCGCGGCGTTTTGAGCCCGAAGGGCATTGTGTTGAAGCGAGAATGGGCCGTATGGAGTGATGAATGCTCTTGCGGCTTGGTCCGGCTCCGCCATCTTGATTTGGTGGTAGCCGGAGTATGCGTCGAGGAAGCACAATGAGTCGTGTCCTGCTGTAGCGTCGATAATTTGATCAATGCGAGGGAGGGGGAAGGGATCCTTTGGGCAAGCCTTATTAAGGTCTTTGAAATCAACACATAGGCGCCAGGATTTATCCTTCTTTGGTACCATCACCAGATTTGCTAGCCAGTCCGGATGTTTTATATCTCTGATGAATCCGGCTTCCAGAAGTTTGGCTAGCTCCTCTCCCATGGCCTGTCTCTTGGGTTCGGAAAAGCGCCGAAGAGCCTGTTTGACTGTCTTGAATCCTTTTAGGGTATTTAGGCTGTGCTCGGCCAGCCGACGTGGGATTCCTGGCATGTCTGAAGGGTGCCAGGCAAAAATGTCCCAGTTTTCTCGTAGAAATTCTTGTAGTGCAACGTCTACATCAGGGTTTAATTGTGCCCCAATGGAGGCCGTCTTTGCAGGGTCCGTTGGGTGGACTTGGAATTTGACTATTTCATCCGCTGGTTTAAAAGAGGTGGACTTGGATCTTTTATCAAGTATCACATCGTCCCTGTTCACCGTGGAGCGCATCGCAGTGAGTTCCTCGGCCGCTAGGGCTTTGGATAGTGCCTCGAGGGCTAGTGCGGCTGTCTTGTTTTCGGCGCGGAGTGCTATGTTCGGATCACTAGCGAGAGTGATGATTCCGTTAGGTCCGGGCATTTTAAGCTTCATGTCCCCATAATGGGGTATAGCTTGAAAAATTGTGAATGCCTCTCGCCCTAATAAAGCGTGATATCCGCTGTTGAACGGGGCCACTTGAAATGTGACCTCCTCGGACCTGTAATTGTCCGCGAAATAACACTACGCCCAGCAGGATTTTTCGGTGCAGCATGCTTCCGGCTAGGGATTATTCCTCTAAAGGTTGTGCTGCTTCGCTCAATGCGGTTCCATCTATTTCCATTTTTCGGAGGGTTTCCTCGTAGATGAGGTTTAGTCCGCTGCCGCCATCCATGAGTACCTTAGTAAGGCGAAGTCGCCCACTATTGGACCGAGGACCAATGCGGTGGTGCTCGGGCTGTTCGAATTTGGGTTCAATCACTGGCATTAAAGGTAATAGCCGTGTCCCCATGGATTTATTGTTGCTACTTGGTAGACTTCGCAAGGTTATGGAGTGTTCGTTTCGCATGTTATTTGATGCGAAAGTCTCAAGACTGTTAATACCGTCTTCGGTGTTGCTTGGGCTAGGATTACGAGGCTAGAAGCTCTTCGCCACTTTTGGCCACCTGCCGTAGTATCCAACATGCTCGAAGGCTATGAGTTGGAGTGGCGCCCTCTGTGCTATGAATTTTGCAGGGTCCGTTTAGCCAACCCTCTAGTACGGTTCCGTGCCCTTTAGGGGGTTTTTGTTTTTTGATGTATAACCCAGGTGCTTGGTGATGATGCACCCTTTTATTTCGGACTAGGGTTGTATTCGGGGCCGGATTATCCCAAAATTTACTTTCGATTTTCCAAGCACTCTCCATCGCACACAGACTTTTGTACTATGGTCACCAAGTCAATAGCGTGTAATTCATGACGACTTATGGTGTTTAGGATTCCTTGTCCGTGCAATTATTGCGAAAAGTGAGATTGCGTCCTTCTCTCGGCAGTCCTTTATCCTGTCCATAACCAGGAGGAATCGCCCAATAATGATGTCTCGTTTCAGGCGCTCTTGCCGAATTCGGGATAGATCGCTAATGTTTGGGTGGGCGGTGGAACTAGATCCGGAACCCCGTCCAATTTAAGACTCGGGGGCTGAGAAGTTTCCGAACTTGGAAGTTTGGATTTTTGAATGCTATCCAACGAATCCAACCCGCCGCCGACTTTAAGTTCGTGGCTTGATCGACATCCGTCCCTCTGCGGGAATCCGGCATGGAGGGATCGAATCCGGACGTAGCTAGTCCTTAATATAGAAGAAGAATCGCTGTATTGCTCCTCTATCACAGCAACATGATGGGTAGCCCGGGCAGAGTTGATCTCTCTCGGATCGGTTTTAGGTTCGATCTGGTCGTAGCTATGGCGACTCGAAGCGGCGATGCGATCCAAGAGCTCGTTCACGGAGGAGAGCTCGATCGGATCTAACCGCTCGGCAAGTTCCGAGTTAACGTGAAGATTGGTTTCGATGACCGAGAAGTCATCATCGGTAGCTGGTGGCGAACCGGCGGTCATAAGAAAACCACCTAACCAAGAGTCTCACCAAGGGCCAAGGCTCCTTTGGCGATAGTATCGTCTTTAAAGACGAGATGAGGCATCCTTCCCGACAGCGACGCGACAGAGGAACTCTCAATGAAAGCACCAATGTCGGTGTCAAAACCGCGGATCTCGGTAGGGGGTCCCGAACTGTGCGTCTAGGCGGATCGTAACGAGAGACAAGGGACACGATGTTTTACCTAGGTTCGGGCCCTCTCGATGGAGGTAATACCCTACTCCGCTTGATTGATATTGATGATATGGGTAGTACAAGAGTAGATCTACCACGAGATCGTAGAGGCTAAACCCTAGAAGCTAGCCTATGGTATGATTGTTGTTCGTCCCCACGGACTAAAACCCTTCGGTTTATATAGACACCGAATAGGGTTAGGGTTACACAGAGTCGGTTACAATGGTAGGAAATCTACATATCCGTATCGCCAAGCTTGCCTTCCACACCAAGGAAAGTCTTATCCGGACAAGGGACGAAGTCTTCAATCTTGTATCTTCATAGTCTAGGAGTCCGGCCAAAGATGATAGTTCGGCTATCCAGACACCCCCTAGTCCAGGACTCCCTCAGGCGCCCTCGTGATCCACCTGGAATACGATGGCGCCTCCTTGATGTTCTTCAAGGTCTTCAACGCGGAAGGACGCGGGCTGGAATCTGCCCCGAGAAGGGCGGTCCAGGCGTCGTCGTGGTGAGGACTAGGCCCACCGGTCGCTCCCTCAGCAGCTGCTCGGGCAGCAGCGAAGGGGCCGGAGGGTCCAGCGCCTCCACCGAGCTTCTGGCGACTCCGGAGACGAGCGACGACAGCTACGAGCCCCCGAGCTCGCTCTGCGCTCGGAGCCGGGCAGGCGCTCCAGGCTACCGGCGCCGGTGATCTGGATGGGGTTGGCGCCGGCGCCTGGCGGCCCACTGTTGATGATGGCGTCTCCTGCGGAGGCACGCGTAGTTGGCGTTCCTTAGGATTAGCACCTTTTATTTCCTGCAAAGAATCGAAGTAGCACCCCGTGAGGGTATGTAAGGCGCTGGCCATGCTTTTGTGAATATTATATCCTCATGATGAATCGGTGCGAGATGCTTGTCCTGCCGCGGCTCAACTCCCCCTTTCTTTCCTCACGAGGGCTTTGGTGCTCAGACCGACAGTCCCGTCCCTGTGTAGGCTTCAGCCGTCCTTTGGTATGACAGGTCGTGATGCCGTGGGTCAAGGCCGGAGGTGAGCGCCCGAGGTCCATAGAAGAGCCCCTGAGTCGTGATGCTCAGGAGGTCCCCTTTAGCGCTCAAGCAGCCTCCGCTAGGCAAGAAAGGTAGGCAGCTTTGCCGTGACAGAGCAGCAGTAGGCGAGGGTTTAGTGCTAAGTCGGATCAGTTTTTTGCGTGACTTATCTTGCAGGTTTGGAACGGCGCTCGATGAGGTGTCGTGTCTACGCGATGGCAACTGAGGTGTTGCTGGGTTGGGCCCTCGCGAGCTTCTTCCCTCTTCGCCGCACTTTCCTTAATGCTCTACATCCTCAGGTCCCGGCCCTCGAGCGAGCTCAGCCGCCGCTGGTATGAGAGGTCGCGATGCCGTGGGTCAAGGCCAGGAGGTGAGGGCTGGAGAGCCAGTAAGAGCCCATGAGTCGCGATGCTCAGGCGCCCCCCTTTTGACGTGCAAGCGGATCACGCCGGAGAGGAGGAGAGAAGGCTCATGGTGCCGCCAGCGTTGATCCTGGAGCAGGTCCTGTGTACCAATCACGAGGGGAAACAAGGTTCGTCGTTACAGTTGCCAGCCAACCATTGGTCGCTCCGAGGGAGTGATCGGGGGCACTGAGGGCTTGGTGAGGTGGTGCCTTGCGGGGCTGCCGCGGCCAGATCTCAGCCACTCAGATTTATCGGCATTGCAGGGATGGACCCATGCGCAAGTGTCGTGCCTGAGCGAGCGGCTCCAAAGGTAGGTGTCAATCGAGCAGGCGATTAGGTCAAGCATGTTATGTATGAATAAGCAAATCCATCTAGATAGGTGCGGAGAAAGCACATGCCACTGGGTCTGGCCCGAGCGGCTCGGGGATGATGCAGCCCGAGGGGCACCCCCAACAAGGTAAGTAAAGAACATAAGAAAAACGGATACATGCCGCAGGGACGGACCCACGCAGCCTGGGAATGATGCAGCCCGAGGGGCGCTCCCAGCTGAAAACGAAACTTGGAAAGGTGTCACCTGATATGGTCAGAGATGGCGGGATGTTGAGGTAGCGGACGACGCGTGATGAGGATGCCGACCCTCATGGGCCCTCCGGACCTGGAGCCTCGGGAGGCTCCGGGGGCACGGGGGGTTCCTCGAGAGCCATCTCCATCTCTGCCAGGATCATGCGCTGTTTGACCTCCTGAGCCTCCAGGGCGCACCTCAGCAGGCGCTGATGGGCGGCAACCGCGTTCGGCAGGCCGAAAGGCATGCGAACGTAGCTGTGAGGTGGACCCTCGCAACGCCCCACGCATGAGGGCCAGAAGCGCTCCTGAGACGCGGCCCGGTTGAGCCCTGGTATGTCGATGCAGATTCGCAGCCCAGCATCCTCGCCTGGAAGTGGGGCCACGGCGGGCAAGCGGCGACAGCCGCGCATGACTCTTGACTCCTGTAGCTCCTAGGTGTTCCTCGTGATGAACTCCTGAGGGTTTGGCCCTCCTTGCCTCATACCTTCCTGAGGGAAGCGTGCCTTGAAGCACGCCTCCAAGTGGTGCCCGAGCGCCTCCCTTGTGACCCCCGCTAGGTCGGTGGCTCGCCATGAAAGAGCCCCCGAGCCCCGCCTGCCGAGGGCACTGGGCGCGCCTTCCTATGTGACAGAGGGTAGCGCCCCTTGAACGGGCGCGGGTCATGTTGCCACGCCTCCGGAGGTGCCTACCCCATGAGGGCTTGGACCAGGTGAAGCTTTCTTCTTCTTGGGGATCGCCTCGGGAAGTCTCTCGCTCCTGTGACCTGGGTCTTCGATTGCTGCAGCTTGGAAGGCACGCTCAAGAGAGCACACTGTGTCCCTTTCCTCACAAGGCACTGTGATGACTCCTCCGCTTCTTGGCATCTTGAGGACATTCTAGCCATGGTGAGTCACTGCCATGAACTTCGCCAAAGCTGGGTACCCGAGGATGGCATTGTATGGCAGGCGAATGTGGGCGACGTCAAAGTCGATGAGCTCGGTGCGGTAGTTGTTGCGCTGTCCGAAGGTGACGGGAAGACGAACTTGCCCTATCGGGACGGTAGAGCCATCGGTGACTCCTGAGAAAGGCTTGGTCGGCTGAAGCTGAACGTACGGCACTTGGAGATCGTTGAATGTCTCGACAGATAGGACGTTGAGTCCTGCTCCGCCATCGATGAGGGTCCTGGTGACTTGCACGTTACTGATGACTAGTGAGCAAAGCATGGGGGGGACTCCGGCCGTTGCCGCACACTTGAGCTGATCCGCTGAGCTGAACGTGATAGCGCACGACGACCATCCGAGAGGGTGAGTGGCCTCTAGCTTGGGGAGGACTGCATTCATCTCGCGAGCAAACTTCTTGAAGATGCGCTGAGAGGCTGGGGCCTGAGCACCACCCAAGATGCAAGCAATCGCGCGCGGCTCCTGGAAGCCCCCAGCCCCCTCGTCCTGATGATTGTCTTCGTACCTCCTTGGCGGTTGCGGCAGAGGTGGGAGCCCTGCGTTGCCTTGAGGGCGGTCCTCACGAGGCTGGTCTCTCCAACCTCCCTCGCGAGGCTGGTCCTGCCAGCGGTCCTCGCGAGGTCTGTCACGCCGACCCTGGCGAGGGCCACGGTCTTCCCAGCGCCCTGCGCCTCTTCCTCCTCCTCGGCTGTAGCCCCGATCATTGCGCTCGAGGTGTCGGCCAATACGCCCTTCTCGCACGGCCCTGAGCTCCTGGCATTCGTTGGTGTTGTGGGTGTGGAGGTCATGGTACACGCAGTACCGGCTGCCCTTGGATGACTCGGGATGATCCCTGCCTCGCTTGGTGTCTGGTTCTGCCGCGAGCACGGTAGCCCCCTTGCGCTTCACGTCCTTGGCCTTGGGCTTCTTCTCCTCTGGATCGGCAGCCGGAAGCTCGAGGAGGGAGAGGCGCCCTCCCTCAGCCCTGGCGCATTTGGTCGCCAAGTTGAACAGCTCCAGTGATGTGCACAGGTCTTCATGCATTGCTAGCTCCTCCTTCATCTTGACGTCACGCACGCCATTGGAGAAGGCTGAGATGATGGCTTCCTCAGTCACCTTGGGGATTTTGAGGCGGGCGTTGTTGAAGCGCTGGATGTACTTCTGCAGGGTCTCTCCTGGCTGCTGCTTGATGCGGCGCATGTCGCTCACGGCCGGAGGCCGGTCGCGAGTGCCTTGGAAGTTGGCGATGAAGCGGGTGCGCATCTCGTCCCAGGAGGAGATCGTGCTGGGAGCCAGGTTCGGGCTCCGTCCTTCAGCGCCATGGGGAACCAATTCACCATGACCTTTCCGTCCCATTTGGCGGCTTCGATGCCCAGCTCGTAGAGCTGAAGGAACTCCGCGGGGTCGGTGGTGCCGTCGTAGCGAGGAGGCAGGTCCGGCTTGAACTTGCCGGGCCACGCGACGCTAGTAGCTCGGCGGTAAAGGCGCGGCAGCCTGCGGTGGCCACCCGGACTCTCTGCTGATGTGGAGCTTGCTCTTGTGGATTCCCGCGCACCGCTGCCTGGAGCAGCGCGGGGTCTTGACGTGGTGGCGCTGGAGCGTGATCGCGGTGCTCCGGTGCTGGGAGCACGCGAGCACCTTCTTGGGGACGAGGGATCTCCTGGCAGCTCCTTTCTTGTTGCGTGGGCGCCGGACGCGGAGGGTCTCGGCCCAGGGCCGCGCGTCTTGGAGCCAGGACACCTTCCTGGGGAGGAGGTGGCGGGGGCACCTCCGGCTCCCTGCCTCCCGCGCGGGGTGAAGGGCGAGGCAGCGAGAGGGACGGTGCGGGGGAGCCCCCTGCAGCGCGGACGAGCTCGGCGACGCGGTCGAGCCACTCCTTGTAGACATCGTCGACTGGACGGTAGCGCAGGAGCTCGTTTGCCGCGATGAGCGCGGCTCGAGCCTCCATGGGAGCGCGGTGCGTGCGGGACGAAGAACCAGCAGGGGCGAGCGAAGGAGTAGCGGTGCGGCCTTCTCGCCTAACCGATGGATGCAGGACGAGGCCCGCTGCTCGTTCCGCCAGGCCGGTGGCGGCGTTGGCGGCAGGCGACGGGGAACGACGGGGGTGTCCGCCGACGGGAGCCGTCTGGGTGACTCGAGCGGCGTGAGCAGCCCGGCGCTCGGCGCGAGCTCGGCGAGCGTCAGCCATGGACACGACGGAAGATCACACGCGACCAGCGGAAGAAGGATTCCGGCGCACCCCTACCTGGCGTGCCAAATGTCGGATTTCGGGTTCCGGCAGACCCTTGAGGTTCGAACACTGCGGTGCGCGCGGAGATCTTTCCCCTACCAACTCACGCGTCGATGGTTAGCAAGGGATCTAAACTATGAACGATGAACAACACAAGAGACACGAGGTTTATACTGGTTCGGGCCACCGTTGTGGTGTAATACCCTACTCCAGTGTGTGGTGTGGTGGATTGCCTTAGGGGCTGATGAAGAACAGTACAAAGGAAGAACAGCCTCGCGAGGGGTGTTCTTGGGCTGGTGCGATGAACTGCTTGGGTGAGTTCGATCGCCTCTCTCTCTCTCTCTCTCTCTCTCTCTCTCTCTCTCTCTCTCTCTCTCTCTGCTAGGGCTCTATCAGATTCCTCTACTCGATGCTCCTACCTCCCCCTCTACCTTGTGGTGGCTAGTCCTATTTATAGAGCGAGGCCCTGGGCCTCTTCCCAAATAATGAGCGGGAAGGGCGCCAACAATTGGCCATTTTGAAGGGGAACATCTAGTACACTTATCCTGACTAAAGTTGGTCTTCGGCTGCCAAAGGCTCTGACGGTGACGCCGCCCTGGGCTCCACGATGACCTCCTTCCTGCCACTCTGCTGGTCTTGGTCTTGTTGCAATCAAGAGGTAACCTTTGCTCGATGCCTTGGCTGTGCTTGCCTCCTTTGCACCAAAGGGAAATGAGGACACTGCTCGGGCTGGAGCCCACCTGGCGCCCGCCTGGTCTCGATCGTCATGGCTTGCGTCACGGGGCACCCTCGTGAGGTACCCTGCCTTGATCTCTCCGCCTCCTCGTGAGCCTGCCTGACGAGGCTGCCCCTGAGGAAGGTTCCTATCGTCCACCCCGCGAGTCTTGGCCCCACGCGAGGGTCTTGAGCTTGAGCTGATGAAGCTGGGCCGCGCTGGGCCCCCACTTGAGCCACGCCGTAGGCCGCAGGCAGGCAAGTCTGGGGACCCCCGTTCCCAGAACGCCAGCAAAACTAGTGCTAAAACAAGAAACAAAAAAAAATCGATTGCAAGATCTAAAGATATACCTTCAAGCACTCACCTCCCCGGCAACGGCGCCAGAAAAGAGCTTCATGTCTACTATGCAACCTTCTTCTTGTAGACGTTGTTGGGCCTCCAAGTGCAGAGGTTTGTAGGACAGTAGCAAATTTCCCTCAAGTGGATGACGTAAGGTTTATCAATCCGTGGGAGGCGTAGGATGAAGATGGTCTCTCTCAAGCAACCCTGCAACCAAATAATAAAGAGTCTCTTGTGTCCCCAACACACCCAATACAATGGTAAATTGTATAGGTGCACTAGTTCGGCGAAGAGATGGTGATACAAGTGCAATATGGATGGTAGATATAGGTTTTTGTAATCTGAAAATATAAAAACAGCAAGGTAACATGTGGTAAAAGTGAGCGTAAACGGTATTGCAATGCTAGGAAACAAGGCCTAGGGTTCATACTTTCACTAGTGCAAGTTCTCTCAACAATAATAACATAATTGGATCACATAACTATCCCTCAACATGCAACAAAGAGTCACTCCAAAGTCACTAATAGCGGAGAACAAACGAAGAGATTATGGTAGGGTACGAAACCACCTCAAAGTTATTCTTTCCAATCAATCCGTTGGGCTATTCCTACAAGTGCCACAAACATCCCTAGAGTTCGTACTAGAATAACACCTTAAGATACAAATCAACCAGAACCCTAATGTCACCTAGATACTCCAATGTCACCTCAAGTATCCGTGGGCATGCTTATACGATATGCATCACACAATCTCAATTCATCTATTCAAACCAACACATAGAACCTCAAAGAGTGCCCCAAAGTTTCTACCGGAGAATCACGACGAAAACGTGTGCCAACCCCTATGCATAGGTTCATGGGCGGAACCCGCAAGTTGATCACCAAAACATACCTCAAGTGAATCACGTGATATCCCATTGTCACCACAGATCGCATGCGGCAAGACATACATCAAGTGTTCTCAAATCTTTAAAGACTCAATCCGATAAGATTACTTCAAGGGAAAACTCAATCCATTACAAGAGAGAAGAGGGGAGAAGAAACATAAGATCCAACTATAATAGCAAAGCTCGCGATACATCAAGATCGTGCCAAATCAAGAACACGAGAGAGATCAAACACATAGCTACTGGTACATACCCTCAGCCCCGAGGGTGAACTACCCCTCCTCATCATGGAGAGCGCCGGATGATGAAGATGGCCACGGTGAGGGTTCCCCCCCAGCGGTGCTTGGACAGGGTCCCGATTGGTTTTTGGTGGCTACAGAGGCTTGCGGCAGCGGAACTACCGATCTATGCTCCGTTCTGGAAGTTTTAGGGTGCGTGGGTATATATGGGTGAAAGAAGTACATTGGTGGACCTCCAGGGGGCCCACGAGGCAGGGGGCACGCCCCCACCCTCGTGGCCACCTCCCTCCTTTCCTGACGTGCACTCCAAGCTTTTCCGGTAGCTTTCCTTCCAAAAATAACTTCTCTAGTTGATTTCATTCCGTTTCGACTTCGTTTGATATTCCTTTTCTTCAAAACTAGGAAATAGGCAAAAAACGGCAATTCTGGGCTGGGCCTCCAGTTAATAGGTTAGTCCCAAAAATAATATAAAAGTGGATAATAAAGCCCAATATTGCCCAAAACAATAGATAATATAGCATGGAGCAATCAAAAATTATAGATACGTTGGAGACGTATCAGTCTCATGCTCTACTTGAAGCTTCTTATTTAAAAGAGCTTTCCAAGTTGTCCTCTCCTCTTATTGTTAATGGTGATGCGTGTGCTACTAACTCTATTACTTGTGAAGCATCCATTTTGAAGGAGAATGTTGAGATGGGCTCAACTTGAGTTGCTATCTAACAATTATGGGAAATTGGAAGAAAGCTCTCAAGCTCTCATGATTATCTTCTAGTATCCCATAATGTGCTAAAGATAGCTCATGAGGCCATGATTGCTAAGGTAACATCTAGTGATCCTCATGTGGATACTAGCACTACTTTTAGTCAAAATGCTATGCTGCCATGTGCTAGTCCTTGTAATTCATCTATTCACAATGTTGGTACATCTTGTGATGAATTTCTTTATTTGCCTTGTTCCTCTAACGATGAAGCTTATACTTCCTCTAGTACTTGTGTTGAGACTAACCATGTAGAGGAAATCAAAGAGCTCAAGGCCCAAGTCACTTCTTTGAAGAAAGACTTGGAAAAGAGTCATGAAGGGAAATTCACACTCAACAATATCTTGAGTGTGCAAAAATCCCCCAATGACAAAGGTGGACTTGGATTCAACTCCAACAAGAAGAAGAAGTCCAAGATGAACAAAAAGAAGGGCCAAGAACAAGTCAAGAATTCGGCCAAGATTGTTTGCTTCAAGTGCAAAGTAGAAGGGCATCATGTTAGATCTTGCCCATTGAAGAAGAAGGCCATTAGTGACAAGCAACAAGGGAAGCGGCCACAAGTTCGATCTCATGCTCAACCAAAAATTGAAGAAAGTCCTCTTCCCAAGAATCCTCAAGCTGATGCTTCTCAAGTTGAGAAATCAAGTGAGAAGAAAGTGAAGAGTAGACGTTGCTACTTATGTCGGGAGAAAGGTCACCTCGCCTCTTCATGTACTAGTGGTAACTTATCCAACCCAATTATTATTGATGATATCTATTCTCTTGGGAAGGATAATGTTGGCAATGTGTTTGCCAAGTTTGTTGGTACTCAAAGTGGTGTCAAGAAAAGAACCATTTGGGTTGCCAAGCCTATTGTGACTAACCTCTTAGGACCCAACTTGGTTGGGGACCAACAAGCTCAAACTTGATCAATAGGTGTTGTTAGAGGGCATTGTATATTTGGCTACATTATGAAGAATTAAGGGGAATTCATCATTCTTAGTGTCTCAAGCCAAGTTAATTGGGTTATCAAGTCTCTATACTATATCCAATGTGCCTCCTTCCGGTAACTTGTACTTAAATTGCTTACATTGAAAGTTACTTGCCCCTCTGCATGTTTTAGTTGTGTTCCTTGCATGTGTTTGTATATGTTGTGCCTCCAATTGCTTATCTTGAGTAATCAAGTATGTGTGTGTTGGTTTGCACATCATGTACATGTGTGTCGTACGTTGAGCCTTTATGCATCTTGTTTGTATCTTAGTTGGCTCTTGTGAGAGATTAATGGAATATCCCATTATAGGGGAGTGATGTGCTTTGTACACCTCACAATCCTATAAATGTGTGTACATGAGGAATACCATCTAGTATTGATATTACAAGATTATCTAGTTGCTATGTGGTATGTCTTCTCATGAGAAATTCAAATTCTAAATTGTCCATTAATTATCTCTTGTTGGATCGTTATTTTGCCTCTTGTTTATCTTTAATTGGTATCACATTATGTGGGAGTAATATGCTATGTGTATATTACTAGCCTAGAAAATGTTTACATTTGAGATATTGTCACCTAGAATTGATATTGTAAATTTTCTTGTTCCTAGGTGGCATGTTAGCTCTACAAGTTACAATTTGCTTGTGTTTGGTGTGAAGCCGATGTCGGATATCCTTGCTATCTACCACCGGGAATTATTTCCAAATACTTATTGTCTTTTGACAATTGGTACTCACTTATGTGTGGTAGAAATTTTTGACCGTTGGTGTTTGCCTTTTATTTGCCTTATCTCTTGCCAAGTTTGTGTCAACTCCCATTGCCTTCCGTGCCACTTGAGGATCTTGTTGTTTTCTTGATCTTGTCTAGTGTTTTCCTTGATATAGTGAACGTGGTGATCCTACCTTGTGCATTTGTATTCAAATGCAAATTCTCTATAATGCACAACTCGTGGGGGAGCTATCCTATTTTCTATAAAACACTAAACTTGTGATCCATTTTAAGTGTGTGTTGGTGGACGGCAAGCCGTTTCTTTTTGGTAGTTGTGCCATCATGAAACTTTGTAGAGAGCTTGGTTTTTTTGGAAACATCCTCTCTTTTGGGAGTTTGATATCATTTTGTGGGTTCCAATTGATATCTCATTCCTTGATGTATCTTTTAATGATATCTTCCAAGTGATTTCTCCATTTGGTATTCTTTTCACTTGGTATTTCCTTGTATTTTGGTATCGGTTATTGAAAGTATTGAGCACGTATATTAACTTCATGTAGTTTCCTTGGCATGCTTTCTCTCTTTGACCCAATATATAGGGGAAACTCCACCAAGTCTCAAATTGGATGAGATGTGCATGAAATTCATTTTCATATCTATGTGCACATATTTATGTGGAGTTTGTCCTATGGATTGTTGGTTCTCTAACTCTTTGGTCCCAATGAGTTTGGATACCATTTTGTTTGTGTTGTTGTTCTAGGAACAACTGGAGATGCATTGGATGCTCGGCTACTCACAAGGAAGGTGTTGTCACCATGTGCTTTTTGGAGTCAAGCTAGATAGGATGATCAATGAACTACTCTGTACCTTCAATTGGTATCTACTTCATCCTTCCATTGTTAACTCGGTAACAAGTATCTTCATATACTTCATGCACACATTTCTTACATCAACCTTGTGTAGGTTGTATCATGGCATGTTATTCATTCTCTCTTGTGATACTTGTTTCCTTTCTCAAAGCATCGCAACAATGATCTCTTGTTGCTAGTTGTGATGTCTTTGATGGTTGTGTGGTAGGAATTCATTTATATACAATAAGACCATATCTAGCCATGTGCTATGCTTCCAAGCAAATATCTTATTGGTATATGTATGATGTCCTTTTGGATATCTTGTTCCTTCTTGTTGTAACTATTTCGGGTGTACATCCTTCTTTGTAGATATATATATCATCATGATTTCGTCTACCTAGAACCTTATACACTTGAGAGAAATTACATCCCTAGATGATATCCTTTCTTTCACGTCCACCTTGTCTCTCTTTTGCTATTTCTTTGGTGGCTCCATGAAAGCTTTTGCCTTGAGTATGTGTCGTATCTCGTTGCATCTTGATGCACTCTTGTGTGGTGAAGATTATTTTCCTCATGCTTATCTTTACGAGGCTTTTGCCATCTTAATTGGTATCCCTCGTCTTGATGAGGCTTTCTTCTTCTATCTTCACCACGGGTTGTCACAAGCATAGGTTCTCTATATGCTTATTAGTAAGCTTGTGAACCCATTTGCTAGTTGTGTGTGGGAATGATTGGCCTTGCACCGTGTGCCTCATTCTTCCAAGACTATGTTGATGCTTAATGCTCATCCATACATTAGTATTCTCAAGTGCTTTGCCATGACTCACATACATCATTTTGGTTGAGCCTACCCTTAATTTGCCTCTTTTATATGTTGCTCAACCATTTGTTTGTTGCAAGTGCTAGGCTTTGTTTCGTACATGCTCACTTGCACTTGTTGTGAGTTTATACTGATTTTCGGGGAGAGATGATCCTATTTTGTGCACTTGGTATCCTAATGCAAATATTTTAAGGAGTGCACAAATCATGGAGAGCTTCACTAGTGTCTTTAGAACACTTTGTTGCTGTCTTGCACTTGTCGTGAGGTTCTATTGATCTTGGGGGAGTGATGATCCTATTTTGTGCTCGTTGTATCCCATTACAAAATTAAATTGTGCACAAATCATGGGGAGCTTCTCTAGTTTCTCTAGAACACTCCTTTGCTCATATCATAATTTATTTCATTCATATGGCACATAGGATCATTGGTCTAGTTGGCTCAGTTGATATCCTTTGTTTGCTTGCTTCAATTGGTATCTTTTGATTGCTTGATTGCTTGTTTCTCTCTTTTTTATGTCTTTGTGGCATATCATTCTTTGCTATCTTTGTGCCTCAATATAGTTTGTGTTCCTCCAAGTATTTACCTTTGGATATGTGTGTTGCATTCCACTCATTTGTTGAGAAATACATAATTTATGGAGGACCACAATTTATATTGGCCTTCTAAGCTTTTCTCCCATTTTGGCAATCGATGCCAATGGGGGATAAGTTTTAGAGAGTTTTGTGGAGAAGTTTAGAGAGTTGTCTCTTCTGGCTTTGGTTTGTTCCTAAGCATACGCATCTCCTACGCATGCATTATTGGTTGTTGCATTGCATGGTGATGCATAATTCCTTATATAAACTCTCTTGAAAGTGATTGTCATCAATTACCAAAATGGGGGAGATTGAAAGGGCATGAGGTGCCCCCATGTGTGGTTTTGGTAATTGATGACATTCTCTATGGACTAATGGTTGCATTGAGTTATATTTGAAGGATATGTCCATAGGCATTTCTTGAAGTCCATGTGTTGGTTTCAAGGAGTTTATGTGTTGATCAAGGTGCTATTAAGGTATTACCCAAAGAAGGGTCATGTGAGTGTTGAGCTTATTGCAAGCATGTCTTGAAGAAGAATATTGTGTGATCATTCATGTTTACCTTCAAGACATCATCCAAACGAAGAGAGTTGGAAAGATTCAAGGTTGATCAAGACTAAGTCAAGAGTGAATCAAGTTGATCAACTCACAAAGCGTAAAGGATGTACCGAGAGGGATCAAGTGATCCCATGGTATGGTAAGCATTGTCCATTGCACTTTGTGTACTAACCCATGGTCTATGTGAGAGTTCTATGTGGGGTTAGGTACATGTCCATGGGCTTGTCAAGAGGAAGATATCATACAACCCATGGAAAGGATGACACCAAGTGGTGATCGTCATCAAGATTGCCGTGTGCAAGTTCAAGTGGAGCATCACGAAGAGATCAAGTGCTTGAAGCTTTCCATACATTGTGATGTCAATGGACTTGTGAAGATGTGCCGAAGAGTGGCTCACCCATAGTGGAGTATGGGGGAGCAATAATCTAGTCTCCATCGACCCAACGCAATCAAGAAAGGTGGTCCATCTTGAGGAGGACAAGATCATCATCATCTAGCTCAAGTGGATCATGTGCAAGGCAAAGGTTTACCCTTGATAGGTTTTCTATTTTACCGGTCTCATGGTGGTTGTTGGGAGACCGGTTTATAGGATCGATTGTCGTACTATCAAGGGGGGCTCTCAAGTTGGTAGCTTGATCGTATCATTAGTAGAGAGCTCAAACCATTGCATCCTTGCAACATGTTTCTTGGTTCCTGTTTGGTTCTCTTTGTGAGTCTTAGAGCTTATGGTCATCTTGATGACAAGCTTGAGTTCATCGAAAACAGAGTTCACATGCTTCTTCTATTGCGTTTTCGGTGTTGGAGGTTTTACCGGTCTCTTTCGAGGAAGGGTTCTCACCATTTTCTTATGGGACTTTTATCATTTGCTTCTTATTGTTATTTCTATCAAGATTGTGTTAGCCCTTGTCTCTAGCTTTCCAACAAACTTGGTTTCGTCGATTTCGGAGTCCGTTTGCAGAAGTTGTGGTAGTTTTGGTGTTCTGAAAAGGCTGCAGCGGTACTACCGCGAACAGGAGGGGATGTAATTTTTTACTACCGCTCTTGGGAGCGGTACTCCCGCGGCTACTTCCGTGGCTACTTCCGCTTCGGACCAAAACTCGTCACAAGTCCAGCGGTGGTAGGCACAGATGTATTTCTTTAGTACCACTCGCAAGAAGTAGTACCGCTACCCTTAGCGGTAGTACCGCTACCCCTAGCGGTAGTACCGTGAGGACGAGCGGTAGTACCGCTCTGTGCGGGCTGTGAGCATAACGGTTGGATTTTCTCCCACCTATAAAAGGGGGTCTTCTTCCCCAATGAACCTAATCCTTTGAGCTTGTGTTCTTCCCCCATTGTTGACCTTCTTAGAGCTTGCTAACTCTCAATCCCTCCATGGATTCTTGCTAGTTTTTGAGGGAAAAGAGAGAGGAGATCTAGATCCACATTTCCACCAATCACTTTCTCCTCTATGTGAGGGGAACCCCTTGGATCTAGATCTTGGAGTTCTTGGTGTTCTCCTTCTTGTTCTTCCTCTCATTTTCCTCCCTAGCATTAGTTGCTTCTGTGGGATTTGAGAGAGAAGGACTTGGGCACTCCGTGTGCCCTTGCCATTGCATTTGGTACATCGGTTTGAGTTCTCCACGGTGATACGTGGAAGTTACAAGTTGAGAAGCTTATTACTCTTGGGTTCTTGGTACCCTTGAGCTTGTTCCTCTTGGGTGCTTGGGCGCCCTAGACGGCTGGTGGTGTTCAGAGCTCAATCATTGTGGTGTAAAGCTCCGGGCAAGCGTCGGGGTCTCCAATTAGGTTGTGGAGATCGCCCCGAGCTATTTGACGGTTATCGGCGACCACCCCCAAGGGTTTCCAAAGTGTACGGGTTCGATGACCGCCCCCAAGGGTTGCCATTTGTACGGGTTCGGTGACCGCCCTCAAGGGTCCCTTAGTGGAATCACGGATCTTGCATTGTGCGAGGGCGTGAGGAGATCACAGTGGCCCTAGTGGCTTCTTGGGGAGCATTGTGCATCCACACCGTTCCAAACGGAGATTAGCATCCGCAAGGGTGTGAACTTCGGGATACATCGTCGTCTCCGCGTGCCTCGGTTATCTCTTACCCGAGCCCTTTACTTATGCACTTTACTTTGTGATAGCCATATTGTTCTTGTCATATATCTTGCTATTACCTAAGTATTTTTTCTTGCTTATCATAAGTTGTTGGTGCACATATGTGAGCCTAGTTGTTGTAGGTTTTGTTCTTGACAAATTAACCGCTAGGTTTATTCCGCATTTGTTCAAGCCTCAACCATAAATATTTTAAAGCGCTATTCACCCCCCCCCCCCTCTAGGCGACATCCTCGATCTTTCAATGGCAAATTAATCAAGCCCTTGACTCAACACTAATCTTTATTATATAGCTCACGGACTCGATTACATAGAGAGATCATAAAGCAAAACTCAAAACTAGATCATGCCATAAACTTTATTCTACTAAATCAACATACTACTAATAGGATCGAACTAAGAAAAACGGTAAAGATAGGAGTCTGATTGTTATACGATACCGGGGCACCTCCCCCAAGCTTGGCAGTTGCCAAGAGGAGTGCCCATACCCATGTGATTATGTCTCCTTCTTTGTTGGTGAAGAAGGTGGTGACGATGATGGATAGTCGCACATCGAGCGTAAGAGGTCCTCCAGCTTGCGGATAATGCCCTTGAGTGCAACAATATGCTCCTTCAACAAAATATTTTCACGTGTGAGATACTTGTTCTGTATACGAGCTAACTCAATCATCTTGAAAGCTTCGATCTCAGTTGGGGTAAGAAGATTGTGATCAAGTTGAAGGATGTCTTCTGCTGCCGGAGCTTGATCCTCCGTGGCCTTCTTGATCCCTTCATCCTTATTGATCTCCATGGGTTCTTCCCTCTCCAGCTCTATCTTCATTAGCCAAGCATCATTGTCACCATTGTTGGAGGAGGGAGACGACATGATGCCTGGCCTTGACAGCCCTGACAGAAAACAGCTCGAAACAAGAACAGAGGATATTTGCGTGATACTGGAGTCAAAACTTTCGGGAGATTATATAATGAATTTTTACCGACCAAAATACGTATCGTGTAAGAAAACGGAGTCCATAAAGCACACGAGGTGCCCACGAGGTAGGGGGGCGCGCCCAGGGGGGTAGGGCGCGCCCTCCACCCTCGTGGGGCCCTCGTGTCCTTCCCGGACTGCTACTTATTTTTCTATTTTTCTAAATATTCCAAAATGGAGAAATATTTCCTTAAAAACTGTTTTGGAGTCGGTTTACTTACCGTACCACGTACCTATTCCCTTTCGGAGTCTGAAACGTTCTGGAAGGTGTCACCTATGTATTCCTCCGGGGTTACGGTTTCAATAACATTGGTTTCAACATTTATAGGATTACCTGAGATATAGTGTTTGATTCTTTGACCGTTTACCACCTTCAAATTTGTGCCTTCAAAATTGTTGATTTTTATGCCACCGGAACGGTAGACCTCCTTGATGACGTAGGGGCCTTCCCATTTAGAGAGAAGTTTTCCTGCAAAAAATCTTAAACAAGAGTTGTATAGCAATACATAATCACCTACATTAAACCCACGCTTTTGTATCCTTTTGTCATGCCATCTTTTAACTTTTTCTTTAAACAACTTGGCATTTTCATAAGCTTGGGTTCTCCATTCATCAAGTGAGCTAATATCGAATAACCTCTTCTCACCGGCAAGTTTGAAATCATAATTGAGCTCTTTAATATCCCAATATGCCTTATGTTCTAGTTCAAGAGGTAAGTGACATGCTTTTCCATAAACCATTTTATACGGAGACATACCCATAGGTTTTTATATGCAGTTCTAAAGGCCCATAATGCATCATCTAGTTTCTTGGACCAATTCTTTCTAGACCTATTGACAGTCTTTTGCAAAATTAATTTGAGCTCTCTATTACACAATTCTACTTGACACTAGACTGTGGGTGATAAGGGGATGCAATTCTATGATTAACATCATACTTAGCAAGAATTTTACGGAAAGCACCATGAATAAAGTGTGAACCACCATCAGTCATTAAATATCTAGGGACTCCAAACCTCGGAAAAATAACTTCTTTAAGCATTTTAATAGAAGTGTTATGATCAGCACTACTAGTTGGAATAGCTTCTACCCACTTAGTAACGTAATCAACAGCAACTAAAATATGTGTATAACCATTAGAGGCAGGAAAAGGTCCCATATAATCAAAGCCCCAAACATCAAATGGTTCAATAACAAGTGAATAATTCATAGGCATTTCTTGACGTCTACTAATATTACTAATTCTTTGGCATTCATCACAAGATAAGACAAACATACGGGCATCCTTGAAGAGAGTAGGCCAATAAAAACCGGATTGCAATACCTTATGTGTAGTTCTATCTCTAGCGTGGTGTCCTCCATAAGCTTCGGAGTGACACTTGTGTAGGATCTGTTCCTGTTCATGCTCAGGTACACGACGTCTAATAACACCATCTACTCCTTCTTTATAAAGATGTGGGTCATCCCAAAAGTAATGTCTCAAATCATAGAAAAACTTTTTCTTTTGCTGGTATGTGAAACTAGGTGGTATAAATTTAGCAACAATATAATTAGCATAATCAGCATACCATGGAGTACTACGAGAAGTACTTATAACATTTAATTGTTCATCAGGAAATCTATCATCAATAGGTAGTGGGTCATCAAGAACATTTTCTAACCTAGACAAGTTGTCTGCAACGGGGTTCTCAGCTCCCTTTCTATCAACAATATGCAAATCAAATTCTTGTAGCAAGAGAACCCATCTAATAAGTCTAGGTTTAGCATCTTTCTTTTCCATAAGATATTTAATAGCAACATGATCCGTGTGAATATTTACTTTAGAATAAACAATATAAGGTCTGAACTTATCACAAGCAAATACAACTGCTAAGAATTCCTTCTTAGTAGTAGCATAATTTCTTTGAGCATTGTCTAGAGTCTTACTAGCATAATGGATAACATTTAATTTCTTATCAACTCTTTGCACTAGAACAGCATCTACAGCATAATCACTAGCATCACACATAATTTCAAAGGGTAAATTCCAATCAGGTGGCTGAACAATAGGTGCAGAGATCAATGCTTTCTTAAGTATTTCAAATGCTTCTACACAATCATCATCAAAGACAAATGATATATCTTTTTGTAATAAATTAGTCAGAGGCCGAGAAATTTTTGAGAAGTCCTTAATGAACCTCCTATAAAATCCGGCGTGACCAAGGAAACTTCTTATACCTTTGATGTCCTTGGGACATGGCATCTTTTCAATAGCATCAACGTTGGCTTTATCAACTTCAATACCTCTTTCAGAAACTTTATGCCCCAAGACAATACCTTCATTAACCATAAAGTGGCACTTTTCCCAATTCAAGACAAGATTAGTTTCTTCACATCTCTGCAAAACTCGATCAAGATTGCTCAAGCAATCATCAAAAGAAGATCCATAGACGGAAAAGTCGTCCATGAAAACCTCACAAATCTTTTCACAAAAGTCAGAGAATATAGCCATCATGCATCTTTGAAAGGTAGCGGGTGAATTACATAAACAAAAAGGCATACGTCTATAAGCAAAAGTACCAAAAGGGCATGTAAAAGTAGTCTTTGATTGATCTTTAGCCGACACAGGTATTTGAGAGAAACCGGGTAACCATCTAGAAAGCAATAGTGTGTATGTTTGCATAATCCTTCTAGCATTTGATCGATAAAAGGTAAGGGGTAATGATATTTCTTAGTAGCCTTATTTAATTTACGGAAATCAATTACCATCCAATAACCAGTAATAATTCTTTGTGGAATCAATTCATCTTTATCATTAGGAACAACAGTAACACCTCCCTTTTTAGGGACACAATGAACATGACTTACCCATTGACTATCAGCGACGGGATAAATTATACCTGCCTCTAAAAGCTTTAGTATTTCTTTTCTTACCACTTCTTTCATCTTAGGATTCAGCATCTTCTTCCAAATTTATTTTATGTTGACATAGAGTGGGACTAATGCCCTTAAGATCATCAAGAGTATATCCAATAGCAGCACGGTGCTTCTTCAGAGTTTTCAATAATCTCTCTTCTTCATGCTCTGAAAGGTGAGCACTAATAATAACAGGACATATCTTATTTTCATCAAGATAAGCATATTTAAGATTATTAGGCAACGGTTTAAGCTCAAACACGGGATCACCCTTGGGTGGAGGGGGATCCCCTAGGATTTCAACAGGCAAATTGTGTTTCAGAATAGGTTCCTGTTTAAAGAATACTTCGTCTATTTCCCTTCTTTCATTCATAAACATATCATTTTCATGGTCTAGCAAATATTGTTCTAAAGGATCACTAGGAGGTACGACAATAGAAGCAAGACCAATAATTTCATCCTTACTAGGCAATTCTTCCTCGCGGTGTTGTCTACAAAATTTAGAGAAATTAAACTCATGAGACATATCACCCAAACCAATAGTAACAACATTCTTTTCGCAGTCTATTCTAGCATTGATAGTATTCAAGAAGGGTCTACCAAATATTATGGGACAAAAGCTATCTTGTGGGGAACCAAGAACAAGAAAATCAGCAGGATATTTAGTTTTCCCACACAAGACTTCAACATCTCTAACAATTCCCATTGCGGATATAGTATCTCTATTGGCAAGTTTAATTGTAACATCAATACCTTCTAACTCAGCAGGTGCAATTTCATGCTTAATTTCTTCGTATAAAGTATGAGGTATAACACTAGCACTAGCACCCATATCACATAAGCCATGATAACAATGATCTCCTATTTTAACAGAAATAACAGGCACACCTATGTAACGCCCCGGATACAACTTTCCATATTCGCAACTCCAACTCTTGCCTTTTCCGGAGATGCGATATGATTTTTCCTCCGTGGTTGGGTTTTTGTTTTTTTTGCATTTTGTTCATGTCTTGCATTTCATCCCATAGCATCATGCGCATTGCATCAGCATTGTTTTCTTAAACTTGCATCCGTTGTTAGTTACCGCTTCTCCCTCGCCTCCGTTGATGTTTCTCACACCAACCGTTCTTTTGATGTCTGACCGTTTGGCCCTTTCTGCACAGTGCACCAACCCCTTTTCGCGCGTCCGAAACTGCCCCGAACCCGACCCGCTCTGAGGTTACCATTGAGTCCAGATCATCCCTAACATCCCTAAAATATCTCCATTTTATTATTTGGACTCCCTGCCTATTTTATTCTGGACCGTTCGATTGCGATCGAAGGGACGGATTAGCCCCTAAACTAACCTAATCCAACTACTATATAAACTGATCTAACCCTAGCCCTGTCCCATCCATCCATCAAATCCTCCCTGCCGCCGCCACTTCCTTCCTCGGGATCCCTCCCGATCCAGCCGCCACCCACCTCAAAGTCCCCATCCACCCAACCAGATCGCTCCGACCAGCTCCTTGATTTCTGCCGCCACCCGCAAGCGCAGCCACCTGCCTAAACTCTAAGACCCCCACGATCCAACCGGCAACCGCAACCCTGCACCCCTCGCTCAGCGTGACCATGCCCGAGAGCCTCCCTCGCTCGATCTGGGATCGAGAGGAGCTCCTCCTGTTGCTCCTCCCCCCGCGCGCTGCCGCCGCCGGTGAGACCAGCGCCGGCCTCCCGTGCTCGACAACGTTCCGTCCTCCTCCTCCCGCGTGTGCCGCCTCCTCGTCCCCTCAGTGCGCGCAGCGCCAAGGCCACTTCCTCTGCTCGATCCCGGGGGATCACGAGCAGCCCGTCCTCGTTGCTTCGATCTCCAGCGAGCACCAGGACCTCCCCGGCCCTCTTTCTCCTGCCTTGGCTCGAACCTCGCGGCCGGTGACCTCGTTCCTCTCACTTCCCCGTTTTCTTTCCATTCCCCTCGTTCCTCTCCCTCACCCTGCAGCCATGGTGCTTCGCAGGTCCCATCCATGGCCGCCCGATGGAGTTCAGCGCCGCCAACCGCAAGACCCGGCTGCCTCATCTCCGTCTACGCGCCATCCTGGCCCAGATCCGCGCCGCCTGCAGCCGCGCCAAGACGCCCTCGCTGCTCTGCTTCCTGACTAGACGAGCAGAGGACGAGGCGCTGGCCGCTTCGCTGCCGCTTCGCTAATCAAGGCCGATCAAGACGCGCTGGGCCATCTCCCCATCGCCAGATTTGGCCCAACCGCTCCTCTGCTTCAGCCCGGCAGCGCCCTGCCGGCTTGCCTCTTCCACCGACCGGGCAAGGCCCGATGTGAGCAGCTCCCCCAGCCTCCAGTTTCAGCCCGCATCGTTTTTTTCACTTCTGGACGTTTAATCAATTATCCCAGGATTTACTGTTTTGCAGAAAAACCATCTTTGTCATGCATATAATAACTTATTAATCATGCATCATAGGTAAATAATTTATATATGTAAAATGCTTAGAAAATTGTGTAGATTAATAATATGCCACTTTCATCTATGTTAAAAATGTTTAACATGCTGTTTGTGTTTATTTTGCATAATGCCATGCTAAAATGATTTATTTCATAACTAAATAACCGTAGCTCCATTTTAATTAAACTTTATATGTAAATGGGGTGGAAAAATGCATAGATTAACGTGGTGCACTTTGTTTTCCTATTTAACAACAATAAAATATGGTTTAGGGCAGAACAGTACCAAAATTCATTATTTGCATATGGGGATTTTCCGGAATTGTTGTTTGTTGCTTCCGGCCTCATTTAAACTTGCCTAGATAGTTAGTTTCATCATGCTTCACATCTTGCCATGTTTAACAACATTTAATATTGTTGTGTACCTGAAGGAGAGCGAATTAAATACTTGCATGTGGTGTTTCGTCAATATGCAACTCGTTGCATATTGAGCTCCACTTAACTTGTAGTATTGCTTATTGCACTTTGCCATGCCATGCTCATTAAATCGGACATGCATCATACTTGATTGTGCATCATGGCGTGTTTATGTGATGGTTGTTTACTATGTTGTTTGTTTCTTTCCGGGTTGCTTCTCTTGTTAGCTTCGGTTTCGTTCCGGAGTTGTGAGGATTCGTTCGACTTCGTTCGTTTGTCTTCTTCATGGACTCGTTCTTCTTCCTTGCGGGATTTCAGGCAAGATGACCATACCCTCGAAATCACTTCTATCTTTGCTTGCTAGATGCTCGCTCTTTTGCTATGCCTATGCTACGATACCTACCACTTGCTATATCATGCCTCCCATGTTGCCATGTCAAGCCTCTAACCATCCTTTCCTAGCAAAGCGTTGTTTGGCTATGTTACCGCTTTGCTCAGCCCCTCTTATAGCGTTGTTAGTTGCAGGTGAAGATGAAGTTTGTTCCTTGTTGGAACATGGAGATGTTGTTCCTTGTTGGAACATGTTTACTTGTTGGGATATCACAATATATCTTATTTAATTAATGCATCTATATACTTGGTAAAGGGTGGAAGGCTCGGCCTTATGCCTGTGTTTTGTTCCACTCTTGCCGCCCTAGTTTCCGTCATATCGGTATTATGTTCCCGGATTTTGCGTCCCTAACGCGGTTGGGTGATTTATGGGACCCCTTGACAGTTCGCTTTGAATAAGACTCCTCCAAGCAAGGCCCAACCTTGGTTTTACCATTTGCCACCTAAGCCTTTTTCCCTTGGGTTCTGCAGACTCAAGGGTCATCTTTATTTTACCCCCGGGCGGTGCTCCTCCGAGTGTTGGTCCAAACTAGAGCACCGTATGGGACCATTCCTTGGCAACTTGGGTTACGTCGGTTCTCAGACGCTTCGCTCATCCGGTGTGCCACGAGAACGAGATATGTGCAGCTCCTATCGGGATTTGTCGGCACATCCGGGCGGCTTTGCTGGTCTTGTTTTATTACTGCCGAAATGTCTTGTAGCCGGGATTCCGAGACTGATCGGGTCTTCCCGGGGAGAAGGAATATCCTTCGTTGATCGCGAGAGCTTATCATGGGCTAAGTTGGGACACCCCTGCAGGGTATTATCTTTCGAAAGTCGTGCCCGCGGTTATGAGGCAGATGGGAATTTGTTAATGTCCGGTTGTAGATAACCCGAAGTTGATCTTAATTAAAACACATCAACCGCGTGTGTAACCGTGATGGTCTCTTCTCGGCGGAGTCCGGGAAGTGAACACGGTGTTGGAGTTATGTTTGACGTAAGTAGTTTCAGGATCACTTCTTGATCGCTACTAGCTTCACGACCGTGCCTTGCTTCTCTTCTCGCTCTCTTTTGCGAATGTAGCCACCATATATGCTAGTCGCTTGCTGCAGCTCCACCTCATACCTTTACCCTTCCCATAAGCTTAAATAGTCTTGATCTCGCGGGTATGAGATTGCTGAGTCCCCGTGACTCACAGATACTTCCAAAACCAGTTTGCAGGTGCCGATTTAAACCGTGCGGGTGGCCTTTTCGAGCTCAAGGAGGAGCTCGATGAAGATCTTGTTCATTGTGTTGTTTCGCTTCAGTTGATCAAGAGTGGAGCCAGTTGGGACGATCGGGGATCTGTAGCATTTGGGGTAGTCTTCTTTTATTTTGGTTCCGTAGTCGGACCTTGATTGTATCTGTATGATGTAATGCTTTACTCATGTATTGTGTGAAGTGGCGATTGTAAGCCAACTATGTATCTCTTTCCTTATGTATTACATGGGTTGTGTGAAGATTACCTCACTTGCGACATTGCTTTCAATGCGGTTATGCCTCTAAGTCGTGCTTCGACACGTGGGAGATATAGCCGCATCGAGGCGCTATGTTGGTATCGATCCATCCCGACTTAGGAGCCCCTCGCTGATTGAATCGCTGACTTTGTTGAGTCTAGAAAAAATGTTTTGAGTCTTAGGATTATATATATCGGAGTAGGATTCTTTTTACTCCTCAGTCCCTTCGTCGCTCTGGTGAGGCATCCTGACATAGAGTTTTGACTTTCCTCTCCTCAAATTTCACTAAAAAAATTTTTAGGATCACGCGGGTATCTTGGAATCGTTCCGATGGTTTTGTGACGAGAACATTGTTCTTGGTGCCTCGACATTTAGGGGTTGTGGCGGTGTCCGGGGAGTTGAGCTCCGAGGTGTTGTCGTCACAATTTTATCGTTGCGATTCGAATACCGAGCTTTGCGACATCGAAAATCTCTTTTATGCGCTTGTTGGTGAGATAACCTCGATAACCCAAGATCTTTGAGCTCGAGAGTATTGCCATGAATCGATAACGGATGCTTTTCAAGGTCGAGGTAAACGATTTCGAAGGTTTCTTGGTTATGTGTTGAAGGATGGATACAATTGGATCTAGGTATTGTTAGTTTGGGTGATATATTTTGTGTCCCCTGTATCCCCAACACCAGATTGCATAACCAGAAAGTTTCGGGAGTTTATAGGTGGGAATTCAAGTAGCTCCTAGAATATTTTTTCGACAGATGCATGATATGAGACTGGGTAAATCTCTATCATATGTATTTGTTCCGGCTTATTCCGCAAGCCAAATCCTTTGTTTTTGTTTTATTTTTGTGGTATTCGAGTTGCTTCAATGCCAAGTGTTGATTCCATACCTTATTCTAAACGGTGTTCTCATATTGCTATGGGAATACTAATCCTTCTTGATCATCGAGGTCGTCATGTTAATTCTTTTCCAACCGGCGTGCTTCTCTTTAAGTGGATCCGATCATTTCAACATTTGCGAGATCAAATTCTAAGTTTTCACAACGGTGTTTGTTTCATCCATCTCAAGTTGTCTTTGTTTTCCCGCCCTCCCCCCCTTTTTCTTCAAGGACTCAGATTTCTTAATCAAGTATCCATTTTATTGAGTGAAGTTTCTTCATTCTTTTCCTTTAATGTTTTATCCGGTGATTTCTCATGAAGACGCTAAGGAAGCTTCAACCTTATCATTGTTCCATTCTAATTTTCTTCTCCGGTGGATTTAAGTCAAGTTTTCGGTGTTGATCATATTCCCTTCCTCATTTCAAATGTTTTCCCATACCGGTGCACCTCATAATCTTTCACTTCTTGTTATTCAATTGTTCCGGAGTGTTGAAGATATCTCTGAAGATTCGTGTTTCCATTCTTAATCCGTTCAAGTTATTTCGAGATTGTTCTCTCATTCAAGCCATTTAATTCAACCGGTGCAATCTCTCTTTTCAAACAATCGTTCAACAGTGGTTCTTTTGAGTGGGCCCTAACCCATAGGTCTTTTTCCAGGATCTTACCTGACTCTTCTAATTTTTTTCCGGAGCTTCTAAAATTCTTTTCTAAGTTTGACGTAAGAATGGGTTTTCATCAGTCATGGCTTTCTCCAAGATCTTTCAAATTCTTTTCATCTTTGGTTCAACCTTTCTAATTTTCATTCCGGAGTGCATCAACAATTCATGGTGGTGTTTCTCGTCGTCATTCTCGGATTTTGAAGACCGAAGAAGAGTTTCTCTTTAATCTTGCTCCATTCTCTTCAAGATTCATGGTTCTAGCTTGATGCCATCCTCTCATAATTATTTTCGATTGTGAGAATTATTTTCACCCATCCGGAGCAATTCAGGAGTCTTTTCAGTTTGATCCTTCCGAGCCCATCATCTCAGAATTATTCATTCCAGTTTTCATCTCTCGTTCTCCAAATCTTACCGGTGAATCGTTCAAATATCATCTAATCAGTTCATGACCCCTTCGTTCTCATGTATCTAAATCCTCTCAAGTATCTTCGTTCATTTTCCAATTCTTCCCGGTGATTTGTGCCTTTGCTACTTTCATTTTCAATTATTACGGCGGTTTGTTCGAGATTCCTCTTCATATGTTCTCATATTAATTTATTCGTTGTTTCAATCCTACCGGTGGTTTGTTCAAGAGTTCTCTTCCTTCGTTATCATATAGATTCATTCGTTCTTTCCAATCCTACCGACGGATCGTTGAAGACCTTCCCAAGTTGAGCAATATCTCTCTTCAATCCTTTTTCAACGAGAATAAGTAGTATGCCTAATCCGTTGCTTGTCATCAATTTAAATTGGTGAAGGATACGCATAACATAATTCTTGTTCTTGTTTCATCCAAGTGATTAATTCCTTATTCCGGAGTTGTTCATGATATCAATTCTTGATTTCATTTGTTCATCTTTCTTTTCGGAGTTCCAAGTTTTCTCGGTTATGTCATTTCAAAGCTTCATCTTATCACTGCAAGGCTTCACCTTGTGTTGTCAACTTCTCTTTCTTTCTATCATCCTTTTGTTTACCGGAGTTCTTCATGGAGGCTCTACATGATGGTTCGTCAAGGATTCTTCATTCTTCAATTGTTCATCAAGATTTCTCTCGGAGTTAAGATCCGTCAAGCCATACTTCAAAATAAACATGGCGTTCCAACACATGTTTTGTTTTGAGGAGTTCAAGTATTCTTCATCTTGCATTCCGAAGTGCAATTCTTTCTACCTTATCTCTTGAGATGGTGTTATGTCACTCTTGGCAATTTCCCTTCGTGTTTCTTGATTCACAAGTTGTCAGGAATGAGATATTTAAATCCATCATTTCTCTTCGTTCACGAGATCTTTTCAACCCAACAATTTATTCGTTGGTGTTATCTTGGTATAGATTTCACTTAAAGCCTTCCCTAAGGAATGTGGCTATTATGGTGCTTATCAATGATCCAAGTTTTCCTCCTATCCTCTCAATGAAAGAAGTTTTCATCTCCGTGTTGCTCTCAATCCAATCAATTGTTTCCGTTGGTGGCAGAAGCTCACCTCATAATTTTGAGATGTTTTCATAAGCCCATAACAAGCTTGTGTTTTTCGTTGTTGATTTTCCAACAACTCCGTTCTATTCTTCATTGCAAGGATGCTTTTCAAGATCATTTGTGGCAGAAGTTTTCATTTTCTTCTCCATTCCTTTATTCCAATGATCTATCTTCAATTTTTCTTCCGGAGGCATTGTGATGTTGCTCTCTTCGACCCATCATCTTGTGTTGTCAATATCATGTTCTTTTCCTTGCTTATCCGTTTAACAGGAGTGTTATGTCCTCTGCTCAAGTTCTTTCATATATCAAGTTTTGCCTCTCTTTTCAACCTAAGTGCTGTCTGAAATCTTTCTTACCCTTTGTGCCATTCTTTCAATTGTTCCGGAGGCAGTGTGTTGTTGATTTCATCAAGTATCATCCCATCTTCTCAAGTTCATGTTCAATTCCTTCCATTTACAGTCGGAGTGCTGCCAAAATTATATCATTCTTATTCCTTCTCTATCTTGTTTTAACCGGAGGGTTCTGTCTATCATTCCTCTTCTAAGCGGAGTCTCATCCAAGTGCTTTCATTTTGCCAAGCTCATATTCTTTATCTTCCATTTCCAACCGGAGTGTTGTCGTAATTGATCCTTATCGTTCCTTGTACACCTCGTTTCTACTGGAGTGCTTGCATGTACTTCTTGTCCATTGCAACCCTTTTTCTTATGTCTTTTAACCTACAAGGTTCTTGTAATGTTCCTTCTTCCTCTTTGTTAACGAAGTGTTTGCAATCTCGTCATCTTCATTGTATTTTTTTCTTTCATTTTGTCAACCTCTCAAGGTTCGTTGGTTTCACTCGTTTGTCAAAGAAGCAACTTAGTTTTACCTCTTTCTTCTTCCGTTTTTCTCTCCGGTGCCATCCTAGATCTCGGACGAGATCCTCTCGTAGTGGTGGAGTGTTGTAACGCCTCGGATACAACTTTCCATATTCGCAACTCCAACTCTTGCCTTTTAGGAGATGCGATATGATTTTTCCTCCGTGGTTGGGTTTTGTTTTTTTGCATTTTGTTCATGTCTTGCATTTCATCCCATAGCATCATGCGCATTGCATCAGCATTGTTTTCTTAAACTTGCATCCGTTGTTAGTTACCGCTTCTCCCTCGCCTCCGTTGATGTTTCTCACACCAACCGTTCTTTTGATGTCTGACCGTTTGGCCCTTTCGCACGCACAAGCACCAACCTTTTTCAAGCGTCCAAACTGCCCCGAACCCGACCCGCTCTGACGTTACCATTGAGTCCGGATCATTCCCTAACATCCCTAAAATATCTCCATTTTATTATTTGGACTCCCTGCCTATTTTATTCTGGACCGTTCGATTGCGATCGAAGGGACGGATTAGCCCCTAAACTAACCTAATCCAACTACTATATAAACCGATCTAACCCTAGCCATGTCCCATCCATCCATCAAATCCTCCCTGCCGCCGCCACTTCCTTCCTCGGGATCCCTCCCGATCCAGCCGCCACCCACCTCAGAGTCCCCATCCACCCAACCAGATCGCTCCGACCAGCTCCTTGATTTCTGCCGCCACCCGCAAGCGCAGCCACCTGCCTAAACTCTAAGACCCCCACGATCCAACCGGCAACCGCAACCCTGCACCCCTCGCTCCAGCGTGACCATGCCCGAGAACCTCCCTGCTCGCTCGATCTGGGATCAAGAGGGAGCTCCTCCTGTTTGCTCCCCCCCCCCCTGTGGCGCCGTCGCCGCCGGTGAGACCAGCGCCGGCCTCCCGTGCTCGACAACGTTCCCGTCCTCCTCCTCCCGCGTGTGCCCGCCTCCTCGTCCCTGTGCCCGCAGGCGCCAAGGCCACTTCCTCTGCTCGATCCCGGGGGATCACGAGCAGCCCGTCCTCGTTGCCCGATCTCCAATGAGCACCGTGACCTCCCGCCCTCTTTCTCCTGCCTTGGCTCGAACCTCGCGACCGGTGACCTCGTTCCTCTCCCTTCCCCGTTTTCTTTCCATTCCCTCGCCTTCCTCACCTCACCCGCAGCCATGGTGCTTCGCAGGTCCCATCCATGGCCGCCCGATGGAGTTCAGCGCCGCCAACCGCAAGACCCGGTTGCCTCATCTCCGTCTACGACCGGATCCGCCATCCTGGCCCGGATCCGCGCCGCCTGCAGCCGCGCCAAGACGCCCTCGCTGCTCTGCTTCCTGACGAGACGAGCAGAGGACGAGGCGCCCGCTCGCTTGCCCGCTCGCCCCGTTGACCGCGCCCTCGACCGCACGCGCCTGGGCCACCTCCCCATCGCCAGATTTGGCCCAACCGCTCCTCTGCTTCAGCCCGGCAGCGCCCTGCCGGCTTGCCTCTTCCACCGACCGGGCAAGGCCCGATGTGAGCAGCTCCCCCAGCCTCCAGTTTCAGCCCGCATCGTTTTTTTCACTTCTGGACGTTTAATCAATTATCCCAGGATTTACTGTTTTGCAGAAAAACCCTCTTTGTCATGCATATAATAACTTATTAATCATGCATCATATGTAAATAATTTATATATGTAAAATGCTTAGAAAATTGTGTAGATTAATAATATGCCACTTTCATCTATGTTAAAAATGTTTAACATGCTGTTTGTGTTTATTTTGCATAATGCCATGCTAAAATGATTTATTTCATAACTAAATAACCGTAGCTCCATTTTAATTAAACTTTATATGTAAATGGGGTGGAAAAATGCATAGATTAACGTGGTGCACTTTGTTTTCCTGTTTAACAACAATAAAATATGGTTTAGGGCAGAACAGTACCAAAATTCATTATTTGCATATGGGGATTTTCCGGAATTGTTGTTTGTTGCTTCCGGCCTCATTTAAACTTGCCTAGATAGTTAGTTTCATCATGCTTCACATCTTGCCATGTTAACAACATTTAATATTGTTGTGTACCTGAAGGAGAGCGAACTAAATACTTGCATGTGGTGTTTATTAATATGCAACTCGTTGCATATTGAGCTCCACTTAACTTGTAGTATTGCTTATTGCACTTTGCCATGCCATGCTCATTAAATCGGACATGCATCATACTTGATTGTGCATCATGGCGTGTTTATGTGATGGTTGTTTACTATGTTGTTTGTTTCTTTCCGGGTTGCTTCTCTCGTTAGCTTCGGTCTCGTTCCGGAGTTGTGAGGATTCGTTCGACTTCGTTCGTTTGTCTTCTTCATGGACTCATTCTTCTTCCTTGCGGGATTTCAGGCAAGATGACCATACCCTCGAAATCACTTCTATCTTTGCTTGCTAGATGCTCGCTCTTTTGCTATGCCTATGCTACGATACCTACCACTTGCTATATCATGCCTCCCATGTTGCCATGTCAAGCCTCTAACCATCCTTTCCTAGCAAACCGTTGTTTGGCTATGTTACCGCTTTGCTCAGCCCCTCTTATAGCGTTGTTAGTTGCAGGTGAAGATGAAGTTCGTTCCTTGTTGGAACATGTTTACTTGTTGGGATATCACAATATATCTTATTTAATTAATGCATCTATATACTTGGTAAAGGGTGGAAGGCTCGGCCTTATGCCTGGTGTTTTGTTCCACTCTTGCCGCCCTAGTTTCCATCATATCGGTATTATGTTCCCGGATTTTGCGTCCCTAACGCGGTTGGGTGATTTATGGGACCCCTGGACAGTTCGCTTTGAATAAGACTCCTCCAAAGAAGGCCCAACCTTGGTTTTACCATTTGCCACCTAAGCCTTTTTCCCTTGGGTTCTGCAGACTCAAGGGTCATCTTTATTTTACCCCCGGGCGGTGCTCCTCCAGTGTTGGTCCAAACTAGAGCACCGTCGGGACCATTCCTTGGCAACTTGGGTTACGCGGTTCTGACGCTTCGCTCATCCGGTGTGCCACGAGAACGAGATATGTGCAGCTCCTATCGGGATTTGTCGGCACATCCGGCGGCTTCGCTGGTCTTGTTTTATTATTGCCGAATGTCTTGTAGCCGGATTCCGAGACTGATCGGGTCTTCCGGGAGAAGGAATATCCTTCGTTGATCGCGAGCTTATCATGGGCTAAGTTGGGACACCCTGCAGGTATTATCTTTCAAAGCCGTGCCCGCGGTTATGAGGCGATGGGAATTTGTTAATGTCCGGTTGTAGATAACCCGAAGTTGATCTTAATTAAAACACATCAACCGCATGTGTAACCGTGATGGTCTCTTCTCGTGGAGTCCGGAAGTGAACACGGTGTTGGAGTTATGTTTGACGTAAGTAGTTTCAGGATCACTTCTTGATCGCTACTAGCTTCACGACCGTGCCTTGCTTCTCTTCTCGCTCTCTTTTGCGAATGTAGCCACCATATATGCTAGTCGCTGCTGCAGCTCCACCTCATACCTTTACCCTTCCCATAAGCTTAAATAGTCTTGATCTCATGGGTATGAGATTGCTGAGTCCCGTGACTCACGTGATACTTCCAAAACCAGTTTGCAGTGTGCCGATTTAAACCGCAGGTGGCCGCACCCGAGCTCAAGGAGGAGCTCGATGAAGATCTTGTTCATTGTGTTGTTTCGTTTGATTGATCAAGAGTGGAGCCAGTTGGGACGATCGGGGATCTGTGTAGCATTTGGGGTAGTCTTCTTTTATTTTGGTTCCGTAGTCGGACCTTGATTGTATCTGTATGATGTAATGCTTTACTCATGTATTGTGTGAAGTGGCGATTGTAAGCCAACTATGTATCTCTTTCCCTTATGTATTACATGGGTTGTGTGAAGATTACCTCACTTGCGACATTGCTTTCAATGCGGTTATGCCTCTAAGTCGTGCTTCGACACGTGGGAGATATAGCCGCATCGAGGGCGTTACAGCCTACCACAGGTCTATGTTTATCTTTAGCACAAGGTTTGGCAATTCTAGCGGTTTCACCGCAGAATTGAATAACATGCCCATCAATATTATCAGCTAAGAGATCTTTAACAATAGCAATATTAGGTTCAACTTTAACTTGCTCAGGAGGTGTATAAGTTCTAATATTACTTTTATGAACTACAGTTGAAGCTTTAGCATGATCCTTTATTCTAACAGGGAAAGGTGGTTTCTCAACATAAGAAGTAGGAACAATAGGATCATTATAAGTGATAGTCTTTTCTTCAACTTTAGTAGGTGCAGCTAATTTTACTTCTATGGGAGGATGATATTTAAACCACTTCTCCTTGGGGAGATCAACATAAGTAGCAAAAGATTCACAGAAAGAAGCTACTATCTCAGAGTCAAGTCCATATTTAGTGCTAAATTTACGGAAAACATCGGTATCCATAAAAGATTTAACACAATCACATTTAGGTGTCATACCTGACTCCTTACCTTCATCAAGATCCCAATCTTCAGAGTTGCGTTAAATTCTATCCAATAAATTCCATTTTAATTCAATAGTCTTCATCATAAAAGAGCCAGCACAAGAAGTATCGAGCATCATGCGATTGTTTTCAGAAAGCCGAGCATAAAAACTTTGAAGAATTATTTCTTTTGAGAGCTCATGATTGGGGCATGAATATAACACTGATTTAATCCTCCCCCAAGCTTGAGCGATGCTTTCTCCTTCACAAGGCCAAAAATTATATATATAATTGCGATCACGATGAACAAGATGCATAGGATAATATTTTTGATGAAATTCTAGCTTCATTCGTTTATAGTTCCATGATCCCGTGTCATCACATAGCCTATACCATGTCGATGCATCTCCCTTCAAAGATAAAGGGAAGACCTTCTTCTTAACAACATCATCGGGTATACCTGCAAGCTTAAATAATCCACAAACTTCATCCACATAGAGTAGATGTTCATCAGGATGCTTTGTTCCATCTCCTGTAAAAGTATTAGCTAGCAGTTTTCCTAACATACCCGAAGGAACTTCAAAGGGAACATTTTCATTTTCAGTAGGTTCAGTAGGTTGAGGAGAAACTCTTTGTTTCTCTGGTCGGGGTGAAGATACCCGAACAAGCTCCTCGAGGATTACTTTCCATAGTAACAAGTGACAGTAAATTTCAGCACACTATATAAAATTTTCCTTACCAAATTCCACCTACCAAAGGCGCTTCACTCCCCGGCAACGGCGCCAGAAAAGAGTCTTGATGACCCACAAGTATAGGGGATCTATCGTAGTCCTTTTGACAAGTAAGAGTGTCGAACCCAACGAGGAGCAGAAGGAAATGATACGCGGTTTTCAGCAAGGTATTCTCTGCAAGTACTGAAATAAGTGGTAACAGATAGTTCTGTGAAAAGATAATTTGTAACGAGCAACAAGTAACAAAAGTAAATAAAGTGCAGAAAGGTGGCCCAATCCTTTTTGTAGCGAAGGAAAAGCCTGGACAAACTCTTATATAAGGAAAAGCGCTCCCGAGGACACACGGGAATTATCGTCAAGCTAGTTTTCATCACGTTCATATGATTCGCGTTCGGTACTTTGATAATTTCATATGTGGGTGGACCGGTGCTTGGGTGTTGTTCTTACTTGAACAAGCATCCCACTTATGATTAACCTCTATTGCAAGCATCCGCAACTACAACAAAAAAATATTAAGGTAAACCTAACCATAGCATGAAACATATGGATCCAAATCAGACCTTACGAAGCAACACATAAACTAGGGTTTAAGCTTCTGTCACTCTAGCAACCCATCATCTACTTATTACTTCCCAATGCCTTCCTCTAGGCCCAAATAATGGTGAAGTGTTATGTAGTTGACGTTCACATAACACCACTAGAGGCTAGACAACATACATCTCATCAAAATATCGAACGAATACCAAATTCACATGACTACTAATAGCAAGACTTCTCCCATGTCCTCAGGAACAAACGTAACTAATCACAAAGCATATTCATGTTAATAATCAGAGGGGTATTAATATGCATAAAGGATCTGAACATATGATCTTCCACCAAATAAACCAACTAGCATCAACTACAAGGAGTAATCAACACTACTAGCAACCTACTATTACCAATCCCGGACTTGGAGACAAGAATTGGATACAAGAGATGAACTAAGGTTTTAAGAGGAGATGGTGCTGGTGATGATGTTGATGGAGATTTCCCTCTCCCGATGAGAGGAGCGTTGGTGATGATGATGGCGATGATTTCCCCCTCCCGGAGGGAAGTGTCCCTGGCAGAACAGCTCTGCCGGAGCCCTAGATTGGTTCCGCCGAGGTTCCGCCTCGTGGCGGCGGAGTTTTGTCCCGAAAGGTTGCTTATGATTTTTTCCTCGACGAAAGACCTCATCTAGTAGAAGATGGCCATCGGAGAGCCAACAGGGGGGCCACGAGGCAGGGGGGCGCGCCCCCACCCTCGTGGCTAGGTAGGCCCCCTCTGATGAACTTCTTCCGCTCAATATTTTTTATTATTTCCAAAATGACTTTCGTGGAGTTTCAGACTTTTGGAGTTGTGCGAATAGGTCTCTAATATTTGCTCCTTTTCCAGCCCTGAATTCCAAATTTCACGCATTCTCCTCCTTATGTAAACCTTGTAAAATAAGAGATAATAGGCATAAGAATTGTGACATAACAAGCCCGTAATGCAATAAATATCGATATAAAAGCATTATGCAAAATGGACGTATCAAAGCCTGGGGGGCCTGGCGCGCCCTGGTGTCTTGTGCTCACCAGGTGGCCCCCCTCCAGTAGTTATTTTCTCTAGTATTTCTTATTTATTCCATAAAAATTCCTCATGCTGTTTCAGCTCATTTGTAGTTGTGCGGAATAGGTGGCTTGACGTAGCTTTATGAGGTCTAGATTTCCAGCTGCCGGAATTCTCCCTCTTTGTGTGGACCTTGCATATTATTAGAGAAAAGGCATTAGAATTACTCCAAAAAGCATTATTATGCATAAAAACATTATAAATAACAGTAGGTAAACATGATGCAAAATGGACGTATCACCCGCCTCCTGACAGATTGACCCATTTGCGTCGAAACAAAGGGACTTTAAAATCATGTCCATAGTCAAGTTCCCATATGTCCACATGTAACCATAATATGTGTCATTTCCCCTGTTGGTTGCTGCAACAAAGCGGACACCACCGTTTTGGTTAGTGCTCTTTTGATCTTGGGCGATCGTGTAAAATGTATTCCCATTTATCTCGTAACCTTTGTAAGTCAATACAGTCGAAGATGGTCCCCAGGCCAACGAGTACAGCTCATCTGCAACAGTGGTGTTAGCCATGAGATGTGTTTGCAACCAACTGCCGAAAGTCCTGATGTGTTCACATGTAATCCAGTCCTCACACTGCTCCGGGTGTTTGGAGCGCAGAATATTTTTGTGTTCATTGACATACGGGGTCACCAAGGTTGAATTCTGTAGAACTGTGTGGTGTGCTTGAGCCCAAGAATGCCCGTCCCTACATATTATTGAGTCCGGTCCTAGTGTGCCTTTTCCAGTCAGTCTCCCCTCGTACCGCGATTGAGGGAGACCAATCTTCTTAAAGTCAGGAATGAAGTCAACACAAAACCCAATGACCTCCTCAGTTTGATGGCCCGTGGAGATGCTTCCTTCTGGCCTAGCACGGTTACGAACATATTTCTTTAAGACTCCCATGAACCTCTCAAAGGGGGACATATTGTGTAGAAATACAGGGCCCAGAATGGCAATCTCATCGACTAGATGAACTAGGACGTGCGTGATATTGAAGAAGGATGGTGGGAACACCAACTCGAAACTGACAAGACATTGCACCAAATCATTCTTTAACCTTGGTAGGATTTGTAGATCGATTACCTTCTGAGAGATGGCATTGAGGAATGCACATAGCTTCACAATGGCTAATCGAACGTTTTCCGGTAGAAGCCCCCTCAATGCAATCGGAAGCAGTTGCGTCGTAATCACGTGGCAGTCATGATACTTTAGGTCCTGCATTTGTCCAAATATATAGTTTCGGTGTCATCTAAGCAGTGCGTGCATGCGTGGTATCCCTTGTTTGTCTGTCCTGAAAGGTTACTGAGAGCAGACCAATCATTGATGGTTACAAACAGTAACACATGTAGGTCAAATTCCTCCTGGTTGTGCTCATCCCACACACGTACACCTTTTCCATTCCACAGCTGTAAAAGTTCTTCAACTAATGGCCTTAGGTACACATCAATGTCGTTGCCAGGTTGCTTAGGGCCTTGGATGAGCAATGGCATCATAATGAACTCCCGCTTCGTGCACAACCAAGGAGGAAGGTTATAGATACATAGAGTCACGGACCAGGTAATATGATTGCTGCTCTGCTCCCCAAAAGGATTAATGACATCTGCGCTTAAACCAAACCATATGTTCCTTGCATCACCTGCAAAGTCCCCCCACCTTCTCTCAATTTTTCTCCACTGCGACCCGTCAGCGGGTGCTCTCAACTTCCCGTATTTCTTACGGTCCTCTTTGTGCATCGCATCAACTTGGCATGCTCTTTGTTTCTGAACAGACGTTTCAACCGTGATATTATAGGAGCATACCACATCACCTTGGCAGGAACCCTCTTCCTGGGGTGCTCGCCCTCAACATCACCAGGGTCATCTCGTCTGATCTTATACCGCAATGCACCGCATATAGGACATGCGTTCAAATCCTCGTACTCACCCCGGTAGAGGATGCAGTCATTAGGGCATGCATGTATTTTCTGCACCTCCAATCCTAGAGGGCATAGAACCTTCTTTGCTTCGTACGTACTGTCGAGCAATTCGTTATCCTTTGGAAGCTTCTTCTTCAAAGCTTACCAAATACGTTGTCAGATACACCATTGTCTGCCTTCCATTGTAGCATTCCAGTGTGGTACCGAGCTTTGTGTTGTCATCTTCGCAATTTGGGTAAAACCCTTTTTTTGTGATCCTCTAACATGCGATCGAACTTCAACTTCTCCATTTCACTTTGGCATTGTCTCTTTGCATCAACAATGACCAGACAAAGATCATCATCGGGCACATCGTCTAGTTCCTCTTGATCTTCAGCTTCCCCCATTATAGTATAATCGTATTCAGGGGGCGGATAGTTGTCATCATCCTCTTCTTCTTCGTTGTCTTCCATCATAACCCCTCTTTCTTCGTGCTTGGTCCAAACATTATAGTGTGGCATGAAACCCTTGTCATGCAGGTGGACGTGAAGGGTTTTCGAGTCAGAGTAATCCTTTGTATTCCCATTGATAGGGCATGGACAATACATAATACCATTCTGCTTGTTTGCCTCAGCCATTTCGAGAAAATTATGCAGGCCCTCAATGTACTCGGAGGTGCGTCTGTCACCGTACATCCATTGTCGGTTCATCTGCATGCATTATATAATTAAGTGTATCAAAAACCATTACAGAACATCATGAATAGAGAAGTGACCAAATTAATACAAGTTCATCATCACATTAAAACCAAAGTGCAGTAGTGATCAAATGTTATTACTGAAAAAATAAATACATAAAGTTGATACATAGTTCTCATTGAACAACATATAGCTCTCTAGAGCATTTAATTAAAACATACATTGAAACTATGTAAAACATTTCAATGCGACAACAAATGCGATCATAATCGCAACTAAGGTAACAATTGATCCAACGACATAATGATACCAAGCCTCAGTACGAATGGCGTATTTTCTAATATTTCTAATCTTCAAGCGCATTGCATCCATCTTGATCTTGTGATCATTGATGACATCCGCAACACGCAACTCCAATTCCATCTTCTCCTCCTCAATTTTTTTCAATTTTTTCTTCAAGTAATTGTTTTCATTTTCAACTAAATTTAACCTCTCGACAAGAGGGTCGGTTGGAATTTCTGGTTCACATACCTCCTACATAAAAACATCTATGTCACGTTGGTCGGCATAATTGTCATAAACACTAAATGTAACAAATAGTTCTAAAATAAAATATACCACATCTGAATCATAGACATGACGAGGGCCGACGGGGGCGGATACCAAAACCATGGCACTATATAATAACAAACAATAATAAAAGTAAGAAAATTATACAAGTATCTATCTAAATCATACAAGTAAGAATTTTTTTTCTTTTAGAAAGAAGATAAGAACAAGAGGCTCACCACGGTGGTGCCTGCAAAGAGATTGGCGCGGGCGATCGATGGCGATGAGGATGGGACGGACCGCCAAACCTAGACAAATCTTGAGAAAAATGGAGTTTGGAGGTCGAGCTTGGAGAGGAGAAAGCTTAAGTGTGGCTCGGGCATTTCATCGAACACCTCATGTGCATGCATAGAAGTGAACAGAGCAGCGCATGCACACCTCCCACATGGCCAAAAAAACAGAGAGAGGGTGGGAGGGGCGAGGGTATATATAGGCATCTATTTAGTCCCGGTTGGTGGCTAGAACAGGGGCAGAAGCCTGCTCTTTAGTCCCGGTTCCAGCCACCAACCGGGACTAAAGAGCAGCGCCAGGAGCGAGACCCTTTGGTCTCGGTTCGTGTCTGGAACCGGGACCAAAGGTGTTAGACGAACCGGGACTGGTGGCCCCAGAGGCTCGGCCAGCGCCCTGGCCTCACGAACCGGGACTGATGCACCCACTGGTCTCGGTTCGTGGGAGAACCGGGATTAATGCCCTTTTCAGGCCTGGACCAAAGCCATGTTTTCTACTAGTGTATGCTTCTCCTAGATATATCTTGGGTGTTCGTAGGATTTTTTTTATTTTCATGCTTTGTTCCCCAGCACGTTTATGGTGGGAATACATCCCACCCATCTGCTAGCGCAACTACACCCTGCAGTGGAGTACTAGTGGGGGTGACTACCAAAATACCCATCATCAAGATGATGTTTGAAACACCGCTCCATGTCCGGAGTGAGAACTCTTGATCTGGCCTTTATTAGTCGGGGCTCAACAGCGATGAACTTGTGTTGTTACCATGTTGAAGGCATCGCCGTATTGTTTGATGTACTGGCCTTTAGTGGTTGGTCTCGGCAACTGGGATGAAAATCATTGGCCTGACAATGTCGGATGTGGCGACGACTGAGTGAGGACGTGAAAGGATCGGTACGGTCGACTAGAGAGGTGGTGAATAGACGACTAATAATTTTTAACTTCTTTTCAAATTTTAGGAAAAAAACAAGAATATGTTGTCTAAATATGCAACTAGGTGAACAACATGTATGACAAGCTCAAGAATAACAAGTTAGAAAGATTAACACTTAAAGTAAGCTTGCAACAAGTAAGTTAAAAAATCCGCAAGTGAAGACGATGATGTAGTTCCCGAAGTTCCCACCTTTGGGGGAGGTATGTCTCCGTTGGAGAGGTGTGGTGGCACAATGCTCCCCAAGTGCCATAGTGGCTTATCTTATTCTTCTCGTACCCTCGCACAATGCAAGGTGCCACGATTCCAGTATGCGGTGCCCTTGGAGGCGGCAACCGGAACCTTCACAAACAAGGCTGGGGAAATCTCCACAACTTAATTGGAGGCTCCCAACACCACCACGTAGCTTCACCACAGTGAATTATGGCTCTGAGGTGACCTCTTCCGTTTAGGATGCCCAAATACCCAAGAGTAACAAGATCCACAAGCGAAGGTAGGGGGTGTAACGACAAATGATCTGAGTATTCCAGAGTTAGTGTGGTCTCCCTGTCAGTGTGAGTGCCTTTGTAGCCTTCGACATGTTTCTCCATATCAGATGTTTGATATTTCATATCTGTCATTCGGTGGCGGAGCTTGTAGCAAAAAATTGGGCAGACCACACTGCAAAACAAATGCTTATAGCTTGCTTTTTTGGGCCCATGGGCTGACTGTTATAGAAGCAAACGCTGCAAAGCTAGGTGGGCCATGGCCCATGTCGCCTTGTTGTAGCTTCGCTACTGTTGTCATTACTTGACAACTTCCACCTATGTCTTTCTCCACACCAAAAAGATCTTCATGCCATTGTCCGCTTCTACATGTTTCTCCGTACCAGAAGTTTGATATTCATACTTGCCACTACTCCACAACTTTCACCTAAGAAACATTTTCATGCCATTGTCGACTTTTACATGTTTCTCCGTACAAGTTTGATATTTCATAACTATCATTACTCCACAACTTCCACCTATTTTTTTGCGTGAATAACTTCTGATCTATTCCTCAACTGCCAAGGTAATACAAAGAACACTAGAAATAAAAAGTACATCTAAGTCCGTAGACCACCTAGCGACGACTACTAGCACTGGAGCGAGCCGAAGGCGCGCCACCATCTTCGCCCATCCCTCATCGGAGCTGGACAAACCTTGTTGTAGTAGACAGCCGGGAAGTCGTCGTGCTAAGGCACCATAGAACCAGCACACCAGAACAACATCCGCCGTCGATGAAGAGAAGCGTAGATCAGAAGGATCGAACCTGTAGATACACGAACATAGACGAACGAAGACAAGATTCACGTGGATCCACCGAAGACAAAGGTCGGCTGAATCCCGCAAGATCCGTCGGAGACAAATCTCTACACGCCCTCCGACGATGCTAGAAACATCACCGGGATGGGGACAAGGCGGGGAGAACCTTATTCTATCTGCAAAGAGTCGCCACCGCCTCAACTCTCTAAGCAGGTACAAACCTAACAAAACTCAAAAAAATATGAAAAAATGGAGCCCTCCCGCCGGCAAGGACCGGGATCCACCACATCTTCATGGGCCTAAGACCACAGAAGACGAGGCACGAGAAACCCTAGCCAAAGAGTACCAAAGAATTTTTAGAAGACAACTTCCACCTATTTCTCCACACCAAACAGATCTTCATACACGAGCTGAATATTTCTGCCGGATCCACATTTAAAATGTTTTTTCTTTGCCTGTTTTGAGCAAGCTATATGCAGTACGAATAGTATATTTTTACACGAGACCACGCACGCTCTTTACAAATCTGATGTCATGTTCCCCACATCCACACGTACTGGAGCAGTAGCGCAAGTGCAGGGCGAAAAAGGTTGCAGAAAAGAGTCACATTCACAGCTCTAATTATTCTCCTTTCCATTTCTTCAGAAGAAAAACTTCACTGCGGTAGTACTGCAGCGTGGGGCACCAACAGAAAGGAGCAGCTCAACTACCCACACCGACCTGGACCCACCCGCCAGAGGACATGACGCCTCTTCTACTGCTACTACGGCAAGAATCCCCCACGGCCGCCGCCGCGGCTGCCGCCGGCCGACGACGACGAGGCGATGACCGCCTCCAGGATGGTCTCCTCGCACTTGCGGCACCGCTTGGGCGGCGCGGGGTCGTCGAGGACGATGGGGCGGCGGCAGGACGGGCAGGAGGAGTTGGAGCGCAGCCAGGTGTCGACGCAGTCGACGTGGAATCCGTGGCCGCACTGCGGCATCACGCGCACCTCCTCCCGCTCGCCGAACTCCGTCAGGCAGATGGCGCACTCCGCGAGGATCCCGTCCTGCCCCTCCTCCTCCTCGCCCCCCGCCACGGCGCCCCTCGCCGCCGCCGCCGCGGCCACCGCGTCCGCGTACGCCAGCTTCGGCAGCGCCTTGAGCGCCTTCTTCTTGAGCCCCTTGCTGGTGGTCGTCACGCTGCCCCCCGACGCGCCTGTCGTCGTAGTAGTTGCAGTACCATGGTTATGCCCGCCGCCGCCCCCGCCGAAGGCCGCCAGGGCGTGGGCCGGGCTGCCGGACGGCGAGGAGGGGTTGGCGTGGGCGTTGGCGTTGCGGCGGGAGCGCGCGCACCGCGCGACGGCGGCGAGGCCGACTACGCAGATGAGCGCGCAGAGCAGGGCGGCGAGGATGACGACCACATCCGAGCTGACGCCGGCGGGCGGATCGGCCGGGGGGATGCCCGGGATGCGGCTGGGGTCGCCGCTCTGGAGGAGACGCCGCGACGGATACGGCGATGGCCGGAGCATCGCCCACGTTCGTCCAGCGCCGGTAGTTGGAGGGCCCTTTTCCGCAAAATTAAAGTTGTGGCGAGACGCGAGAGAAGCGAAAGGGGGGGTGGTGGTATTGGCAGGTTGCGATTGTTAATGGCGGGCGGGTAAGCGTCGTAGCGAAGCTCCCGTGGCGATTTCCCGCGGGTTGGGCGCGCGGCGGGGCCGGTATCGTCGACCAGCTGGAAAATCCCAAAAGGCCCACGTGGACGCGCCAAGATAATTAGAGATTAAGGTTTTGCATTTTATTTTTGGGAGATATGAAGATTTATTTTGGGTGCAGATTCAGAGACATTTCCTCCGGAGCTTTATAAAAGAAAAGAAAACGCCTTCGCTGTGGATGGAGTAGGGTAGATGGATGATGTGCGTTCATTCTGCAACGAAAGTATGAAACGGAACCGGGGAGGCGATCCCTGATCTTCAAAAAAAAAGAAGTTTCGCTGTAGTCGGACGCGACATTCCGCGTCGTCCGAACGCCGGCCAGTTTCCACTCACCGGCAGGTCAACGACGAGGCCAAACCAGCTCCACGATCAAGCGCAAAAACGATCCCAATCATGAGCAGCGGATGCCCAACTGCCAATAGTTGAGGCCCTATAGTAGCCTAGCAGTCTCGAACGCTCCCACATGGGGCAGGTCCGTCCGACCCGCCACTCCTACTCCAGTACTACTCATTGAGAAGCAAGCGTTCCTCAACAACTAGCAGCTCCAACGAACGGCACGAAAGTCCGTCCAGCGTTATCTGGACCCCCTCCCCTCGTCAAGATTCGTACTAGCGATCACGATGAGTCCACGAGACGAGCCCCGGGAGAAAAGCAAAGCGAGGCAAAGCAAAACTTTGATTTTTTGTCCAAAAGGACCCCCTGTCGACCGCTATTGCTAAAAAGGACTACCTGCAGATAAAATTATCAAAAGGACCCCTCACTAGTGGCGGCAGCGCGGCAGGCGACACGCGGCACTCGCCGTCACGCCAGAGGCGGCAGACCTGCCGCCACCGCAGGAGGCGGCGACCGAGGCGAACGGAAAGCTACCGCACACCGCGGCCATGACGGAACGGGCGGGCCAAAGGGCTACAACCGCCACCGGGCGTGGCGGCCACCCTGGCCCGCCGCCTCGCCGACAAATTTCGCCGCTGCTGGTCGAGGAGTGGGCCAGCCGCCACGGAGGAGGCGGCATCTTTCCTCGACGTGATAACGACGCAGACGCCTCGCTCCATTCCCACGCGAGTGATTGCCTATAGCTTTAACGCGCCATTCCCACACGCCAGTAATTTAGGGCGATTATCCTCGTTGTAAACGGGCGCCATTCCTACGCTGGACGACATCGAATTTGATGGGCGGAATCACTCCGACTTTCTTCAGCGGATGCGACGGCATTGTGGGAATCACTCACTCGCGGACACTACAGGATCCTCTTCCTTTATATAGTATACATCTGCTCCGAAAGGAAGCACACTGTCTCTGCCTCATTTTCTCATCTCTGAGTGTCTAAGAACAGAGAGAAAGATAAACTCACTAGGCACTTTTACTCGTGATTTAGGGCGATTTAGAGTTGGATTTTGGATATGGTGAAGTTGAAGAAAAGATAGAAGAAGGTAAGATCTATCCATTTTTGTTGATTTCGTTCGCATGCATGATGTTTTTACTCTTTTGTTTAGTTCATAACTATGTGTTCTGTGTTGTGTTAGACATTATTTCATAAATTTTGAGTCATTTAGAGCTTCAGCAGTAGGATTTGCCTAGCTAAGTGAAGTACGGTTGAAGATCAAGGTATGAGCTTTGTAATACATTATTTTTTTTTGCATGCAGGGTGGTAATTAGTTAGTCTTTTAGCTCCTAGTTAGCTATGCAATGTTAGTGCTTAGAGGTTAGAAACAATTTCAAACTACAGATGTTGCATTTATACTATTTTCTTTAGAAGATGTTGTATCAATGTTAGCCGCGCCCATTAGTATTGACATGCGAGAAGATCTTAATACGGTAATTAAGAAAAAATTGGTATGTTATTTCATGTGGTATGTTTATTAATAAGTCTATAGTTAGAAAATCGAGGTCTACTTTGTTATGTCGCAATAATCTAAATTTTATATGTTAAGATTAGGTGCTAATGTACTTAATGATGTATGTAATTAGGTAAAATAATTCATCTTAGTAGCAAACAAGGAGGAGATGACGTGATTGAAGAAATTGTGTTATCATCTTCGCTGTCCCTTTTGAGGCGATGACCACATATATGCAAGTACTATTTTCATACTTTTGATAGCAGAAAGAAAAATCCGTGTAATATTGATGTTCATGTGATAATAGGTCGACTCCATTCATATATTACTGGTGACGGATATTTATTCAACTATTTGGACGCTTAATTGCATTCGCAAGCACATCCATATTTGAGCTAAGGTATAAAATGACGCTCGTAATTTTGTTAATATTTTTATATTGATGTACTGTTGTGAAAATGTGCATGCCGCTGCAAATATTATTATTTGTAAATAAATGAATTTTATCGTATGATATGAAAAACATTATATAAAGCCGAAGAAATTAAATATTTTACTCATATGATATTAAAATGTTATTTTCGTAATATTATGTTTAGTGGTTGTTTGATAGCGAGTAATTATCATGGGTTTTGTCATAACCTGTTGTAAGAAAATAGTTTTTACTAATAGTCGTTTTTCAAAAGCTCAGTTTTTGCATGTTATGAGAATCAATTTAGGATATTTTTGGGGTAGTTAGAGAAAAGCAAAGAGAGTTTTAGTTTGTGACCCTCGTAGACGAGTTTGAGAAAAAAAACCCTCTAAATCTCGTAATATTATGAATATTTGTAACGATAATACGATTATTATTTTAGTCGTATGATATGTAATGTTGTCATCGTACTACTACTAAATGTTCAGTTACTAATTGTTTGAAATGTAAACATGTATGTTGGTTAGGTACTATGGAAAATTTAGTAGTGTACTATGGGAACATCTTACGCGACGGTCCTTTCGGGGTGGATGTGTCCTTGTGCGAGTCGAGTACAGTTGTAGTTAGAGACATGGTCAACGTGGGTTACGCAATCACGTCGAAGGTGCATCCGAGCGGTGTTTGGCCCAGGATGCAGGGAAAAATGACAATGGAGGCCTTCGTCATTGTCGGAGCAAATGATGGGACACCTGCCCGTTAGGGGCGGCCTGTCACAGTGATCACCGTGGGGTCGACATGAGGTTTGCAAGCAATCCAAATAACCCAAAGTGTTTGGTCACCGATGGTGTATGTGGAGTTCATTTCAGTCACCGATGTTGCCGGATGCAGAGCAGGGCGCGAGGTCGAGTTGGCCATCACATTAGCCCCTAGCATCGCCCATCGGAACCGACGGGCGACCAGCCCGTATGACACGGGATATTGGTCTCGGCCGCTGACATGAGTGAACACGTGAGGATTGGCGAGGCGCCGATGATGACGATCACTCTTCCGCCTTCCGAGTCAAGCGAAGAAGAAGATGTTCTCCCGTAGGGCGGTCGCGCGCCATCGCAACCTGGTTTTTACAGGATACGAGCATCACAAATAAATTTCACTGCTTTCTCGCCTAGAAGCGGGAGCCCGAGGTTGGGCAGGTTTTCCTGCATAAGAAGTCTGCTTACCAAGCAATTAATAGGTATGCAATCTCCTCCACCGCCAAAGAAAAAGTGAAGCAAATCGATAAAAAGAGTTGAAGGTCATATGCATCCACACCGCGAAGGTTGCCGCGAAGAGTTCTCGCTAGATCAAGCCTGGGTATGTCACCATGGCATATCACAAAATAGTGCAGCATAGCTATGAGCAACCGGGACTCTTTCTAATCACCGCAATGTGACGGCAAGATATGTGGCATGTGATGGAAACGACAGCAGGAAGTCTCAACATTAGTGTTAGGGCTTTGCAAAAAGATGCGAAGATCGATTGGCTTCCTCATCAGCTAAAGAAGGCTAGGCGTATGGAAGGAAAATATATTCAAGAACTTGTATGGAACCTATGAGGAGGCCTATTCTTATGCCCCTGCATGCTTCATCGATAGCAAGTGCTAACTGGGGGGACTCAAGTTTGGCGGAGAGAACGCCGAACCCAAAGAACCCGGTGAGCTAATCTCGATCGCTTATTCGGGCATTCGCCCGACTATACAAGCCTTCGTGCACTGCCGCCCGTATTATCGCTTGATGGTACCTTTCTCACGGAAAGTACAAGGGCACACTATTGGTGGCGATTGCAGCAGATGTAAATAATCAGCTTCTTCCTATTGCATACGACCGGTCGAGAGCGAGAACAAAGATAGCTGGTTGTGGTTCCCGAGCTGCGTGAAGATGGGTGTCGGAAAGAGCGCTCAGGTGTTTGCATCATCTCCGATCGCAACACAGGATTATTAAGTGCTCTGACATAATTAAGCGCCGTCGAAGAGTGGAAGTGGCCTGATCTAGAGGGAAGGTGGTGCATGCGGCATTTGGCAGCAAACTTTACTCCAAATTCAAGAATAAGGATTGGTCAAGTTATTCAAGAGGATGTGCATGCAGAAAACTCAAGCCAAAATGAATGCCATCTGGCAGGTATCAATGGTGAGATCGAGCGCTGCCTTGCCACAAAGAGAAGACCGGAGGGTCAAGGATCTGCCATAAATTTGAGCCAAGGATCGGCGAGAATTGCCCTGATTTGTCCAAGTGGGCACAGCTCACGACACCGGGCTCGGTATGGAATAATGACTAGCAACATGTCGAGGTGTAAATGGTGTTCTTAAAGGGTGAGAGCCTTGCCAATCACAGCCCTAATTGAAGAAACTTGAACCGGACCCCGCCATACTTTGCAGATAGGTTACCGTGGCTAAAGCACTAGTTGAATTGAACAAGCCATGGTCCGAGAAGATGCAAAGACATCTGGACGAGAAAGCAAAGAAGTCCCAAAGCCATGGCTGCAGGAAAGTGGACGACTTAGGAATAAGTGGGAGGTAAATGTGCGAGCCAAGCACGTTAAGGGTCACCACAGAGGATCAAAAAGCAAGCTGTCACCTCGCCCAACGTCCCTATGAGTGCACGTAACAAGCCCAAGCTTGAGGGCTACCCTTGTAGTCATGTGCTCAAGCGCTGCAGATCAAAAATCAGTGTTGAGCCATACATATCACCGCATTTCAACATGTACAATCTGTACAACACTTGGAACGGTGAGTTCGGGCCTGGGCATTGATATGAACTACAAAATGTTGTGGCCAGATGGGCGAAATGGGTTCCAAACGCCGACTTGATGAGAACCGCCAAGCGACGACGCCACCTAGGCGCCATCGCAATGACATGGACCATAGCCAGATGGGAGAACCAAGGCGATGCCGCTGTTGTAGGTGTCCCTGACATTCACGAGGGAATGCCCGTGACGAGCTTAACAACACCGCATGATGTCTACTTATGTTTGTATCTGTACTCCTATGTCTACTTATATTTGTATTAAACTTTTATTAATATAAATTGAATCTGTTTGTATTATTGAATCTCTTTGTGTTGTTGTATATATATTTATTGTACATTGAATCTGTTTGTTTTTTTGTATGTTTGTGTGAAGGTTATGGCTGAAGTGCCATGCTTTTGAGGGCTTCATGACGCCGCCACCGCTACACCTTTTTTGAACCCAAATAAAGAACATGATTATCGGAGTTTCAGACTTCAACCATAAAGAAAACCTGGCCAATACACAATTATTTCATTCCTCACCTTGACGCTTATGGACTACATGCTTTTGCTAGGCTCACATCAAGCTTAAGACCCATCCCAGCTTACGCTCGACCCATCCTTTGACATCCCTCGCTGACCGGTGGAGACCTGAAACCCACACCTTTCACTTTCGTTTTGGGGAGCTTGCACCTACACCGCAAGATGTTTCTATGATCCTTGCTCTACCAATTAGAGGTGAGCTGTTAGTCTCTCGACAAGTGTCTAGAACTTGGGCACAAAATATATCAGACCGCCTTGGGATGACAATGCCGTAATCACGACGATCGGGTGGCCCTCGTGGCATCCCACTCCCCGGCTTCATGATAACTTTCTTAATATTTCTAGCTTCGCTGATTCTGAGACGAGGAAAGACATATGTTTGCGTATTTGTTGTGGCTCCTCGGGGTTATGTTTCCAAATTCACACGGGGACGTAGTTCTCCCTGGTCTCATCTCCATTGTGGAGAAGATGGTAGATGAACCTTTACCCAAGCAGCCAAAATACAGCTTCGGTTCTGCCATTCTATCTCATACATATAGAGGCTTGTGTGATGCCACACAAAAACTTCCTTCGCACAAAAAGCTCTGTTACTTTGTGTCCCCTACGAGTTTCTACAGTTGTGGTCCTGGGAATACCTCCCTGTAGGACGACCTTGTATAATAAATCCCATACACCCATATGACTATTGAAGGAGATATGCCCTAGAGGCAATAATAAAGTTATTATTTATTTCCTCATATCATGATAAATGTTTATTATTCATGCTAGAATTGTATTAACCGGAAACATGATACATGTGTGAATACATAGACAAACATATAGTCACTAGTATGCCTCTACTTGACTAGCTCATTAATCAAAGATGGTTATGTTTCCTAACCATAGACATGTGTTGTTATTTGATTAATGGGATCACATCATTAGGAGAATGATGTGATTGACATGACCCATTCCGTTAGCCTAGCACTTGATCGCTTAGTATATTGCTATTGCTTTCTTCATGACCTATACATGTTCCTGTAACTATGAGATTATGCAACTCCTGCCACGGAGGAACACTTTGGTGCTACCAAACGCCACAACGTGAATCGGGTGATTATAAAGGAGTACTACAGTGTCTCCAAAGGTACATGTTGGATTGGCGATTTCGAGATTAGGTTTTGTCACCCGATTGTCTGAGAGGTATCTCTGGGCCCTCTTGGTAATACACATCACATAAGCCTTGCAAGCATTGCAACTAATAAGAGATGTATTACGAACGAGTAAAGAGACTTGTCGGTAACGAGATTGAACTAGGTATTGATATCGACGATCAAATCTCTGCAAGTAACATACCAATGACAAAGGGAACAACGATGTCGTTATGCGGTTCGACCGATAAAGATCTTCGAGAATATGTAGGAACCAATATGGGCATCCAGGTTCCGCTATTGGTTATTGACCGAGAATAGTTCTAGGTCATGTCTACATAGTTATCGAACCCGTAGGGTCCGCACGCTTAACGCTACGATGACAGCTTTATTATGAGTTTATAAGTTTTGATGTACCAAGTTTGTTCGAGTCCCGATGTGATCACGGACATGACGAGGAGTCTCAAATGGTCGAGACATAAAGATTGATATATTGAAGCCTATATTTGATATCGGAATGATTCCGTGAAATCGATTTTACTGAACACCGGGTTACTGAACCTCCCGGGATAATGGGCCTTAGTGGGCCATGAGGGAGAAGAGGAGGGTCGGCCAGGGCAGGCCGCGCCTCCCCTAGTCCGAATAGGACAGGAGAGGGGGCGCGCCTCTTCCTTCTTTCCCTCCCCCTTTCCTTCTCCAACAAGGCAGAGGGGGAGTCCTACTCCCTGGGAGTAGGACTCTCCAGCGCACCCCTTGGGGCCGCCGCACCTCCCTCCCTCCTTTATATACGGGGCAGGGGGCACCCCAGAGACACAAGTTGATCTACGGATCGCCTTAGCCGCAGCGTGCCCCTCCACCATATTCCACCTCGGTCATATCGTCATGGAGTTTATGCGGCCTCGCGCCGGTAGAGCATCATCATCGCCACCACGCCGTCAGGTCGACGGAACTCATCCCCGACACTTTGCTGGATCGAGTCCGGGATCGCCATCGAGCTGAACGTGTGCTGAACTCGGAGGTGCCAGACGCTCGGTACTTGGATCGGTCGAATCGTGAAGACGCATTTACTACATCAACCGCGTTGTCATAACGCTCGCCACGGTTCACGAGGGTACGTGGACATACACTCTCCCTCTCGCTATGCCATCACCATGATCTTGCGTGTGCGTAGGATTTTTTGAAATTACTACGCTCCCCAACAACTATAGCGAGGGCAGTTGTGTAACTATGGCCAGCAGTGGACAAAGGCACGGAAACATTGGTCTCCAAGTATTGCGTAAAATTGTTATCCTATATACCACCAGCAGTTTGAGGCACTTGATGAGTCCGTAGTCACATGGAACCCATGGACTCGTGGAGCATGTACAGATGGTCTTTAATATACTGAACCATCACACCGTGCATGTTGACCGATAGTGAATTCTCGGCTGACTCATTGCTACTTATTGTTCCTGTGGTGTGTTGAGCCTTACAACCCAGATCGTGTCATAAGACAGTCATTGCTACTTATTGTTCCCTCCATATGTTCCCGCCAATTCGCTTCCCCGCCAACCCTTCCCCGCCATATCTTCCTCGCCAACTGCTTTCCGCCAACCCTTCCCGCCATATGTTCCCGCCAACCCTTTCCCCGCCATATCGCAATGTTTTTTCCCGCCATTTTCTCCTCTCTACCTATAAAACCCCTTTAGACGAGGTGGATAAGCATTCGAGTGTAGTGTAGTCGAGATGTCCCATTATCCTTTCGATCGTAGTTTTCACCGGGATGAGCAAGACTCTTCCGAGGCTAGCTACCGATTTCGTGGATGGACAATAGGATAGTTCCATGGGACGAACTCACCGTAGTGACACCATAATGAATGAGTTGGCTCACCAATTACGAGGTCCGGTGGCCTGAAAGGACCTATGAAGAGGTACGAAAGAACTTCTTAGGTTGAATGCAAGGTGGAAGAAGGTAGTGGAGCCAAGAGTGAAACTTTCGTAAGGATCGCAGAAAAGCATCCATTTTATGGACTGAGGAGAGCGAGGACTAAGATGATATCTTCATGGCGCCGCCCGGGTGCTGCATCGCCAAAGGGCAAGAGTTCTCGCATCGCCTAAGGGCAAGAGTACTGATCCTCGAAGGGCAAGAGTTCTGATCGCCCAAGGGTAAGAGTTCTCAGATCCTCGAAGGGCAAGAATTCTGCATCGATGGAGGATGACGATGATGCCTTCATGTAGTTTTTAAGCTGTATTCCAGCTTCTACCGCTTAATTCGGATGTACTTGCATTATTAGTTTGTACTCTCTTATTGTAGGGCATTATGTTCTATCTTTATTTTATTTTATAGTTGTTGCACGATGTTCGATATTAGTTGAGGGAAAGAAAATGCCACTACTTTATTCTAAAACTATATTTTTTCCATTACGACACGGTACAACTGAAAATAAGATACATCGAGGAATAAAGCTACATTTAACTCCTGAAATAAAGCTACATTAAAGTGCAGAAATAAAGATACAAATGATTGCTAAATTAAAAATACTACCACAGGAATCTACCGAGTCCAGCGTGGATATTTTCCTTTTCCATCGCCACTTTCTTCGTTGCCTTGGCCTCACGAGCCCTTTCTTTCTTTCTCTCGCCTCCGCCTCACGAGCCTCCTTTCGCTGTCGCTCCTCGCCCTCCATGCGACGAGCCTCTTCCTGTTTTTCTTCCTAAATCCTGAAAACGGTGTTGTTCGCATAGTATTCTTTTAACTCTTTCACTTGCTCGCTTTCTCCTCGCTTCCGCCTTCTCGCCGCTTCTTCCGCAAAGAAACTATTCCACGACGGCGCGACTTTTTTCACGAATCTCACCATCGCCCAAGCCGCTTCCGTGTCAATCCAACGATAGTACATGCACAAGTATGAGGAGACTACAACAAGAAATAAGAATGTTATTAAAGAATAAATCAAAATACCAATAATATCTATTCATGATGGTTAAAGCATACCGAGGCTTGTCGACTCGAAATAGGTACGCGGGATCTTCCTCATAATTGGCGCACATGAAAACTTCATGCCCAACCAATCTGAAAAATCCACACCTACTTCACCTTCCAAAGATCGCCACACCAACACCGCAGGATCTGCCACCCCGGAGGCAAACTTGCATTCTTCATTTTCCTCGCCTAATGCTTTGATCCAACAAGGCAAACTCATACCGATCAAAAAATATGTTACACACTTTTGCGACCGGCGATTTCGAGGATGGCTGGACGAGCCTCCGTGTCTCCTTTATAGGCTCGATTTATAAATGATGGCGAGAATAAGCGAGAACAGAGGAAATTAGGCGGAAATTTTAAGAACCCCAGTAGTGTCGCACAACAGGGAACCTCGGATTCCCGCAACGAGTGAGTGTATTTCTGCAAAGGCCGCCGTCCTCTCAAGCAATAGCCAAGACGCTGCGGAATTAGCTAAGTGTGCAACAGGAACCTGCCGCCACGCATGACTCAAGCAAAACAAGCAAAAGCAGGCTATCAAGATCAATTTTCGAATCATCGGAATGAGCGGGTTTGTATCGAATCAGCGCCACAACACGGAATTCTTTATGCGCTACAAGATGCAGAGAGAAGATGCCGCCAAAGAACAAGGGCGGCTCGCTCGCCGCCGGCCGCCCGCAAGCAGCAGAGGTCGTTTGCCACCCAACATGCCAGCTTGACGCCGCCAAGGGCGGCGAGGCTCACAGCGGGCCCGGGCGCAGCAGATGTCGCCGCCCGCCAACATGATCGCCAGGCCGGGCCGCCGGCCGGCGGCGGGCCCACTGCCCGCCTGCCTGGCCGTCAGCGCGTAAGCCGAACCCGCTCGGCGAGTGGCCGCCCGCGGTGGCGGTAGGGCCCGCCGCCTCCTTGCGGGCGGCAGTGCCACGCCGCCTCCGCCGCCGCCACCGCCGGCGGGGTCCTCTTTGTCAAATTTATCCAGAGATAGTCCTTTTTGGCAAATCATCTCGGTAGAGGGTCCTTTTGGACAAAAAATCCAAAACTTTGCCACGCTTCGAGTCGCCTTCCCGGCCCCCACGGCAAGAGTCGCCCGCGGCCGCTCGGACGGCGACGGCCACGCTCGCCGACGGGGCACTACCACGACGCGGCACGCCTCCCGTCCGGGTCCGTGGACGGTGGAAAATGAAACGATCGCGAGGCCGGTGCGTAGACTGACGACGGTGCGTCGAAGGCTCGGGATGGCGCGCCGAGTACGGGAGGTGTTGACGTCGCGATCGGTGCTTGTGTTGGTGTTGGTGCCCTAAACCTCGACGACCGACCGCTGCGTCATGTATTCAGAGGTACGGTCGCCTACGACTCTGGCGACGATTTCAACAGGGGTGACGACGCAGACGCAGTGCATATGTGGACTCGTGGAACTGCACTCGGGTGACACTTGTTTCAGCGGACAATGAATGAGAGACGTTTGCACAGTTATTCTGCTTGTCCTCCCTATGGTACCAAATCTGTTAGAAGCATGAAAGATCTAGAGCTTTCGTTCAAATTTCTGAAACGTGCTAGAAGGAGGGCGCGAGAGGATACGGTCGGGGCTTTTTAAGACGGTCGGGCAAGAGGGGCTGATTTCTTCTTAATTTCGCTGACAGATTGACACATCTCTCTCTTTATATGTAGAGCTTTACTGATTCCTCAAGCGCGCTTATCAACCCTGCAAGTTAATCTTATCTCTAATTAACTTTAAGACTAATGCCCATTATTGGCCCATTACGCACTCTAACACCGCACCCCACCGACATGCAGCTTGTCCTCGAGCCGCAAATTTCAACCAACTTATAACCACGACTCGACGCAACGCAAACTCATCACTCTAAAAACAAGCCTTTACATCTCGGCTTGTTTTATGACTCTCAACCTAAATGGATCGACGCTTATTTTGGACCCTCAACAAAAAGTGGACACCATCCGACGTTGGACGCACGCACACCCACCGGATCCCATGGACACCACCGACCAAAGGAGTGCATGTATGGCCACCGGAAGTGGTTGCAAGAGCGACCAAGAGAGGCGCCTCACGGCGGCCGGCCGCGAAAGCAAAGGGTGCTACGCGGCGCCTCGCCGGTGACACCGCTTTCTCCTCGCCGATGACCGCGGGTCCGCCGCAAGACAGGAAGAGTGGAGGGCTTATGGCGGAGAATGACGAGGAGGATGCGCTTCAACCGCCGATGTCGCAGATTTTGAGGTCGCCGCCGCTGAAAAAAAGATGCCCGCCGCCAATGGGAAACAAAGATGCCCAAGATCCCCGACGAAGCGGACGAGATCGAGGTCCTTGCGCAATCAAGGGCAACTTGGAGGAGCGGCACCGCAGACCACGATCTCCCGCGACGCCGACGCCTAGGAGGTCGCGGCAGCAGCCGCAGCTTCACCGCCGCCGACACGTGGCGGTAGCGATCCAAGACTAAGCGTGACGACGACGGCGGGACTTGATCGCTGGATGTGGACGCCGATGGCGGCGACGCCGATGGGAACGAGGTCGCCGACTCCCATCGTAGGGCATCCCATACCGACGGCGGAGCCGACCGCGGTGGTTGCGGCGGCAGCCGCGACGGACGCGGGAGGCCGCCAGAGCGGGCGGTCGCCATCGCAGCCTGTGGCCGGGCGCGGTGGCGATAGATGGCACCGCAGCTGCCGCCGCAGCGGTTCGGGCGAAGGCGAAGGCCGCCGGTGCGGTGGTTACCACGACGGCGCTGGGCGGCGATGGGCGCAGCGAGGCTGGTGGCCTGTAGGGACCCACCAAGAATGTGGATCTCCGACCGCTGGTTAGGTCCCAAGAAGATTCGACACCTCCTCCCTGTGAGGATGGCGGGCGGGTGCGACGGAGGACCCCGGCACCGGCAGTGAGCGGGCGACGATCGTGGTGGTCGCCGGAGGCGCACAAGGTGACCGCAAAAGAAGAGACAGTTTATGGAGGTGAAGACATGATCGAACCAAAGCTAGCTGATACCAAATTGTTATGACGCTGCTAGAAGGAGGGCACGAGAGGGCCGACCGGGGGCCTTTTTGCTCACGGCCGAGCAAGAGGGAAGGGATTTCCTTCTTAATTTTTGCTTGATTAGATTGATACATCTCCTCTTTTTATATAAAGAGGTTTACTTGACTTCCAAGCAAGGCTTACTTGACCCCTAAGCAAGTAACCCTTATTTCTAATTAACCCTAAGACTAATGGGCCCATTAGGCCATTACGTACTCTAACAATATACTTCTTCTGTCTCATATTAATTGTCGCTCAAACGGATGTATCGTGGGACGGAGGGAGTATGAAATCTGATCAAATCACTGTGTTTGCAGTTGCACAGGACAGGTGGAACTGGCACTCACCTATATGCTGGTTCACGTCAGTCAGTAGACTCCGCGTATCTCTATCGAGCTACAGCAGGGCTTCATTAGCTTCCGCACGACCTTGTCCCAGTTCATGGCAGCGGCATACAAATTTGAGACCAAGCAAAGACGGAGCTGGTGGACAGCGGACAGGTTGTGTCGCGAGACACCCTTCACCAGTAATCGCCGCAGGAGCAGGCTCCGTCCTTGAAATGGTGGAAGCGTTTCGCGTCTCGCACCACGATCTCCCTCTCGGCGATCTTCGACATGTACTTGATGGCGTCGTGGCAGTCCCCGCAGACCCTGAGGTTCTTTATGACCACGAGCCTCGTCCCTGGGCTGGTGTTCAGCAGCCCAAAGGCGATGGCCAGCCTCTCGCTGTGGCGGCTGAGAAGCTGCTCCTTGACGCCTTCCTCGAGGTCATGGTACACGAACTCCGTCTTCGGGACGTAGCCCATCTTCCTCATCTCCGAGTCGAGCTTCGAGACCATCTGTAGAATCTGTCTATGCTGAGGATGGCTCTGATCTTCCATGAGGAACGTATGTAATGCTCCGCGTATCTCTATCGAGCTACAGCCGGGCACCTTCTTGCTGCCATGATCCTTCATTAGCTTGCGCACTTCCCTGACCTTGTCCCAGTTCTTGGCAGCGGCGTAAAGATTTGAGACCAAGGCAAGGACGCCAACATCCCCAGGCTGCAGTTCAAGGATCTTCTCTGCTGTGCTCTCTCCAAGTTCCAGCTTCTTGTTATTCAGACAGCCTGAAAGTAGAGCGACCAAAATTGAGATGGTTGGTTTGGTGTGCATTGATGCCAGCAGGTCTTTGGCCTCTTCAATAAGACCAGAACGAGCTAAGAGATCCACTATACACACCAAGTGTTTCTCGGCAGGTTCAATTCCATACTCATTAACCATGCAATCGAACCAGAATTTCCCTTCTTCTACAAGACCGGAGTGGCTGAGAGCCGACAAAAGAGAAGCAAATGTAGCGTGATCGGGTCTTACTTCTTTTTTCTTCATTTCTTGGAACAAGGAGAGGGCGTCATGGCCTCGTCCATGAGCACCATAGCACGCGATCATAACATTCCACGAGATCAGGTCTCTCGAGACAACCTTATCGAAAAGCATTTGGGCGCTTGCCAGGGAGCCGCATTTTGAATACATATCAATGACTGCTGTACCTACCATGTGATCGAGCTCAAGCGACCTCAAGATGAAACCATGTATTGACTTCCCTAGCTTCAAGAGTCCAAGATCAGAACAAGATAATAGTGCACCAACAACCGGCCCTGAGCTGGGCTGAAGACCAGAGACCTGCATCTGTCTGAACATGCCAAGTGCCTCATCTGCATTCCCATACTGTGCAAGTTGTGAGATCAGTGCGCTCCAGGACACATCATTCCTGTGCGGCATCAGCTCAAACACCCGTCGCGCCTGATCAAACAGTCCATTCTTCGCATACATGCCCACAAGGCTTGTTGAGATGACAACGTCCATCCGCATAGCATGCCGCAACAAGCAGCCATGAACTGAGGCCCCCATCCGGACATCCCCTGTTGCTGCGCAAGCCTGTATAACCCCGACGATAACCACCTCGTCTCCCTCCAGACCGTCCTCCCTCATCCTCATGTACATCTCAATCGCCTGAACCGGCCGCCCCGCGTTCACGAATCCGGTAACCATGGTGCTCCAGGTGACGCGGTCCCTCTTCCGCATTCGGTCGAACACCTTGACGGCGTCGTCCATGGCGCCCCATTTCGCGTAGAGGTTTAGCAGCGACGAGCACACGAATATGTCGCTCATGTACCCTGCCCCGGACGCGCAGTCCCTGACGACCTCCCCGGCGGCGAGGTCCCCGATGCGCGCGCACGCGGAGAGCGCGAGCGTGAAGGTGGTGCTGTCGGGGCGCACGGCGGCCGGGAGAGCGCGGAAGACGCGCAGCGCCTCGTCCGGGGAGGCCCCACGGGAATGCGCAGCGAGGAGGGCGTTCCACGCTGCGATGGAGGAGGGCGACGTGGGCGTGGTGGCGAGCGTGGACTCGGCGGCGGCGAGGTCGCCGGCGCGGGCGTACGCGGTGGCGAGGCAGGAGGAAAGGATGTGGTGGCAGGAGGCGGAGGAGGAGACGATGAGGAGGGCGTGGAGGCGGGTGAGTGTCCGGAGCGCCGCGCAGGACGAGAGGAGCCGGCGGAGGCGGCGCGGGTCGTCGAGCAAGGCGACCAGGTGCATCGAAGATTAGCATCTGGAACAGAAGAGTGGCAACCGGACGAAAACAGTTTCAGGTAAACTGAACGGAAAAACTAGTTCGCCGCGCTGCTCGTGATATCCTGATCCAGCGGTCGTCCTCTCCATAGACAATAAACACCTACAGTACGAAGCAACTACGAAAGGGCTATTAACCTTTCCTTCTCTAATTTAAGAAAAAAGATTTCCCCCGCTTTGAATTACAAAGCAACCATCCGATACAATCAATGATAGAAGCTGGGGCAGAAGCAGCACAATCACGCCCAAAAAAATTAAAGAGAAAAAGAAAAGAAACAAATGCCGATAACGGCGGATCGACAAAAACGACGAAGCCTCGCGACCGCTGCGTCCACCTTAGATCGCCCAGCAAGCTCCGAGATTCCGAAGCGCCGGTACCAATCAACACCTCCAAGAAGGGACGCGACGATGACGACGCCGCCGCTAAGGGTTTCCAGACGCCAGCGAGAGAGAGAAAGGGTAGCCCGACGCCATCAAGGAAGGTCCGGCAAGACCTCAGCGCCACTGGCCGGTGTCGGCCAAGCCAACAGGATTTCTCCCATCCCAGCCTCCACCTCGTGCACTCCGAGCTCGCCACCAAACCGACCACCACCGCGCCTTACACGGACACGAAGCTTCCCACTGCCTCACCACGGCACCGCGAGATGGTCTCGCACAACGAAGAAGAGGACCGACTAGGACAAAGAAGACTGCTGCAGCATACGGAAGGCCCCACCTCCACCGCCCACGACGGTAGCCGGCCGGACGCCATAGCAGAGCCTCACGCCCGCGGGCCCCACAGGCCCGGCCGGCCCTCAAAGGCCCTGGACAGCCCCGGCCCACAAGAAGAATGGCACGCCATCGCATCGCTGCACCAGTCCAAGCCACTCCCCTGCCTCCCCATACAGAGGGCGTCGCGGTCGCGCCGGAGCCGACCCGCAAGGACCCATATGAGGCCCTACGGACCCAGATGAGGCCCTACGGACCCAGATCTGGGTCGGGTACGCGCCACCGGCCGCCCAACACCACCAGACCACCCCGCCGCCAAGAGGTGGCATCACCACGGCGAGCACCGCCAGCCGCTGCCACCAGGACGCCGGACCGCCACCGGCCGAGCACCACCGCCGCCTCCCCCCACCACGAGAAGGAGGAGTGCACGGGTAGGATTGCCCGCCATCGCCGACACCACCCGGCCAGATCCGGGGCGACACGACGGCGTGGTGGGGGGGGGGAGGTGGACGAGGTGGAGGGGCGAAGTCGCCTGGCCGCCTCCCGGGAGACGGTGGAGGCGATTTAGACGTGAGGAGGGGAGGAGGGGTGGGGGACGGACGGGACGCTCGTGCCGGGCGGCCGACGGCAGCGAGAAGGGCTAGGTTTCACGGCCAAGGGGGGAAATTTAGCGGAGCGTGGAAGCGAGGAGCCGGTAGTTGTAGTTCTCTGCAAGATGGTAATCAAGGCTCCCCTTAGGCATATATTCCCTTCCTTCTCTAATTCTCTTCTCCCTGATGAAGCTACCCTTAAGCATAAACACATTAAACCTCTTAGCACTTGCAATGTTTGCCTGGCTAAAGAGGAGGATCTCATGCATGCATTGGTCTCATGTTCCCATGCACGCAGATTCCGGGATGAAGCGCAAATATGGTTCGACTTCCGTCTTCCAAGGCTGCATCCTACCACTTGGGCGAGAGATATTTTGTATGATGATAGGTTCACGGATCAAGTTAGGCCAAAGATCATATCGGTGATGTGGGCTATTTGGCATTCATGGAACCGATAGACTCATGAGAAGGAGCATGTGGATCCAGTGTACTCTGTTCGTCGCATAAGAGAAGATCTGGCCTTGCTAGATATACCTGCTGCACAGGTGACTATACTGCTAGGGCACGGCTGGCGACCCCCTGATATTGGGTTTATCAAGATTAATGTTGATGGTGCAATAAATTCTGAAGCAGGACTTGCTGGTGCCGGCGGTGTAGCTCGCTCTTCTATGGCATTGCTTGCTTCATGGTGCAAGCCTCATGTGGGAGTAACAGACCCACTCATTGCCGAAGCCTTATCACTAATGGAGGGAGTTCTCTTTGCTTGCTTGCGAGGATTCTCACATGTGATATGGAAACCGACTGCCTGGAGACTGAATATCTGGAACACTTGCCATACCTCTCATTCGGTTGTGGCCCCTTTACTTGTAGAGATTGGAGAGCATGCTTTGTCTTTGGATTTCTTTGTTATTCAGCATATAAACAGGTCTGCTAATATCCCGGCCCATCTTTGTGCGAAGCGTGCCAGCTCGCTGATGCTGACCAAGAGTTGGCTCAACTCTGAAACCTCGTTCCTGATCAGTAGCCTGACGGCTGATGATCCAGGAGCTCTTTTGTTTGAATAAAGCTCTCATGATTTCCCGCAACAAACTAATTCTCTTCCCCCCAGCACTACAAAAAAAGACACATCCGTGACATTCTGGGCCGAACGAATTTTTTTTCTGTCATGCTTATGACACTTCTATGATGATAATTGTGACAAAAACCGGTATCATCATAGATGTGGTGGGCTCCTACTTCTATGATAAAAAATCATGATAGAAAATGGGTTTTTCGCCCCGGCGGACCGGAGATGCAGCTGCATGACATTCTTTGGGCCGCCCATGACGGAAAAAACCGTGGTAGAAGCGAGGGCGAGGAAAATATCGGGAGTTCCTGCTACGGTGGTGGTCGGGGCCAAGCAATGCGATTTTCTCGTACACGACGCGTGCATGGGTGTGAGGCGTTGGGCTCTAATCGAACTCGAGGAGGCGTTTCTCCATCAACCCGAAGCGATTATGCAGGCAGTTACGCGTTATCGAACCTAAGCGATCGATCGATGGTCGTTAATCGAACCCGATCGAGCGATTCTTCGCCATCGCTGCTAATCAAGCCAATCGGACTCTGCTGCCTCTTGATGAACAAAGTGAGCGTTGTTGGGGGTTTGATGAACAGTTCTCGGTGGGGGGTTGGATGAACAGGAACCCGTGGTGTTGCCGCTGGATGAACAGGACCCCGATCGATCGAGTCGATGGAGGGGTGGATGAACAGGACCCGGTGGAGGACTGGATGAACAGGACGACCCCATGGAGTGCTGGTTGAACAGTAGCCGGTGGAGGGCTGGATAAACAGTAGCCCGTGTAGGGGTGGTTGAACAGGACCCCGTGGAGAGGGTTGGTTGAACAGTAGCCGGTGGAGGAGCGCGCGATGGAGGCTGGATGAAAGGAGCCCGTGGATGAACAAATGCAGTGGAGGCCGGAGGAGGTCGACGGTGGATGAACAAAGAGTCTGTGGAGGCAATCGACGGTGAAGATGAACAGATCTAGTGGAGTCCTGCTTTGGCACGCCACACCCTCCCGGCGAATAGGACCCCGCTTTCGACCGTGAAGCGCCCAATAGAAGTCTGCTTCTCCGCTTTTGCGGCACGCCACACCCTCCCGATCAACAGACCCTGCTTCCACCATAGGAGGTCCGCTTCTCCGCTTTCGCAGATGCCGCACTTCTCCCGATGAACAGATCCTGCCGACTGCGGGTCGGTCGAACACAAGGCCGCTTCTCCATTCTCGCGGTATGCCAGCCTCGCTTCCATCGGTTGTTTCGCCCAAGCCGCTTGGCTCCTCGGCGAACACGATGACACATTCCGTTCGACCCAGCCGTTGCCTCCCCATGATCACGACGACGGTGCAAGTTCTTCGCTCGACTCGCCATGTACAGAGCCCCGCCGATGTATGTGCGTAGTAGGCGATCGAGACCCCGCCAGATGTAATGCGACGCGGGCCATATTTACTCTCTTACACCCTGGCCGCTGTAACGACGCAGTACATGCTACGCGCGCGCTCTACTACGACACGCGCCCTTCCTTACTCGCCACGGTTCATCGCTGCAGCCTACGTGCACGCACCGATCGACCAAGATGTACATACACGCTCGCCACCGTAATGACAACGCCACGCACGCTCGACCAGGTGGGTCCCACTATCGTGCACTTCCTTGCGTGCCAAGATGTAGCTGGTGGGTCCCCGCAATGGGGAAATATTTTTTGCGAATACGATGGCCCGTCCGGTTGGTCCCTCGCCGCCGTGGAGGAATAATTATTTTGCGCGTAATAAGGAGGCACTTCCTTGCCGCGGCCGTGGACCCACCGTCACCTCTCCACGACAAGATTTCTTCGATGGAAGTCGCTCATTGACCATATTAACCACGCCACGAGAGCACCAGTATGGTGGACGACGGCGCAGGCCTAGGAAGGGGACGACGCGAGCTAGGGAAGACGCAGCAGGGATGCCCACGCGAGGGCAAGACGGGTTGACCGCTTCGCCACGGTGTGAGGCTGCCGTCACCGGAGAATAACAAGAGGTGTGGGTGAGTATAGAGGGATGGCATGGCCCGCGGTGGCAGCATAGCTGGACACGGGAGGCAGGAGCAGGCGGCACGGCCGACGCTTGTTTGGGCGGCTGGAGCAAGAAGACCAGAGGTTGAAGAAGCACTACGGCCGTTGGATGGACATCGTACGGTCACTGGATCTAGAATCGTTCATATTGACTAAGTTGACAAAGTCCTCCGTCCGCGTCAACTTAGTAGGCCCACAAGTCAGCCTTCCACTATGGTGGGTCCTAGCTAGCAGGGGGAGTATTCCTTTTTTTGTGCGTAATAAGGAGGGCACTTCCTTGCGTGCGAAGATATAGCTGGTGGGTCCGAGCTGTCCGCGGTAGTATTCATTCTTTTTGGCGTAATAAGGACGCACTTCCTTGCGTGTGAAGATGTAGCTGGTGGGTGCCAGCAGTCAGGGGGAGAATACATTATTTTTCAGGGTAAAAAGGATGCAGTTGCATGCATGCGTCCATGGGCGTGGTGTGTCCCCACTATCAGCCTCTCACGTACAGTCATCTTCTGATGACTCTTGTTTGTTGACCATGTTGACCACACCGTGACGAGCGCACCAAGGCCGGTGGTCGATGGCGAGGCCCTAGACTGGAACGACACGGAGATTGGGAAGACGCGGCAGTGGAGTCGCAGATGGAGAGGAGCGGGAAACTTGACTGGTTCAGGTTCGCGGCAGCACTGCCGCCCACGGGAGGTAGGAGCAAGAATAGAGGTTGAAGAAGGAGCACGGCTGTTGGATTAACATCCAACGGTCCAGCTGCTAGAATCATTTGTTGATTAAGTTGACAAAGCCCTGCCTACACGTCCGCTTAGTTCACAAGTCAGCCACCAAATCTGACGGGTCCCAGCTGTCAACGGGAGGGAATATTTTTTTTCGCATAACAAGGAGGCACTTCCTTCCATGCGAAGATACAACCGGTGGGTCTTAGCTGTCAGGGGTGGAAACATTTTTTTCAACTTAATAAGGAGGAACTTTCCTTGCGTGCGACCATGGATCTCGTGGGTCCCAGCCGTCGTTTCCATGTACAGCCCTCTTCCGATGACTCGTTGTTGACCACGCCACCGAGCGTAACGAGGCGGTGGACGGCGGCGAGGCCCTTGACGGAACGAACCGAGATGGGAAGACGCGCAAGGAGTCGCAGATTGAGAGGAGTACAAGGGATAAACTGGTTCGTGCGGCGGGGGCTGCAATGATGGAGAATAACAGAGGTGTGGAGGGTGGAGGATAGCCTGGCCGGCGGTGGGTAACGCTTGCAGCGATGCGCATAAGCAGAGCCGTTAGTCACGGAGGCCGAATAATCCGGTCCCGGCGACGCCGGAGGAAGAAGACGAGAGATTGAAGGTGCATGTCGGCCGCTGGATATAAATCCAATGGTTGTGGATGTTATAATCATTTGTTGACTGTTGACAACGCTCGCGAGGTTTCACCTATTGGCCCACATGTCACCGCAAAATGTGGCATATATTTAACCCATGTTTTCTAGAATGTACACCCATTTGTGGGCTGGGTGAAAAATAATTTTAAGGCCAATGCGCCTATTTAATATTTTCTAAAAATCCCAGCCCATTTGCACTTTCTTGAAATACATGAATTAGCTGGGCTCGTTCTATATATAGTGTGAGGTTAGAAGGAGTAATTAATATCAAAAAATAAACCAGAGCGACACATTTTTTATATATAAAAGTAACAATTAGCGAGTTATTGCTCAAAACAAAAATGAGCGTGTTATTATTACATTGGTCCTTAAAATCTTCGCAAGATTTTGTACGCAATCATCGGGATTTTCCTTGCCTGTGAGTTAAAAACAACCAGGATTTCCTTTCCAACTTCTGTTAAACATTTACTTTTATAAGTTAAGAACACGTGGGATATTTTTACAATGTATATATAAGTCCCTATAAAATATATGATATTAGTAATAATATAAATATATATAATGTGGTTAGAACAGAGATCTTTTTTATTAATAAAATACATTGACCGCCGATCTTTAAGAAAAGTAAAACCTACAATCGAGGCCCATAGGCCAAGATGGACCTGAAAAATAAGTTGAAACCACTGCTCAGATGTCATGGGCTACGCATACCTAGGCCTAGCTGATACTTGTTCGCCCTCTAAAAAAATGATAGTACCAGCTAGATCCCCGAGCGAACTGGATTAAAGAGGGGGTCGGCGGCGCGACTGAAGAAGCACATCAGACGCAATTTTTTTTTCTTCAGTGGATGGCTCTCAATGGCGTTTTTTACTTGCTTCTGCACCATACAACTTGTATTTTTAGCCTCCTAGTCCGTGGTGGACCAGCAACCCATTTGCTGGGTGGGCCAACCTACAGAAACCAGCACTCGATTTTTCATCAAACCCCCAAAACAACGCAGTACTATGCTTGTTTTGAGGCCGAAAACATTACGACGGGGGTTGAGCGGGAGAGGGGGAAGATAGAGCAAAAATATTAAAAAAGAGTTGATGTGTCGTTGCTACCCTAACAAAGCAGGTGCAATTCTTCTCGAGAAGAAGGTGTGCCTTTGACACCCACACGTCACAAATCCCACAGTAGACATACTAACAAGTTCACACACAAGTACAACAGAACATGTAAACATTCGTATCAAACTCGGGTTCACAGGACACGTTCATATTCATAGCCAACATTCACAATCAACAACTCAAAAGTTTCATATATACACAAGTTCAGCATGTCTATGCATCCAAATGATTGATAGATCACACGACAATATTCATAGATAATTCACAAAAAGATTCAGATATACACATGTTCAGTATGTTTATGCAACCAAATGATTGAGATCACAGCCAATATCATTTCATGGACGAACTTTAATTACCTAGGGTACAGACTGGTAAATGGTGTTCAGTCGGAGGTACTTCTTGCTAAAATTAATGCTCTTACGAGTAAACTTTCGAGTACATAAGAGGTAGCATAGACAATCTGAAGTTTGCTTGTAGTTTTATCCTCAAATAGTGGCCTCGTGTCGAGGGCGGTTTGAGCAACTTGGCCACTAATTTCATCCAACTAGTTTACTGGCTCATCTTGGTCATGTAGCTCGCCAAAATTCTACATTGCAGACAAGAAAGGAGGCGGTTGAGAAAATGAATCACCCAAATTTTTTGTGCAGTTCAACTGAAATGGAGTATCCTCGGCGTAGACCGATTAAGTGCCGATGAATATATGCGCACAACCAACTTGTCTCGAATCTTTAGACTCCATGCCATACAGATTCACCACAATATGTGCCGATAACCAAAAGGCACAAGTTGGGACCAAAGATCGATCTGCGTTTTTCTGGGCTATGCGCCAAGCAATATTTTTGGCTTTCACTCTCCTAATACTTTGAGTTTGACAACTGGTTGACGCCGGTTGATACTCGAATGAATATAGGCACTTCTTCTTGTCAACATCGATGCTTGTCTCGAGTGAACTTTGGAGTACATAGTAGCAAAGATAAGTACCGCCCTTCCGATCTTTTTGTGCGCTTCTACTCAAATCACCCAATGTAATGATTTGCTCATGAAGTTCAGCTCCAAGTTACTCCTTTATGAAATCGCAAACAAAGAGCACAATACCAAATTACCAATACATATGACAAGCACAATAATCAGGATAAAGACTAGTACCAACCTGTGTGAGGTAGCATATCAATTACTATTTCCTTTGACTGGAAGCCGAGATAATCCAAGGGACTGACAGCAAAGGAAGGAAGCAAGCCGAGATTAGCGACTGATAGGAAAGGAAGGAAGTTGTTGAGGCAATGAAGCACCCAAAGTTTTTGTGCGGTTCCACCAAAATCGAGCATCCCCGTTGGCACATATATTGAGAGAGTGAGATTATTGTAATAGTGGGACTAGTTGATGAAACATACACTAACAAATAGAAGCACCCTCATTATTTTAATGGGTAAAGTTAGCAACTTAGTAGTCTTGCTTAAAGAGAGGTATTAGTTTATTTAATCAGTGCCAATTAGCTCAACACTCAAAGCATTGCCATGTATCATAGGTTGCAAAACTTTAACGCAAAGATAAAGGAGTTTCTCATGACAAGAGTAACGATACAAATAGAGATGACAAAGAACTAATATGGATGAAGGCCTTAGGCCGGTACCAACCTCGAGCAAAAAGCTTATTCATGTAGTCCCAAAAGAGATGATAAATCACCACCGAATCACTCAATAGTATATATTTTTGTGCACTTCAAATGTATGGTTGAAATCACTCTTGTTTACCAGTGCTGAGATTATATCGAAATATTATCAAGAACTTCCAACAGAGTTAAAGCACTTGTTAGGATACAGTTCATTGTATTGTCTTGTGTAGTTCCACTAAAATGTATGATTGGCACAACATGATCCTTGTTTTCACAGGTAAGAACAAGGTGAAACCTTCATTAGCTTAGTGAGAAAGGATAGAAAGACATTAGCATATTACTCTAACAGTAGCATCAAATTCATCATGGACAATACGCAGAAGTGGAAGGGCTCCCTGGAGGATCGTCTCACATGTAAGGTAGACGTTGCCGGAGCCCTTCACTACAAAAAAAGACACATCCGTGACATTTTGGGCCGAAAGAAAAAAAATTCTGTCATAGATATGACACTTCTATGACGATAATTGTGACAAAACCCGGTATCATCATATATGTGGTGGGCTCCTACTTATGACAAAAATCATGATGTAAAATGGGCTTTTCGTCACAGGCGGGCCGGAGACGCAGCTGCATGACATTCTTTGGGCCGCCCATGACGGAAAAAACCGTGGTAGAAGCGAGGGGAGGAAAATTTCGAGGAGTTCCTTGCTACGGGGGAGGTCGGGGCCGAAGCGATGCGCTGCTTTCTTCTCGTACACGTGCTGCTGCGTGTGTGCGGCGCTGGCTCTAATCAACCCGAAGCGAGGCGTTGGGCTCTAATCGAACCCGAGCAATTGCACCGCAGTTACGCGTTATCGAACCCGAGCGATCGATCGATGGTCGTGAACTGAACCCGATCGAGCGATTCTTCGCTATCGCCGCTAATCAAGCCGATCGATGCCGCCTGGATGAACAAAGGAGCGCTATGGGGGGGTGGATGACCAAAGAGGCCGGGCATTGCCTCTGGATGAACAGGACTCGTGGTGTGGTGGAGGGATGGATGAACAAGAGACGGTGGAGGGTGCCCGTGGAGGGTGGATGAACAGACCCGTGGTGTGGAGGGCTGGATGAACAGAGACGATGGAGGGGTGGTTGAACAGACCCCATGGTGTGGAGGGCTGGATGAACAGAGACGGTGGAGGGTGGTTGAACAAGAGCGGTGGAGAAGCGCGGTGGAGGCTGGATGAACAGGAGCCCGTGGATGAACAATGCAGTGGAGGCCGGAGGAGGTCGACGGTGGATGAACAGAGTCTGTGGAGGCCGGAGGGGTCGACGGTGGAGATGAACAGATCTCGTGGAGTCCTGCTTTGCGCACGCCACACCCTCCCGGCGAACAGACCCGCTTCACCATAGCGCCCAACACAAGTCCGCTTTTGTCCGCTTTGGCGACGCAACACCCTCCCGATCAACAGACCCCGCCGACCGTAGGAGGTCCGCTTCTCCGCTTTTGCGACGCGAGACCCTCCCGGCGAATGTAATCCTGCTTCAACGTGGCGGTTGAACACAAGGCCGCTTCTCCGTTGCGGTACGCCATGCCTCGCTTCCATCGCATGTTCCGCCCAAGCCCTCCCGGCGAACACGACCACGCATTTCGTTCCGACCCACCGGTTGGCTCCCACGCTGCCTGCTGCCTCCCGATGAACACGACGCATTCCGCTGCCTCCCCACGAACACGACGCATTTTGTTGCTCTCCCCATGAACACGCATTTACGACGCCGCTTTGTTTGTTCGACCCAGCCATGTACACGCAGCCCTCGCCATACGTATGCGCCGAGTAGGCGTTGAGACCCCGCCAGATGTACACATACGCGGTCAGATTTTCTTTCTTGCACCCTGGCCGCTGACGACGCTGCACATGCTACGTCGCGCGCCTTACTATGACACGTCGCGCTTCTACATCCACCAATATATATGTACGCATATCGTCACGACCAGAATGACAACACTACATACGCTTGACCGTGGGTCCCGATCACACGCACTTCCTTGCGCGAAGATGTAGCTAGTGGGTCCCAGCAATGGGGCGAATCGTTTTTTGCCCGGACTCACTTCCTTGCGTGCGAAGATGTAGCTGGTGGGTCCCAGCAATGTGAGCGAATCATTTTTTGCCCGACGCACTTCCTTGCGTGCGAAGATGTAGCCGGTGGGTCCCAACAATGAGGGAACGTTTTTTCACGAAATACAATGGACCGTCCGTGGGTCCCAGTTGTCGTGGAGGAATCATTATTTTCCGCGTAATAAGGAGGCACTTCCTTGTCGCGTCGTGGACCCACTGTCGCCTCTCCATGTATAGTCCACGTCCGATGGAAGTCGCTCGACCATGTTGACCACGCCGCGAGAGCACCGTGGCAATGGGACGACGATGAGGCCTAGGAAGGGGACGATGCGGAGCCGGGAAGACGCGCAGTGGAAGCCCGCACGGAGAGGAGTACGAGGGTTCACCGTTCGGCTGTGGTGTGAGGTTGCGCCGCCGCAGGCTCAGCCGCCGTGGGAATAGTAGGGGTGGTGAGGCCTCCGGGCAGCACAACCGCCACGGGAGGCGGAGCATGCGGCACGACCGGGCGCTGCTTTGGGCGGCCGAGCAAGAAGACCAGAGGTTGAAGAAGCACTACGACCGCTGAGGGACATCGACGGTCACCGAGCTAAAATCGTTCATATTGACTAAAGTTGACAAAGGCCCCGTCCCAAACTTAGTAGGCCCATAAGTCAGCCTCCCACCATGGTGGGTCCCAGCTAGCAGGGGAGTATTCATTTTTTGTGCGTAATAAGGAGACACTTCCGGTGGGTCCAAGCTGACAGCAGGGGGAATGTTTTTTTCGTGAAATACGCTGGCCCGTCTAGTGGGTCCGAGCAGTCAGGGGGGAAACATTTTTTTCGCGAAGTAAGGTGGCCCGTCCGATGGGTCCCTGCTGTCAGGTGGAGGAATAATTATTTTGCGCATAATAAGGAGGCACTTCCTTGCGGCCGCCTGGACCCAGCTGTTAGCCTCTCCACGTACAGTACTCTTCCGATGGAAGTCGGTCGTTGACCACGTTGACCATGCCGCACCGGGAGCACCAGGGCGGTGGTATGGACGACGGCGAGGCCTAGGAAGGGGACGACGCAGAGCCGGGGAAGACGCAACAGTGGAAGCCCGCGCGGAGAGGAGTACGAGGGTTCACTGGTTCAGCTGTGGTGTGAGGCTGTCGTCGTTGCAGAATAACAGGGGGTGTGGCTGAGTAGAGGGATGGCCTGGCCAGCGGTGGGAGTAGTACGGGGCGGTGAGGCCTCCGCGGCATCACAGCCGGCCATGGGAGGCAGGAGCACGCGACACGACCGGCGCTGCTTTGGGCGGCTGGAGCAAGAAGACCAGAGGTTGAAGAAGCACTACGGCCGTTGGATGGACATCGTACGATCACTGAAGCTAGAATCGTTTATATTGACTAAGTTGACAAAGCCCTTGTTACGCGTCAACTTAGTAGGCCCACAACTCAGATTTGGCAGAGAACATATAGCCCATTTGCGATTTGTAAGAATGTACAACACATTTTTTAATTCTAATGGAATTTACTACAACCCATTTACAGTTTGTTAAAAGTACAGCCCAACTTCTAGCTAGGACAACGATTAATAATTTCAAACAACCGCTCAAAACAGAATTCAAAAAACATTCCCACATTTTGATGGGATCCGAAATATTTTTATCCAAAATTTCTAGTTAAGTTAAATATAATTTCAAAATAAAGTTGTATTACATTAAAATCCAACGAAATATTGCGCTCGCAACAAGTAATGAAATTAAAATTTCAAATTCCAAAAATAATATATTTTTCAAACTTATTACGTGTTTGGTGCATAGTAACTGGACAGTTACTATAATTACATCGCATTTATTATTTCTTAAAGTCCATTTTCTTGTTAAGCCTAATGCATACCTCCTAGGAAAGTTTGCAGCCCAGCGGGGCGGAGAATAACAAGTTGACCCAGATATTGGGTACAACTGTCGGCCCAGTTGCATTGTTGATGTTGAAAAAAAGGCCTGTGTAGTAACCTAACAAGGCTTCTGTACAACTTTTTGAAGTCACTGATCTCAAATAATAACTTAAGAAAAAAGTTAGATTACAGTGGAACCTAATTAAAAGCTGTCACGAGCAAATAAATAATTCAACGGGTCCCACTTGTGCGTAAAGCGTGTGTGTGTGTGTGTGTGTGTGTGTGTGTGTGAGAGAGAGAGAGAGAGAGAGAGAGAGAGAGAGACCATCGGTCGATGCTCAGAATACATCTTTCAGCCATATGCATTGCGATGCTCAAGAAAACTTATATAGTTGACGCAATCATACATAACATCATAGCACACGACCTTGCATATAAAAATTTCAGCAAAGCGCACAATCAGGATGGAAGCAATGGATCGCTACGGAAGGGCTATGTTGAAACCAACGAAGTCGTACATAACGGTTCATCGCCTTTATCAATGACGGGAAATATCTTGAATGTTGTGCAAAGAAAATGCATGACAACACAATAAGTTCGCTAGCACATTAATTTGACGTACAACCCTTTCTAAAAAAAGTTCAGGTACAAAATTAGAACAGGTCACAATCAAATGTACTGGCATATCAGTGCTTCGCACCCATAGCTCGGATTTAACTAGTATCTTAGAAGATTCAGTTGTTACCTCAAATTAGAGCACATCCAGGTAGCCATCCCTGCCTCTTCTCCCAAAGAAGCAGTGGCCTCCGCCGCACGATGGAGTAGGCCCTGTGCCATCCATCATTCCGAGCAACACGGGAAAGTCCGACGTTGACTCGTAATGGACGCCGCCGATGGACCCCGCACCAGCGGCGGCAGGACTTCGATTGATGGATTGACCACTTCTTTGACATGCACGAACACTGACATGTGGTACATCCCTAACGTGGTCCGCGGGCGGCCTTGGTGGCGACGAATAGTACAACCAGTGTTCTGCACCGTATCTCAACACCAATCACCTTCGGTATGGTGGACGGATTGTTCATCCATGCCATAACCGTCAGAGCCCAGCTGTCTGGAGGAACAAACATACTTACGAGCTCACCTCCAAGGTCGTTGATAAGCTCGTTCATGGACTCGCTGTTCCAAGCACGTCGAGGCATGCCGTGGAAGGTAAGATTTGTTAAAAACTCAAGCTCAGAGGGCACCGAGCCCCATCCTGGGTGCCACCGATCAAAGCTCATGAGCGCACCATCGCAGAACAAATGCAGGGAAGATTCGAAAACACGACTACAGTCGAAAGTTGTCCGGAACCTGATGAAGAAATTAGCCGGTGGCGGACAGACTTCGACAAGCAAGTCACTTATTTGGATGCCGTCACAATGCGAAGAGCTTTGACAAGGTCGTCCGGCGAGATGGGAGGCCGGTCACCGTTGATGGTTACCATCAGCACTTTGCCGGCAAACTGGTTGTCACGCGCCGCCATGCCACTGTTGAACGACAGCATGCAGCGACCGAAGGCAGGACGGACCTCAGGATATCCGGCTAGGAGATCCGCGTTGACCGGCGACATGATAGTGCACTTGAGTACAGGGGAGTAAAGGAGGGGATTTGGGGAAATGGAGTAGGAATCAAGATTCCAGAGGTGGGGAGGGGCGGAGACTAGGGGATGAAAAGGTAGCATGAATTTCGAGCACGCGAATATGTTTCTCGCAAGCAAGCGACGAAAACACCGTGGCACCCACATGTCGGCCTAAGAGTCCTTATTCTTTCTTTTTGGAGAGCCCGACCTTTTTTTCAGGATCTTTTGAGAGCCCGACCGAGAGTCATAATTGACCTGTTTGGCATTGCGTTACTACTCGCCCATATTCAACGACACCTCACCGCCCAAACAAGTGTACATCATCGAAAAGACACTCGAGCTCAAATTATATAACTTGAAAAAGGAGATATACTCGACATCGGAGAATGGTGATTCCTCATTTAGCCCACGAGTAGTTCGAGACAATAAACAGTTCAAACAACGATATATACAACATTCAAACACCGACTAGTGACTACTACTTGACATAAACAAAGAAGACATGATAGTTCATAAGAAGTTTTGCTACACCACCAAAACGCACCCATCTGCAGCGCCGACTCTCGTGATCCGCATTTAGAATGACATTCTAAATGTAGCAACTATTACATAGTATGAGTGACATGGACGAGGATGACCAAATGACAAGGAATATGCATAACAAAATAAATAACTACCCATCCGAACCAGCAGCAAAGACAACAAAGTCATTCAAGAGATGATCCAACACCATCATAATTTGCAGCCCCGCTTCAATGACCAAAGATCCGGAGACACCAAGATTCCACCCTTTCGATGCAACAGCCCAATTACCTATCAACCTGAAGGCTTGAAGCACATCACTTCGTCAGAATTGAGACATCCAAGGATCAAAGTTAATCCGGATGCCTTTGTCATTCTCACCTTCTTTTGGCTGCAGTCTGTATCGTTGACAATCGGGGAGTTTGCTCCCGAACTCCTAGGGCTCACCGTAGACACAATTTTCCATAGCAAATGAGCCTCTCGCCCATCAAGGTCCTTGCCAACGGTGATCTCCTCGTTAATCGGATAATTGAGTCCGAGAAATAGAGAGTGTGAACCAAGGCTGTTTACCCGCCCAACTAAAAAATCCTAAAGGCCCCAACAAGCGGTATCCTGCTCATAGACGTAACAGCCATCGCCGGGATACTCACGTATTACACAGTGCTTGTATACATTGGGGTTTTTGCAATATAACTTTTCCGCTCATGTGTCCGAATGATCATCGCCTTTTGCCGTCAAATCGATCGAAGCGAGGAACCAGTTGTGCTTCCCTGTTTTTCGCAAAGGTGGTGTGATTACAAAGGGCAGTAACTGTAGAGACACTGCATCATATAAAAAAGGACAGGAATTGTTAATGTAAGATCAACATTGTTCAGAGTATGAGTAGGATAATGCAAGAAACAACATTGATATGTCCCTGTTGGAACTGGGAGGAAAATACAGGGAAATGTATAATGGGTTCGAAAATATAGAAGTGCCATGCATGGTTATACTCATGTTATCTCGCAATCGATTATTCACAGGAAACTACCATGTCATGCATGTTATGTACTCCCTCTGTTCCCAAATATTTGTCTTTCTAGGCATTTCAAATAGACACAACATACGGATGTATGTATACATATTTTAGAGTGTAGATTTACTCATTTTGCTCCGTATGTAGTCACTTGTTAAAATCTCTAGAAAGACAAATATTTGGGAACGGAGGGAGTAATCATGTTCTGTCCTCACAAACAAATTCTTCAAGGTAACTAACAGACCATGCATTGTTATATACTCGTGTTCTGTGGGCAAAAATTTTGTGAGGATATTATTCTAGCCATTGATTGCTGAAGGGCGAATATAGGTATGTACACATGGTAAGCATTGCAGGATTTCACTACTTCCAAATATAGAGTTCTCCATATGCACATTTACTTCCCTAATGTATGGTTAGATGAAACCAACAGTGTGGTGCATGTTTCTACATCACGAAAATGAGGAAACTAACTTGGACATTGGTACACACTCATATTTAGTAGTAGTATACAGATTACTGTAAAGTAAGGATAATATCCATATATTCCTAACCGTTTGATTATTCAGGGTACAAATTGGCTGTAATGACATGGTCACAATCGCATGAATTAACTCATTCCAAATATAGCTGATTTACGACATCTCTAATACATTTCCACAGTTCTACTCAAATTCTGCTCAAACAGGGATATGCCAATCATCACAAAAAGTTCAAACAATGTCATGGCGTCATCATTAACATGAGATGGAAACAACTTACACGTGCCGTCCCTGCAATACGTGGTGCCATCTGCTTTGTCGATCGCGTAGATGATGCCATTGTGTTCAATAGCATCACAAAAGTGTGTATCAGCTTTGACGATGATCCACTGCGAGCCGAGTTGGTCTCCAGCTAAAGAAGGCACGATACGTCCATTTTGCATCATGCTTTTATATCGATATTTATCGCATTATGGGTTGTTATTTCACGTTATGTCACCATACTTATGGCTATTCTCTCTTATTTTACAAGGTTTACATGAAGAGGGAGAATGCCGCAAATGGGAATTCGGGCCGGAAAAGGAGCAAATATTGAGACCTATTCTCGCAACTCCAAAAGTCCTGAAACTCCATGGAATATCTTAAAATAAATAAAGAAAAATCGTCGCCAAAGATGAAGGCTAGGGGGCCCACACCCTGCTCACGAGGGTGGGGGGCGCGCCCCCCTGGGGCACGCCCCTACCTCGTGGGCCCCCTGGTGGCTCTCCGATGCCCATCTTCTCCTATATGAAGTCTTTCAATGAGAAAAAAAATAAGAAGCAACCTTTCGGGACGAGACTCCGCCACCACGAGGCGGAACCTTGGCGGAACCAATCTAGGGCTCCGGCAGAGCTGTTCTGCCGGGGACACTTCCCTCCGGGAGGGGGAAATCATCGTCATCATCATCACCAACGCTCCTTTCATCGGGAGAGGGCAATCTCCATCAACATCTTCACCAACACCATCTCATCTCCAAACCCTAGTTCATCTCTTGTATCCAATTCTTGTCTCCAAGTCCGGGATTGGTGCTAGTAGGTTGCTAGTAGTGTTGATTACTCCTTGTAGTTGATGCTAGTTGGTTTATTTGGTGGAAGATCATATGTTCAGATCCTTTATGCATATTATTACCCCTTTGATTATGAACATGAATATGCTTTGTGAGTAGTTACGTTTGTTCCTGAGGACACGGGAGAAGTCTTGTTCCTGATGAGATGTATGTTGTCTATCCTCTAGTGGTGTTATGTGAACGTCGACTACATAACACTTCACCATTATTTGGGCCTAGAGGAAGGCATTGGGAAGTAATAAGTACATGATGGGTTGCTAGAGTGACAGAAGCTTAAACCCTAGTTTATGCGTTGCTTCGTGAGGGGCTGATTTGGATCCATATGTTTCATGCTATGGCTAGGTTTACCTTAATACTTTTGTTGTAGTTGCGGATGCTTGAAATAGAGGTTAATCATAAGTGAGATGTTTGTTCAAGTAAGAACAGCACCCAAGCACCGGTCCACCCACATATCAAATTATCAAAGTACCGAACGCGAATCATATGAACGTGATGAAAACTAGCTTGACGATATTCCCATGTGTCCTCGGGAGCGCTTTTCCTATTATAAGAGTTTGTCCAGGCTTGTCCTTTGCTACAAAAAGGATTGGGCCACCTTGATGCACTTTATTTACTCTTGATACTTGTTGCTCGTTACAATTTATCTTATCACAAAACTATATGTTACCACTTATTTTAGTACTTGCAAAGAATACCTTGGTGAAAACCGCTTATCATTTCCTTCTGCTCCTCGTTGGGTTCGACACTCTTACTTATCGAAAGGACTACGATAGATCCCCTGTACTTGTGGGTCATCAAGAATCTTTTCTGGCGCCGTTTCCGGGGAGTGTAGCGCCTTTGGTAAGTGGAATTTGGTAAGGAAAAATTTATATAGTGTGCTGAAATTTTCATCACTTGTTACTATGGAAAGTAATTCTCCGAGGGGCTTGTTCGGGTATCTTCACCCGTCCCAAGAGAGCAAAGAGTTGCTCCTCAACCTACTGAACCTATTGAAAATGAAACTCCTTTTGAAGTTCCTTCGGTATGATGGAAAAACTGCTGGCTAATACTTTTACAGAGATGGAACAAAGCACCTCGATGAACATCTACTCTATGTGGATGAAGTTTGTGGATTATTTAAGCTTGCAGGTATACCCGATGATGTTGTTAAGAAGAAGGTCTTCCCTTTATCTTTGAAGGAAGACGCGTTGACATGGTATAGGATATGTGATGATACGAGATCATGGAACTATAAAAGATTGAAATTGGAATTTCATCAAAAGTATTACCCTATGCATCTTGTTCATCGTGATCGCAATTATATATAAAATTTTTGGCCTCGCGAAGGAGAAAGCATCGCTCAAGCTTGGGGGAGGCTTAAATCAATGTTATATTCATGCCCCAATCATGAGCTCTCAAGAGTGACAATTCTTCAGAATTTTTATGCTCGGCTTTCTGGTAACAATCGCACCATGCTCGATACTTCTTCTGTTAGTTCTTTTATGATGAAGACTATTGAATTCAGATGGATTTTATTGGATAGAATTAAACGCAACTCTGAACATTGGGACCTCGACGAAGGTAAGGAGTCAGGTATGACACCTAAGTTTGATTATGTTAAATCTTTTGTGGATACCGATATTTTCCGTAAGTTTAGCACTAAATATGGACTTGACTCTGAGATAGTAGCCTCTTTCTGTAAATCTTTTCCTACTTATGTTGATCTCCCCAAGGAGAAGTGGTTTAAATATCATCCTCCCATAGAAGTAAAATTAGCTGCACCTATTAAAGTTGAAGAAAAGATTGTCACTTATAATGATCCTATTGTTCCTACCTCTTATGTTGAGAAACCACCTTTCCCTGTTAGAATAAAGGATCATGCTAAAACCTCAACTGTCGTTCGTAAAAGCAATATCAGAACTTATACACCTCCTGAGCAAGTCAAAGTAGAACCTAATATTGCTATTGTTAAAGATCTCTTGTCTGGTAATATTGAAGGGCATGTTATTCAATTCTGTGGTGAAACTGCTAGAATTGCTAAACCTTGTGCTAAAGATAAACATAGACCTGTGGTAGGCGTGTCTGTTATTTATGTTAAAATAGGAGATGATTGTTATCATGGCTTATGTGATATTGGCACTAGTGCTAGTGCAATACCCATTGAATTATACAAAGAAATTATGCATGATATTGCACCTATTGAGTTAGAAGAAATTGATGTCAGAATTAAGCTTGCCAATAGAGATACTATTTCACCAGTGGGAATTGTTAGAGATGTTGAAGTCTTGTGTGGGAAAACTAAATATCATGCTGATTTTGTTGTTCTTGGTTCTCCACAAGATAGCTTTTGTCCCATTATATTTGGTAGACCCTTCTTGAATACTGTTAATGCTAAGATAGACTGCGAAAAGAATGTTGTTACTATTGGCTTGGATGATATGGTTCATGAGTTTAATTTCTCTAAATTTAGTAAACAACATCGTGACGAAGAATTGCCAAGTAAGGATGAAATTATTGGTCTTGCTTCTATTGCCGTACCTCCTAGTGATCCTTTAGAACACTATTTGCTAGACCATGAAAATGATATGTTCATGAATGAAAGAAGGGAAATAGATGAAGTATTCTTTAAACATGAACCTATTCTGCAACACAATTTGCCTGTTGAAATCCTAGGGGATCCTCCTCCACCCAAGGGTGATCCCGTGTTTGAGCTTAAACCGTTGCCTGATAATCTTAAATATGCTTATCTTGATGAAAAGAAAATATATCCTGTTATTATTAGTGCTAACCTTTCAGAGCATGAAGAAGAAAGATTATTGAAAACTCTGAAGAAGCACCGTGCCGCTATTGGATATACTCTTGATGATCTTAAGGGCATTAGTCCCACTCTATGTCAACATAAAATAATTTGAAGCGGATGCCAAACCAGTTCGTGATCCTCAACGACGTTTGAATCCTAAAATGAAAGAAGTGGTAAGAAAAGAAATACTCAAGCTTCTGGAGGCAGGTATAATTTATCCCGTTGCTGATAGTGAGTGGGTAAGTCCTGTCCATTGTGTCCCTAAGAAGGGAGGTATTACTGTTGTCCCTAATGATAAAGATGAATTGATTCCGCATAGAATTATTACAGGTTATAGGATGGTAATTGATTTCCGCAAATTAAATAAAATACTAAGAAAGATCATTACCCCTTACCTTTTATTGATCAAATGCTAGAAAGATTATGCAAACATACACATTATTGCTTTCTAGATGGTTATTCTGGTTTCTCTCAAATACCTGTGTCGGCTAAAGACCAATCAAAGACTACTTTTACATGCCCTTTTGGTACTTTTGCTTATAGACGTATGCCTTTTGGTTTATGTAATGCACCTGCTACCTTTCAAAGATGCATGATGGCTATATTCTCTGACTTTTGTGAAAAGATTTGTGAGGTTTTCTTGGACGACTTTTCCGTCTATGGTTCCTCTTTTGATGATTGCTTGAGCAATCTTGATCGAGTTTTGCAGAGATGTGAAGACACTAATCTTGTCTTGAATTGGGAAAAGTGCCACTTTATGGTTAATGAAGGTATTGTCTTGGGGCACAAAGTTTCTGAAAGAGGTATTGAAGTTGATAAAGCCAAAGTTGATGCTATTGAAAGATGCCATGTCCCAAGGACATCAAAGGTATAAGAAGTTTCCTTGGTCACGCGGATTTTATAGGAGGTTCATTAAGGACTTTTCAAAATTTCTCGCCTCGACTAATTTATTACAAAAGATGTACCATTTGTCTTTGATGATGATTGTGTAGAAGCATTTGAAATACTTAAGAAAGCATTAGTCTCGCACTGTTGTTCAATTAACCGATTGAATTTACCCTTTGAAATTATGTGTGATGCTAGTGATTATGTTGTAGGTGCTGTTCTAGGGCAAAGAGTTGATAAGAAATTAAATGTTATCCATTATGCTAGTAAGACTCTAGACAATGCTCAAATAAATTATGCTACTACCGAAAAGGAACTTTTAGTTGTTGTGTTTGCTTGTGATAAATTCAGACCCTATATTGTTGATTCTAAAGTAACTATTCACACCGATCATGCTGCTATTAAATATCTTATGGAAAAGAAAGATGCTAAACCTAGATTTATTAGATGGGTTCTCTTGCTGCAAGAATTTGATTTGCATATTGTTGATAAGAAAGGAGCTGAGAACCCCGTTGCAGATAACTTATCTAGGTTAGAGAATGTTCTTGATGACCCACTACCTATTGATGATAGCTTTCCTGATGAAAAATTAAATGTCTTAAGCACTTCTCGTAGCACTCCATGGTATGCTGATTATGATAATTACATTATTTATAAATTTATACCACCTAGCTTCACATACCAACAAAAGAAAAAGTTCTTTTATGATTTGCGACATTACTTTTGGGATGACCCACATCTTTATAAAGAATGAGTAGATGGTGTTATTAGACGTTGTGTACCTGAGCATGAACAGGAACAGATCCTACGCAAGTGTCATTCCGAGGCTTATGGAGGAGACCACGCTGGAGATAGAACTGCACATAAGGTATTGCAATCTGGTTTTTATTGGCCTACTCTCTTCAAGGATGCCCGTAAGTTTGTCTTATCTTGTGATGAATGCCAAAGAATTAGTAATATTAGTAGACATCAAGAAATGCCTATGAATTATTCACTTGTTATTGAACCATTTGATGTTTGGGGCTTTGATTATATGGGACCTTTTCCTGCCTCTAATGGTTATACACATATTTTAGTTGCTGTTGATTACGTTACTAAGTGGGTAGAAGCTATTCCAACTAGTAGTGCCGATCCTAACACTTCTATTAAAATGCTTAAAGAAGTTAATTTTTCCGAGGTTTGGAGTCCCTAGATATTTAATGACTGATGGTGGTTCACACTTTATTCATGGTGCTTTCCGTAAAATGCTTGCTAAATATGACGTTAATCATAGAATTGCATCTCCTTATCACCCACAGTCTAGTGGTCAAGTAGAATTGAGTAATAGAGAGCTCAAATTAATTTTGCAAAAGACTGTTAATAGGTCTAGAAAGAATTGGTCCAAGAAACTTGATGATGCATTATGGGCCTATAGAACTGCATATAAGAGTCCTATGGGTATGTCTCCGTATAAAATGGTTTATGGAAGAGCATGTCACTTACCTCTCGAACTAGAACATAAGGCATATTGGGCTATTAAAGAGCTCAACTATGATTTCAAACTTGCCGGTGAGAAGAGGTTATTTGATATTAGCTCACTTGATGAATGGAGAACCCAAGCTTATGAAAATGCCAAGTTATTTAAAGAAAAAGTTAAAATATGGCATGACAAAAGGATACAAAAATGTGACTTTAATGTAGGTGATTATGTATTGCTATACAACTCTCGTTTAAGATTTTTTGCAGGAAAACTTCTCTCTAAATGGGAAGGCCCCTACGTTATCGAGGAGGTCTATCGTTCCGGTGCCATAAAAATCAACAACTTCGAAGGCACAGATCCGAAGGTGGTAAACGGTCAAAGAATCAAACATTATATCTCACGTAATCCCATAAATGTTGAAACCATTGAAACCGTAACCCCGGAGGAATACATAAGGGACACTTTCCGCACCGCTTGCATCTCGAAAAGGAATAGGTATGTGGTACGGTAAGTAAACCGACTCCAAAACAATTTTTAAGGCAATATTTCTTCGTTTTGGAATATTTAGAAAAATAGAAAAATAAGTGGCAGTCCGGGAAGGACACGAGGCTTTCACGAGGGTGGAGGGCGCGCCCCCTACCTCGTGAGCACCTCGTGTGCCCTCCGGACTCCGTTTTCTTGCACGATACGTATTTTGGTCGGTAAAAATTCATTATATATTCTCCCGAAGGTTTTGACTCCCGTATCACACAAATATCTCTTGTTCTTGTTTCGAGCTGTTTTTCTGACAGTTCTAGATCATCATTGACGTCCCCAAGTGCTTCCAAGGACAAGTTCTTCGAGAAGGTGATCAACCCTTACCTCGCGGAGGTGTTGCGACACCCTCAAACCATTGAGATGCGTGATGGGTTGCTGCACATCCGCGATGTTGAGGGACCAAAGGGAACCGGAAGCGTGGAGGCGAGGCTCGAAGCAATGGAGCAACAAGTTTTCAAGTGCCAGGGGATGGTGGAGCGTGGAATCAACGCTAGCCACAAGTTGCTCATGGAGTTCACCAACAACTACGAGAAGGATGCCAAGAACACCAAGGAGGCCATCTTCAAGCTACATGAGAAGATCGAGCACCTCCAAGCCCAAATCTATGATCTGCAAAATCAAAACTGTGAGTATGAATATAGATTCAAAAGGATGAGTTTCGCTGCAGATTTGAGGATTCCGGAGACTCGATCATCCTTCTATGATGGTGAGCCTATGCCATGGAAGGTGGACGACAAGCCTGCATCATCAACAACACCTCCACCTTCACCGACCAAGAAGGAGATATAATCACATGGGTATGGGCACTCCCCTTGGCAACTGCCAAGCTTGGGGGAGGTGCCCCGGTATCGTATCACCATGCTATCTTTACCGTTTTTCTTAGTTCGATCCTATTAGTAGTATCTTGATTTAGTAGAACAAAGTCATGGCATGATCTAGTTTTGAAGTTTTGCTTTATGATCCCTCTATGTAATCGAGTCCGTGAGCTATATATAATAAAGATTAGTGTTGAGTCAAGGGCTTGATTATTTTGCCATGATCTTGGGTGAATAAAAGAACAAGAATAAAAAGAAACAAAGAGTTCATATTGATCTTATTGAAAGTAATGACTTCACATAGAAAAGAGTATGATGATTAAAAGTTGTTGGGAGTTGGCAAATATAGCTTTGGTCAACGTTGCAATTAATAGGAAGTAATAAGGAGAGAGAGGTTTCACATATAGATATATTATCGTTGACATCTTTTATGATTGGGAGCACTCATTAAAATATGACATGCTAAAGAGTTGATGTTGGACAAGGAAGACAACATAATGAGTTATGTTTTCTTGTATCTAAGATAAAGTATGTTGTCATGGATCCTCTAACATGTTGAGCTTGCCTTTCCCCCTCATGCTAGCCAAATTCTCAGCACCAAGTAGAGATACTACTTGTGCTTCCAAATACCCCTAAACCAGTTTAGCCATGAGAGTCCACCATATCTACCTATGGATTGAGTAAGATCCTTCAAGTAAGTTGTCATCGGTGCAAGCAATAAAAATTGCTCCCTAAATATGCATGACTTATTAGTGCAGAGAAAATAAGCTTTGTACGAACTTGTTGTGGAAGTAATAAAAGCGACGAACTGCATAATAAAGTTTCACATATAAGGGGCAATATAAAGTGACGTTCTTTTGCATTAAGATTTTATGCATCCAACCATAAAAAGCGCATGGCAACCTCTGCTTCCCTCTGCGAAGGGCCTATCTTTTATTATTATCCTCTACCTTATGCAAGAGTCACGGTGATTTTCACCTTTCCTTTTTCATTTTAGCCTTTGGCAAGCCCAGCATGTTGGAAAGAACATGATATATATATACAGACGGTCTATTCTGCTAATATTAGCAGAATAACTATTCTGCACACCACTTGACATCAAGACGCTCATGTAAGCGCCTTCGCATCATTTTGACGACGAAAGCAATCGCAATAGAGACTAGTGAACTTCGTGTCAAAAAAAAATTGCACGCGGTGTTTTTTTGGTACTGTTTTCGCTCTAATTTTTTAACCATTATCGGAGGCGTGTAATATACCATTGAAAAGCTATGGATTAGGCGCAACTTTGACATGTTGAACACTTTTCGAGATTCCACACGGTTTAAGAGCAGTTTTGAAAATAGTGCGGCGGATGACGAGTGGCAGCGAGCTTTTTTGCGTTTTTTTCTAAACTGCTTGTCGGAATGAAGCAAATGATACGCCGTTGGATAGATATCGTCAAGGCGCATCTTTTTCATATATAAATCTTTCTCTAATTCATTACGGTTTAAGAGCAGTTTCAAATTTACTAAATCGCGGGATTCTGTTTTTCAAATTTTCGGTACTGTTTTCGCTCTAGTTTTTGAACCGTTTGTCAAAATGAGGCATGCAATACGTCGTTGGAAAGCTATGGACAAGGCTCAACTATCATATGTAGGAATGGTATTGAGATTGCTTACGGTTTTAAGTTAATTTTGAAAATCGTGCGGCGGAGGACGAGTGGCAGCGGCCGTTTTTTTTTTGAAATTTTTACAAACCGGTTTGTCGAAATGATTCAAATGATATGCCGTTGGAAAGATATCGACGAGACGCAACTTTTTCATGTAGAACACTCTCTCTAATTCCTTACGGTTTAAGAGCAGTTTTAAAATTAGCAAAAAGCGGACACTGTTTTTTCATGACACCAAAATCGTCGTCGGACAAAAAAACGCACTGCTTCAAACTGAAAACCGCACTGCAACAGACAGTCAAGTGAACTTCATGATTTCTTTCTGTCAAACATAAATTTTCTCGCACAAGTTTTTGTTGTCTTTTTTTCAACTTTTTTCCGAACGAGAGTGGACCACAACACTTCCGAAAGTGAACCGTAACACTACCAAAAGTGAACCTCATGAGTACTTGTTGTCTTTTTTATACTTATTAATTTTTTACGCGCGTTGACCAAGCGAGTGGACCTTTCATCGGACAGAAGAACGCACTGCTTCAAAACGGAAACCGCACTACAGCAAGCAGTCAAGTGAACTTCATGATTTCTTTTGGTCGGACATAAACTTTCTCGCAAAAGTTTTTGTTGTCTTTTTTCAACTTTTTTTTGAACGAGAGTGGACCGCAACACTCCGAAAATGAACCGCAACACTACCAAAAGTGAATCTCATGAGTTTTTGTTGTGTTTTTTCATACTTATTAATTTTTTACGCGCGTTCACCAAGCAAGCGGACCACAGTGACTAAGCGAGTGAACTACATCTAATATAGAAGCGAGCTTCTTTGAGATATTAATTTGTTTTGTCGGACATTTTTTTCTCATACGCAAGTGAACAACATCAGTCTCAAAAGTGAACGACATTCGAAGACCGAAGGCACTGCAAGTGTTGATGTAGTCGACTGATTTTTTGAGACACACAAACAAATTGCACTTCATACATAGGTGTAATGAGCTGCTACACAATTTGGTGTGAACTACTTTTTCCAATCGTCCCACATACAAAAAAATTGAATTCAAGAAAGAGAGTAAACTTTCCGTGGGGATTTCTTCTCTCTTTCTACAAGCTGAACCACTAAGGGGCTGCAGTGCACTTCTTTCCTTCTTTTTTCGTTGATAGTCTTCTTCCGTATAAAACAATAAAGTCAATAGCTGCAGATGCAGGCGAAGCGAGCTGTAGATATATGAAAAACGGGTGCAGGAGGAAAAATATGAGCCCCTGGAAAAATAGCATGAGCAATAATGCAAACTAGAAGTAGTTTGCCATCGGGCCGGGCACTGGAAAAATAGCATGAGCACGCACGCGCCCAGCGTATTGAACCGCAACATGCGTGTCCCCAAGCTGCAAATGCATTAAACTGCAAGAAATCATTTCTATGCTGAACTTATTTGGAAATCATTTCTATGTCTACTACTTCCAAAATTCACTAGCCGCTCTAACCGCACTGCATCAGAGACATCAAGTGAACCTCTCGCCGATTAAAAAAAACACTGTGTTGGCCGTAGGTAGCACCTCTCGCTTGCGGCTTCGAGCTTCACAGGAAACATCGGCATGTTCGTGGAGGAGAGTGGGAGATCAGACGCTGGAGCCAGTACTCATCGGAGGACGGAGGTGCCACTTTTTGGATGTGTGGCCGCGATGTCGCATGTCCGCAGTTCCTGTAAGTCACCGGCGCTCGCTGCTTGTACCGGAGAGGAAGGGAATATGGAGTTGGATCCGAGGGGATGCTTTCCCAGGCCTCGTGTTCGCCGGAGAGGAGGAAGGGAGCCAGCTGCTCAACTCCATCGGGAGGCGCTCACGCCCACAGAACTATGCACGATGGCACACTGCACCGCAACCATACGGCCGCCGAACAGCTCGCCCAAGCGATTGAACTGCACGTCGCGCCGCCGTCCAAGCGAGAGTTCACCGAAAGCCGTCGGTTCCGTGGGCCGAACTGCAAGGCCCCGTTGGTCGAGCAGCACGCCCATGTGGCCAGAACTGCACGCCCGTGGGCAGAGTCAGCAAGGGAGCTTACCTAGCCGCGCCGCTGCTGTGAGCCACCGGACTCATGGTCGGCAAGGTGGGGCTGACGGGGGAACACTGGAGCCGAGACGGAGCTTAGTGAGGTGAGAAGGGCGGCAGGACCATGGTGACCGGATCCGAGGCCGGTGCTGCCAGATCCGAGCTCGGTGTGGAGCAGGTCGCCGACATGGTGGTTGGCCTAGACTGCGCCGGCTGGATGTGGCAGCTGGGCATCGCGGGAGGCCGCCGCGACCTGGCTCCGGCAGCAGGGCATTACGAAGGACCGCCGTGGCCTGGCTCCGGCGGTGGGGTGTCGCCGTGAGGCGTTGCAGCCTGGATCCAGCGCTGGGATTTCATGGGGGCCCGCCGCAGCCTGGATCCAGTGCTGGCTCGTCCTACGAGGTTGCCGGGGGAGGGTTGGCTCGCCGGCGAGGAGTGGAAGGCCGCGGGCTGGGCAGGGGCGCAGGAATTGGCGCCGGTTGTGGCAGTGGGGAAGAGAGGGAGGAGATGCGGTGGGGGGGGAGAGACGAGGAAGGTTGGTGGGTGGGTTGGGCACGATGAGATGGGAAGTGTGCGGCCGGGTGGGCTTCTGCCGGCGTTAGGTGTTAGCAGAATAAGGTTCCGTGTGCGTATAAGACTCTAGAGGGTGTTATCATAATAGACCCACCTATATATATATATATATATATATATATATATATATATATATATATATATATATATATATATATATATATATATATATATAATTGGATGTAGGGGAGCATGAATTGTTATTGTTGACATAACCCTTGAGGTAAAAGGTTGTGGGGCAAAACTATAAGCCCCTATCTTTTTCTGTGTCCGATTAAAACTCCGTAACCACAAGTATTGCGTGAGTGCTAGCAATTATGAAGAACTAAATGATAGTTGAGTATGTGGACTTGCTTTTATGCTCTGACATAGACTCTTTCCGATGTTATGATAAATTGCAATTGCTTCAATGACTGAGGTTATAATTTGTTGGTGCCCAATAAGGTTTCTGATTCATACTTTTGCATTGTGAAAAGATCATCACTTGAACATAAGTAATCATATGACAAAATCTATATATGTTGCTGTTTTGAGAATAATCATGATGCCTTCATGTCCGTATTTTATTTTTATAGACGCCTCTACCTCTAAACATGAGGACATATTTATTGTTATCGGCTTTTCGCTTGAGGACAAGCGAGGTCTAAGCTTGGGGGAGTTGATACGTCCATTTTGCATCATGCTTTTATATTGATATTTATCACATTATGGGCTGTTATTTCACGTTATGTCACAATACTTATAGCTATTCTCTCTTATTTTACAAGGTTTACATGAAGAAGGAGAATGCCGGCAGCCGGAATTCTGGGCTGGAAAAGGAGCAAATATTGGAGACATATTCTATGCAACTCCAAAAGTCCTGAAACTCCACGGAATATCTTAAAAAAATAAAGAAAAATCATCGCCAAAGATGAAGGCCAGGGGGCCAACACCCTGCTCACGAGGGTGGGGGGCGCCCCCCGCCCCCTGGGGCGCGCCCCCTACCTCGTGGGCCCCCCGGTGGCTCTCCGATGCCCATCTTCTCCTATATGAAGTCTTTCGATGACAAAAAAAAAAGAAGCAACCTTTCGGGACGAGACTCCGCCGCCACGAGGCGGAACCTTGGCAGAACCAATCTAGGGCTCCGGCAGAGTTGTTCTGCCGGGGACACTTCCCTCCGGGAGGGGGAAATCATCGTCATCATCATCACCAACGCTCCTCTCATTGGGAGAGGGCAATCTCCATCAACATCTTCACCAGCACCATCTCATCTCCAAACCCTAGTTCATCTCTTGTATCCAATTCTTGTCTCCAGGTCCGGGATTGGTGCTAGTAGTGTTTATTACTCCTTGTAGTTGATGCTAGTTGGTTTATCTGGTGGAAGATCATATGTTCAGATCCTTTATGCATATTATTACCCCTCTGATTATGAACATGAATATGCTTTGTGAGTATTTACGTTTGTTCCTGAGGACACGGGAGAAGTCTTGCTGTTAGTAGTCATGTGAATTTGGTATTCGTTCGATATTTTGATGAGATGTATGTTGTCTATCCTCTAGTGGTGTTATGTGAACGTCGACTACATAACACTTCACCATTATTTGGGCCTACAGGAAGGCATTGGGAAGTAATAAGTAGATGATGGTTTGCTAGAGTGATGTAGCTTAAACCCTAGTTTATCGTTGCTTCGTAAGGGCTGATTTGGATCCATATGTTTCATGCTATGGTTAGGTTTACCTTAATACTTTTGTTGTAGTTGCGGATGCTTGCAATAGAGGTTAATCATAAGTGGGATGTTTGTTCAAGTAAGAACAGCACCCAAGCACCGGTCCACCCACATATCAAATTATCAAAGTACCAAACACGAATTATATGAACGTGATGAAAACTAGCTTGACGATATTCCCATGTGTCCTCGGGAGCGATTTTCCTATTATAAGAGTTTGTCCAGGCTTGTCCTTTGCTACAAAAAGGATTGGGCCACCTTGCTGCACTTTATTTACTCTTGTTACTTGTTGCTCGTTACAATTTATCTTATCACAAAACTATCTGTTACCACTTATTTCAGTACTTGCAGAGAATACCTTGCTGAAAACCGCTTATCATTTCCTTCTGCTCCTCGTTGGGTTCGACACTCTTACTTATCGAAAGGACTACGATAGATCCCCTATACTTTTGGGTCATCAAGACTCTTTTCTGGCGCTGTTTTCGGGGAGTGTAGCGCCTTTGGTAAGTGGAATTTGGTAAGGAAAAATTTATATAGTATGCTGAAATTTTCTGTCACTTGTTACTATGGAAAGTAATTCTCGAGGGGCTTGTTCGGTATCTTCACCCGTCCAAGAGAGCAAAGAGTTGCTCCTCAACCTACTGAACCTATTGAAAATGAAACTCCTTTTGAAGTTCCTTCGGGTATGATGGAAACACTGCTGGCTAATACTTTTACAGGAGATGGAACAAAGCACCCTGATGAACATCTACTCTATGTGGATGAAGTTTGTGGATTATTTAAGCTTGCAGGTATACCCGATGATGTTGTTAAGAAGAAGGTCTTCCCTTTATCTTTTAAGGAAGACGCGTTGACATGGTATAGGATATGTGATGATATGAGATCATGGAACTATAAAAGTTTGAAATTGGAATTTCATCAAAAGTATTACCCTATGCATCTTGTTCATCGTGATTGCAATTATATATATAATTTTTGGCCTTGCGAAGGAGAAAGCATCGCTCAAGCTTGGGGGAGGCTTAAATCAATGTTATATTCATGCCCAAATCATGAGCTCTCAAGAGTGACAATTCTTCAGAATTTTTATGCTCGGCTTTCTGATAACAATCGCACCATGCTCGATACTTCTTCTGTTGGTTCTTTTATGATGAAGACTATTGAATTCAGATGGAATTTATTGGATAGAATTAAACGCAACTCTGAAGATTGGGACCTCGACGAAGGTAAGGATTCAGGTATGACACCTAAGTTTGATTGTGTTAAGTATTTTATGGATACCGATATTTTCCGTAAGTTTAGCACTAAATATGGACTTGACTCTGAGATAGTAGCCTCTTTCTGTGAATCTTTTCCTACTTATGTTGATCTCCCCAAGGAGAAGTGGTTTAAATATCATCCTCCCATAGAAGTAAAAGTAGCTGCACCTATTAAAGTTGAAGAAAAGACTGTCACTTATAATGATCCTATTGTTCCTACCTCTTATGTTGAGAAACCACCTTTCCCTGTTAGAATAAAGGATCATGCTAAAACCTCAACTTTCATTCGTAACAGAAATATCAGAACTTATACACCTCCTGTGCAAGTCAAAGTAGAACCTAATATTGCTATTGTTAAAGATCTCTTGTCTGGTAATATTGATGGGCATGTTATTCAATTCTGTGGTGAAACTGCTAGAATTGTTAAACCTTGTGCTAAAGATAAACATAGACCTGTGGTAGGCGTGCCTGTTATTTCTGTTAAAATAGGAGATCATTGTTATCATGGCTTATGTGATATGGGCGCTAGTGCTAGTGCAATACCCATTGAATTATACAAAAAAATTATGCATGATATTGCACCTATTGAGTTAGAAGAAATTGATGTCACAATTAAGCTTGCCAATAGAGATACTATTTCACCAGTGGGAATTGTTAGAGATGTTGAAGTCTTGTGTGGGAAAACTAAATATCCTGCTGATTTTCTTGTTCTTGGTTCCCCACAAGATAGCTTTTGTCCCATAATATTTGGTAGACCCTTCTTGAATACTATCAATGCTAGAATAGACTGCGAAAAGAATGTTGTTACTATTGGTTTGGGTGATATGTCTCATGAGTTTAATTTCTCTAAATTTAGTAAACAACATCATGACGAAGAATTACCCAGTAAGGATGAAATTATTGGTCTTGCTTCTATTGCCGTACCTCCTAGTGATCCTTTAGAACACTATTTGCTAGACCATGAAAAGGATATGTTCATGAATGAAAGAAGGGAAATAGATGAAGTATTCTTTAAACATGAATCTATTCTGCAACACAATTTGCCTGTTGAAATCCTAGGGGATCCTCCTCCACCCAAGGGTGATCCTGTGTTTGAGCTTAAACCGTTGCCTGATAATCTTAAATATGCTTATCTTGATGAAAAGAAAATATATCCTGTTATTATTAGTGCTAACCTTTCAGAGCATGAAGAAGAAAGATTATTGAAAACTCAAGAAGCACCGTGCGCTATTGGATATACTCTTGATGATCTTAAGGGCATTAGTCCCACTCTATGTCAACATAAAATAAATTTGGAAGCGGATGCCAAACCAGTTCGTGATCCTCAACGACGTTTGAATCCTAAAATGAAAGAAGTGGTAAGAAAAGAAATACTCAAGCTTCTGGAGGCAGGTATAATTTATCCCGTTGCTGATAGTGAGTGGGTAAGTCCTGTCCATTGTGTCCCTAAGAAGGGAGGTATTACTGTTGTCCCTAATGATAAAGATGAATTGATTCCGCAAAGAATTATTACAGGTTATAGGATGGTAATTGATTTCCGCAAATTAAATAAAGCTACTAAGAAAGATCATTACCCCTTACCTTTTATTGATCAAATGCTAGAAAGATTATGCAAACATACACATTATTGCTTTCTAGATGGTTATTCTGGTTTCTCTCAAATACCTGTGTCGGCTAAAGACCAATCAAAGACTACTTTTACATGCCCTTTTGGTACTTTTGCTTATAGACGTATGCCTTTTGGTTTATGTAATGCACCTGCTACCTTTCAAAGATGCATGATGGCTATATTCTCTGACTTTTGTGAAAAGATTAGTGAGGTTTTCATGGACGACTTTTCGGTCTATGGTTCCTCTTTTGATGATTGCTTGAGCAATCTTGATCGAGTTTTGCAGAGATGTGAAGAAACTAATCTTGTCTTGAATTGGGAAAAGTGCCACTTTATGGTTAATGAAGGTATTATCTTGGGGCACAAAGTTTCGAAAGAGGTATCGAAGTTGATAAAGCCAAAGTTGATGCTATTGAAAGATGCCATGTCCCAAGGACATCAAAGGTATAAGAAGTTTCCTTGGTCACGCCGGATTTTATAGGAGGTTCATTAAGGACTTTCAAAAATTTCTCGCCTCGACTAATTTATTACAAAAAGATGTACCATTTGTCTTTGATGATGATTGTGTAGAAGCATTTGAAATACTTAAGAAAGCATTAGTCTCTGACCTGTTGTTCAGCCAACCGATTGAATTTACCCTTTGAAATTATGTGTGATGCTAGTGATTATGTTGTAGGTGCTGTTCTAGGGCAAAGAGTTGATAAGAAATTAAATGTTATCCATTATGCTAGTAAGACTCTAGACAATGCTCAAAGAAATTATGCTACTACCGAAAAGGAACTTTTAGCTGTTGTGTTTGCTTGTGATAAATTCAGACCCTATATTGTTGATTCTAAAGTAACTATTCACACCGATCATGCTGCTATTAAATATCTTATGGAAAAGAAAGATGCTAAACCTAGATTTATTAGATGGGTTCTCTTGCTGCAAGAATTTGATTTGCATATTGTTGATAAGAAAGGAGCTGAGAACCCCGTTGCAGATAACTTATCTAGGTTAGAGAATGTTCTTGATGACCCACTACCTATTGATGATAGCTTTCCTGATGAAAAATTAAATGTCTTAAGCACTTCTCGTAGCACTCCATTGTATGCTGATTATGATAATTACATTATTTATAAATTTATACCACCTAGCTTCACATACCAACAAAAGAAAAAGTTCTTTTATGATTTGCGACATTACTTTTGGGATGACCCACATCTTTATAAAGAATGAGTAGATGGTGTTATTAGACGTTGTGTACCTGAGCATGAACAGGAACAGATCCTACGCAAGTGTCATTCCGAGGCTTATGGAGGAGACCACGCTGGAGATAGAACTGCACATAAGGTATTGCAATCTGGTTTTTATTGGCCTACTCTCTTCAAGGATAACCGTAAGTTTGTCTTATCTTGTGATGAATGCCAAAGAATTAGTAATATTAGTAGACGTCAAGAAATGCCTATGAATTATTCACTTGTTATTGAAACATTTGATGTTTGGGGCTTTGATTGTATGAGACCTTTTCCTGCCTCTAATGGTTATACACATATTTTAGTTGTTGTTGATTACGTTACTAAGTGGGTAGAAGCTATTCCAACTAGTAGTGCTGATCCTAACACTTCTATTAAAATGCTTAAAGAAGTTAATTTTTCCGAGGTTTGGAGTCCCTAGATATTTAATGACTGATGGTGGTTCACACTTTATTCATGGTGCTTTCCGTAAAATGATTGCTAAATATGACGTTAATCATAGAATTGCATCTCCTTATCACCCACAGTCTAGTGGTCAAGTAGAATTGAGTAATAGGGAGCTCAAATTAATTTTGCAAAAGACTGTTAATAGGTCTAGAAAGAATTGGTCCAAGAAACTTGATGATGCATTATGGGCCTATAGAACTGCATATAAGAGTCCTATGGGTATGTCTCTGTATAAAATGGTTTATGGAAAAGCATGTCACTTACCTCTCGAACTAGAACATAAGGCATATTGGGCTATTAAAGAGCTCAACTACGATTTCAAACTTGCCGGTGAGAAGAGGTTATTTGATATTAGCTCACTTGATGAATGGAGAACCCAAGCTTATGAAAATGCCAAGTTATATAAGAAAAAGTTAAAATATGGCATGACAAAAGGATACAAAAGCGTGAGTTTAATGTAGGTGATTATGTATTGCTATACAACTCTCGCTTAAGATTTTTGCAGAAAACTTCTCTCTAAATGGGAAGGTCCCTACGTTATCGAGGAGGTCTATCATTCCGTGCCATAAAATCAACAACTTCAAGGCACAAATCCGAAGGTGGTAAACGGTCAAAGAATCAAACATTATATCTCAGGTAATCCAATAAATGTTGAAACCAATATTATTGAAACCGTAACCCCGGAGGAATACATAAGGGACACTTTCCAGACTGTTTCAGACTCCGAAAAGGAATAGGTATGTGGTATGGTAAGTAAACCGACTCCAAAACAATTTTTAAGGCAATATTTCTCCGTTTTGGAATATTTAGAAAAATAGAAAAATAAGTGGCAGTCCGGGAAGGACACGAGGCCTTCACGAGGGTGGAGGGCGCGCCCCCTACCTCGTGAGCACCTCGTGTGCCCTCCGGACTCCGTTTTCTTGCACGATACGTATTTTGGTAGGTAAAAATTCATTATATATTCTCCCGAAGGTTTTGACTCCCGTATCACGCAAATATCTCCTGTTCTTGTTTCGAGCTGTTTTTCTGACAGAATTAGATCATCATGATGTCCCCAAGTGCTTCCATAGACAAGTTCTTCGAGAAGGTGATCAACCCTTACCTCACGGAGGTGTTGTGACACCCCCAAACCATTGAGATGCGTGATGGGTTGTTGCACATCCGCGATGTTGAGGGACCAAAGGGAACCGGAAGCGTGGGGGCGAGGCTCGAAGCAATGGAGTAACAAGTTTTCAAGTGCCAGGGGATGGTGGAGCGTGGAATCAACGCTAGCCACAAGTTGCTCGTGGAGTTCACCAACAACTACGAGACGGATGCCAAGAACACCGAGGAGGCCATCTTCAAGCTACATGAGAAGATCGAGCACCTCCAAGCCCAAATCTATGATCTGCAAAATCAAAACTGTGAGTATGAATATAGATTCAAAAGGATGAGTTTCGCTGCAGATTTGAGGATTCCGGAGACTCGATCATCCTTCTATGATGGTGAGCCTATGCCATGGAAGGTGGACGACAAGCCTGCATCATCAACAACACCTCCACCTTCACCGACCAAGAAGGAGATATAATCACATGGGTATGGGCACTCCCCTTGGCAACTGCCAAGCTTGGGGGAGGTGCCCCGGTATCGTATCACCATGCTATCTTTACCGTTTTTCTTAGTTCGATCCTATTAGTAGTATCTTGATTTAGTAGAACAAAGTCATGGCATGATCTAGTTTTGAAGTTTTGCTTTATGATCCCTCTATGTAATCGAGTCCGTGAGCTATATATAATAAAGATTAGTGTTGAGTCAAGGGCTTGATTATTTTGCCATGATCTTGGGTGAATAAAAGAACAAGAATAAAAAGAAACAAAGAGTTCATATTGATCTTATTGAAAGTAATGACTTCACATAGAAAGAGTATGATCATTAAAAGTTGTTGGGAGTTGGCAAATATAGCTTTGGTCAACGTTGCAATTAATAGGAAGTAATAAGGAGAGAGGTTTCACATATAGATATATTATCGTTGACATCTTTTATGATTGGGAGCACTCATTAAAATATGACATGCTAAAGAGTTGATGTTGGACAAGGAAGACAACATAATGAGTTATGTTTTCTTGTATCTAAGATAAATTATGTTGTCGTGGATCCTCTAACATGTTGGGCTTGCCTTTCCCCCTCATGCTAGCCAAATTCTCAGCACCAAGTAGAGATACTACTTGTGCTTCCAAATACCCCTAAACCAGTTTAGCCATGAGAGTCCACCATATCTACCTATGGATTGAGTAAGATCCTTCAAGTAAGTTGTCATCGGTGCAAGCAATAAAAATTGCTCCCTAAATATGCATGACTTATTAGTTCAGAGAAAATAAGCTTTGTACGAACTTGTTGTGGAAGTAATAAAAGCGACGGACTGCATAATAAAGTTCCACATACAAGGGGCAATATAAAGTGACGTTCTTTTGCATTAATATTTTGTGCATCTAACCAAAAAAGCGCATGGCAACCTCTGCTTCCCTCTGCGAAGGGCCTATCTTTTATTATTATCCTCTACCTTATGCAAGAGTCACGGTGATTTTCACCTTTCCTTTTTCATTTTATCCTTTGGCAAGCCCAGCATGTTGGAAAGAACATGGTATATATATATATATATATATATAATTGGATGTAGGGGAGCATGAATTGTTATTGTTGACATTACCCTTGAGGTAAAAGGTTGTGGGGCAAAACTATAAGCCCCTATCTTTTTCTGTGTCCGATTAAAACTCCGTAACCACAAGTATTGCGTGAGTGCTAGCAATTATGAAGGACTAAATGATAGTTGAGTATGTGGACTTGCTTTTAAGCTCTGACATAGACACTTTCCGATGTGATGATAAATTTCAATTGCTTCAATGACTGAGGTTATAATTTGTTGGTGCCCAATAAGGTTTCTGATTCATACTTTTGCATTGTGAAAAGATCATCACTTGAACATAAGAAATCATATGACAAAATCTATATATGTTGCTGTTTTGAGAATAATCATGATGCCTTCATGTCCGTATTTTATTTTTATAGATGCCTCTACCTCTAAACATGAGGACATATTTATTGTTATCGGCTTTTCGCTTGAGGACAAGCGAGGTCTAAGCTTGGGGGAGTTGATACGTCCATTTTGCATCATGCTTTTATATCGATATTTATCGCATTATGGGCTGTTATTTCACGTTATGTCACAATACTTATGGCTATTCTCTCTTATTTTACAAGGTTTACATGAAGAGGGAGAATGCCGGCAGCCGGAATTCTGGGCTGGAAAAGGAGCAAATATTGGAGACCTATTCTTTGCAACTCCAAAAGTCCAGAAACTCCACGGAATATCTTAAAGTATATAAAGAAAAATCGTCGCCAAAGATGAAGGCCAGGGGGCCCACACCCTGCTCACGAGGGTGGGGGGAGCGCCCCCCTACCTCGTGGGCCCCCTGGTGGCTCTCGGATGCCCATCTTCTCCTATATGAAGTCTTTCGATGAGAAAAAAAATAAGAAGCAACCTTTCGGGACGAGACTCCGCCGCTACGAGGCGGAACCTTGGCGGAACCAATCTAGGGCTCCTGCAGAGCTGTTCTGCCGGGGACACTTCCCTCCGGGAGGGGGAAATCATCGTCATCATCATCACCAACGCTCCTCTCATCGGGAGAGGGCAAGCTCCATCAACATCTTCACCAGCACCATCTCATCTCCAAACCCTAGTTCATCTCTTGTATCCAATTCTTGTCTCCAAGTCCGGGATTGGTGCTAGTAGTGTTGATTACTCCTTGTAGTTGATGCTAGTTGGTTTATTTGGTGGAAGATCATATGTTCAGATCCTTTATGCATATTATTACCCCTCTGATTATGAACATGAATATGCTTTGTGAGTAGTTACGTTTGTTCCTAAGGACACGGGAGAAGTCTTGCTATTAGTAGTCATGTGAATTTGGTATTCGCTCGATATTTTGATGAGATGTATGTTGTCTATCCTCTAGTGGTGTTATGTGAACGTCGACTACATAACACTTCACCATTATTTGGGCCTAGAGGAAGGCATTGGGAAGTAATAAGTAGATGATGGGTTGCTAGAGTGACAGAAGCTTAAACCCTAGTTTATGCGTTGCTTCGTAAGGGGCTGATTTGGATCCATATGTTTCATGCTATGGTTAGGTTTACCTTAATACTTTTGTTGTAGTTGCGGATGCTTGCAATAGAGGTTAATCATAAGTAGGATGTTTGTTCAAGTAAGAACAGCACCCAACCACCGGTCCACCCACATATCAAATTATCAAAGTACCGAACGCGAATCATATGAACGTGATGAAAACTAGCTTGATGATATTCCCATGTGTCCTCGGGAGTGCTTTTCCTATTATAAGAGTTTGTCCAGGCTTGTCCTTTGCTACAAAAAGGATCAGGCCACCTTGTTGCACTTTATTTACTCTTGTTACTTGTTGCTCGTTACAATTTATCTTATCACAAAACTATCTGTTACCACTTATTTCAGTACTTGTAGAGAATACATTGCTGAAAACCGCTTATCATTTCCTTCTGCTCCTCGTTGGGTTCGACACTCTTACTTATTGAAAGGACTACGATAGATCCCCTATACTTGTGGGTCATCAGGCACCGGCGTAAAGATAGGCGAGTCCGCGGTTGAACAAGGCAATTAGCTTGAAGTCTGCGTAATTCGCATGTCGTGTGGGCACTTGGTAGATTACAATCTTCTGCAAAAGAAGGTCCGTCCAACTGACGTAGTAATCTAGATGACTTGGACCGCGATGGTAATACTCTATATAATCCAACGGAGGAAGGATAATCTCATGGGAGGTCTGGAAGTTCACGAGCACCAACTTTTTACCGTCTTTTCTGAAGGCAGCCATCCAGTGGGAGTTCATGCCGACCCAGTACATACCTGCCAAGAAGTTTCGGGCGATGGTGATCGGATCGATGTCGAGGGAAATGATGTCGGCGACCCACCGCATACCGCAAAGAAGTTTCGCTAATGTTGATCGTATTGAAGTCGAGGGCATCATGCACGCCTCCGTATCATGGTGAGCCAATCTCGCAAGACCGGATAGCAGCAAGCGGGGTGTCTTGAAAAGCTTAGGCCTCGCTCGATGATGGCCGTGTGCATGTCCTCGAGCATGCAGCCAGCCAGCAGGCGCCAACATATCCATACACGAACAACAGAGGTTGAGGATGTCACTGGGAGATTGCTCCAATCGCGGCTCATATGGATGCTGCGCGGTTCGCGTTCGGTCATGGTGGAGTTTGGAAGGGGGCTTGATTTACGGGGGATAAGGATGTCGGTGCTGGAGCGGCTAGCGAGGGAATAGTGGTACTGGGGGAGGCAAGTGAGGCGACGGTACACAGGGGCACAATGAGATGGAGACGGAGACGGAGACGGAGAAGGAGATGGAGATGGAGTGGTGCTATGGGAGCGGAGAGGGAGACGAAGCGATGCGCCAATGTGCTGTACAACGGCGGTGACAGACTGCGAAGTGCACAGGGTGAGGCTGACTTTGGTAACCCGAACATGCCGCCTGGACTAGTGTCAGGCGCAGGGTGTTGTCACTTCACTGTGAGGACCGGATGAATAGTATTTTGACCATCAAGTGTACCACAGTTGTACTACTACTACTACTACTAGTAGGAACATGAGTACTCCAGTATTGTATAGCGGAAATAGGTCTCCCGTGCTAGCATGTATGTTCACTTCATCGTTCAAGTATCATCCATATTGCGAGCAGAACCAAATTCTCGTGCATGCCCAATCAACGCCCTGCCGCGATGCATGAAGTGGTCGTTCTGGTGCATCAAGGATGGCATGCAGATCGTTCCACACTTGAGAAGAGGAAAAATGGAAAGGTAGAACGCGCAACAGAGGAAGAGAACACTGGCTAACGAGGCTGGGAGGGGATCGAGCAGGAAGTTAATGCTCCACGCCTAAAGGTTTTGGGAAAACCTTATTTTCATAAGGTGACTTATACTCACCTAAACGGAGGGAGTATTCCTTAACGAGAGAATGTTGTGTCTCCCACTCATGCGCTCAAAAAAAACTACAACACATTTTTTATCTGTTTGCATAGGTCCCACCTATCAGGAAGGATGGGCACGTACACGAACAGGTACGACTCATCAGTCTACCCGCATAGACTTTTTGTTTAGTCTACCTAGCCGTCTAATCAACTGCCTGCACGCCACTTCTCCCATTTACTTCTCCATCGGGAACCGATTCTCCTCGGCTTCTTCACCTCCCCTTCGTCTTCATTTGCATCCAAACCCCACTGCGTTCACATTGTTTTAACCTCTTTAAATAATCATCTACTACTTCAGTTAGACTAGCCATCTAATCCTAATTCTCCAAACCATAGCCCTCCGTTCCAGCGGTTCCAAATGGCGAAAGAGATCGAGATGCAGGTTTTTAGCGTCCAACATGTCCTCGTCGAAGGCTCGATGCGCATAATTGCCACCGTCACCGTCCACCCAAGGGTTGTTCAACATTGGATCAACAATGTATCCAACTCCCTCAAAAAGGTAGAGACGAGGGTCATCGGTCTCAACGCAGAGTACACGGAGCGCCCCTGGAAGATCCAACAGCGCCGTCCTTCACCGTGCCTCAAGATGATGTTTTGGTGTACCACATCATACACTCGCCCTCCATACCAGGTGAGCTTCACGATTTCTTGTCTTGGGAGGACGATACTTACGTGGAGCAGCCATCGAAGGGGACAAACAGAAGCTGGAGCCGTACAACCTTGATTTGAAAAGCATCGCTGACCTACAAACCAGAATCAAAATTCCTGTAGAAGATTGTGATAAACAGACACCATCCCTATTCGACGTAGCAAATTTTGTGCTCGGTACAAATCTTCAGAAGGGTGACGAGACGGTGGCATTAAGGTCGTCTGGATGGGAGAATTATCCCTTGATGTACGAGCGGATAAAATATGCTGCCCTCGATGCCCGTGTGAGTTTCGAGATAGCTGCAAGGTCCAAAGAGCTTGTTGCGAAGCCGTCTCTCACAGAGAATGAGAAGAAGAAGAAGAAGAAGAAGAAGAAGAAGAAGAAGAAGAAGAAGAAGAAGAAGAAGAAGAAGAAGAAGAAGAAGAAGAAGAAGAAAAGGTTGCACCAGCAGGAGGGTATTATGGATGGATGAACTATTTCCTCTCTTGTAAAAAAAATTATTCCCTCTCGGTGTATATTGATATAGATGGACTATTTCGATGGTGTGCATGTCTTTGGAACAGAGTAGTAGCATGGGTCCGCTTGACTATAAGGAACTATTTATCAGCATATATAGCTTTCTCTGCTACTCCTTCCAGTGATCGGTATGCAGTGCATGTGTCCGTAGACATGACAACTTGTCCATGGAAGTTCAACTACGGCGACCATCATGTTTTATCTCACGATTCCCACGAGGCCTCTCCAACCCACGGCACCACACCCCCGACGTGCGCCTCACCCCTCTCGGCCGCATCGCCCCTCTGCCTTTGTGTGCATGACATGTGGGCCACCTAAAATGCGGCGAGCATCAAGTTTCTACCACAGCCACCCGCGATTCCCATGACGCTGCTCGAACCCATGAAACCACACGTCCCCCGACCTGCGGCTCACCCCTCTTGGCCCCACTGCCCCTCTGCCTACGGGAGCATTACATGTGGACCAGTCACCTATCGGGTCCACATGTTATTGACTCAAAGGTAGGTGTAGTATATATGAAGCTCAGTCCCGACGGCCCCGAGAGGAAATGTAACTCCTGCGCCAAGGCTTGTGGTGCTCCATGCAGCACGAACTCGTGCCAAACTCGAGATTTGTTTCTTTACTATACATGCACGCAACGATTTAATGGACATTGTAATCTCAACATGTGATGGGGAGCTCTAAATTTGAATTTGAAACTTATAAAATGAAAAGATTCAAAACAAATAAATTGGGAGAGAGGGAGTATATCGTAGGATGTGTCCCATACAAAATAAGTCCCCTGGTTTGTCACCGCGAAGATGCGGTTAGAAAGGAGCACAGCGTCTTCCTACTCGTATGGCAACAAATCGGCCGCAGACAACATGGTCCGCCTTTGACCGCCATGTGCAAGGTTCATTCTATCTTATTCAATCTCACCGTGGTTCCATCGTACCAATTCATGCGGTGGCCCGTTGCATGGCTGATCCCGATGTTGGACAAAGGTTCTACAGGAATGGTGTCACCGTTGTAAATGTTGTGCAAATTGATGTTGGTACCCTCCCGTACATATGCAAGCCAATCTCCACTCGCACCGAGCCTAACCCGTGAAACAGTGGGTAGGGGGAGAATTAGGAAATGGACACAGAAGTAGTCTTTAGAATGCATTTACTACGTGATCAAACTCATCTTACCTGCTCATCGGAGGAAATCTGAGTGCCCCTCAACATCGGCATCTCAAGGGGCGACTTGCAACTACGGCCACGTCGCGCTGGAGAGACCCCCAAGGAAACATCTTGATGCATTTGTATGAGTAGTTTATCTTGTGAGAGAAAAGGATGAACGGGGGAAGGCCTCTAGAGATAGAGATGGACACTACTACTACCAATGTGCTGGCCCGTGCATTGCAATGGATCCAAAGTAGTAGAATAATACTTGTTCACGTGCTTGAAATATAAACACTCTAGTTTTGATATACATGTGTCAGCACACATGACATCTTGTCCATGGAAGTTGAACCACGGTGACCATCACGTTTCTTGTTTCTACCACTGCCACACCCACACGCGATTCCCACGACGCCCTCCAACCCACGGCACGACGTCCCCCGACGTGGACATGGATCCTCTGACGTGGCTATCACTCCCTTGCCCTGCCTTTCCTTCGCTGACAGGTGGGACCCATGCTTATGGGTCCGACGTGTCAGTGACAGAATGGTAGGATTGTTCGCGTCAGGGGATCCTCATCCCCCCGACGTGCCCTCATCTCTCTCGGCCCCACCGCTCCTCTGCCTTTGTGTGCATGACATGCGGGCCAGCTGAACTGCGGCGACCATCAACTTTCTACCACAGACACACCAGATTGGACGCGGTTTGCTGCTCCCGCTGCTTTGTGCTCCGATCCGTACTCCTGCACCATCGAATTTTCATCCAGCGGCTGTGACACATTTCGTCCGGCATCAATCCTCACCGGAGTACTTATGTACTAGAGGTAGTACCCACCGGTGTGGCCATCTCGCCTCGTAACGCCCGACGCCCAGTGTGGCACCTCGCCACGCCCACGCCACCACCGGCGGTTCATCTCGAACGAGTGAGTCGCGAACCACGCCACCACCATGAGAATGACATGTGGGCCAGCCGCATTTAAGGTCTGCATGTCATTTACTCATAGGTCGGGCACTAAGCCATCAAGTTCGGTCCGTGGGCCCCGAGAGGGAAATGTAACTCTGCGGCAGGCCTTGTGGTGCTCCCCAGATCTGAGCTCGTGCCAAAACTGGAATTTGTTTCTTACTACTACTACCAACTAGTACTAGTAAGGTACACGTGCATTGCACGCATGAGATTCTGGTGGTTTGTGCATTATGCTTCTACATGTGGAGCTTTCTGGATTCTAACATGTGGCAAAATCTGGTGGAATGTAAGGTTAGGCAAGTTTGATTAACTTAGGTGAGTGTTTGGTTCAAGCCACACCTTAGGCAAGCCACACTAAGGCCCCACATGACATACACACAAAAATGTGGCAAGATTCCCTTAGGCTTGCCAACTTGTGGCTCTCATTTTGAAGAACTAATAACTTTGCCTAAGCTTAGTTGTGGCAAAGTTAGTCATGAATTAAGTTCAACCATGGAGTCTTCTAGATTATACATGTGGCGAATCTGGTGGATGATATCCAACGCCAGTGGTGCTCGGATTTGCCATCTTTGTACCGTCGGATTGGCTTCATCCAACGACCAACTTTCAAAGTTTTTCACACACTATATAGGGGGTATAGATATAGATGTGCTGGTCCGTTGCAATGGATCCAAAGTATATCTTTTTAGTGGAGTGCACTCTAAACACATTATCTATTTATTTTTCTCTAACCTTCCGTAGCCATGCAACCAAGCCACATAAGCTTCATGGGTGCCCCCCACATCATATTATTCATACTACGTTGATTGAAAGAAAGATAAATCACCCAAAACAAGATCTTCCCGTTTTTTGTTCCTACGATGTTGTGTCGTGCACGTACCTACTAGTTGTATAGTGGTAGTACTAGTAATATAGTATTAGGAGTACAAACTTGGTACTAGTAGGAGTAGTACTAGTACAGAATGCTCCTACTCTATCAACGAACCCCGTCTGACACCAAATTTCTTGGCTTCCGTGCTACAGCTAGATCTTCCCCTCGTTTCTATTTTCCAACCCGGCGGCGGCGGGGTGTCGGTTTGCTCAACGGCGGTCCCACATGAAAGTGAAAATGCTAGGCAACATGCCTTCCCTAAGTTATGTGTCGTGCCGGACGGGCCGTGTTGTACTCCCGATTCCCGGGCGTGAGGGGGTGCGACGCGAACGCGGCAGGCCTTTTCCGTTTACCAGCAATGTGCCCGTGCGTTGTGACGGATCCAAAGTAGTAGAATAGTAGTATTTGTTCACAAACTTGAAAGAAATGTTGGGGAACGTAGTAATTTCAAAAAAAATCCTACGCACACGCAAGATCATGGTGATGCATAGCAACGAGAGGGGAGAGTGTTGTCTACGTACCCTCGTAGACCGTAAGCGGAAGCGTTATATCAACGCGGTTGATGTAGTCGTACGTCTTCACGATCCGACCGATCCAAGCACCGAAAGCACGACACCTCCGAGTTCTGCACACGTTCGGCTCGGTGACGTCCTCGCCTTCTCGATCCAGCAAGAGGGGCGAAGTAGTAGATGAGTTCCGGCAGCACGACGGCGTGGTGACGGTGTTGGTGAAGAACAATCTTTGCAGGGCTTCGCCTAAGCACTATGAAAACTTTGACGGAGGATCAACTAGAGGAGACAGGGTTGCCGGCACACGGCTTGGTGTTTCTTGATGTGTCTTGGGTGCTAGCCCTACCCCTCTATTTATATGTTGAGCCTTGGGGTCGAAACTTGGAGTAAAAGCCTCCACAAAGTCGGTTTCACCCGAAAGGCAAGAGTCCTTCTCGGACTCCAGGGCCAGACGCCAGGGTTCTCGGCGTCTGGACCCAGACGCCAGGGACCCTGGCGTCTGGCCCCTGTACTCCGCAAAACTTCCTTTTGCGCTTTCCAAAAACCTCGTGGGCTTTCCCCTTTGGCCCAGATAAAGTGTTCTCGTGCCCAAACATTTCGGGAAACATCCGGATCCCCTTTCGATGGATTCCGGAACCTTTCCGGAGATCAGACACTACTATCCACATATCAATCTGTACTTCTGGACCATTCCGGAGTTCCTCGTCATATCCGTGATCTCATCCAAAACTCCGAACAACATGCGGTCACCAACATACATAACTCATAGTACTATATCGTCAATGAACATTAAGCGTGCGGACCCTATGGGTTCGAGAACTATGTAGACATGACCGAGACACCTCTCTTGTCAATAACCAATAGCGGGACCTGGATGCCCATATTGGCTCCAACATATTCTACGAAGATTTTTATCGGTCAGACCGCATAACAACATACGTTGTTCCCTTTGTCATCGGTATGTTACTTGCCCGAGATTCGATCGTCGGTATCTCAATACCTAGTTCAATCTCATTACCGACAAGTCTCTTTACTCGTTCTGTAATACATCATCTTGCAACTAACTCATTAGTTGCAATGCTTGCAAGGCTTAAGTGATGTGCATTACCGAGAGGGACCAGAGATACCTCTCCGACAATCGGAGTAACAAATCCTAATCTCGAAATACGCCAACCCAACAAGTACCTTAGGAGACACCTATAGAGCACGTTTATAATCACCCAGTTACGTTGTGACGTTTGGTAGCACACAAAGTGTTCCTCCGGTATAAGTCATGAAGAAAGCAATAGCAACATACTAAACGATCAATTGCTAAGCTAACGGAATGGATCAAGTCAATCACATCATTCTCCTAATGATGTGATCCCGTTAATCAAATGACAACTCATGTCTATGGCTAGGAAACTTAACCATCTTTGATCAACGAGCTAGTCAAGTAGAGGCATACTAGTGACACTATGTTTGTCTATGTATTCACACATGTATTATGTTTCTGGTTAGTACAATTTTAGCATGAATAATAAACATTTATCATGATATAAGGAAATAAATAATAGCTTTATTATTGCCTCTTGGGCATATTTCCTTCAGTCTCCCACTTGCACTAGAGTCAATAATCTAGATTACACAATAATGATTCTAACACCCATGGAGCCTTGGTGTTGATCATGTTTTGCTCGTGGAAGAGGCTTAGTCAACGGGTCTGCAACATTCAGATCCGTATGTATCTTGCAAATTTCTATGTCTCCCACCTAGACTAGATCCCGGATGGAATTGAAGCATCTCTTGATGTGCTTGGTTCTCTTGTGAAATCTGGATTCCTTTGCTAAGGCAATTGCTCCAGTATTGTCACAAAAGATTTTCATTGGACCCGATGCACTAGGTATGACACCTAGATCGGATATGAACTCCTTCATACAGACTCCTTCGTTTGCTGCTTCCGAAGCAGCTATGTACTCCACTTCACACGTAGATCCCGCCACGACGCTTTGTTTAGAACTGCACCAACTAACAGCTCGACTGTTCAATGTAAACACGTATCCGGTTTGCGATTTAGAATCGTCCGGATCAGTGTCAAAGCTTGCATCAACGTAACCATTTACGATGAGCTCTTTGTCACCTCCATATACGAGAAGCATATCCTTAGTCCTTTTCAGGTACTTCAGGATGTTCTTGACCGCTGTCCAGTGATCCACTCCTGGATTACTTTCGTACCTCCCTGCTAGACTTATAGCAATGCACACATCAGGTCTGGTACACAACATTGCATACATGATAGAGCCTATGGCTGAAGCATAGTGAACATCTTTCATTTTCTCTCTATCTTCTGCAGTGGTCGGGCATTGAGTCTTACTCAACTTCACACCTTGTAACACAGGCAAGAACCCTTTCTTTGCTTGATCCATTTTGAACTTCTTCAAAACTTTGTCAAGGTATGTGCTTTGTGAAAGTCCAATTAAGCGTCTTGATCTATCTCTATAGATCTTAATGCCCAATATGTAAGCAACTTCACCGAGGTATTTCATTGAAAAACTCTTATTCAAGTATCCCTTTATGCTATCCAGAAATTCTATATCATTTCCAATCAGTAATATGTCATCTACATATAAGATCAGAAATGCTACAGAGCTCCCACTCACTTTCTTGTAAATACAGGCTTCTCCAAAAGTTTCTACAAAACCAAATGCTTTGATCACACTATCAAAGCGTTTATTCTAACTCCGAGAGGCTTGCACCAGTCCATAAATGGATCGCTGGAGCTTGCACACTTTGCTAGCTCCCTTTGGATCGACAAAACCTTCCAGTTGCATCATATACAACTCTTCTTCCAGAAATCCATTCAGGAATGCAGTTTTGACATCCATCTACCGAAATTCATAATCATAAAATGCGGCAATCGCAAACATGATTCGAACAGACTTAAGCATCGCTACGGGTGAGAAGGTCTCATTGTAGTCAATCCCTTGAACTTGTCGAAAACCTTTCGCAATAAGTCAAGCTTTGTAGACAGTAATATTACCGTCAGCGTCAGTCTTCTTCTTGAAGATCCATTTATTCTCAATTGCTTGCCGATCATCAGGCAAGTCAAAAAAAGTGCACACTTTGTTTTCATACATGGATCCCATCTCAGATTTCATGGCTTCAAGCCATTTTGTGGAATCTGGGCTCACCATCGCTTCTTCATAGTTCGTAGGTTCATCATGATCCAGTAGCATGACTTCCAGAATAGGATTACCGTACCACTCTGGTGCGGATCTTACTCTGGTTGATCTACGAGGTTCAATAACAACTTGATCTGAAGTTCCATGATCATCTTCATTAACTTCCTCACTAATTGGTGTAGGTGTCACATAAACCGGTTTCTGTGATGAACTACTTTCCAATAAGGGAGCAGGTACAGTTACCTCATCAAGTTCTACTTTCCTCCCACTCACTTCTTTCGAGAGAAACTCCTTCTCTAGAAAGGATCCATTCTTAGCAATGAATGTCTTGCCTTCAGATCTGTGATAGAAGGTGTACCCAACGGTCTCCTTTGGGTATCCTATGAAGACACATTTCTCCGATTTGGGTTCGAGCTTATCAGGTTGAAGCTTTCAGAAACTTTGGTTTCTTGCCAAACCACAGTTCATAAGGCGTCGTCTCAACGGATTTCGATGGTGCCCTATTTAACGTGAATGCGGCCATCTCTAAAGCATAACCCCAAAACGATAGCGGTAAATCAGTAAGAGACATCATAGATCGCACCATATCTAGTAAAGTACGATTACGACGTTCGGACACACCATTACGCTGTGGTGTTCCGGGTGGCGTGAGTTGCGAAACTATTCTGCATTGTTTCAAATGTAGACCAAACTCGTAACTCAAATATTCTCCTCCACGATCAGATCATAGAAAATTTATTTTCTTGTTACGATGATTTTCAACTTCACTCTGAAATTCTTTGAACTTTTCAAATGTTTTAGACTTATGCTTCATTAAGTAGATATACCCATATCTGCTTAAATCATCTGTGCATGTGAGAAAATAACGATATCCGCCACGAGCCTCAACATTCATTGGACCACATACATCTGTATGTATGATTTCCAATAAATTTGTTGCTCTCTCCATAGTACCGGAGAACGGTGTTTTAGTCATCTTGCCCATGAGGCACGGTTCGCAAGTACCAAGTGATTCATAATCAAGTAGTTCCAAAAGTCCATCAGTATGGAGTTTCTGAAGGAAATATGCCCTAGAGGCAATAATAATGTTATTATTTATTTCCTTATATCATGATAAATGTTTATTATTCATGCTAGAATTGTATTAACCGGAAACATAATACATGTGTGAATACATAAACCTACAGAGTGTCACTAGTATGCCTCTACTTGACTAGCTCGTTAATCAAAGATGGTTATGTTTCCTAACCATGAACAAGGAGTTGTTATTTGATTAACGGGATCACATCATTGGTTGAATGATCTGATTGACATGACCCATTCCATTAGCATAGCACCTGATCGTATAGTTTGTTGCTAGTGCTTTTCTTCATGACTTATACATGTTCCTATGACTATGAGATTATGCAACTCCCGTTTGCCCGAGGAACACTTTGGGTGCTACCAAACGTCACAACGAATCGGGTGATTATAAAGGTACATTACAGGTGTCTCCAAGGTACATGTTGGGTTGGCATATTTGAGATTAGGATTTGTCACTCCGATTGTCGGAGAGGTATCTCTGGGCCCTCTCGTAATGCACATCACATAAGCCTTGCAAGCATTGCAACTAAATGTGTTAGTTGTGAGATGATGTATTACGGAACGAGAAAAGAGACTTGCCAATGCTTGAGATTGAACTAGGTATTGGATACCGACGATCGAATCTCGGGCAAGTAACATACCGATGACAAAGGGAACAACGATGTTGTTATGCGGTCCGACCGATAAAGATCTTCGTAGAATATGTAGGAACCAATATGGGCATCCAGGTCCGCTATTGGTTATTGACCGAGAGGTGTCTCGGTCATGTCTACATAGTTCTCGAACCCGTAGGGTCCGCACGCTTAACGCTTCGATGGCAGTTATTATGAGTTTATATGATATTGATGTACCAAGGTTGTTCCGAGTCCGGATGAGATCACGGACATGACGAGGAGTCTCAAATGGTCGAGACATAAAGATTGATATATTGGAAGCCTATGTTTGGACTCGGAATCACTCCGGGTGAAATTGGGAATTTTACTGAGTACCGGGGTTACGGAACCTCCCGGGGTCAATGGGCCTTGATGGGCCTTAGTGGAAAGGAGGAAAGGGGCCCAAGTGCTGGCAGCACCTTCCCCCTTCCCTAGTCCTATTAGGACTAGGAGAAGGGGTGGCCCTCTCTCCCTTCCCACTTGGCCAATCCTAGTTGGACTAGGATTGGGGAGGAATCCTACTCCCGTGGGAGTAGGACTCCCAGCGCAGCCCTTGGTGGCCGCCAGCCCCTCCCTTCCCTCCTTTATATACAGGGCAGAGGGCACCCCATGACACACAAGTTGATCATTGAGATCGTTCCTTAGCCGTGTGCGGTGCCCCTTCCACCAAACTACACCTCGAATATACCGTTGCGGAGCTTAGGCGAAGCCCCGCGCGGTGGAACATCATCATCGTCACCACGCCGTCGTCGATGAAACTCTCCCTCAACACTCGGCTGGATCGGAGTTCGAGGGACGCCATCGAGCTGAACGTGTGCAGAACTCGGAGGTGCCGTGACGTTCGGTACTTGGATCGGTTGGATCGGGAAGAAGTACGACTACTTCCTCTACGTTAAATCAACGCTTCCGTTGGGTCTCACGAGGGCGTGACGACAACACTCTCATCTCGTTGCTATGCATCACCATGGTCTTGCGTGATCGTAGGAAATTTTTGAAATTACTACGTTCCCCAACAAAGGTATCGAGCCTGGTTTTATGCGTTGATGTCATATGCACGAGTAGAACACAAGTGAGTTGTGGGCGATACAAGTCATACAACCTACCAAAGATGTCATACTTTGGTTCAGCGGTATTGTGAGATGAAGCGGCCGGACCGACATTACGCGACGCTTACGCGAGACTGGTTTCACCGCTGTGAGCACTCGTTGCTTAAAGGTGACCGGCGGGTGTCTGTCTCTCTCACTTTAGTTGAACTGAGTGTGGCTACGCCCGTCCTTGAGAAGGTTAAACGGAGTCTATTTGACGAAGTATCGTTGTGGTTTTGATGCGTAGGTAAGAACGGTTCTTGCTCAGCCCGTAGCAGCCACGTAAAACTTGCAACAACAAAGTAGAGGACGTCTAACTTGTTTTTGCAGGGCATGTTGTGATGTGATATGGTCAAGACGTGATGCTATATTTTATTGTATGAGATGATCATGTTTTGTAACCGAGTTATCGCAATCGGCAGGAGCCATATGGTTGTCGCTTATTGTATGAAATGCAACGCCATGTAATTGCTTTACTTTATCACTAAGGAGTAGCGATAGTCGTAGAAGCAATAGTTGGCGAGACGACAACGATGCTACGATGGAGATCAAGGTGTCGCGCGGTGACGATGGTGATCATGACGGTGCTTGGAGATGGAGATCACAAGCACAAAATGATGATGGCCATATCATATCACTTATATTGATTGCATGTGATGTTAATCCTTTATGCATCTTATCTTGCTTTGATTGACGGTAGCATTATAAGATGATCCCTTACTAAATTATCAAGAAGTGTTCTCCCGAGTATGCACCGCTATGAAAGTTCTTCGTCTTTGAGACACCACGTGATGATCGGGTGTGATAGGCTCTACGTTCAAATACAACGGGTGCAAAACAGTTGCACACGCGAATACTCAGGTTATACTTGACGAGCTATGCATATAAGATATGACCTCGAACACGGAGACCGAAGGTCGGCGTGAATCATATAGTAGATATGATCAACATATTGATGTTCACCATTGAAACTACTCCATCACACGTGATGATCGGTCATGGTGTAGTTGATATGGATCACGCAATCACTTAGAGAATTGAGGATATTTTTCTAAGTGGGAGTTCTTAAGTAATATGATTAATTGAACTTAAATTTATCATGAACTTAGTACCGATAGTATCTTGCTTGTCTATGATGTGTAGATAGATGGCTCGTCTGTTGTTCCGTTGAATTTTAATGCGTTCCTTGAGAAAGCAAAGTTGAAAGATGATGGCAGCAATTACACGGACTGGGTCCGTAACGAGGATTATCCTTATTGCTGCACGGAAGAATTACGTCCCGGAAGCACCGTTAGGTGCCAGGCCTGGTGCAAGGGCTGCGCCGAAGTTATGAACGTCTGGCAAAGCAAAGTGATGACTACTCTATAGTTCAGTGTGCCATGCTTTACGGCTTAGAACCGGGACTTCAACGTCGTTTTGAACACCATGGGGCATATGAGATGTTCCAGAGTTGAAGTTAATATTCCAAGCGAATGCCCGGATTGAGAGATATGAAGTCTCCAATAAGTTCTATAGCTGTAAGATGGAGGAGAACGGTTCATCGGTGAGCATATACTCGTAATGTCCGGATATAACAATCACTTGATTCAACTGGGAGTTAATCTTCCGGATGATTGCGTCATTGACAGAATTCTCCAATCACGCCACCAAGCTACAAGAGCTTCGTGATGAACTATAATATGCAAGGGATGACCAAAACAATGCCCGAGCTCTTCGCGATGCTTGAAAGCATGGAGGTAGAAATCAAAAGGAGCATCAAGTGTTGATGGTTAACAAAACCACTAGTTTCAAGAAAAGGGCAAAGGAAAGAAAAGGAAACTTCAAAAGAGCGGCAAGCAAGTTGTCTTGATCAAGATAAGAAACCCAAGTCTGGTCCTAAGCCTGAAACTGAGTGCTTCTATTGCAAGCAGGCTGGTCATTTGAAGCGGAACTGCCCCAAGTATTTGGCGGATAAGAAGGATGGCAAGGTTAACAAAGGTATATGTGATATACATGTTATTGATGTGTACCTTACTAATACTCGCAGAGCACTGGTATTTGATACTGGTTACATTGCTAATATTTGCAACTCAAACAGGGCTACGGATTAGCGAAGATTGGCTAAGGACGAGGTGACAATGCGCTGTGGAAATGGTTCCAAAGTCGATGTGATCGCAATGGCACGCTACCTCTACATCTACCTTCGGATTAGTATTAGACCTAAATAATTGTTATTTAGTACCAGCGTTGAGCATGAACATTATATCTGGATCTTGTTTGATGCGAGACGGTTATTCATTTAAATCGAGAATAATGGTTGTTCTATTTATATGAATAATATCTTTTATGGTCATGCACCATTGAAGAATGGTTTGTTTTACTTAATCTTGATAGTAGTGATACACATATTCATAATGTTGAAACCAAAAGATGCAGAGTTGATAATGATGGTGCAACTTATTTGTGGCACCGCCGCTTAGGTCATATCGGTGTAAAGCGCATGAAGAAACTCCATCTTGATGGACTTTTGGAGTCACTTGATTATGAATCACTTGGCACTTGCGAACCGTGCCTTATGGGCAAGATGACTAAAACACCGTTCTCCGGAACTATGGAGAGAGCAACAGATTTATTGGAAATCATACATACCGATGTATGTGGTCCAATGAATGTTGAGGCTCGTGGCGGATATCGTTATTTTCTCACCTTCACAGATGATTTGAGCAGATATGGGTATATCTACTTAATGAAACACAAGTCTGAAACATTTGAAAAGTTCAAAGAATTTCAGAGTGAAGTGGAAAATCATCGTAACAAGAAAATAAAGTTTCTACGATCTGATCGTGGAGGAGAATATTTGAGTTACGAGTTTGGCCTACATTTGAAACAATGCGAATAGTTTCGCAACTTACGCCACCGAACACCACAACGTAATGGTGTGTCCGAACGTCGAATCGTACTTTATTAGATATGGTGCGATCTATGATGTCTCTTACTGATTTACCGCTATCGCTTTGGGGTTATGCTTTAGAGACGGCTACATTCACTTTAAATAGGGCACCATCTAAACCGCTGAGACGACGCCTTATGAACTGTGGTTTGGCAAGAAACCAAAGTTGTCGCTTCGAAAGTTTGGGGCTGCGATGCTTATGTGAAAAAGCTTCAACCTGATAAGCTCGAACCCAAATCGAGAAATGTGTCTTCATAGGATACCCAAAGGAGACAGTTGGGTACACCTTCTATCACAGATCCGAAGGCAAGATTTTTGTTGCTAAATTCGAAACTTTTGGAGAAAGAGTTTCTCACGAAAGAAGTGAGTGGGAGGAAAGTAGAACTTGATGAGATAATCGTATCTACTCCCTTATTGAGAAGTAGTACATCACGAAAACAGTTTCGTGACACCTACACCAAATAGGGAGGAAGCTAATGATGATGATCATGAAACTTCAGATCAAGTTTCTACAGAACTTCAGAGATCAACGAGCAAGATCCGCACTGAGTGGTACGGTAATCCTATTTTGGAAGTCATGTTATCGGAACTTGATGAACCTACGAACTATGAAGAAGCGATGGTGAGCCCAGATTCCACAAAATGGCTTGAGGCCATGAAATCTGAGATGGGATCCATGTATGAGAACAAAGTATGGACTTTGGTTGACTTGCCCGATGATCGGCAAGCAATTGAGAATAAATGGATCTTCAAGAAGAAGACCGACGCTGATGGTAATGTTATCGTCTATAAAGCTCGACTTGTTGCAAAAGGTTTTCGACAAGTTCAAGGGATTGACTACGATGAGACCTTCTCACCAGTGGCGATGCTTAAGTCCGTCTCAATCATGTTAGCAATTGCCGCATTTTATAATTATGAAATTTGGCAAATGGATGTTAAAACTGCATTCTGAATGGATTTCGGAAGAAGAGTTGTATATGATGCAACCGAAGGTTTTGTCGATCCAAAGGAGCTAACAAAGTGTGCAAGCTCCAATGATCCATTTATGGACTGGTGCAAGCCTCTCGGAGTTGGAATAAACGTTTTGATAGTGTGATCAAAGCATTTGGTTTTATCTGACTTTTGGAGAAGCCTCAGATTTACAAGAAAGTGAGTGGGAGCTCAGAGCATTTCGATATTATATGTGGATGACATATTATTGATCGGAAATGATATAGAATTTCTGGATAGCATAAAGGGATACTTGAATAAGAGTTTTTCGATGAAAGACCTCGGTGAAGCTGCTTACATATTGGGCATTAAGATCTATAGAGATAGATCAAGACGCTTAATAGGACTTTCACAAAGCACATACCTTGATAAAGTTTTGAAAAAGTTCAAAATGGATCGAGCAAAGAAAGGGTTCTTGCCGGTATTACAAGGTGTGAAGTTGAGTAAGACTCAATGCCCGACCACCGCAGAAGATAGAGAGAAAATGAAAGATGTTCCTATGCTTCAGCCATAGGCTCTATCATGTATGCAATGCTGTGTACCAGACCTGATGTGTGCCTTGTCAGTAAGTTTAGCGGCAGGTACCAAAGTAATCCAGAGTGGATCATCGGACAGCGGTCAAGAACATCCTTAAGTACTTGAGAAGAACTAAGGATATGTTTCTCATTTATGGCGGTGACAAAGAGCTCGTCAGAACGGTTACGCCGATGCAAGCTTTGACACTGATCCGACGATTCTAAATCGCAAACCGGATACGATTTACATTAAACGGTGGAGCTGTCGGTTGGTGCAGTTCCAAACAAAGCGTCGCTATGGGATCTACATGTGAAGTTGAGTACATAGCTGCTTCGAAGCAGCTAATGAAGGAGTCTGGATGAAGGAGTTCATAACCGATCTAGGTGTTGTACCTAGTGTATCGGGTCCAATGAAAATCTTTTGTGACAATCTCGGTGCAATTGCCTTGGCAAAGGAATCCAGATTTCACAAGAGAACCAAGCACATCAAAAGACGCTCAACTCCATCCGGATTTGGTCCGGTGGGAGACATAGAGATATGCAAGATACATACGGATCTGAATGTTGCGCACCGTTGACTAAGCCTCTTCCACGAGCAAAACATGATCAGCACCAAGACTCCATGGGTGTTAGAATCATTACTGTAATCTAGATTATTGACTCTAGTGCAAGTGGGAGATCAAGGAAATATGCCCTAGAGGCAATAATAATGTTATTATTTATTTCCTTATATCATGATAAATGTTTATTATTCATGCTAGAATTGTATTAACCGGAAACATAATACATGTGTGAATACATAAACCTACAGAGTGTCACTAGTATGCCTCTACTTGACTAGCTCGTTAATCAAAGATGGTTATGTTTCCTAACCATGAACAAGGAGTTGTTATTTGATTAACGGGATCACATCATTGGTTGAATGATCTGATTGACATGACCCATTCCATTAGCATAGCACCTGATCGTATAGTTTGTTGCTAGTGCTTTTCTTCATGACTTATACATGTTCCTATGACTATGAGATTATGCAACTCCCGTTTGCCCGAGGAACACTTTGGGTGCTACCAAACGTCACAACGTAATCGGGTGATTATAAAGGTACATTACAGGTGTCTCCAAGGTACATGTTGGGTTGGCATATTTGAGATTAGGATTTGTCACTCCGATTGTCGGAGAGGTATCTCTGGGCCCTCTCGGTAATGCACATCACATAAGCCTTGCAAGCATTGCAACTAAATGTGTTAGTTGTGAGATGATGTATTACGGAACGAGAAAAGAGACTTGCCAAGAATGAGATTGAACTAGGTATTGGATACCGACGATCGAATCTCGGGCAAGTAACATACCGATGACAAAGGAACAACGATGTTGTTATGCGGTCCGACCGATAAAGATCTTCGTAGAATATGTAGGAACCAATATGGGCATCCAGGTCCCGCTATTGGTTATTGACCGAGAGGTGTCTCGGTCATGTCTACATAGTTCTCGAACCCGTAGGGTCCGCACGCTTAACGCTTCGATGATGCTTATTATGAGTTTATATGATATTGATGTACCAAGGTTGTTCGAGTCCGGATGAGATCACGGACATGACGAGGAGTCTCGAAATGGTCGAGACATAAAGATTGATATATTGGAAGCCTATGTTTGACTCGGAATCACTCCGGGTGAAATTGGGAATTTTACTGAGTACAGGGGTTACCGAACCTCCGGGGTCAATGGGCCTTGATGGGCCTTAGTGGAAAGGAGGAAAGGGCCCAAGTGCTGGCACACCTTCCCCTTCCCTAGTCCTATTAGGACTAGGAGAAGGTGGCGCCTCTCTCCCTTCCCACTTGGCCAATCCTAGTTGGACTAGGATTGGGGGAGAATCCTACTCCCGTGGGAGTAGGACTCCCAGCGCAGCCCTTGGTGGCCGCCAGCCCCCCCTTCCTCCTTTATATACAGGGCAGAGGGCACCCCATGACACACAAGTTGATCATTGAGATCGTTCCTTAGCCGTGTGCGGTGCCCCTTCCACCAAACTACACCTCGAATATACCGCTTGCGGAGCTTAGGCGAAGCCCTGCGCGGTGGAACATCATCATCGTCACCACGCCGTCGTCTTGACGAAACTCTCCTCAACACTCGGCTGGATCGGAGTTCGAGGGGCGCCATCGAGCTGAACGTGTGCAGAACTCGGAGGTGCCGTGCGTTCGGTACTTGGATCGGTTGGATCGGGAAGAAGTACGACTACTTCCTCTACGTTGCGTCAACGCTTCCGTTGCTGGTCTACGAGGGTACGTAGACAACACTCTCATCTCGTTGCTATGCATCACCATGGTCTTGCGTGATCGTAGGAAATTTTTTGAAATTACTACGTTCCCCAACAGTTTCTTCATGCGCTTTACACCGATATGACCTAAACGGCGGTGCCACAAATAAGTTGCACTATCATTATCAACTCTGCATCTTTTGGCTTCAACATTATGAATATGTGTATCACTACTATTGAGATTCATCAAAAATAGACCACTCTTCAAGGGTGCATGACCATAAAAGATATTAATCATATAAATAGAACAACCATTATTCTCTGATTTAAATGAATAACCGTCTCGCATCAAACAAGATCCAGATATAATGTTCATGCTCAACGCTGGCTCCAAATAACAATTATTTAGGTCTAAAACTAATCCCAAAGGTAGATGTAGAGGTAGCGTGCCGACCGCGATCACATCGACTTTGGAACCATTTCCCACGCGCATCGTCACCTCATCCTTGGCCAGTGTTCGCTTAATCCGTAGTCCCTGTTTCGAGTTGCAAATATTAGCAACGGAACCAAATCAAATACCCAGGTGCTACTGCGAGCTCTAGTAAGGTACACATCAATAACATGTATATCACATATACCTTTGTTCACCTTGCCATCCTTCTTATCCGCCAAATACTTGGGGCAGTTCCGCTTCTAGTGACCAGTCTGCTTGCAGTAGAAGCACCTGCTACGTCTTGAGCTTGCATTGGTTTTCCCCGAAGAGGAGAGGATGATGCAGCACGGTAGCATAAGTATTTCCCTCATTTTTTGAGAACCAAGGTATCAATCCAGTAGGAGGCCACGCACAAGTCCCTCGTACCTGCACAAAACGATAGCTACTCGCAACCAACGCGATTAGGGGTTGTCAATCCCTTCACGGTCACTTACGAGAGTGAGATCTGATAGAGATAATATTTTTGGTATTTTTGGTATAAAGATGCAAAGTGAAAAGTATAAGGCAAAGTAAAACAAAGCAAGTATAAAAGTGATGGAGATTGATATGATGAGAATAGACCCGGGGGCCATAGGTTTCACTAGTGGCTTCTCTCTAGAGCATAAGTATTCTACGGTGGGTGAACAAATTACTGTTGAGCAATTGACAAAATTGAGCATAGTTATGAGTATATCTAGGTATGATCATGTATATAGGCATCACGTCCGTGACAAGTAGATCGAAACGATTCTGCATCTACTACTATTACTCCACTCATCGACCGCTATCCAGCATGCATCTAGAGTATTAAGTTAAAAACAGAGTAACACCTTAAGCAAGATGACATGATGTAGAGGAATAAATTCATACAATATGATAAATACCCCATCTTGTTATCCTCGATGGCAACAATACAATACGTGCCTTGCAACCCTTTCTGTCATTGGGTAAGGACACCGCAAGATTGAACCCAAAGCCATGCACTTCTCCCATTGCAAGAACTACCAATCTAGTTGGCCAAACCAAACGGATAATCCAAGAGACTTGCAAAGATAACTCAATCATACATAAAAGAATTCAGAGAAGATTCAAATATTATTCAGTAGATAAGCTGGATCATAAACCCACAATTCATCGGTCTCAACAAACACACCGCAAAAAAGAAGATTACATCGAATAGATCTCCACGAGAGGGGGGAGAACATTGTATTGAGATCCAAAAAGAGAGAAGAAGCCATCTAGCTACTAGCTATGGACCCAAAGGTCTGAAGTAAACTACTCACACTTCATCGGAGAGGCTATGGTGTTGATGTAGAAGCCCTCCGTGGTGGATGGCCCCTCCGTGAGCTCCTAACAGGCCCCAAGATGGGATCTCGTGGATCTGAGGAAGTTGCGCGCGGTGGAATTAGGTTTTGGCTCTGTTCTCGTCGTTTGGGGGTACGTAGGTATATATAGGACGAAGGAGTACGTCGGTGGAGCAACAGGGGGCACACGAGGCAGGGGGGCGCGCCCTAGGGGGGGCGTGCCCCCCACCTTCGTGACCACCTCTCTGGTTCCTTGGCGTAGGGTCCAAGTCTCCTGGATCACATTCGGTGAGAAAATCACGTTTCCGAAGGTTTCATTCTGTTTGGACTCTGTTTGATATTCTGTTTCTTGAAACACCAAAAAGGCAAAAACAGCAATTCAGGCTAGGCCTCCGGTTAATAGGTTAGTCCCAAAAATAATATAAAAGTGGAAAATAAAGCCCATTATAGTCCAAAACAATAGATAAAGTAGCATGGAGCAATCAAAATTATAGATACGTTGGAGACGATCGGCATTCGATTCAGCTTAGGTCCGGACTTGGGTTTCTTCTCTGAGCAACAACTTGCTTGCTGTTCTTCTTGAAGTTCCCCTTCTTCTTCCCTTTGCGCTTTTTCTTGAAACTAGTGGTCTTGTTGACCATCAACACTTGATGCTCCTTCTTGATATCTACCTCCGCAGCTTTTAGCATTGCGAAGAGCTCGGGAATCATCTTATCCATCCCTTGCATGTTATAGTTCATCACGAAGCTCCTGTAGCTTGGTGGCAGTGATTGGAGAATTCTGTCAATGATGCTATCATCTAGAAGATTAACTCCCAGTTGAATCAAGTGATTATTATGCCCAGACATCTTGAGTATATGCTCACTGACAGAACTATTCTCCTCCATCTTGCAGCTACAGAACTTATTGGAGACTTCATATCTCTCAATCCGGGCATTTGCTTGAAATATTAACTTCAACTCCTGGAACATCTCATATGCTCCATGACATTCAAAACATCGTTGAAGTCCCGGTTCTAAGCCGTAAAGCATCGCACACTGAACTATCGAGTAGTCATCAGCTTTGCTCTGCCAGACGTTCATAACATCTAGTGTTGCTCCTGCAGCAGGTTTGGCACTCAGCGGTGCTTCCAGGACGCAATTCTTCTGTGCAGCAATGAGGATAATCCTCAAGTTACGGACCCAGTCCGTGTAATTGCTACCATCATCTTTCAACTTTGCTTTCTCAAGGAACGCATTAAAATTCAACGGAACAACAGCACGGGCCATCTATCTACAATCAACATAGACAAGCAAGATACTATCAGGTACTAAGTTCATGATAAATTTAAGTTCAATTAATCATATTACTTAAGAACTCCCACTTAGATAGACATCCCTCTAATCCTCTAAGTGATCACGTGATCCAAATAAACTAAACCATAACCGATCATCACGTGAAATGGAGTAGCTTTCAATGGTGAACATCATTATGTTGATCATATCTACTATATGATTCACGCTCGACCTTTCGGTCTCAGTGTTCCGAGGCCATATCTGCATATGCTAGGCTCGTCAAGTTTAACCTGAGTATTCCGCGTGTGCAAAACTGGCTTGCACCCGTTGTAGATGGACACAGAGCTTATCACACCCGATCATCACGTGGTGTCTGGGCACGACGAACTTTGGAAACGGTGCATACTCAGGGAGAACACTTTTATCTTGAAATTTAGTGAGAGATCATCTTATAATGCTATCGTCTATCAAAGCAAGATAAGATGCATAAAATATAAACATCACATGCAATCAATATAAGTGATATGATATGGCCATCATCATCTTGTGCTTGTGATCTCCATCTCCGAAGAACCTCCATGATCGCCATCGTCACCGGCGCGACACCTTGATCTCCATTGTAGCATCGTTGTCGTCTTGCCAATCTTATGCTTCTACGACTATCGCTACCGCTTAGTGATAAAGAGCATTACAGGGCGATTGCATTGCATACAATAAAGCGACAACCATATGGCTCCTACCAGTTGCCGATAACTCGGTTACAAAACATTATCATCTCATACAATAAAATTTAGCATCATGTCCTCACAACATGCCCTGCAAAAACAAGTTAGAAGTCCTCTACTTTGTTGTTGCAAGTTTTACGTGGCTACTATGGGCTGAGCAAGAACCGTTCTTACCTACGCATCAAAACCACAACGATAGTTTGTCAAGTTGGTGCTGTTTTAACCTTCGCAAGGACCGGGCGTAGCCACACTCGGTTCAACTAAAATTGGAGAACCTGACACCCGCCAGCCACCTGTGTGCAAAGCTCGTCGGTAGAACCAGTCTCGCGTAAGCGTACACGTAATGTCGGTCCGGGCCGCTTCATCCAACAATACCGCCGAACCAAAGTATGACATACTGGTAAGCAGTATGACTTATATCGCCCACAACTCACTTGCGTTCTACTCGTGCATATGACATCTACGCATAAAACCAGGCTCGGATGCCGCTGTTGGGGAACGTAGTAATTTCAAAAAAAATCCTACGCACACGCAAGATCATGGTGATGCATAGCAACGAGAGGGGAGAGTGTTGTCTACGTACCCTCGTAGACCGTAAGCGGAAGCGTTATATCAACGCGGTTGATGTAGTCGTACGTCTTCATGATCCGACCGATCCAAGCACTAAAAGCACGTCACATCTTAGTTTTGCACACGTTCGGCTCGGTGACGTCCTCGCCTTCTTGATCCAGCAAGAGGGGCGAAGTAGTAGATGAGTTCCGGCAGCACGACGGCGTGGTGACGATGTTGGTGAAGAACAATCTTCGCAGGGCTTAGCCTAAGCACTACGAAAACTATGACGGAGGATAAACTAGAGAAGACGGGGTTGCCAGCACACGGCTTGGTGTTTCTTGATGTGTCTTAGGTGCTAGCCCTACCCCTCTATTTATATGTTGAGCCTTGGCGTCGAAACTTGGAGTAAAAGCCTCCACAAAGTCGGTTTCACCCGAAAGGCAAGAGTCCTTCTCGGACTCCAGGGCCAGACGCTAGGGTTCCCGACGTCTCGACCCGGATGCCGTGGACCACGGCGTCGCCCCTCGACTCATAAAACTTCCTTTTGCGCTTTCCAAAACCTCATGGGCTTTCCCCTTTGGCCCGGATAAAGTGTTCTCGTGCCCAAACATTTGGAAACATCCGAACCCCTTCGATGGATTCCGAACCTTTCCGAGATCAAACTCTACTATCCACATATCAATCTTTACTTCAGGACCATTCCGGAGTTCCTCGTCATATCCGTGATCTCATCCAAAACTCCGAACAACATTCGGTCACCAACATACATAACTCGTAGTTCTATATCGTCAACGAACATTAAGCGTCACGGACCCTACGGGTTCGAGAACTATGTAGACATGACCGAGACACCTCTCTTGTCAATAACCAATAGCAGGACCTGGATGCCCATATTGGCTCCTACATATTCTACTTAACATCTTTATCGGTCGATCCGCATAACAACATACGTTGTTCCTTTGTCATCGGTATGTTACTTGCCCGAGATTCGATCGTCGGTATCTCAATACCTAGTTCAATCTCGTTACGGCAAGTCTCTTTACTCGTTCAGTAATACATCATCTCGCAACTAACTCATTAGTTGCAATGCTTGCAAGGCTTAAGTGATGTGCATTACCGAGAGGGCCCAGAGATACCTCTCCGACAATCGGAGGACAAATCCTAATCTCAAATCGCCAACTCAACAAGTACCTTCGGAGACACCTGAGAGCACCTTTATAATCACCCGATTACGTTGTGATGTTTGGTAGCACACAAAGTGTTCCTCCGGTAAACGGGAGTTGCATAATCTCATAGTCATAGGAACATGTATAAGTCATGAAGAAAGCAATAGCAACATACTAAACGATCGATTGCTAAGCTAACGGAATGGGTCAAGTCAATCACATCATTCTCCTAATGATGTGATCCCGTTAATCAAATGACAACTCATGTCTATGGCTAGGAAACTTAACCATCTTTGATCAATGAGCTAGTCAAGTGGAGGCATACTAGTGACACTCTGTTTGTCTATGTATTCACACATGTATTATGTTTCCGGTTAATACAATTCTAGCATGAATAATAAAAATTTATCATGATATAAGGAAATAAATAATAACTTTATTATTGCCTCTAGGGCATATTTCCTTCAAGAAATCACTATTGTTTTGATATACTCCTAATATATTACTCCCTCTGTACCTAAATATTTGTCTTTTTTGAGATTTCAAATGGACTATCACATACGGATTATATAGACATATTCTAGTGTTTCTAGCAAGATGCCCGCGCGTTGCACGAAGTTGATGGAAAAGGTAAGCACAACTTATAAATTGACGGATGGAGTACTAGTTATAGTGATGCATATAATTAAGCAAAGGGATCGCACATGTCGGTATTGACTGGAACGATAATGCAACATCACAATAAGAATTAAGGCCATGATGATGCGATCGCAGTGGTGGTTACAGAAGGCAAGAAGAAAGATGGATCCACGAACTTACGACCTCCTCCTCCTCAACTTACTGCGCCGGGCCACCGACCGGCGGCTAAGGAGCGGCGGATTTTGTGGCGAGGTCGAGGTGCTTCTCAGCAAAGGCATCCAAGGATTCCAGCCGGTTGAGGAAGGCCAACGTCGTAGCATCCTCACTAGCCTTGTAGATACCTATGTACACGATTTGCTCATACACGTGGATGTGTAGGTCGACTAATTCTTGCAGGGCGAGGCGCCTTGCAGCGAGCGCGACCTCCAGGTGGACATTCTTCGTGGCGTCGGCGGGCAGTCGCAGGGCCACCAGCGCTTGAAAGAGGTTCCGGCCATGGAGGCCGATTAGGGTGACAGGCAATGAGGAGCCCGGGCGCGCGGGCTGGAGGAGTACGGCGATGTTGTCCGCGAGCTTCTTGAGGATGGTGAACTTGTTGCTGGTGGCAACGATCATCTGGTCCAACTGAGAGTCGTAGTTGGGTCGACGGCGGCAATCCACCAGCCAGTCTCCAACACCGTCTGGAGACGATCCTCGGCGCCATGCCGCAGGCCGGCGTCTTTAACCATCTGGCGCAGCCACTGGCCGCTCACACGCATCACCGCCATGGGTCTGGAGTGAGCTCTTTTGCGCTTAGTGTAGGTGCTTAGGCTAATGCTTAGGTGCGTACGATGTGGTAGATGCATTGGAATGTAGGGGCGCCTTTATATGAGGGCAATGAGGGCAAACTGCGTTGCATTCACATCATGCAGCCTCTTTTCTCGGACCTCCTCCCATTACTTCCCTCATGCATTAATTGAAGGAGGATGCATTGGTCGTTCAACATATCGGGAACCGCTACTACCTCCCTCGTCTGCATTAAAGCCGTATCGGGAACTACGCTGCCCGCTGTCAAATCGAATACTCCCTCCGTCTAGGTGAGTATTAAGTCATCTTACGAAAACTAAATAGTAAACACATAGGCATGGTGCATTAACTCTCACGTTGTTTCTTATTTTTTGACATAAATAGAGGAATCAACCAAGAAGAGATGTGGGGCTTGTATGCTTTTAATGACTTGAGACTATCAAACATTACATGCAGTGGTTAGTTCATTGCACAAGAACAAGTACAACCCACGTCAGCACACATGCATCTTATATATCATCACATCCAATGGCTATAAAAGATGAATGAGACCGAATTATATCTCATCTAGATGAGTTCTAGCAAAACTGTATTAATAATACTTAGTACTCCTGCGCCATGTATCATATATTAGTATCATGTAGTACTTTATTTATTGCCATGTATGACACATAGTACTCAACTCTCTCTCTTTCTTCATTTAATTCTATGATACCTCATCAAAATTGCTAAGGCTAGTACCATTACAACCAGCCTTAGCAAATACTAAACATTAAGTTCTCTCGGTTTCCTCTCCAACTTGGTCACCTAGACGGAGGGAGTATACTGCGCGGGCTTTTCCTGCGCGGTAGGCGGGGCAGTTCCGCCTAGTCGGCTCGACAAAGACGCGAGAAGACAAGGGAGTAGGCTGCTGCAAACGTAGGGTCGTGTGATTTGACAGCGAGTTGCTACGTCTTGAGCTTGCGTTGGTTTTCCTCGAAGAGGAGAGGGTGATGCAGCAAAGTGTAGCGTAAGTATTTCCCTCAGTTTTGAGAAACAAGGTATCAATCCAGTAGGAGGCTCCTCAAAGTCCCACGCACCTAATCAAACAAACTGAGAACTCGCAACCAACGCAATTAAGGGGTTGTCAATCCCTTCACGGCCACTTGCGAAAGTGAGATCTAATAAAGATAGTATGATAAGATAAATATTTTTTTGGTATTTTATAATATAGATGCAAAAAGTAAAGATGCAAATAAAAGTAGATTGAAAGCAAATACGATAAGAGATAGACCCGGGGGCCATAGGTTTCACTAGTGGCTTCTCTCAAGATAGCATAAGTATTACGGTGGGTGAACAAATTACTGTCGAGCAATCGATAGAAAAGCGCATAGTTATGAGATTATCTAGGCATGATCATGTATATAGGCATCACGTCCATAACAAGTAGACCGACTCCTGCCTGCATCTACTACTATTACTCCACACATCGACCGCTATCCAGCATGCATCTAGAGTATTAAGTTCATAAGAACAGAGTAACGCTTTAAGCAAGATGACATGATGTAGAGGGATAAACTCATGCAATATGGTATAAACCCCATCTTGTTATCCTCGATGGAAACAATACAATACGTGCCTTGCAACCCTTTCTGTCACTGGGTAAGGACACCGCAAGATCGAACCCAAAGCTAAGCACTTCTCCCATGGCAAGAAAGATCAATCTAGTAGGCCAAACCAAACTGATAATTCGAAGAGACTTGCAAAGATAACTTAATCATACATAAAAGAATTCAGAGAAGATTCAAATATTATTCATAGATAAACTTAATCATAAATCCACAATTCATCGGATCTCGACAAACACACCGCAAAAAGAGATTGCATCGAATAGATCTCCATAAGAGAGGGGGAGAACATTGTATTGAGATCCAAAAAGAGAGAAGAAGCCATCTAGCTAATAACTATGGACCCGTAGGTCTGTGGTAAACTACTCACAACTCATCGGAGGGGCAAGGATGTTGATGTAGAGGCCCTCCGTGCTTGATTCCCCCTCCGGCAGAGTGCCGGCGAAGGCTCCAAGATGGGATCTCACGGATACAGAAGGTCACGACGGTGGAAATTGTGTTTCGTGGTGCCCCTGGATGTTTTCGGGGTACGTAGGTATATATAGGAAGAAGAAGTACGTCGGTGGCCGCCCGAGGGGCCCACGAGACAGGGGGGCGCGCCCTCCTATCTCGTGGAGGCCTCGGCTGCTTCTTGACTTGCACTCCAAGTTCTCTGGATCACGTTCGTTCCAAAAATCACGCTCCCGAAGGTTTCATTCCGTTTGGACTCCGTTTGATATTCCTTTTCTTCGAAATACTGAAATAGGCAAAAAAACAGCAATGTGGGTTGGGCCTCCGGTTAGTAGGTTAGTCCCAAAAATGATATAAATGTGTAAAATAAAGCCCATAAACATCCAAAAGGGGTAATAGAATAGCATGGAACAATAAAAAATTATAGATACGTTGAAGACGTATCAAGCATCCCCAATCTTAATTCCTGCTCGTCCTCGAGTAGGTAAATGATTAAAAAAAGAATTTTTGATGTGGAATGCTACCTAGCATAATTCATAATGTAATTTTCTTTATTGTGGCATGAATGTTCAGATCCAAATGAATACAAAATAAAAGTTCATATTCATAAAAGAAATAGTAATACTTCAAGCATACTAATCAAAGTAATCATGTCTTCTCAAAATAGCATGGCAAAAGAAAGTTCATCCCTACAAAATCATATAATTAGGCTATGCTTCATTTTTGTCACACAAAGATGTTCCCAACTTCTATACCCCCGATGACAATCCAAGAAATTGTTTCATAATTAAATAATATCAAACTTTTTCAACCTTCACGCAATACATGAGCGTGAGCCGTGGATATAGCACTATGGGTGGAATAGAATATGATGATGGGGATTGTGTGGAGAAGACAAAAAAGGAGAAAGCCTCACATTGACGAGGATAATCAATGGGCTATGGAGATGCCCATCAATTGATGTCAACATGAGGAGTTGGGATTGCCATGCAACGGATGCACTAGAGCTATAAATGCTCAACAACAAAAAAGTAGTGGGTGTACATCCAACTTGCTTGCTCACGAAGACCTAGGGCATTTGAGGAAGCCCATCGTAGGAATATACAAGCCAAGTTCTATAATGAAAAATTCCCACTAGTATGAAAAAGACAACTTATGAGACTCACTATATGAAAAACATGGTGCTACTTTGAAGCACAAAATATGAGACTCACTACATGAAGAACAAGGTGCTACTTTGAAGCACAAGTGTGGAAAAAGAGATAGTAACATTGCCCTTTTTATTTATTTTCTCTTTTTTTGGGCCTTTCTTTTTTTCTTTTTGGCCTTTCTATTTTTTTTGATTGGGCAAGGCTCTAATAATGATGATCATCACACTTCTATTGATTACAACATAAGGATTACAACTCGAAACTAGAACAAGATATGACTCTATATGAATGCCTCCGTGATGTCTCGGGATGGTGCAATGAATCAAGAGTGACATGTATGAAAAATAATGCATGGTGGCTTTTCCACAAATACGATGTCAACTACATGATCATGCAATGGCAATATGACAAAAGTAAAGTATGTCATGATGATGATGAACGGAACGGTGGAAAGTTGCATGGCAATATATCTCGGAATGGCTATGGAAATGCCATAATAGGTAGGTATGGTGGCTGTTTTGAGGAAGATATAGGGAGGTTTATGTGTGATAGAGCGTATCGTATCACGGGGTTTGGATGCACCGGCGAAGTTTGCACCAACTCTCAAGGTGAGAAAGGGCAATGCACGGTACCGAAGAGGCTAGCAAAGGCGGAAAGGTAAAAGTGCATATAATCCATGGACTCAACATTAGTCAAAAGAACTCATGTACTTATTGCAAAAATTTAGAAGTCATCAAAAATCAAGTACTATGCGCATGCTCCTAGGGGGATAGATTGGTAGGAAAAGACCATCGCTCGTCCTCGACCGCCACTCATAAGGATGCACAAGCCAGGTACACTTCATGCTTCAAATTTGTTACACAACTTTAACCATACGTGCATGCTACGGGACTTGCTAACTTCAACACAAGCATTCTTTAAATTCAAAATCACCCAACTAGCATGACTTTAATATCACTACCTCCATATCTCAAAACAATTATCAAGTATCAAGTTGATCATAGCATCCAATTCACTTCCTATGATAGTGTTTATTATACCAACTTGGATGTTCATCATTCTAGGACCAATTTTATGACCATAGAAAATAACATGCTGTTCTAAAATACTCTCAAAATAATATAAGTGAAGCATGAGAGACTAGCAATTTCTTCAAAATTAAGACACCACCGTGCTATAAAAAATATAAGTGAAGCACTAGAGCAAAAACTATCAAGCTCAAAAGATATAAGTGAAGCACATAGAGTATTCTAGCAAATTCTAATCAAATAGGCTTCTCCCAAAAGGTGTGTACAGCAAGGATGATTGTGGTAAACTAAAAAGCAAATACTAATATAATACACGACGCTCCAAGCAAAACACTTATCATGTGGTGAATAAAAATATAGCTCCAAGTAAAGTTACCAATGAACGAAGACGAAAGAGGGGATGCCTTCCCGGGGCATCCCCAAGCTTAGGCTTTTGGATATTATTGAATATCTTGGGGTGCCTTGGGCATCCCCAAGCTTAGGATCTTGCCACCCTTTATTCCATGGTTCATAGAAGCTTTACCCAAAACTTGAAAACTTCACAACACAAAACTGAACCGGAAATCTTATGAGCTCCGTTAGTGAAAGAAAACAAAACCACCACATAATGTACTGCAATGAAATCATTCTTTATTTAATTTGGTGTTAAACCTACTGTATTCCAACTTCTTTATGTATTATAAACTATTTTATTGGCCATAGATTCATCAAAAAAAGCAAACAACACACGAAAAACAGAATCTGTCAAAAACAGAATAGTCTGTAGTAATCTCTAACTAACGCAAACTTCTGGAACTCAAACAAATTCAACCAAAATATTAAGACCTAGGAAATTTGTTTATTGATCAGCAGAAATTGGAATCACTATTTTATCATATTCTGGTGATTTTTAACAATTGTTTTCGTGAGCCAAAAGTTTCTGGAAATTACAGCAAGATCAAATAACTATCATCCAAAAAGATCCTATAGGTTTAACTTGGCACAAACACTAATTAAAAGATAAAACCACATCTAAACAGAAGGTAGATGTATTATTTATTCCTAAACAGAAACAAAAAACAAAAAACATAAAGAAAATTGGGTTGCCTCCCAACTAGCGCTATCGTTTAACGCCCCTAGTTAGCCATCAAAGCAAAGATAGATCTAACGAGTGCCATCTTTGGCACTAAACTCATAAGTAGCACGCATGATAGATTCATAAGGTAATTTAACTTTCTTTCTTGGAAAGTGCTTCATGCCTTTCTTTAATGGAAATTGGAATCTAATATTCCCTTCCTTCATATCAATAATCGCACCAATCTTTCTAAGGAAAGGTCTACCAAGAATAATAGGGCAAGAAAGATTGCAATCTATATCAAGAATGATAAAATCTACGGGCACAAAATTTCTATTTGCAACAATAAGAACATCATTGATCCTTTCCATAGGCTTTTTAATGGTGGAATCCGCAAGGTGCAAATTTAAAGAACAATCATCAAGATCATGGAAACCTAGAATATCACATAAAGTTTTCGGAATCGTGGAAACACTAGCACCCAAATCACACAAAGAAAAACACTCATAATCTTTAATTCTAATCTTTATAGTAGGTTCCCACTCATCATTAAGTTTTCTAGGTATAGAAACTTCCAAATTAAGTTTTTCATCATAAGATTGCATCAAGGCATCAACAATATGCTTGGTAAAAGCTTTGTTTTGACTATAAGCATGAGGAGAATTAACAACGGCTTGCAACAAGGAAATACAACCTTTTAAAGAGTAATTATCATAATCAAATTCCTTAAAGTCCGAGATAGTGGGTTCAACATTATTAGAAGTTGAGGATTCTCGAATGTCACTTTTACCAAATTTAACATTAAAATTTAAAGATTTCGAATTCTTGGGACGCCTTCTAGGCAAAGTTGATTCATCATCAGTCCCATAATCATCAAAATTCATATTGCAAAACATAGATCTAATCGGAGACGCATCAATAACTTTAAGATCCTCGTCATTATTTTCATGTAATTTTTCTGGTTTAGCGGCCATCTTCTATACTATTAAAGGAGAATCGAACGTCGTGATGGTTTGACCTCCTTCGATGGTTCGACCTCCTATCGATACATCATCCCGCTCCCGATTCTTCTTTTCCCATGGTTAAAAAAAATCTGGAAACCAGCCCACCTCTCACCACGTTCCGCTATAGAACCACGTCCCACCTCCCCACCTCCCCCACCTCTCGGTCCTGATCCTGTCTCTCCTTCTCCCGAAAAAAATCGCTGCCGCCTAGCTCGGTACCACACCCCCACGCGCTCCTTCGCCGGCCCAGATCTCGCCCCGGCGCTACTCCCGTCCCCCTGGTCGTCTCCGAGTAGAAGAACCCTAAGGTCAATGGTATCGTCGTCTTTGTCCTTAGAAGGCGTTGCATCGAGGACGGCCCAGCGCACGGTTTCGCGGGAGAGCCCGACAACAATGACGTTGCTCACTGGCAAGGGTAGCGAGGCCGCGCAACAGTCGATCTAGGCGGCGAGGGAGAGGAATGTCGACACGGATGCCACGACGACGACAACCTCGTCATGGGTGACTGCGACATCGATCGATCTGATGGTGAGAGCGCGTGCGGGCGTGGGTTTGACGAGGAGCTCGGAGGAGGAGGAGGACGGTGTGAGGAGGAGCTTGTTCAGCACCACTGCTCGGGCCTCCAGCAACCACAGGTCGAAGATGTCTGTGATGGTGTTCATCTAAGATGTCATGCGGGGCGCATCTTTTCGCTGGTGGCCATCCGAGATGTTAGGTCAGCATAAGCTGGCCCTTGTTCTTTTTTGTTTGAACCAGATTTGCTGGTTCCGAGTTTTGCAAGCATGTGTTGCACTGTACTGATGTCGGTCTTGTACAGTGACACTTGAAGATGTATCAAAATTTGTACAAAATAAAGGAGCACTTAGGACGATGACTTCCATATTGGCATGTATGATTCTGGCCCGGCCATGGCCTCTGATATCCCAGGTTAGCTCGAAATGTTCTGTTTCTTCTTGGGTTATAAATATTTGCTGATTCTTCATTAGATTCTTCTGTTCTTGCAGGGTGTGTGTCCTGTTATGTTGGGTTTGCTGTGATTTGGGTGCGGCTAGCTACACAACACCCGTGCCATGCATGTGACATGCATGCTAGGTAATCTTGACTCCGGTGGGGCGGTGCTGGAACCGCCTCCGCTGGTTACGACCGCCGTGGCTATGCTTGAAGTCAGAATCACCACCATGACTGTAGTGGCTGCACTCATATCAGAACGGCAGCCACGGTATGCGATCAGGCCTTTACTATCATCCTCTGAATTTGGGATCACCTGCAAGAGAAAGAGCGTGAGAGCCTAAGAGGGTAGTACAACATTACGAACAAGTTGATTTTTATCCAAGAGAAAGAGCGTGAGAGCCTAAAAGGTTAACTGAGTTCTTATCTCCAGTATATCATGATGTTATAGTTCAATTAATTTTCACCTCTAGCCACTCTGCATAGAAGGTATTTGCTAATCTGCACAATGATCTTTTCTGATAAAATATGCCAATAATATCACCTTCATTTCTTATTAATCCCTGCTATAATCCAATTTTACCACATAAAAAGTTTTTCGACAATCTTCCCAACTATGTATTTTTTTCATGTAAGTATCTAACTGCAGGTGGAAGAACAAGATTCACTGTGTGTGCAACGGCAACAATAAAAAACATGTCATTAGGGAGACTTCTGACAATTTTACCCTGCATTTTTTTGGCATTAGTACAAGTGTTCTGCGGCATTATTCAACTATATGCACGATGAAGCTGATATAGGGTATGGACTAGACAATTGATTCAGTTTTTTTTTCAAGAAGGTATGCAGATTGGGCATCAAAGTAGACAACAAACAATGACATTCTGCACCTTGGTCCATGGACAACTTAAAACTTGATTGCTACTTTCTATTTTATTTTGATGTGATCGCCAGTGAGAACAATTTTTTGACTGAAGTTGTTTCATTAAATATGTCCTTTTATTTGTGTGTAGTTGTTCAGACTTTTCTTTGAATGTTTATTTTAGTTGCGTAAAAGAGGATTATGAGTGATATTTTTTTAGCTGATTATGAATAATGTTTGGTTCCATGCAGGACCAAGGAAGGAATAAGAAGCAAATTATAACACTTCAGTTCATGGTCTAGGGAAGCAGGAAAGCACACATCCATCTTTGTGATATTCTCGTATGCATAATACTAACACTACGTACAGAATCTCTCAATAGTCTAGATGGGTAATCAGTAATGGTTAGTAATTCGTATTTCTGCTTCACATTTCAGTTAAAGTATTTGTTGCCCAAGTGAGCATCATATTACACGAATTTTATAATTCATTAAGCTATAGGTTTGTTTTAATATCTCAGTACATGGATCAGATTTTTGAGGTCTTACTTGATAATACTATCAGTTAAGTTTATCACCAACTATGTTGAACCACATTTAAGTTATACTCCCTCCGTTTCTAAATATAAGCCTTTTTAGAGATTACAATATGAACTACATACGGAGGGAGTATTTGTTTGTCCAGATGATTCCATATACTGCATTTTGTTTGCACAATCCATCACCGAGCATGTATTTGTTTTAACTGAGCACTGCAACGAATCTGATATTTACCTCAGGACGGTAAGAAAAAACACAATTAATGACAAGGTATTAGAAAATCTAGACATTATTTTAGCGTATGTTTTGAAGTAAATGGTGGGAATGTCTGCTCCCAACAGGTCATGGTCATCTTGTTTCTATGCGTATAAATTTCATGGCCAGCTTCTTAGCTTAGCAGCTGATGGTTGGCTCTCCTATCTAACTGTCTAACTTGCTTTGACCAGGTGATGTAGATATCCTACAAATCATGTGACCATCACCCGATGTTCAATATTGTATTTGGCCATTCTGCTATTTGTGTGTGCCTGCACCCTGCAGTATATGGTTCTTCTCCTGTTCATTATGGCAGTGAAATTCTAGCTACGACAAGGTATTTATTTTGAGGCCAGGTTATTTCCTATTTGATGTTTGGTGAATGGTTCTTCTTCATGCTTTCAGTAGCATTTCACTAATAATCCTTATTGAGACTCATTTGGATTGTTTAAGGAAAGGATCTCATTTCTCAACAGCAAACTACACTAGGACATCTTGGACCTATTCTCCACATTTTTAAGCTAGGTGAGTTGGACAACATGTCATCAGGAAAAACCATTTCTTCCTTCCAATCTATGGGCTAAATTTGTTATCACCATATGTTAAAAAATTTGTGAGCCCTGAACTTTTGAGGAATTGTTAGATATGTTGGTGAATGGGCAAGCGGCGCTAGACATGGCGGGGCAGGAGAGCACGAGAGAGAATGCCGAAGGGGGAAACATAAATGGGAGTTCACCGTTATGCTCGTGTGGTCAGCAACTAGAGCATGGATACAAGAGTACAAGACCTTCATCGTCGTCTATGGACATCAGAGCAGAGGAGAAGTCATGACGGACATCAGACCAGTGGAGACGGACCAGTGGAGACGTTGAAGGGGGCAACGAAGTGCATTTTTATTAATTGCAGAACTTTATGTCACCGTCTTTTTATACACGTTGAACTCATCCAATGTGTTAATATATGGGACGAGAAAATATGTATTAGAAGGACCAATATTTATAGCAATACAATCATAAGTCATATGCAACATCCATGTGATGAATTACCGTTTATTTGAATGGTACTATCTCTAAATATAAAAAAATTGGCCCGTGGCAACGCACGGGCATTATACTAGTATTGACTAAGGTGGCTTGCTTGCCAGAAATTTTGGCTATAGCATTTTCAAGCTGGGTAATTTGAGCGTTAACATCAAAAATTCTTTATTCATATCATCAAGCTCCTTGTTCATAAACCCCAAAAAACTTTTTTTGTTCCTTAAGCTCTTTTTAAAAGTAATTATTATGCTCAAATTGCAAATTCATAAAGCTTTTAATATTTGATTCAATCTCATCCATCCTTCTGAGAAGGTGGTCAGGACCCTTAGGCGCAGCCATAAGGTCAAACAAGCAAACAAGCACACAAAAGAAGGCAAGCAAAGAGAGATGAGATTGGGGAAGAGAGGGCGAATAAAACGGCAAGGGTGAAGTGGGGGAGAGGAAAACGAGAGGCAAATGGCAAATAATGTAAATGCGAGGGAGATGGTTTTGTGATGGGTACTTGGTATGTCTTGACTTGAGCGAAGACCTCCCCAGCAACGGCGCCAGAAATCCTTCTTGCTACGTCTTGAGCTTGCGTTGGTTTTCCTCGAAGAGGAGAGGGTGATGCAGCAAAATGTAGCATAAGTATTTCCCTCAGTTTTGAGAACCAAGGTATAAATCCAGTAGGAGGCTCCTCAAAAGTCCCACGCACCTACACAAACAAACTGAGAACTCGCAACCAACGCAATAAAGGGGTTGTCAATCCCTTCACGGCCATTTGCGAAAGTGAGATCTAATAAAGATAGTATGATAAGATAAACATATTTTTGGTATTTTATAACATAGATGCAAAAAGTAAAGATGCAAATAAACGTAGATTGAAAGCAAATATGATAAGAGATAGACCCGGGGGCCATAGGTTTCACTAGTGGCTTCTCTCAAGATAGCATAAGTATTACGGTGGGTGAACAAATTACTGTCGAGCAATTGATAGAAAAGCGCATAGTTATGAGATTATCTAGGCATGATCATGTATATAGGCATCACGTCCATAACAAGTAGACCGACTCCTGCCTGCATCTACTACTATTACTCCACACATCGACCGCTATCCAGCATGCATCTAGAATATTAAGTTCATAAGAACAGAGTAACGCTTTTAGCAAGATGACGTGATGTAGAGGGATAAACTCATGCAATATGATATAAACCCCATCTTGTTATCCTCGATGGCAACAATACAATACGTGACTTGCAACCTTTTGTGTCACTGGGTAAGGACACCGCAAGATTGAACCCAAAGCTAAGCACTTCTCCCATGGCAAGAAAGATCAATCTAGTAGACCAAACCAAACTGATAATTCGAAGAGACTTGCAAAGATAACTTAATCATACATAAAAGAATTCAGAGAAGATTCAAATATTATTCATAGATAAACTTAATCGTAAATCCACAATTCATCGGATCTCGACAAACACACCGCAAAAAGAGATTACATCGAATAGATCTCCACAAGAGAGGGGGAGAACATTGTATTGAGATCCAAAAAGAGAGAAGAAGCCATCTAGATAATAACTATGGACCCGTAGGTCTGTGGTAAACTACTCACAACTCATCGGAGGGGCAAGGATGTTGATGTAGAGGCCCTCCGTGCTTGATTCCCCCCCGTGAGTGCCGCGAAGGCTCAAGATGGGATCTCGCGGATACAGAAGGTTACGGCGGTGGAAATTGTGTTTCGTGGTGCCCCTGGATGTTTTCGGGGTTTGTAGGTATATATAGGAAGATGAAGTACGTCGGTGGCCGCCCGAGGGGCCTACGAGACAGGGGTGCACACCCTATCGGTGGGGGGGGGGGGGCGCCCTCCTATCTCGTGGAGGCCTCGGCTGCTTCTTGACTTGCACTCCAAGTTCTCTGGATCACGTTCGTTCCAAAAATCACGCTCCCGAAGGTTTCATTCCGTTTGGACTCCGTTTGATATTCCTTTTCTTCGAAATACTGAAATAGGCAAAAAAAAACAGCAATATGGGTTGGGCCTCCGGTTAGTAGGTTAGTCCAAAAATGATATAAATGTGTAAAATAAAGCCCATAAACATCCAAAAGGGGTAATATAATAGCATGGAACAATCAAAAATTATAGATACGTTGAAGACGTATCACGAGTTACTGCTGGACAGGTGGGGCCTCGTGATTTGACTTGCCATTATCATTTTAACTGCGGCGCTACGACCGGCGTGAGTCTCCGGATTCCTGACCACCTCAATACAGGTGCCTCTCCCAATGCTCCACCATGTAGTAGAGGCTGGCTCTTGCATGAGAGCCCACTTCTCCACTTTTTCGTTGCCTCTCTTTCCTCCACATATGCAAAAATGCCATGTAAAGCGCACTATTGTACTTACTTTTACTTGCTCCTACAGGTGCTTAAGCTTGCCACATAGGCATAAAGTCTGATGTGGCAAGTTAATCAAGAAGAGAGAGACTAGTTTGGTGACCCAAGGAAGAAACGGTGCTAAGCGCGTGTACCTAGGTGAAAAGACAATTTTGAGTCTATAGCTAATTAAATGAAGCAAACTTAGCAACACTATTTCATTGGAAGAGGTCACTCCTTGGCAAATGCAATAAATACTAGTACTCCCTGTGTCCCATAATATAAGAACGTTTTTGGCTCTACACTAGTGTCAAAAACATTCTTATATTATGGGACGGAGGGAGTACGAAGAAAGAGATAGAGAGGAGTAAAAAAAATACACTTATAGCCAACCTTATAGCCAACCTTGTTGTAGTATGAGTGACTAAGTGATGACTATGTATGACATGCCAACATCAGATAGCCTAACGCACCGTGTTAAATCTCCAAAGAAGCGACGACCATGCGCGCGACGCGACGGTCGTGGTAGGCGCGACCATGATACGGGCTGCTGGCAGCCCTTGGATCTGAGGTCAAACGGTCGCATGCTAAGTTGCTGAAAATGTGCAGAATAACCCTCTAGGATAGGATATTCACCCATAGGTCTAGAATCACGCCATGCAACCATTCGAGCTCAGATCCAAGGGCTCTCGGAAGCCCGTATAATGGGAGAATGGGAAGCCACTACCCTGCCATTCACACGCTGGCAGTTTGCTCCTACTCGTCCCCGCACGTCCTTCAATACTACGGCGGTTCGCTCCTAGTCGTCCCGTCCATTCACATTACGGCAGTTCCACTAATCCTAACCCTCCTCCCAAATCCATGGTGTCCCAAATCTCCACGATCGGCGGTGAGTACAATGTTAGAACCATCACCGGCGATGAGTTCGGCGTCATCTACACCCGTTCTTCCGCGACGGTGAAAGGATGCCTTTCTCGCTTCAGACGCATGTTCGAAAACTCAGATGATGAGTGGGTCGCTGGGCTAGATGTTGAGTACACCACAGTCCTGGGACGAGAGAAGGATCTAAAGGACGAAGAGAGGAAGAAGCCCACCGTGATCCAGGTTTGCATACATAACGTTTGCTTGATCTACCACATATGCCATGCCGACGTTGAGTGCCAGGATTTTAAGAACTTCTTCAAGGACAAAACAGTGAAATTCGTTCTTCGAGACTTTAAGAACGACAAAGAAGTCTGGGCGGATAGGCCTCGTTGTAGGCAACCCTTCGACCTCCGAAGAATCGGCCGGTGCCCTATCGTCAGTCTTCAATGCTGACCTGGCAGAGTCATGGTTCATCCTTCGTACCGTAAACTGGAGAAACCTCATTACACGTTTCATCGTCATGCATGGCAGCGGAATGTACTAGATATAGACCACATCCACTACGCTGCAATGGATGGCTACCTTTGATTCAATATCTATAAGGGTTGGATGAAGAGCAACGGCCAAGTGTGCGGTTCAAGCAAAGAAGTATCGGCCAAGAGGAAGAGGGACAAGGACGAAGTCGAGGACGTGGACGAGGACTCCGAAGAAGGTGGCAGTGTCGTTGCTCATGGCGGTTCTAATGTAGTGTCTACCAGAATAGTTGCAAAGTTTAATTTCAGGTGTGCTTAATTTAATTTGAGGGGTGTGTTGTGCTGAGCACCCAGCAGAACTATGTTATGTTTCTTCTTGTTACTTTAACTCTTCAGTACGTACATACTAGTATTTCTTACATTTCATCTTTTAGTTGGTATAGTACTACCACTCGTTTCTTCACATTATATACGTACAATATATATGGACAACATCATATAGCCAGCAGTTTAGTTGTCAAAGAATTTCAGGGTGCTTAGTTTTGTCAAAGAATTCCAGGGTGCTTAGTTTTATTTGAGGGGTGGGTTGTGCACTTGTGCTGGACACCATTATTTTGACAAGCCTTTTTAATAGTACTATATGCATAATTTGGCGACGAGCGCTCTCTATATGTATCACCTTTTTCTTAATTTCAAGTTTTGCTTTATGGCGCAATCCATCGATACTACTACTGTACAAAAGTGGAGTATATACATTTTTTAAAAGGCTAGAGGGCGGGGAAGTCTAGCTCGGTCGGTTTCCCGAGAGGCGAGGGCCTTTGTGATTTGACGGCTCATTATTCTGCTGCCGTCCAAATCGAATAATATTCTTGCCGCCCGCTGCATGCCCAACGCCTCCATTAAACCCCTCCGTTAAACCCACATGCAAACCGAGAATCCTACTCCGCCACACGTCCGTTCATGGCGGGCCGAATTAAACGCAACACCAGCCGAGCTCCTCCCGTCCGCCCTCGGTTTAAATGAGGCGGGACGCCGCCAAGCTCCTACCGTCCGCCTCTATTTACAAGCAGACATGGACAGCGGGCAAGAATCGCACCCTCCGCCGCTCCCCATCTCCTCCTTCACCATTTTCTCCACTCTTCCGATGGCTTCCGGCGAGCCGTTCTCCGGCATATTACCCGGCTGGGTGGCCCGCCGAGCCCTCCGGATCGGGCGAGGCCGCTCGGTGCTTCACCATCCTCGCTTGGCCAGCGGAGCGATTGCCGCTAAGCAAAGCGTGGTTCAGCAACTCTCCGCTCTAGTTCAGCTCGATGAGGAGTGGCGAGTTGCTCCATGCCAAGACGGGCGGTGAGCACGCCGCACGGTGCCGCTCGTTGCCGCGATCGTATCAAGCCACCAGTGTCTGCGGTGGCCACGCCTCCCGTGTCTGTGGGCGCGCCTCCCGTGCCTACGGCAGCGCCATGCAGGCAGAGACATAAGCCGGGTGCATGGAGAGCGACGAGTCGGTGGCCAGCTTCTCCGTGTCCGCCGCCGCCACTTGGGACCCATGAAGTCCACCGCCGAGGCGACGACCGCCGATTCAGGTGGTTTCTTTGCTGCTTCGTCTCTTCCGAGGGCCTTCGTCGACCCCGCAAGTGTCTGACGGACATGAGGAAGACAAAGGTATCCGCGAGCGGCCATTTAGAACTAAAATAAGTCTAGATACATCCATTTCTAGGACAAGTATTTTCCGGACGGAGGGAGTATTAATTATACAAGAGAGCCGGATTGGCACCTCTTAGTTCATGTAAATGTAATGAAATCCATCATGTTTATATGAAGATCCGGCTTTTTTATACGAAATCCTTCATGCTTATATGAAATCAGTCCGTGTTTGCATGAATTTCATCTGGTTGGTTGGAGTTGTAAAAATGTATGCCACTGGTGTTTGATGTCCTCCTCCGCTTAAGGAAGCGGGAGGAAATTTGCCGGCTGCCGTTGGAGATGCTCTTTATGCTGGAAATAATAGAGTGACATCCAATCCATTTGAGTTAATTGCCTCTCGATTGTCCCTCTATAAAAGTTAATTGCATGTACAGGTACACGTGACTTGCGTGGTGGCTACAACTTCATACGAGAAAGTTAAAAAGAAACAAGTCCATCCTTAATCTTGTATTCTAAGTACTCTGGGTTCCACTCACAAGACAATGAGCGAAAGAAGTATATATTAAATAAGTAGAGTAATATATAATATAAAAATATAAAGTTAAAAGACAGAATTCAAACTCATGTCATCGCGTTGCGAGCATCCGGCGCTAACCAGCCCAGCACATTTTTGTTGTAGACCATGCCGAGATATATCTCCATGTCTACTCTTATATATACTCCATTCGTTCCTAAATATTTGTCTTTTCAGATTTCAAATGGACTACCACATACGGATGTGTATGTAGACATATTTTAGAGTGTAGATTCACTCATTTTGCTCCGTATGTCTTTTCGTGAAGTGGTCGATTTGTCCTTGGTTTATTTATGAGGTATCCAGATGGCACTTTGCACCGCCAAGAAAAGAGGGTAACATCAAAATTATGGACTAGTTTTTGAGTATGTTGGTAAGGTCCGGTCATAGTCACTTGTTGAAATCTCTAAAAGACAAATACTCCTCCGTCGGAAATACTTGTCATCAAAATGGATAAAAGGAAATGTATCTAGGCGTATTTTAGTTTTAGATACATCTCTTTTATCCATTTTGATGACAAGTATTTTCGAACGAAAAAGTAGAAAACAGAGTTGGTGATGATGGTGTGCGTGCCATCCTGCAATATAGGCCGTCGAATTTATAGCTAACGGATAGGAAAGAAACTATGGTAATTTTGCAAAAATATACCCACACGTCTCTCCACGTTCGCAAATAAGGCCTTCCCTCGTTCAACCTTTTCTCTCACAAGATAAACTACTCATACAAATGCATCTTGATGTTCTGTGCAACGCACGGGCAGCTAGCTAATTTCTTTTAAAATAGTTGCTGTGATAATTGGGTTGAAGTGATATATTTTATGTGTGCCCCGAATGATTTCAGATTCACTAGTAGTAACAAAGAAAAGGTTGCCTTGTTAATTAACAGAAAATATGGTGAAAACTATCACATGAGGCCGGTAAAAACAAGGCACACTGGGTTTAGCGTCATCGTCACTACAGTTGTGTGCGCGCGAGAAGTCTACATATCGAGGGGGCTACCGAGCGAGGCACCGAGACACAATGTTTGAGAGAGAAACCAATTGGCAGATTATGATCAGATCGAGTTGTCACCCTTCATTGTCATTGTTGGGGGAGAGAAAGACGACGAGAGTGTGCGGTAGGCACAGAGGCACAACTAAGCCTTGCAAGTGCAAGCAAGTGTGTGTGTGTGTGTGTGTGTGTGTGTTTGAAAGAGGAGTAGATAGATTATTATCAAGATCGATGTGCCACCCTACTCCTTGATGTCGGGTAGTGTGTGTGTGTATGTTTGAGAGAGAAGCCAATCGATAGATTAGTATCAAGATCGAGGTGTCACCCTACTCCTTCGGTGTTGGGAAGTGTGGGTGTGTGGGGGGGGGGTGACACTCACATATCTCTACTCTTATAAAAAAACAGAGTTGGTGATGTTGGTGTTCCTGCCATCCTGCAATATAGGCCATCCGATTTATATCCGACGGACAGGAAGGAAACTATGGCAATTTTGCAAAAAGATACCCACACCCCTCTCCGCATTTGCAAATAAGGCATTCCCTCGTTCATCCTTTTCTCCCACGAGATAAATTTCTCATACAAATGCATCTTGATGTTCCATGCAACGCATGAGCATCTTGCTAGTAGGGAGAAGGAGTTTGTGTGACGCATATCTAGCTATATTAAGGGATAGGTAGATAGCATATGTGTGAGAGAAATTATTATACTTTGAGACATTAGTGGCTGTGGGTGGGCGGAATTAAAGGGGTGGGCGTGTTAGACATAGAGAGCGTGTGTGTTTCTGTGAGAGACTTGTAGGACGGGTAGAAAGATTAATTTAACCTCGACGGAGGGAGAGAAATACACGAAGTGCGCGTGTGTGATTCCGATGCCCACAGTGAAATGAGATATGTATGAGTGTGAGAGAGATTGCACAATTCATTCACGTATCACTATCTAGCGATCATGGACGTGCATCACTCCAACATAAGTCAATATCTACTTCGTATCGTGGCCAAAGGTACAATATCGATTAACCGCTATAAAGATTGGACACTCACATATCACATTTTTTTCTATTTAAATAAACCTTTTCAGTTGTGCATGCCAAAGTTACAGTGATGTTTCTTCAAACAACCAATATAGCTATCATGTATATGCACCATTGTTACTCTTGCATTCAAATTCATTAGTCTTGGATGATTTAAGTTTCTATTTTGAAGTAATATATGTAATATTCACATATGAATTCAGCGGGCATAATTTATGAAATGGAGGCTATGTAATCATATGAGGTAACACTTTTAAGTAGTGACTACAATATCCATTTCTTTTTGTGCGCCTCTACACTAACACGTCAATGCATTATGTTTAAAGTAAATAACCAATGGCACTAAGTTATCTATTTACACGAGAAATACATAGGCTGAGCGTTTGATCCCTTTTTTTGTGAACGCGCCACTACACCCGTACGATTGGCCGCGCCCGTGTGAACGTCCAAGTTATCGGCGCATCATCCCGAGTTATTGTCTTTTTTTCTGGGGTGGACTTCACACCCGTTATTAACTGCTAACGCGTGCCCCGTGTACACAGTCTAGCATGACCTTCCTGAAGGAAATATGCCCTAGAGGCAATAATAAAGTTATTATTTATTTCCTTATTTCATGATAAATGTTTATTATTCATGCTAGAATTGTATTAACCGGAAACATAATACTTGTGTGAATACATAGACAAACAAAGTGTCTCTAGTATGCCTCTACTTGACTAGCTTGTTGATCAAAGATGGTTATGTTTCCTAGCCATAGACATGAGTTGTCATTTGATTAACGGGATCACATCATTAGGAGAATGATGTGATTGACATGACCCATTCCGTTAGCTTAGCACCCGATCGTTCAGTATGTTGCTATTGCTTTCTTCATGACTTATACATGTTCCTATGACTATGAGATTATGCAACTCCCGTTTGCCGGAGGAACACTTTGTGTTCTACCAAACGTCACAACGTAACTGGGTGATTATAAAGGAGCTCTATAGGTGTCTCCAAAGGTACAGGTTGGGTTGGCGTATTTCGAGATTAGGATTTGTCACTCCGATTGCCGGAGAGGTATCTCTGGGCCCTCTCGGTAATGCACATCACTTAAGCCTTGCAAGCATTGCAACTAATGAGTTAGTTGCGGGATGATGTATTACGGAACGAGTAAAGAGACTTGCCGGTAACGAGATTGAACTAGGTATTGAGAAACTGACGATCGAATCTCGGGCAAGTAACATACCGATGACAAAGGGAACAACGTATGTTGTTATGCGGTCTGACCGATAAAGATCTTCGTAGAATATGTGGGAGCCAATATGAGCATCTAGGTTCCGCTATTGGTTATTGACCGGAGACGTGTCTCGGTCATGTCTACATAGTTCTCGAACCCGTAGGGTCCGCACGCTTAACGTTACGATGACAGTTATATTATGAGTTTATATGTTTTGATGTACCGAAGGTTGTTCGGAGTCCCGGATGTGATCACGGACATGACGAGGAGTCTCGAAATGGTCGGGACATAAAGATTGATATATTGGACGACTATATTCGGACACCGGAAGTGTCCCGGGTGATTTCGGAGAAAACCGGAGTGCCGGAGGGTTACCGGAACCCCCCCCCCCCACCTGGGAGAAGTAATGGGACTTATGGGCCTTAGTGCAGAGAGAGAGGGCTGGCCTAGGGCTGGCCGCACGCCCCTCCCCTTCTGGTCCGAATTGGACTAGGAGAGGGGGGCGGCGCCCCCCTTTCCTTCTCCCTCTCCCCCTTCCTTTCCCCTCCTAGTAGGAGTAGGAAGAGGGAGTCCTACTCCTACTAGGAGGAGGACTCCTCCTCTGGCAGCATGCAAGGGCCGGCCGGCCTCCCCCTTGCTCCTTTATATACGGGGGAAGGGGGCACCCTAGAGACACAACAATTGATCATTGATCTTTTAGCCGTGTGCGGTGCCCCCCTCCACCATAGTCCACCTCGATAATATCGTAGCGGTGCTTAGGCGAAGCCCTGCGTCGGTAGAACATCAACATCGTCACCACGCCGTCGTGCTGACGAAACTCTCCCTCAACACTCGGCTGGATCGGGGTTCGAGGGACGTCATCGGGCTGAACGTGTGCTGAACTCGGAGGTGCCGTGCATTCGGTACTTGGATCGGTCGGATCATGAAGACGTACGACTACATCAACCGCGTTGTCATAACGCTTCCGCTTTCGGTCTACGAGGGTACGTGGACAACACTCTCCCCGCTCGTTGCTATGCATCACCATGATCTTGCGTGTGCGTAGGGAAAATTTTGAAATTACTACGTTCCCCAACACTTCCCGCTAGCACGGTCCAAAATTAGTTGAAACTGGGTAGGAACGATCCCGCGGGCGGCAAAATCTCCCGCCTCCTTCTAAAATTTCCACCACCTTAGTCTTTATCATGTGAAATCCCCCTTTTGTCCTTGGTGCACGGAGACCAATAGTTACAATACTGCCCTCATCTACATGATAGGTTGGGGCTGCTTTGGTAACTTCCGGTTCCCCCACTATACGGCACCCCCATTTCCTCCCCCCTCCCGCAAAAACGACTAACTCCACAGCACCAGAGCATCTTACATCATGCCGTCCGTACTTCATCGCCCTTTCTCCCCTCCCCTCTCGAAACCCTAGACTGCTCATCCACCGGCGTACCATAGCCTATTCACTGCCAGCGGCGTCCACCTCGCCGGATCTGCTTCTTCGGCCGCATCTACCCCTCCCACCTCCCATAGAAACAAGTAGACTGCTCATCCACCACTGTACCACAACCCATTCAGTGCCGGCCTTGTCCACGGCGCCAGATCTGCTTCGCCGGTACTCTCATCAACCGCCGCGCATCTGCAGCGGCTCATTCATACTCCCCACCGAGGCGTCCGTCCACACCCCGGAGCCGCCCCACCGACGCCCCCGTCGACGGCCTCTGATCCTCTTCGCCGACACCTTCCTCAACCCTACCGGAGCCGCTTCGCCGACACCTTTCTCAACCCTACTCGAGCCGCTTCACCGACACCATCGTCAACCCTACCGGAGTAGCTTCACCTATACCATTCTCAACCCTACCGGGGCCGCTTTGCCAACTCACAAGTCCACGGCCTCAGATCCGCTTCCTCGCACCCTCATCCAACCTACCGGAGCAGCTTCTGACGCCTCGTCCACGGCCGCAGATCCGCATCGTTGACACCACCCTTAACCCAACCACCGGAGCAGCTTCTGACGCCCCGTCCACGACCGCAGATCCACATCGTTGACACCATCCTTAACCCAACCATCGGGCAGCCGGCGCCCGTCCCACGGCCGTAGATCCGCGCCGTCGACACCATCCTTAACCCAACCACCGGGCAACCGGCGCCCGTCCCACGGCGCGCAGATCCGCGTCGTCGACACCATCCTTAACCCAACCACCGGAGCAGCTTCACCTACGCCCTCGTCCACGGCCACAGATCCGCTTCGCCCACACCGTAGTCCACCCTATCGGAGCCGCTCCACAAACACCCTACTCGACGGTTCTAGATCTCCTTACCGGACCCCGACAGCCAGCGCAGCGTCATCACCCTCGATGTTTCTAACCTGATTCCCACCGTCTGGAGAGATGCCAAGCACCCGCCACGGCCTAGGTACTTGTCACCTTTAAACCCGTCCAACATCACCTGCCCGATGTACTTCAAATATACTAACCAGTCGTTGTTACCTGTTATGCAGCTGGCAAAAACTACAAGGACGATGTTTCTTATGGATCTAACAGCTTGGCCAACCAAGATCCTGGAATGAGGCATTGCTATGATCTTGTAAGTGCGTCTCTCTCTCTTGTATTGTTCTGTGCTTTGCTAGGATTTTCGACTTGTAATCCCTTTGTGCAGACAATAATTTCTACTACTGGCTGCTAAATTAGATATGTAGATGTCATACATGATACTACATCGTACCTCCGTTCCTAAATATAAGTCTTTCTAGAGATTCCACTATAGGCTACATACGGAGCAAAATGAGTGAATCTACACTCGAAAATGCATCTATATACATCTGTATGTGGTCCATACTGGAATCTCTACAAAGACATATATTTAGGAACAGGGACAGTACATTACACAAAATCGTAGGTGGCATGTAGGAATTCTAGTGCACTACATTAGGCTCCCTTAGAGTGCCTGCTAGTCCAGCATACAGAGTCATGGCTAGTTTATGGTACTCACACAATCGTTAATTGGTGGTTTAAATATGCGCAAGGGATATGCAATGTAGTATCATGTAGAGATGTCTGAAATTAGCCGTGTCAACTTGCAGATAGGGTTACACAATGAAAAAGTACAAGATGTATGTGGCAATTTCATGGAACATCGCAAAAAAATGAGAGGCAGCGGTGAGCCTATACATTGTGCTATGGTACGTTACTCCTCCATTGCAATCATCATGACATGTTATTTGTATGCCATTTCTATTAGCCAAGTTTCTTAGGGACAGTTATTACGAGTTATCCTAAGAAAATAAGCACCTGTAAATATAAGCTCCATGTAATAAGCCAACCAGTTCTTTTCATTGCATTTTCAGCTTATCTTTGGTATGATCAGTGGAAAGTCTAGATTGCATTATATTTTATTCATTTTGCTGCCCATATGGAAATTAATTTGACTTGCAAACATCACAAATTGAACCCAGTGCAGTAATTAATATGATAGGAAAACAGACCATCACTATTTGCTCAAAATGCAAATACAAAGATACCATTTACTTGGCACAATCTACTTTGATCAATGTTTTCCATAGAGATCCCATTGCCTAATTCAAACAAAGAAAACATGACCCACATTTAAATGAAGAACAATTATTTATTGAAATTCGATGGTCCAAGTGGCTGGTCATTATCGTATAGCAGCACCACCTGAAAGCATCATATAGCAGTAGCAGCAGCTCATAGCAACTCATCATACAGCAGCAGCAGTCTGCAATTCATCATATAACAGCAGCAGCTCATAGCAATTCATTATATAGCAGCAGCAGGAGCAGCTCATAGCAATTCATCATATAGCAGCAGCAGGAGCAGCTCATAGCAATTCATCATATAGCAGCAGCAGGAGCAGCTTGTAGCAACTCATCATATAGCAGCAGTAGCAGCTCATAGCAATTCATCATATAGCAGCAGCAGCAGCTCATAGCAACTCATCATACAGCAGCAGCAGCTCATAGCAATTCATCATATAGCAGCAGCAGGAGCAGCTCATAGCAATGCATCATATAGCAGCAGCAGAAGCAGCTCATAGCAATTCATCGTATAGTGGATCAGAATGAAAATTTGGCAAAAATCGAGGAGATCCTCACCTTGTTGGATGAGCTCATCCTTCAACAACACCTCAAGGCCATGGCACGGGAGGAGGAGGGGGGATAAGGTGCCTTCGCAGCAGTGTGGCATCACCCGTGGTTGTGCAGCGCCCGCCGAGTATTGCCTTGGGCGAACCACGATGGAGCAGCTTGCTGGAGACCATGAGAATGAGGGAGGAGCAGAGGGAGGAGCAGCCGGGAGATTTGCCCCTACCCGCCGCCATGTAGCCTAGCTGGACATAGCATCATTGAGGACCAGGCGGATGGGACCAATGGCGATGGCTCATTGGAGGAACCCTAGTCTTTGCAGCGGGGGATCAAGGTAGAGGGAAAGGGAGAGGAGATGCAAGTGGGCAGGGCAATGAATGCTTGCATATTTGTTTTTTACTTGAGGGTCAGGTGTGACACGGGCGTCAACATTTGCATTTTGAGTGTAATATAGGCAGACAACAGAGTCATTTCACTATTCCCCTTTCCTTCAATTTTTAGTGAGGTTCTACCCGAAACACCCCCCCTCCAAAACGAAATTAGTTAAGCCCAAGCCCATAACTCAAAAATGACTTCTTTATATATTTTATGGCTTATTTTGACAATATGCCCTGAAAAGGCGGAATTGAACTGGCCCTTAACCTACAATTCAATTGTGCGTGCAATGATGAATCACTCCTGCCTGCTATTTGTACATTTAGGCATCATCATACATGGCATAACCTAATACATGTGCATTCCATTGTAGAATCTGGAATATGCAATGTTTATGTTAGTTCATCGTTGCACATGATGTTTAAATGCCCTTAAATCTGGTCACCAAGTGATGGTCTTTAAGCCTCCTTCTTTGCTTCTTTTCTTGATATGTAAGATTTGCTCACACATCTGTTCAATTGCTTGTTTGCATCAACCAACCATACTAGGACTGTTTGCTTTGATTACTTGCTGTTCTTGACCTAACACTCTAACAGAGCTTGTCAACGATTTAAACACTAAGGGCTGCTGTAGTGGGGGCTTGTCTAACTCATAGGTGACATAAAGGTTTGATGAACACTACAGTAGGCTCTCCAAGAGTACCTGGAGATCCAGTTCGAAGGTATGCCTAGTTTTTACATAGTGCAGACATAGTAAATGCTCATTTAATTGTGTGCAAGTGCAAGAGATGCGGCATGTTTCATTATGTGGTGTTGTTTTGTTATAATCTCATCCTTTTGTGTTCACAGACTGGAAAGTATGCATATTTATCTTCCAAGGAGACGAGTAACTAGTTTGTGTCACCTTGCGAGGGGGTGCAATGAAGATAAGATTGAGGATTTCCAAGTACAAGATGTTAGGAAGGAGCCTTGCAAGAGAAGTAGGAGCTGCGCTGAGCCTCTTCAACCTGCTAAGGTAAGTCACTATATGCAACTCAACAGTTCAATTCCTTGTTTGTTTCAGGCATAGTTAATTTTCTCTTTTCAATTGCTTTATTTTTCCTCAGTTAATGAGATGCCCAAATAATCATACCTGATGTTCGATACTTGTATCACTATTAGTTGACATAATTAAAGGCCTTACCATTTAATTACTCTGCTGAAGTGTGCCTGAAGCTTTGTAGTCTATTAACCAACTATTATTGCATGAGGCTCACAATCTAGTTTATACTACGCTAATGATTGCATAGTTTTGCCTGCTGTAGTATGTTTGTATGAAACCCTCTGCTGTTCATTATGCTCCCTAAGACTTTAATTGAGGCACAGAATGGCCAACTGCTTGCTTACTTGTAGCAACGTGCTGTCTAAATTTGTAACTTGTCTGTGTTTTCGATTGGGCCCCAACATCATGCTCCTTTGGTGAGCTAAGAGGGATTTCTGTATGCAGGCTGCACAGACTATCTTTTTATAATTTTAAAATATCACCGCTTATGCTTCATGACGTGTAACATTTTTTTAAAGTGACGTGTAACATTATTGTTAGTCCTGTTTTGCCATGTAGTACAAAATAGTGTCTTGTTAAGCTCCTTTTTGTAACTATATTTTGCCCTAGTCATGTGTACTTACGAAACATTTCGGGATGAAGTGACATCAACACAAAGATAGCGATGCGGCATGGCCGTTACCGAATGATTATGGATTGGAATTGGAATGTGCTGATGTTCTCGAGCATCAACTAGAGGTGGCGAGACAACGTGTACATGATTGTCAACGTATAATCAACAAGTTGAGACTGGACATGCAGGTATCGGATCAGAGTCAAAAAATGAAACAAGACACTGAGGTAACCATGAAGGAATTGGAGATTTTGCAGACTGAAATTTGTGCTATCTGAATCCGGCCAATCCTATTTTCTGAAGAGATTATAGTTCAAATGGAGTTAAGTTGATGCGCGTCCATGATGTATGAGTTGTATTTGCCCAGTGTATGTAATTTGCTGTTTGTGTATGCTTTATTATCACCTGTGCCGAACCATAATGCCCAGTCGGTATAATCGGCTGTAATTTCTTTATTGTATAGTGTAGGATTATTCTACCTTTCTATGCCTTGATCTCTTTGTTGTAATAGTGTAAACTTTTTAGAGGTGATAGTATTGAGTAGGATAATTCTTTGAATATGCTAAATCGTTCAAACGGGGGCCAACTCGCCCGACCATGGCCCTTCACGGGCCGTCAGATCCATGGGCCTTCTATGTCTCGTAGGATCCATGGGCCTTCTACGTCTCGTAGGATCCATGGGACTTCTACGTCTCGTAGGATCCATGGGCCGCCGACTCATTTATGGGTCTTGTACGGGCCTTAAGTGGGTCGTAGACGGGCCTTTAATGGAAATCGTACGTTTTATGGGCTGACCATAACGGGCCGTTAATAGGTCGTATTTGGTGATGCTATGAAAATGGCCCAACAGACTAACGGTCCACAAACGGGCCGACTGTAACGACGGGCTGAATTTGGCCCACAATCGAAAATAGCGATGTGGACCGTAAGTAACGAATCTTGCAATCGAGCCCAAGAATAAATGGGCCCTCAGAAGGCTGAAAGTTAACTTGGGCTGGACACGGCCCAACGGAATAACAGGCCGTTAATGGGTATAAAGTGATACACTGTTCATTACGAGCTAGTTTCACCATGGGCCGTTAATGGGTGTAAAGTAATACACTGTTCATTACAGGCCAGTTTTAGCACGGGCCGCTAATGGGCCAAGAGTTACAAAGGGCCTCATATGGGCTGAAAGACATCATGGGCTATACATGGGCCAGAAGTGAAAACGGGCTGGAATCATATTGGATGGCCCAGATGACGCTACTGGGCCTAATTTGGATAGGGCGTAACGGGCCTTGGGTTAGCGGGTTGTAAATGGGCTATATGCGAACATGCCGCTATAACGGGCTTTCCATGGGCGACCCGCCACTTTGACCAAGTCAAGCGGGCGGCCTTTTCACGAGAATGGGCCTCTGTTGGGCGTGCCACGGTCGACGTATCATAGGAGCCTATCGACCCATCGACGAGTGACACGTGTTTCGTCCGGCAAATAAGAATTTTACCGTGGAAAATTCCCATTGGTCGGGGCTTTTAACGGGTTATCGGATCGAAAACCCGACCCGATAGCTTAACGGCGTTCGCTACGGTGGATGCCACGTGTCGGTCACCCTTGACGAAAGCACTTCGGACGCGATTTATCGTCATGGAAGTGGACACTTCGTGATGCTAATTTTGGTAATGTCATGGAACACTTCTCGACGACAACACGGTATGACTATCTTGATTACATCATAAATTTGTCATGGATGTACATGCATGACAAAAGCGTGACCTACTGTGACAAACACGTATCATCACGGAAGTGTATTTTTTTTAGTGCTTGAATGGCCTCGACTAAGGCCTCGGCTTCAGCAATATAACCTTGGCATTGTTTATTCTTTTTCTTCTTCTTCATCTTCATGCTCTGTTTCTCTTTCTCCTCACCAGTTGGTGAAACCAAGTACATGATTGGCCTTCTATTTCAGAATTGGTTTTGTCAGTGAGGGAGTACAAGTGTACTAGTAAACAATAGCATTATTTTCTCATGGCGATGCAAAATAGAGATGAACACATGCATTAAATATCATTCTTACCTAAAGGAAGGTTATGGTGCCAATATGGATGATGAGGATTGGAACACATATCTCCCTTTGTGCAGTTCCACCGAAATGAACCAACTGTTCCATTCTGACATTCCAGTTAAACAGCACAAAAGTCACTTCTTTTAAGAAGTGTTTTGTGCAGTGCACCAAAAGGTCACAATAGCAACCAAGTGAAATGGATATCCCTGTTTGCACAAATAGCTACAGAGGAAACAGTCAGAGTCTCAAACAATTACAGGCAAAAACATTTGGCTAAACTTGTCATGGCTTATAACACTGGCATGGCTTCATTTTACCAGGGGCATTAGATTAAGCACAGCTAAATATTTGGTATAAGGGCATGGGACAGTGGGTGCACCAGCAGTCCAGCACCATGTACCTAAACTGGGGCATAAAGTGGTGATTCAGAGTTTGTTGCCCCGAGAAACAAACATCCAAGAAACATATCTAGGGTGGTCCCATTTTTGCTCACTCTAGCCACCTACTCCTATGTTTTTTTGGAAATGGAGGCGTGCCCCCGGCCTCTGCATCATAATGATGTATGCAACCATCTTATGTGTGGATAGTAAATCTAGTCCTGGTCATACCACTGTGTGCAGCGTTTCCCCTATATTTCCCTTTTCGACCAAGAGACCGGTTGGATGACCAGTCTGTACTACTTTCACCCCTATCCTTCCTGTTTGTACCAAGTCCGATGTACATTCTAAATTCCCCCATCCCCACTTTATTTCTTGTTTGAACCAAGTACAAGATTCGACTCCATGAAGTAGCTTTACCTCTAACAATAGAAGAAAAAAATATGTGTCATTGGACCATCCGATCGAGAGGGGCTGAAAGGTAGAAAATGATGCACATGCAGCGACGTAGCGAGCTAGGGAAGTACAGCTAGGGCGGTTTCGAAGGAAGATATACTTGAAGGTCGTAGGGATGTGGATAGGTGGGCGGTGGGAGGCCGAATCCGCCCACACTAGGGCAACGACGAAGGGTTCGGAGGACCTCCCGCGCTGGCGCTCGGCCAGAGATAACGGTGTGGCCGGCAGTGGGTCTCCTCCCTCGCTGTCGACGATGGCCTAAACGCTGCCCCTCCTCCCCTTCACCAGCGGAGGGGGATACGTCCGGATCTGTAACCAGCGGTGAGGATAGAAAGACGGTGTTTTTCAAAGGGAGAAAGACAGTGTTACCACTGCTATCTTGTTTAGATCCGGAGAGGATGAGAGTGTGTTAATGGAGCAACCCTAGCAAGCAAGCGCAGAGGCTCCGGCCTATATATACGTAGTGGGGTAGTTTTCCTTTTTCACTCCATCAAAACAATCGTTTAAAATTGTGTACGTGCCAGGTCGTCATTTTTTTATTTGTTGATTGTTCTTCGAGATAGCTGCCCGCTTATTCCAAGTGGTGTTACAGTGTGCCAGGTTGCACTTTGTATCGTTCACGTCTGGTACAAGACCCTCCATTAAATGAACAACCACCCCTTCATAAAATTTTGAAGAAGCCCACGGCTAAAATTATCGGAAACGTGGGCTGCCCCAACATGCATTATTATTTATATTTTCTATGTGGGAGTATCCTCCAAACAAAATGTGAGAGTACAATATTTATTGGGCCCCTTTGTAATTGGTGCTAAAATTTGACCAAAGATTTAGCTGACAAAATGTTAGTGCATGTTAACAAAAATTATATCGTTTGATTCGTATTTGAACATAGTTTTCAATTATGTAATCTTTTGTGACATGCATGAACATTTGGTTAGTTAAATTTATAGTCAAAATTTGGCAAGGTGCATTAAATCAACACATGCAAGTATCAAAAGGAGAGTCACGGCATGCATGCATGCATTGTAATTAATGCATCGGTAAAAACAAAATTATTAAAATATATCGAGTGCAGTGCTTTGATGTGTCGCGTCAACTTGTACAAGATCGAGAAGTTTGATTACTACAACGCCCTCTCCCTTGTGCACCTGCCTTTGGCTGCATGACAGGTGGGCCACCCACCTGTTGGGCCCACCTGTCATACACGCAAAGGCAGGAGCAGTAAGTCAATGAAGTTGCGTCCCTCCATCGCCCATGAGCGTGGTGGCTGGCATGACTAGGAGAAGCTTTCGTTCGCTACACGCTCTCCCTTCCGCACGTGGTGGACATGCAGTAGTTCAATCGGTGTCAGATGACCAGAAGCATACGGTAGTACTCCTCCACTGCAGTAGTACTCCATCATTGTTCGACTTCCCGAAGAGGCGAAGAGCCAAGCGCAGCCCGGACGCTCGTGTGGTAGTTTCATGTGTAGAGTACTCTAGGATAGCGTGTACCGTGCATGTAAGCTTAAAATCATTGGGGTCGGCTCCATGCTTTTTTATTATTAAAATAATCGTCTGGCCCTGCCTGTCATCCTGGTGATTATAGTTTGCACGCTTATCTGGTCAAGACAGGAATATATATTAATTTGTGGTGGGGTGAATGTTAGAGGTTGCAGCAAATATAGAGTATACAACAAGCTATCCCTCCCGCACGCGGTGGACGGACATGCAGTAGTGGATTCGATACTGTAGAAGTAGTAGTAACATCATTGTTCGTCTTCTCGAAGAGGCGAAGAGACAAGCGCAACTCAAATGTGGCAGTTGCGAACGCTCGCCACAGTGTGTTTGGTTGCATTCTCATCTCAGCATAGTTGTTCCCTCTTCATGCATGCTCATCCCAGCACCCCTCTTCATGCATGCTCTTCTCATGCATGCTCCTAGTGTATTTGTGTTAAGCTAGTGTGGACTCATGCACCCTTCATACACCCTAACAAACATCAAAGCATCAAAGCATATCACAAAGCATCCGGGCCCACGTGCCATCCACCAAATCACAACGAGGTGCTATAGTCGAGACTCACCGGTCACCCCGGTGTGGCCGTCATGACCCACCATATCACAAAACCCACACCTTTACTAGCAGTGGTAAAGTGACCTCGAAGTGGCCTCGAAGTTGGACTGGACGAAGCAACCATCATTTCACTGGAACGCTCGTTGAAGCCCTTTCTCCCCTTTCTTGAAGAAAACCTCACTCCAGGCTACTCACTTCTGCCATTTTTCTTCTGTACCGACGAAGGAAAGGTGGGCGAACCAATGATGCTACTATATTTTCATTCCAAGAATCTTCTTTTTGTGAAGCACCGACCGATTCTCACAGCCTATTCTTTTCCCGTTTTCATTGCGATTGTGGTTTCCTTTCAATTATTTTTTGTTTGTCAGTTCATTGATGGATCCTTGAGCACTAGGCAAAGAGTTCCCGGCAGACAACCCACTGGAGACAGCGCTCTCCAGGAAGCGAGAACCGACCAACGAGTTCGCCATGTTGGCGGGCAAACCCATGGAGACGAAGAACTCCAAGAAATAAGCACTGGCCAAAGAGTTGACGACGTTGGCAGACGAACTCCTCAAAGGAAGTTGGAAGAACAGCAAGGGCCCCACTATGCCTACCCCAAAAACTCTAATGGCCACCTATGCGAGGCTCAAGGCCGAGTTTGAGGAGATAGTTGCCATTGATAAGCAGTATTCCCCCGGCAAGGTGATGGCCCCCATCGAGGACGAGGAGATGGCCCCCGGAGGGATGGGATCCCCCGGTGAGCTGCACAAAGTAAAAATAATGGCTTACCATAGTTGTGGTTTTTGATTATTTGCAATGTGCTTGCTAATATGTTAGGGTTGGGCAGGTGCCGGTGGACGTCCTTGATGATTCCGATGTCACGGCCCGTCCTGTGGACAACGCCCCAGAGATCATTTTCAATGTCGCGGTCCGTCCTGTTGACATCGCCCCGGAGATCAATTCCGATGCCGCTGTCCATCCTGTGGACATCGCCCTAGAGATCGATTCCGATGTAGTGGTGGACATCGCCCCAGAGATCAACTCCCATGCCGCTGTTCGTGCTGTGCTCATTGCCCGAGAGATCGATGACAAGAAATAGTTGGTCGCGCTAATCCTTCAGGGTAGTTTGCATTGTGTTTAATTACCATAACGATGCGTGTTATCAACCCATCTTAGGGCTAGTGCACTGTCTTGTGTGGGCGGTACTTGCTACTTTTGTTTGATAATGAATCATGCGAACCCTCTCTGAGTTGTGGAAACAGATGTATCCTCACCAGCTTTTGATGTAATATATGGCATGCTTAGATGTAAGTTTGAACTATTTATCATATCAGCAGGGCTTGTTTGATGATTCTTGGTGTTAGTAGGCTAGCTACTGTGCGAGCTATAGTACTTGCAAAACACTCACCAAAGAGAAACGTTGGGGCTGATGAGCTCGTGGTACACTTATATTGATCCGTCGTCAATCGACCAATAGCCCAAGCTCCTAAAATTGTAGGCTTAGCGATCAATCAGACAATAGTCGACACAGATACATTCATGCCACATTTGGTTCATGGGGTGGGAAAATCTTAGCAAAAGTACAGAGACGTACAACACAAAATCATAGCAGTACAGAGACGTACTCACTCCGTTCCAAAATAGATGACTCAACTTTGTACTACTAACTTTGAAATAGAGGGAGTACAAATCCTAGGCGGGCTAGTTTGGCCTAGTGGGTTTCGGTGATATGACGTGGTACAGTGCCGTCCAGTCTTCGCGTGTGGTAGCAGTACTGCAGGTACAGTAAGTTTTCTTGAAGAAGAGGAATTCAACGAAGTCACGATGGTTCCTTTGTCTGACCAACTTACAGTGGGAAAGGTTGGGCCTGCGCTATGACACGGGTGGACCAGTGTAACATCCCAAATTTCCTATTTGGAATGTTTTACAATTATAGCTAAGCATCCTATGCATCCTGTTTGAATTTGAATGCCATTTGGAGTTTCAGAAGAGATTTGAGTTTTGAATTTGAATTCAAACTTTGGCAAGTGGGAAACATTTCAAAAACTAAGCCTGATAAATACTTGATCAAAAGTATGAGAGGAGTAAACATGACACTCCAAAAATATCAGAGGAAAACATTGCCAAAAGTTTTGGATTCAAATCTGAATTTTATTTGAATTTGAAAAAATGGATTTTATAAAGTTTGGATTTTGCCTTTGGAAAATGTTCAAATGATAGGAATATTCCCGATCATTTTGGTATATATATACCCTATATAAAATATTTATAGATTTTGTTTTATTTCTGTTTTGTTGTATTAAAAAATAAATTCAAAAAAGAGAACCCCCCAGCGCCAGCCAGCCCCAGCCCGGCCAGTGCTGAACCGGCCAGCCCCGGGCGCAGCCAGCCCACTGAGGCCAGCCGAGCTGCCCAAGACTGCCTCACCTCGCCCGCCTTGAACCCCCTCACGCCGCCTGCCCCCGCCCCACCCTCTCTCTCTCACCGGCAGTGGCCCCCCCTTCTTCAACCCCTCGCCCACGTCTTGGCCGCACCGCCGATCGCGGATCTCGAGATCCGGATCCCGATCCTCCCGATCGCCCCAAGCAAGGCCGAGGCCCCGCCTATTTAAGCCTCGCCCGCACCCCATTCCCCCTAGCCTCGCCGACCCCTCTTCCTCTCACCTTTCATGGGAGATCCGAGTCCCTTGCGCCATTTTCATCACCGTCGCCGCCTAGCCACTCCCGAACCCCACCGACTCCACCAGACGCCTTCCCGACCTCGTCACTTTGACCCGGCCGGCCACTCCGTCGACCTCCCGACGACCGAGCCACCAGCGACTCATCACCCCGCCCGCCGCCGAGCGGCGATAAGTCACCGAGACCCCCCCCGTCCGATGCACGATCTACGGCTAGGATTAGATCACCCCGAAGGGGTATTTTTTAAATAAAACCGACCGGCCGGTTCGTTACTGATTTATTTTCATTAGGGTTTTATTTATTAGCCCGGCCCGACTAGTTTAACCCTAGGCCCCTTTTAGGTTATATTACGCTCAGTGCACAGTTTAGGCCCATTAGGCCCTTTTTCTTTTAATTTCATTTTCTGTTTTAACAGAATAGTTCCTGTTTTGAAAAATTCATATCTTTTATTCTGTTTAATATTTTTAGGTGATTCTTTTTTGTTGGTTTGCAAATTTTCTATAGTTTCTGTAGAATATATATTTAGCTATGTTAAAATTAATTAAAATTGCTTTAATTTAGTTTTAGTCAGAATAGTAAATCTGCTATAACTTGAGTTAGAAAAATTATTTTGGATGATTCTTTTGTCCCAACTTTATTTTGACATTGCCAAACCATAGAAACTAATTTTGGTATTTTAGGATTAATAAAAAAGTAGTTTTAAACAGAATCTTGTTAATCCTAATTAATTAACTAGCTACTGTTTTCCTATTATTTTAATTAGTAAATAAATTTATTTTTAACATGTGATTGATTATTCTAGGATAGTTTCTGTCACTTTATAGGATGAACTTTTATTTATAGTAAATAAAAGTTTTATTTTATTTTCTTAATAGAAATTGGATTAGGCCTAATAGGAGTTTCATAATAGATTTTAATTAATTCTTTTTGCTCCTAGTTGCTTAATGAAATCTTTTCATTAAGTTAACCTAAAACCATGTTTAGGTTATGTTGAGAAATTTTTTGTTATATAAAACTACTTTTAGTTGTTGTTTAAAGTAGGAAAACTTTGAGTTGGTTTTCTTTGAGTTTTCCCTTTGGGTTTTGCTTTGTTGGTTTTTGTGTGTTACTTTGTTATGCTATTGTGTTATGTGATCCTATTGCTATATGCTTATTGTGAATTGTTTGTCTCGGTAGAGTTTCCGAGTCTTGAAGCTTGCTACTACTGAATCTTTAGCTTACGAGGATCATCGAGAAGGCAAGTTTTGATCATGTTATTTTCTATACCTATGTTTTTATGCATTAGAATTGTCACCACCCCACCATGCATGCAGTAGTTGAAATTTTGAAGTTATTAATCTTGAGTAGTATCATGTGGTAGGATGAACCAATCCCTTGTTACCATGACCCCGGAATAAGTAGTTTTACTTTGCTATGCTCGTGACGGGTTATGGTTGAGTGAAATTCATAAGCAAGATGTGAGAGTCAATGATGATGACAACCCCATGAACTACAAGAATCAAGATGGACTTGAATTCACTCTTGGGTGGAGGACGGTTGACGGGCACCTGGAGAACCAGTGGTTGGCGGGATGCATGGAGAAGTGCCATGACATCTTGCGGAAAGCTTCACCCAGCCACGAAGAGAAGGATGGATGCCCCATGACCGAAGCTTACATGCAGCCGCAAGCCATTATGGGATCTGGCTGGGTTAACCTTAGTAGTGACGCTGGCTGGGCGGTACTACGAGATGTAGAAGAACGGTAGGATTGGATGGGTACGGCAGAGCTGAAGAACTCTTTGGAAGACCTGTTTCATTCGTCCGTCTTCAAACACCATGAAGTGCGAAGACTTAAAAGGAGGAATGATTCTTGCGGGAAAGTGCATAAACCTCTGCGAGTTAAAGATCTAATCGATTAGCCGTGTCCCGATTACGGACAATTTGAGCCTCTGGAACTTGGAAGTATTCGAAATCTCAACACTAAAACTAATGAATTAATTTGAGGGTTTTATGACTTAATAATTTGGGAATGAGATATTGGTTGGCGGAACCATCTCAATAATTACCAACAATTTGTAGTAATTTGCAAGCAAGTCCACTTTGTAGTAGGAGAAAATTTGCTTTTAGCAAAATGATGAAACTTAGAGCTCCACAGCCAAAATGCATATAGTGGTAGTAAGCTTATTATTGTTATTCTCTTCATGACTTGCCGACTTATTCAAAAGCTGACCTACATGGCTGCAACGTCTTATGTTGCGAGGTATATTCGATCGGAGTGAGGCTACGCTCGCGCTTAGCGATTGCCCTTTGGAGTCGGATGGACTCGCTTTACTTGACGCTCCAAGCATTAGTAGTTTATTTCTCATGAGTTGGCCTTGAGCGAATTTATTCTCTTGTAATAAAGACTCTATATGAGAATCGTGTAATAAAATTCAGGTGTGATTGAACTTTGATTACTTTATCGATGTACTGTGAGTACCAAAGATGATCTTGGGATGGTACGCATACGTAGATTTGACCGATTTTGGGTCGGTCGCTCTGAGAGATGGTATCGAGCATCGCTAACCGTAGGATCGTAACCCCTAGGATCGGAAAGCCATAGGAAGAGACCATTTATTTTTATCCTCATCATTCCGTAATTCTCCCCTGTTCATTTCTAACTCCTCTCCGATTTTCAACATTCTAGATGGCCGTCGAGTTCACCCCAGTTTTGTTACCGGAGTTTTGCCAGCCCGATGAGACGATGCCCTTCGGCAGGAAGCTGGTCCAGATGGTGAAGAAGCTGAAGATTGCTCTACCCTCGATCACCGGGAAGCCAACCAATGCACTTCCGACGGACACCCGCTGCAGGATTGAAGTGCATATCCCAGGGAGAACCTTCGGAGGACACACGGAGCCTATTGACTTTGAGTTCACCGAGTTCAACTGGATCATCGGAAGGGACGTGGCGATCGATCGAGCACTTGGACATCTCTGAGAGGAGTACAGGGCCGAGCTCGATCCCTCAGACCTCGCCATGGTTTCTCGCAGGGCAAGGAATGGAGATATCATCCGTACCGTTGATGACGACTCCACTCTCTCTTACATCCAGGACTTGGAGTGTCTCCTCGGAAACGGGAGATTCGGACTCGCCATAACTCAAGACACACTGGAAGCTTTTGTTCCGTGAACTGAATCGAGGAGAAGGCACGCGCAGACTTCCTTAACCATGAGGAAGAAGTCGCAGACTTTATGGAGACAGTCGACGACCTGAAGATGAAGCTTGCCGCGATAGAGGAAAAGATGGACTTGGGAGAGGACCTTTTTTCGAGTGGAGATGAAGGACCCCTCGTGAGTAATGATCAGGACTATGAAGGGAGTTCCACTGAAGGAAGTCACAAGAGGAGGCGCCACAAAAGAGGACGCAAGGATTATTGATGAAGACTTTTTAGTCGACCACCATGTTATTTTTTTCCTTTTCATCGATCGGTTAGGCCGATATTTTCCTTCGATTAGTCATGAGCTTTTGTAATCGAGTTTGAACCATGTTTGAGTGGAATGAATAAATGATTGGTGTGTTTATGATTGTGCATTCATATGGGTAGTGTTATTTCTCATAGACCATTGTTCTATTCTAATTTTCTCATCCACTCCAAAACACCAGATGCCTCCGAGACGTGACACTGGTTTTCCGCCGGAGCTCACCCAGCTGCTCCAGCAGCAGAATGCCCTTATGCAGCTACTCATCCAGAATCAGAACAACAACGCCAACAATCCACCGCCACCACCCCCTGTGGACAACTTGACTCGATTTCTGAGTCTGAATCCGCCAGTGTTCTCTAGTAGCACTGAGCCGATTGTGGCTGATGATTGGCTCCGCAAAGTCGGAAGAGAGCTAATCACTGTGGGATGCACTGATGCAGAGAAGGTGCGCTTTGCCGCGCATCAACTTGATGGACCTGCAGCTTCTTGATGGGAGAACTACACCGCCACCTATCCCATTGGTGCCATCACATGGGATCAATTCCAGCAGGCCTTCCGCACCGCTCATGTCTCAGCTGGAGCCATGAGTCTGAAGAAGCATGAGTTCCGCAACTTACGCCAGGGAACCGTCTCGTGGCACAAGACGTGGATGAATTCGCAAGCTAGCTCGCTATGCCCCGGATGATGTGGCCACGAGATGCCGCAAAGGGAGAAATTTCTAGAGGACTCAATGACGAGCTGAGTATGCAGCTTATTGTGGCTACCTTCAACAACTACCGGAGCTGGTAGACAAGGCCACCATACTTGAAGGCAAGCAGCAGAAGATTGAAAGCATAGCGGAAGTACAGCCGGGGAAGCACAACTCGGGAGCTCGTGCAAGCCCGTTATGCACCATACTCGGGAGGGCACACCCATCATAACCATGGAGGTCATAACCATGGAGGAAATGGGAACAACCGCAGCCAGGACAACAAGTCGAGGCCATGGCAATGGCAATGGAAACGGTAATGGCAATCAGCACCGTTCTGCCCGGCTCAAAGGATCTGAGCCACATCACCGCTTCAAGTGCCGAAGACAGGCACTACGCCACCGACTGCCCGGAGGCCAAGCAGAGGAATGGAAACGGCAATGGAGGCTCAGCGAAGAAGCCCAATCCGTTCCTCGTGCTCGGGTGAACCACATCGACGTGGAGGACGTCTATGATCAGCCAGACCATTGTGGTTGGTAAGTTTTATTGAATTCACGTTCAGTATTGGTACTCTTTGATTCTGGTGCAACGCATTCATTCATATCAAGGGTAGTTGTGGAAAAGTACGGGTTGCCCACTAAAACCCTTAAAAGCCCCTTCGCGTCGGTTCCACGGAGGAGAAATGATGGCAGGTTTAGGCTGTCATGCAACCCTCAACATCGGGAACCATAAATTTCCCAGACCTCATAGTTTTGGAAACCCGGACCTTGGATGTAATCCTAGGCATGGATTGGTTGACAAAGTTCAAGGAAACATAGATCGTGCTCAAGAAGTCTATTCTGCTCACCACCGGGCGAGAAAAGGATCAAGTATGTAGCCAGCACAGCCAGATGAAGAATCGGTGAATTCCCTCATGGGAGTTGTTCAGAGGAAGTGCCGATGGTGCAAGACTTTCCGATGTATTTCGGAGGAATTACCAGAATGCCACCGGACAGGACATTGAATTCCTGATTGAGTTATTGCCCGGCACAGCCCCAATACCAAGAGACCTTATCGGATGCCACCGAATGAGTTGAAAGAGATCAAGGATCAAATTAATGAGTTATTGTAGAAAGGATATATTCGGCCAAGCTCATCACCTTGGGGAGCCCCAGTTCTTTTGGTAGAGAAGAAGGATGGAAGCTTGAGGATGGTTGTGGATTATCGTGCGTTGAACGAAGTAACCATCAAGAACAAGTACCCTCTGCCGATGATTAATGACTTGTTTGATCAGCTAGTAGGAGCCAAGGTATTCTCTAAGATCGATCTTCGATCAGGGTATCATCAGTTGAAGATCCGTGAAAAGGATATATCCAAAACAGCATTCACCACCAGGTATGGTTTATATGAGTATACCGTCATGTCATTTGGATTGACTAATGCTCCTGCGTACTTCATGAATTTGATGAACAAGGTATTTATGGAATATCTGGACAAATTTGTCGTGGTGTTCATCGATGATATATTGATTTTCTCCAAGAGCGAGGAAGAGCATAAGGAACATTTGCGTCTAGTTCTGGAGAAACTTCGAGAACATCAGTTGTATGCCAAGTTCAGCAAATGTGAATTTTGGCTGAAGGAAGTTGGATTCCTCGGACATGTTATTTCAGGAGAAGGAATAGCAGTTGATCCCGCCAAGGTTGAATCACCACCGATTGGCGCCACCCACCTCGATCCAAGGAGATCCGCAGTTTTCTCGGACTCGCAGGATATTATCGGAGGTTCATTGAGAACTTCTCGAAGATTGCCAAGCCCATGACCGAGCTGTTGAAGAAGGAAGCCAAGTATGTTTGGACCGAGGAATGTGAAGCCAGTTTTCAGAATTGAAGAAACGGTTGGTCACAGCCCGTGTTGATTTTGCGGACATACACAAGGAATACCAGGTTTATTGTGACGCTTCTCGTCAAGGACTCGGAGGAGTACTCATGCAGGAAGGAAAAGTTGTAGCTTATGCCTCCGGACAGCTCGACCTCATGAGATGAATTATGCCACACATGATTTGGAGTTAGCAGCCGTAGTGCATGCACTCAAGACTGAGACATTTCCTCCTCGGAAACCGTTGTGATGTTTACACAGATCACAAGAGCTTGAAGTATATTTTCACGCAGAAGGAATTGAACCTCAGGTAGAGGAGATGGCTAGAGTTAATAAAGGACTATGACATGAGACTGCATTACCACCCAGGTAAAGCTAATGTTATAGCAGATGCTTTGAGCCGTAAGAGTTATGTGAATACTCTTACAGCAGGAGGATTACCCCAGGAGTTAGTCGATGACCTCAGAGATCTCCGACTGGAGATAGTTCCGAGAGGATTTGTTGCAACTCTGGAAGTACATTCCACTTTGGCCGAAAGGATTCGTGAAGCCCAGAAGTCGGACAAGGAAATTGATGAGATAAAGCAAAAGATGGATGAAGGAAAAGCTAAAGGATTCCGTAAGGATGAACACGAAACTATATGGTTCGAGGATCGTATTTATGTACCCAATGATCCCGAACTCAGGAAGCTAATTCTTCAGGAGGCTCATGATTCACCGTACTCGATTCACCCCGGCAACAGTGGACTGGTATGAAGAAGGATATTGCCGAGTACGTAGCAGTATGCGATGTTTGTCAACGTGTAAAGGCAGAACATCAGAAGCCAGCAGGGTTACTTCAACCTTTGCTGATTCCCGATTAGAAATGGGAGAAACTTGGAATGGATTTCATCACAGGATTACCCAGGACCCGTTCAGGTTATGATTCTATCTGGGTAGTGGTTGATCGTTTGACCAAGGTAGCTCACTTCATTCCCGTGAAGACTACCTATACCAGTGCTAAGTTGGCCAAGATATACATGACCAGGATCGTATGTCTGCATGGAGTTTTGAGGAAAATCGTGTCAGATAGAGGAACGCAGTTTACCTCAAAGTTTTGGAAGCAGTTGCATGAAACTTTGGGTAGAAGGCTGGAATTCAAGACAGCTTTTCATCCGCAGCAGATGGATGACCGAGAGAGTCAACCAGATTACGGAGGACATGTTGAGAGCTTGTGTGCTAGACTATGGGTCTAGCTGGGATGATAATTTGCCATACGCAGAGTTCTCATACAACAACAGTTATCAATCCAGTTTGAAGATGGCCCCTTTCGAAGCTCTATACGGAAGGAGGTGCAGAACACCATTATTGTGGGATAGTGTTGGAGATTGATCACTTTTCGGTTCCGACCTTATCAGGGATTCCGAAGAGAAAGTCAAGCTGATTCGAGACAGACTCAAGATAGCACAGTCGAGACAGAAGAGTTATGCCGACAGTAAGCGCAAGGAAGTGACTTACGAAGCGGGAGACCGAGCATACCTTCGTGTGTCTCCACTTCGTGGAATCAAGAGGTTTGGTGTCAAAGGAAAGTTAGCACCCCGATTCATTGGCCCCTACAAAATCCTCGAACGTCGTGGAGAAGTTGCTTACAAATTGGAATTGCGGAAGGATTGTCCGAGTTCATGATGTCTTCCATGTTTCTCACCAAGAAGTGTCATGCCGACATGGCCGATGTTCCGTTGAGAGACACACGGTGCCCCTAGAGGCCATACAGCTTGCGGTGATCGACCTACAAGGAGAAACCCGTCCGATTCTCGAGATGCGAGCGAGTCACCCGCAGCAAGGTCATCAAGTTTTGCAAGGTGTTGTGGAGTCACCACACCAAGGAAGAAGCCACACAGGGAGCGCCAAGAAGACCTTCTTCGAGATCACCCGCACCTATTGCTAGCCAACCCGAATCTCGAGGGCTAGATTCATCTTAAGGTGGGTAGGTTTGTAACATCCCAAATTTCCTATTTGGAATGTTTTACAATTATAGCTAAGCATCCTATGCATCCTGTTTGAATTTGAATGCCATTTAAGCCCTCGCCCACACCCCATTCCCCCCTAGCCCCTCATGGACCCCTCTTCCTCTCACCCACGCATGGGAGACCCGAGTCCCCGCCGCCGCCATTTTCATCACCGTCGCCGCCCTAGCCACTCCCAAACCCCACCGACTCCACCAGACGCCTCCCCGACCTCGTCCGCACCCGGTCGGCCACTCCGTCGACCTCCCCGACGACCGGAGCCACCAGCGCACTCATCACCGCCGCCGCCGCCGCCGTCGAGCGCCGGTAAGTCACCGGAGACCCCCTCCCCCGTCCGATGCACGATCTACGGCTAGGATTAGATCACCCCCGAAGGGGTATTTCTTTTAAATAAAACCGGACCGGCCCGGTTCGTTTACGGTTTATTTTCATTAGGGTTTTTATTTATTAGCCCGGCCCGACTAGTTTAACCCTAGGCCCCTTTTAGGTTATATTACGCTCGATTACGCTTTAGGCCCATTAGGCCCTTTTTCTTTTAATTTCATTTTCTGTTTTAACAGAATAGTTCCTGTTTTGAAAAATTCATATCTTTTATTCTGTTTAATATTTTTAGGTGATTCTTTTTTTGTTGGTTTGCAAATTTTCTATAGTTTCTGTAGAATATATATTTAGCTATGTTAAAATTAATTAAAATTGCTTTAATTTAGTTTTAGTCAGAATAGTAAATCTGCTATAACTTGAGTTAGAAAAATTATTTTGGATGATTCTTTTGTCCCAACTTTATTTTGACATTGCGAAACCATAGAAACTAATTTTGGTATTTTAGGATTAATAAAAAAGTAGTTTTAAACAGAATCTTGTTAATCCTAATTAATTAACTAGCTACTGTTTTCCTATTATTTTAATTAGTAAATAAATTTATTTTTAACATGTGATTGATTATTCTAGGATAGTTTCTGTCACTTTATAGGATGAACTTTTATTTATAGTAAATAAAAGTTTTATTTTATTTTCTTAATAGAAATTGGATTAGGCCTAATAGGAGTTTCATAATAGATTTTAATTAATTCTTTTTGCTCCTAGTTGCTTAATGAAATCTTTTACATTTAAGTTAACCTAAAACCATGTTTAGGTTATGTTGAGAAATTTTTTGTTATATAAAACTACTTTTAGTTGTTGTTTAAAGTAGGAAAACTTTGAGTTGGTTTTCTTTGAGTTTTCCCTTTGGGTTTTGCTTTGTTGGTTTTTGTGTGTTACTTTGTTATGCTATTGTGTTATGTGATCCTATTGCTATATGCTTATTGTGAATTGTTTGTCTCGGTACAGTTTCCGGTCTAAGCTTGCTACTCTGAATCTTTAGCTTACGAGGATCATCAAGAAGGCAAGTTTTGATCATGTTATTTTCTATACCTATGTTTTTATGCATTAGAATTGTCACCACCCCACCATGCATGCAGAGTTGAAATTTTGAAGTTATTAATCTTGAGTAGTATCATGTGGTAGGATGAACCAATCCCTTGTTACCATGACCCGGACTAAGTAGTTTTACTTTGCTATGCTCAGAGGCGGGTTATGGTTGAGTGAAATTCATAAGCAAGATGTGAGAGTCAATGATGATGACAACCCCATGAACTACAAGAATCAAGATGGACTTGAATTCACTCTTCGGGTGGAGGATTTGGTTGACGGCACCTGGAGAACCCAAGTGGTTGGCGGGATGCATGGAGAAGTGCCATGACATCTTGCGGAAAGCTTCACCCAGCCACGAAGAGAAGGATGGATGCCCCATGACCGAAGCTTACTGCAGCCGCAAGCCATTATGGGCTCGGCTGGGTTAACCTTAGTAGTGACGCTGGCTGGATGGTACTACGAGATGTAGAAGAACGGTAGGATTGGATGGGTACCGCAGAGCTGTAAGAACTCTTTGGAAGACCTGTTTCATTAGTCCGTCTTCAAACACCATGAAGTGCGAAGACTTAAAAGGAGGAATGATTCTTGCGGGAAAGTCGCAAACCTCTGCAGAGTTAAAGATCTAATCGATTAGCCATGTCCCGATTACGGACAATTTGAGCCTCTGGAACTTGGAAGTATTCGGAAATCTCAACACTAAAACTAATGAATTAATTTGAGGGGTTTTATGACTTAATAATTTGGGAATGAGATATTGGTTGGCGGAACCATCTCAATAATTACCAACAATTTGTAGTAATTTGCAAGCAAGTCCACTGTAGTAGGAGAAAATTTGCTTTTCGCAAAATGATGAAACTTAGAGCTCCACAGCCAAAATGCATATAGTGGTAGTAAGCTTATTATTGTTATTCTCTTCATGACTTGCCACTTATTCAAAAGCTGACCTACATGGCTGCAACGCCTTATGTTGCGGGTATATTCCGATCGGGAGTGAGGCTACGCTCGCGCTTGGCGATTGCCCTTTGGAGTCGGATGGACTCGCTTTACTTCGACGCTCAAGCATTAGTAGTTTATTTCTCATGAGTTGGCCTTGAGCGAATTTATTCTCTTGTAATAAAGACTCTATATGAGAATCGTGTAATAAAATTCAGGTGTGATTGAACTTTGATTACTTTATCGATGTCTTGTGAGTACCAAAGATGATCTTGGGATGGTATGCATACGTAGATTTGACCAATTTTGGGTCAGGTCGCTACAATCAGGATAATTTTGTGCATGGCAGGTGGACCAGGATGGTCGACGTCCCACATGTCGGTGAATGAAAGTATTCTTTCCGATATAGTGGACGAGCAACGAGTATTTCTTGTTTATTTTTTATGAAAGCTATTGTCTCCACTGTTACGACGGAGGAGTGTGAAACACGGCAGCCTGGTGAACTTGGCATGTGCACCACTCCCTCCTTCCTCATGTAATACTACCATAGTGTTTACTATAAGGTTCGCTATAAGGTTACAACTTTTTCTCACTTTTCTCTCTATCTATTTCCTCTCAAATGTTTTTTACCTTTCTTTTTATAGACACAATTGTTTTTATGCCTCTTTTTTTTAAAATTAGTTTTTTTATACCTAGGAGCACGTGTAGAGATGGGCTCCTGCAGATCCCACTCCTTGACTTTGTCAATGCCTCTCTCTCCTCCACATAAGCGGGCTTAGGGCATGTACAATGGTTCTATTGTAGGGATGCCACATAGGATAAATGATGAGGTGGAGGAAAGAGAAATCATAAGAAAAGGCTTGTCTTCTCTTATTTAAGAGAAGACAAGAGATGATCTCTTAGCACAATATGTTTCACCATGTTTTTAGGAATAACTAATTACTGAAGATAAGGCTAAGAGATGATCCATGTACACATGTTTTTTTGTCATCTCTAAATTACATGCAAGACTTATGATAAGACTATCTTCTCAACCATTGTACATGCCCTTATAGCCCAGAATTTTACTAGTACTACTTGCTATGAATGCGGGCAGCTGGCGTCTGAGGGGGGAGCGCGCGCGGGGAGGTGGTGGGGTGGGGTGGTTATGGTGAGCCAGGGCGGTCAGAAGCGGGCTTGGAAGTGTTGGGGAACGTAGTAATTTCAAAAAAATTCCTACGCACACGCAAGATCATGGTGATGCATAGCAACGAGAGGGGAGAGTGTTGTCTACGTACCCTCGTAGACCGTAAGCGGAAGCGTTATATCAACGCGGTTGATGTAGTCGTACGTCTTCACGATTGACCGATCCAAGTACCGAAAGCACGGCACCTCCGAGTTCTGCACACATTCAGCTCAGTGACGTCCTCGCCTTCTCGATCCAGCAAGAGGGGCGAAGTAGTAGATGAGTTCCGGCAGCACGACGGCGTGGTGATGGTGTTGGTGAAGAACAATCTTTGCAGGGCTTCGCCTAAGCACTACGAAAACTATGACGGAGGATAAACTAGAGGAGACGGGGTTGCCGACACACGGCTTGGTGTTTCTTGATGTGTCTTTGGTGCTAGCCCTACCCCTCTATTTATATGTTGAGCCCTAGGGTCGAAACTTGGAGTAAAAGCCTCCTCAAAGTCGGTTTCACCCGAAAGGCAAGAGTCCTTCTCGGACTCCAGGGCTAGACGCCAGGGTTCCCGGCGTCTACCCCCTAGACGCCAGGGTTCCTTGCGTCTAGCCTCTAGTCTCTGCAAAACTTCCTTTTGCACCTTCCAAAAGCCTCGTGGGCTTTCCCCTTTGGCCCAGATAAAGTGTTCTCGTGCCCAAACATTTCGGGAAACATCCGGAACCCCTTCTGGTGAATTCCGGAACCCTTCCGGAGATCAAACACTACTATCCACATATCAATGTTTACTTCCGGACCATTCCGGAGTTCCTCGTCATATCCGTGATCTCATCCGAAACTCCGAACAACATTCGTTCACCAACATACATAACTCATAGTACTATATCGTCAACGAACGCGTGCGGACCCTATGGGTTCGAGAACTATGTAGACATGACCGATACACCTCTCTTGTCAACAACCAATAGCGGGACCTGGATGCCCATATTGGCTCCTACATATTCTACGAAGATTTTTATCAGTCACACCGCATAACAACATATGTTGTTCCCTTTGTCATCGGTATGTTACTTGCCCGAGATTCGATCGTCGGTATCTCAATACCTAGTTCAATCTCGTTACTGGCAAGTCTCTTTACTCCTTCCGTATTACATCATCCCGCAACTAACTCATTAGTTGCAATGCTTGCAAGGCTTTAAGTGATGTGCATTACCGAGAGGGCCCAGAGATACCTCTCCGACAATCGGAGTGACAAATCCTAATCTCGAAATACGCCAACCCAACAAGTACCTTTGGAGACACCTGTAGAGCACCTTTATAATCATCCGGTTACATTGTGACGTTTGGTAGCACACAAAGTGTTCCTTCGATAAACGGGAGTTGCATAATCTCATAGTCATAGGAACATGTATAAGTCATGAAGAAAGCAATAGCAGAATACCAAACGATCAAGTTCTAAGCTAACGGAATGGGTCAAGTCAATCACATCATTCTCCTAATGATGTGATCCCGTTACTCAAATGACAACTCATGTCCATGGCTAGGAAACTCAACCATCTTCGATTAACGAGCTAGTCAAGTAGAGGCATACTAGTGACACTATGTTTGTCTATGTATTCACACATGTACTAAGTTTCCGGTTAATACAATTCTAGCATGAATAATAAACATTTATCATGATATAAGGAAATAAATAATAACTTTATTATTGCCTCTAGGGTATATTTCCTTCAGTCTCCCACTTCCACTAGAGTCAATAATCTAGTTCACATCACCATGTGATTTAACACCAATAGTTCACATCACCATGTGATTAACACCCATTGTTCACATCTCATGTGACTAACACCCAAAGGGTTTGCTAGAGCCATTAATCTAGTTCAGATCACTATGTGATTAACACCCAAAGAGTACTAAGGTGTGATCATGTTTTGCTTGTGAGAGAAGTTTAGTCAACGGGTCTACCACAATCAGATCCGTATGTATTTTGCAAATTCTGTGTCTACAATGCTCTGCATGGAGCTACTCTAGTTAACAGCTCCCACTTTCAATATGTATCCAGATTGAGACTTAGAGTTATCTGGCTCAGTGTCAAAACTTTTTATCGACGTAACCCTTTACGACGAACTTTTTGACACCTCCATAATCGAGAAACATATCCTTATTCCACTTAGGATAATTTTGACCACTGTACAGTGATCTACTCCTAGATCACTATTGTACTCCCTTGCTAAACACAGTGTAGGGTATACAATAGATCTGGTACATAGCATGGCATATTTTATAGAACCTATGGCTGAGGCATAGGGAATGACTTTCATTCTCTTTCTATCTTCTGCCGTGGTCGGGCTTTGAGTCTTACTCAATTTCACACCTTGTAACACAGGCAAGAACTCTTTCTTTGACTATTCCATTTTGAACTACTTCAAAATCTTGTCAAGGTATGTACTCATTGAAAAAACTTATGAAATGTTTTGATCTATCTCTATAGATCTTGATGCTCAATATGTAAGCAGCTTCACCGAGGTCTTTCTTTGAAAAACTCCTTTCAAACACTCCTTTATGCTTTGCAGAATAATTCTACATTATTTCCGATCAAAAATATGTCATTCACATATACTTATCAGAAATGGTGTAGTGCTCCCACTCACTTTCTTGTAAATACGGGCTTCACCGCAAGTCTGTATAAAACTATATGCTTTGATCAACTCATCAAAGCGTATATTCCAACTCTGAGATGCTTGCACCAGTCCATAGATGGATCGCTGGAGCTTGCACATTTTGTTAACACCTTTAGGATCGACAAAACCTTCTGGTTGCATCATATACAACTCTTCTTTAATAAATCCATTAAAGAATGCAGTTTTGTTTATCCATTTGCCAGATTTCATAAAATGCGGTAATTGCTAACATGATTTGGACAGACTTAAGCATAGATACGAGTGAGAAACTCTCATCGTAGTCAACACCTTGAACTTGTCGAAAACCTTTTTGTGACAATTCTAGCTTTGTAGATAGTAATACTACTATCAGCGTCCGTCTTCCTCTTGAAGATCCATTTAATCTCAATGGCTCGCCGATCATCGGGCAAGTCAATCAAAGTCCATACTTTGTTCTCAGACATGGATCTCGTCTCAGATTTCATGGCCTCAAGCCATTTCGCGGAATCTGGGCTCATCATCGCTTCCTCATAGTTTGTAGGTTCGTCATGGTCAAGTAACATGACCTCCAGAACAGGATTACCGTACCACTCTGGTGCGGATCTCACTCTAGTTGACCTACGAGGTTCGGTAGTAACTTGATCTGAAGTTACATGATCATCATCATTAGCTTCCTCACGAACTGGTGTAGGAGTCACAGGAACAAATTTCTGTGATGAACTACTTTCCAATAAGGGAGCAGGTACAGTTACCTTGTCAAGTTCTACTTTCCTCCCACTCACTTCTTTCGAGAGGAACTCCTTCTCTAGAAAGGAAACATTCTTAGCAACGAATGTCTTGCCTTCGGATCTGTGATAGAAGGTGTACCCAACTGTCTCCTTTGGGTATCCTATGAAGGCGCATTTCTCCGATTTGGGTTTGAGCTTATCAGGTTGAAGCCTTTTCACATAAGTATTGCAGCCCCAAACTTTAAGAAACGACAACTTTGGTTTCTGGCCAAACCACAGTTCATATTGTGTCGTCTCAACGGATTTATATGGTGCCCTATTTAACGTGAATGCAGCTGTCTCTAATGCATAGCCCCAAAACGATAGTGGTAAATCGGTAAGAGACATCATAGATTGCACCATATCTAATAAAGTACGGTTACGATGTTCGGACACACCATTACGCTGTGGTGTTCCAGGTGGCGTGAGTTGCGAAACTATTCTGCATTGTTCCAAATGAAGACCAAACTCGTAACTCAAATATTCTCCTCCACGATCAGATCATAGAAACTTTATTTTCTTGTTACGATGATTTTCCACTTCACTCTGAAATTATATGAACTTTTAAAATGTTTCAGACTTATGTTTCATCAGGTAGATATACCCATATCTGCTCAAATCATCTGTGAAGGTCAGAAAATAACGATACCCGCTGCGAGCCTCAATATTCATCGGACCACATACATCAGTATGTATGATTTCCAACAAATCTGTTGCTCGCTCCATTGTTCCGGAGAATGGTGTTTTAGTCATCTTGCCCATGAGGCATGGTTCTCAAGCATCAAGTGATTCATAATCAAGTGATTCAAAAAGCCCATCAGCATGGAGTTTCTTCATGCGCTTTACACCAATATGACCTAAACGGCAGTGCCACAAATAATTTGCACTATCATTATTAACTTTGCATCTTTTGGCTTCAATGTTATGAATATGTGTATCACTACGATCGAGATCCAACAAACCATTTTATTGGGTGTATGACCATAGAAGGTTTTATTCATGTAAACAGAACAGCAATTATTCTCTTATTTAAATGAATAACCGTATTGCAACAAACATGATCAAATCATATTCATGCTCAACGCAAACACCAAATAACACTTATTTAGTTTCAACACTAATCCCGAAACTATAGGGAGTGTGCGACGATGATTGATACGTCTCCAACGTATCTATAATTTTTGATTGCTCCATGCTATATTATCTACTGTTTTGGACTATATTGGGCTTTATTTTCCACTTTTATATTACTTTTGGGACTAACCTATTAACCGGAGGCTCAGCCCAGAATTGCTGTTTTTTGCCTATTTCAGTGTTTCGAAGAAACGGAATATCAAACGGAGTCCAAACGGAATGAAACCTTCGGGAACGTGATTTTCTCAACAGATATGATCCAGGAGACTTGGACCCTCCGTCAAGAAAGGAGGGAGGCGGCCACGAGGGTGGAGGACGCCCCCCTAGGGCGCGCCCCCTCCCTCGTGGGCCCCCCTTTGCTCCGCCGACGTACTCCTTCCTCCTATATATACCTATGTACCCCCAAACGATCAGATACGGAGCCAAAAACCTAATTCCACCGCCGCAACCTTCTGTACCCACGAGATCCCATCTTGGGGCCTGTTCCGGAGCTCTGCCGAAAGGGGAATCCACCATGGAGGGCTTCTACATCATCATCATAGCCCCTCCGATGAAGTGTGAGTAGTTTACCTCAGACCTTCGGGTCCATAGTTAGTAGCTAGATGACTTCTTCTCTCTTTTTGGATCTCAATACAATGTTCTCCCCCTCTCTCGTGGAGATCTATTCGATGTAATCTTCTTTTTGCGGTGTGTTTGTTGAGACCGATGAATTGTGGGTTTATGATCAAGTCTATCTATGAACAATATTTGAATCTTCTCTGAATTCTTTTATGTATGATTGGTTATCTTTGCAAGTCTCTTCGAATTATCAGTTTGGTTTGGCCTACTAGATTGGTTTTTCTTGCAATGGGAGAAGTGCTTACCTTTGGGTTCAATCTTGCGGTGTCCTTTCCCAAAGGATGAGGGGCAGCAAGGCACGTATTGTATTGTTGCCATCGAGGATAACAAGATGGGGTATTTATCATATTGCATGAATTTATTCCTCTACATCATGTCATCTTGCTTAAGGCGTTACTTTGTTTTCTTAAACTTAATACTCTAGATGCATGCTGGATAGCGGTCGATGAGTGGAGTAATAGTAGTAGATGCAGGTAGGATTCGGTCTACTTATCTCGGACGTGATGCCCATATACATGTTCATACCTAGATATTCTCATAACTATGCTCAATTCTATCAATTGCTCAACAGTAATTTGTTCACCCACCGTAGAATACTTATGCTCTTGAGAGAAGCCACTAGTGAAATCTATGGCCCCCGGGTCTATTCTCATCATACCAATCTTCCATCACTTTATTATTGCTTTACTTTTTACTTTGCCTTTTATTTTACTTTGCATTATACCAAAAATACCAAAAATATTATCTATCATCTCTATCAGATCTCACTCTCGTAAGTGACCGTGAAGGGACTGACAACCCCTAATCGTGTTGGTTGCGTTGAGCTATTTGTTTTGCGTAGGTACGAGGGACTCGTGCGTAGCGTCCTACTGGATTGATACCTTGGTTCTCAAAAACAGAGGGAAATACTTACTCTACTCTGCTGCATCACGCTTTCCTCTTCAAGGAAATCCAACGCAGTGCTCAAGATGTAGCAGGAAGATTTGTGGCGCCGTTGCTGGGGAGGTTTACGCAAAAGTCAACATACCAAGTACCCATCACAATCCCTTATTTCTCGCATTACATTTTTTGCCATTTTCCTCTCGTTTTCCTCTCCCCCAGTTCACACTTGCCGTTTTATTCGCCCTCTCTTTTCCGTTTGCCTTTTTCTCGTTTACCTTTTGTTTGCTCGTGTGTTGGATTCCTTGTTTGTCGCGATGGCTCAAGATAATACCAAATTGTGTGACTTTACCAATACCAACAATAATGATTCCTTAGCACTCCGATTTCTCCTCTTACCAATACTGAATCTTGTGAAATCAATACTGCATTGTTGAATCTTGTTATGAAAGATCAATTCGCCGGCCTTCCTAGTGAAGATGCCGCTACTCATCTAAATAGCTTCGTTGATTTATGTGATATGCAAAAGAAGAAAGATGTCGATAATGATATTGTTAAATTGAAGCTATTTCCTTTTTCGCTTAGAGATCGTGCTAAAGCTTGGTTTTCGTCTTTGCCTAAAAATAGTATTGATTCTTGGAACAAGTGCAAAGATGCTTTTATCTCTATGTATTTTCCTCCCGCTAAGATCATCTCTCTTAGAAATGATATTATGAACTTTAAGCAACTTGATCATGACCATGTTGCACAAGCTTGGGAGAGAATGAAATTAATGATACGTAATTGCCCTACTCATGGTTTGAATTTGTGGATGATTATACAAAAAAATTATGTCGGATTGAATTTTGCTTCTAGAAATCTCTTAGATTCGGCCGCGGGAGGCACTTTTATGGAAATCACTTTAGGAGATGCTACTAAACTCCTAGATAATATTATGGTTAATTATTCTCAATGGCACACCGAAAGATCTACTAATAAAAAAGTGCATGCAATAGAAGAAATCAATGTTTTGAGTGGAAAGATGGATGAACTTATGAAATTATTTGCTACTAAGAGTGTTTCTTCTGATCCTAATGATATGCCTTTGTCTACTTTGATTGAGAATAATAATGAATCTATGGATGTGAATTTTGTTGGTAGGAATAATTTTGGTAACAACGCGTATAGAGGGAACTTTAATCCTAGGCCTTACCCTAGTAATCCTTCTAATAATTATGGAAATACCTACAACAACTCTTATGGAAATTATAATAAGATTCCCTCTGAATTTGAGACTAGTGTTAAAGAGTTTATGAATTCGCAAAAGAATTTCAATGTTTTGCTTGAAGAGAAATAGCTTAAAGTTGATGAATTGGTTAGGAACGTTGATAGAATTTCTGTTGATGTTGATTCTTTAAAGCTTAGATATATTCCTCCTAAGCATGATATCAATGAGTCTCTCAAAGCCATGAGAATTTCCATTGATGAGTGCAAGGAAAGAACCGCTAGGATGCGTGCTACGAAAGATGCCTTTATTAAAGCATGTTCTTCCAATTCCTATGAAAATCAAGATGAAGATCTAAAAGTTATTGATGTGTCCCCTATTAAATATTTGTTTTGCAATATGAATCTTGATGAAACTAAATATGATCCACCTTTACCTAGAAGGCGTTCCAAAAAATTCGGAGTTTTTAGATCTTGATGATGAAATTGATAAAAGTGGGATTGAAAAGAATAAAACCCTAGATGTTGCTAAACCCACCATATTGGATTTCAAGGAATTTAATTATGAGAGTTGCTCTTTAATTGATTGTATTTCCTTGTTGCAATCCGTGCTAAATTCTCCTCATGCTTATAGTCAAAATAAAGCCTTTACCAAACATATCGTTGATGCCTTGATGCAATCTTATGAAGAAAAACTTGAGTTGGAAGTTTCTATCCCTAGAAAACTTTATGATGAGAGGGAACCAACTATTTATATTAAGATTAAGGATCATGAGTTCTATGCTTTATGTGATTTGGGTGCTAGTGTTTCCACTATTCCCAAAACTTTGTGTGATTTGCTAGATTTTCGCGATTTTGATGATTGCTCTCTAAACTTGCACCTTGCGGATTCCACTATTAAGAAACCTATGGGAATAATTAATGATGTTCTTATTGTTGCAAATAGGTATTATGTGCCCGTAGATTTTATCGTTCTTGATATAGATTGCAATCCTTCTTGCCCTATTATTCTTGGTAGACCTTTCCTTAGAACGATTGTTGCAATTATTGATATGAAGGAAGGGGATATTATATTCCAATTTCCATTAAAGAAGGGAATGAAACACTTCCCTAGTAAGAAAATAAAATTTCCATATGAATCTAGATCTATCCTTGCTTTTATGCCTAGCTAGGGGCGTTAAACGATAGCGCTTGTTGGGAGGCAACCCAATTTTATTTTTAGTTTTTTTGATTTTTCTTCTGTCTAGGAATAAATAATCCATCTACCTTTATGTTTAGATGCGGTTTTATGTTTTAATTAGTGTTTGTGCCAAGTTAAACCTATAGGATCTTCTTGGATGATAGTTATTTGATCTTGCTGTAATTTCCAGAAACTTTCTGTCCATGAAAACAATTGTTAAAAATCACCAGAACGTGATAAAATACTGATTCCAATTGCTTCTGATCAATAAACAAATTTCCTAGGTCTTCCTATTTTGGCTGATTTTTTGGAGTTCCAGAAGTTTGCGTTAGTTACAGATTACTACAGACTGTTCTGTTTTTGACAGATTCTGTTTTTAGTGTGTTGTTTGCTTATTTTGATGAATCTATGGCTAGTAAAATAGTTTATAAACCATAGAGAAGTTGGAATATAGTAGGTTTAGCACCAATATAAAAAAGAATGAGTTCATTACAGTACCTTGAAGTGGTCTTTTGTTTTCTTTCGCTAACGAAGCTCACGAGATTTCTGTTGAGTTTTGTGTTGTGAAGTTTTCAAGTTTTGGGTGAAATCTTTTGATGGATTATGGAACAAGGAGTGGCAAGAGCCTAATATTGGGGATGCCCATGGCACCCCCAAGATAATCCAAGGACACCAAAAAGTTAAAGCTTGGGGATGCCCCCGGAAGGCATCCTCTATTTCGTCTACTTCCATCGGTAATTTTACTTGGAGGTATATTTTTATTCACCACATGATATGTGTTTTGCTTGGAGCGTCTTGTATGATTTGAGTCTTTGTTTTTTAGTTTACCACAATCATCGTTGCTGTACACACCTTTTGAGAGAGCCATACATGATTTGGAATTTGATAGAATACTCTATGTGCTTCACTTATATCTTTTGAGCTATATAGTTTTGCTCTAGTGCTTCACTTATATTTTTTAGAGCACGGTGGTGGATTTGTTTTAAAGAAACTATTGATCTCTCATGCTTCACTTGGATTATTTTGAGAGTCTTAAATAGCATGGTAATTTTCTTAATAATAATAATATCTTGGTATTCAAGATTTGTAAAACTTTCTTTTGAGTGCGTTGAATAATAAGAAAAGTTTGATGCTTGATAATTGTTTTGAGATACGAAGATGGTGATATTAGAGTCATGCTAGTTGAGTAGTTGTGAATTTGAGGAATACTTGTATTAAAGTTTGTGATTCCCGTAGCATGCACGTATGGTGAACCGTTATGTGATGAAGTCAGATTATGATTTATTTATTGATTGTCTTCCTTATGAGTGGTGGTCGGGGACGAGCGAAGATCTTTTCCTACCAATCTATCCCCCTAGGAGCATGCGCGTAATACTATGCTTGGATAACTTCTAGATTTTTGCAATAAGTATATGATTTCTTTATGACTAATGTTGAGTCCGTGGATTATACGCACTTTTCCCATCCTTCCACCATTGCTAGCCTCTCTAATACCGCACACTTTTCGCCGGTATCAGACACCCACCATATACCTTCCTCAAAACAGCCACCATACCTACCTATCATGGCATTTCCATAGCCATTCCGAGATATATTTCCATGCAACTTTCCACCGTTCCGTTTATTATGACACGCTCCATCATTGTCATATTTCTAGCATGATCATGTAGTTGACATCGTATTTGTGGCCAAGCCACCATTAATAGTTCTTTCATACATGTCACTCTTGATACATTGCATATCCCGGTACACCGCCGAAGGCATTCACATAGAGTCATATTTTGTTCTAAGTATTGAGTTGTAATTGTTGGGGTTGTAAGAAAATAAAAGTGTGATGATCATCATTTTTAAAGCATTGTCCCAAGTGAGGAAAGGATGATGGAGACCATGATTCCCCCACTAGTCGGGATGAGACTCCGGACGAAAAATAAAAAAATAAAATAAAAAAGAGGCCATAAAAAAAGAGAAAGGCCCAAACAAATAAAAAAAGAGAGAAGGGACAATGTTACTATCCTTTTACCACACTTGTGCTTCAAAGTAGCACCATGGTCTTCATGATAGAGAGTCTCTCATTTTGTCACTTTCATATACTAGTGGGAATTTTTCATTATAGAACCTGGCTTGTATATTCCAATGATGGGCTTCCTCAAAATGCCCTAGGTCTTCATGAGCAAGCGAGTTGGATGCACACCCACTTAGTTTCTTTTGTTGAGCTTTCATATACTTATAGCTCTACTGCATCCGTTGCATGGCAATCCCTACTCACTCACATTGATATCTATTGATGGGCATCTCCATAGCCCGTTGATACGCCTAGTTGATGTGAGACTATCTTCCGCTCTTTTTGTCTTCTCCACAACCACCATTCTATTCCACATATAGTGCTATATCCATGGCTCACGCTCATGTATTGCGTGAAGATTGAAAAAGTTTTGAAAATGTCAAAAGTATGAAACAATTGCTTGTCTTGTCATCGGGGTTGTGCATGATTTAAATACTTTGTGTGGTGAAGATAGAGCATAGCCAGACTATATGATTTTGTAGGGATAACTTTCTTTGGCCATGTTATTTTGAGAAGACATAATTGCTTTGTTAGTATGCTTGAAGTATTATTATTTTTATGTCAATATGAACTCTTGTCTTGAATCTTTCGGATCTGAATATTCATACCACAATTAAGAAGAATTACATTAAAATTATGCCAAATAGCACTCCGCATCAAAAATTCTCTTTTTATCATTTACCTACTCGAGGACGAGCAGGAATTAAGCTTGGGGATGCCTGATACGTCTCCAACGTATCTATAATTTTTGATTGCTCCATGCTATATTATCTACTGTTTTGGACTATATTGGGGTTTATTTTTTCACTTTTATATTACTTTTGGGACTGACCTATTAACCGGAGGACCAGCCCAGAATTGCTGTTTTTTTGCCTATTTCAGTGTTTCGAAGAAACGGAATATCAAATGGAGTCCAAACGGAATGAAACCTTCGGGAACGTGATTTTCTCAACAGATATGATCCAGGAGACTTGGACCCTCCGTCAAGAAAGGAGGGAGGCGGCCACGAGGGTGGAGGGCGCGCCCCCCTAGGGCGCGCCCCTTGCCTCTTGGGCCCCCTTTGCTCCACCGACGTACTCCTTCCTCCTATATATACCTACGTACCCCCAAACGATCAGATACGGAGCCAAAAACCTAATTCCATCGCCGCAACCTTCTGTGCCAACGAGATCCCATCTTGGGGCCTGTTTCGGAGCTCCGCCAGAAGGGGAATCCACCACGGAGGACTTCTACATCATCATCATAGCCCCTCCGATGAAGTGTGAGTAGTTTACCTCAGACCTTCGGGTCCATAGTTAGTAGCTAGATGGCTTCTTCTCTCTTTTTAGATCTCAATACAATGTTCTCCCCCTCTCTCGTGGAGATCTATTCTATGTGTTCTTCTTTTTGCGGTGTGTTTGTTGAGACCGATGAATTGTGGGTTTAGGATCAAGTCTATCTATGAACAATATTTGAATCTTCTCTGAATTCTTTTATGTATGATTGGTTATCTTTGCAAGTCTCTTAGAATTATCAGTTTGGTTTGGCCTACTAGATTGGTTTTTCTTGCAATGGGATAAGTTCTTAGCTTTGGGTTCAATCTTGCGGTGTCCTTTCCCAGTGACAGTAGGGGCAGCAAGGCAGGTATTGTATTGTTGCCATCGAGGATAACAAGATGGGGTATTTATCATATTGCATGAATTTATTCCTCTACATCATGTCATCTTGCTTAAGGCGTTACTCTATTTTCTTGAACTTAATACTCTAGATGCATGCTGGATAGCGGTCGATGAGTTGAGTAATAGTAGTAGATGCAGGCAGGAGTTGGTCTACTTGTCTCGAACGTGATGCCTATATACATGATCATACCTAGATATTCTCATAACTATGCTCAATTCTGTCAATTGCTCAACAATAATTTGTTCACCCACCGTAGAATACTTATGCTCTTGAGAGAAGCCACTAGTGAAATCTATGGCCCCCGGGTCTATTCTCATCATATCAATCTTCCATCACTTATTATTGCTTTACTTTTTACTTTGCCTTTTATTTTACTTTGCATCTTTATGCCAAAAATACCAAAAATATTATCTATCATCTCTATCAGATCTCACTCTCGTAAGTGACCCTGAAGGGATTGACAATCCCTAATCGCGTTTGTTGCGTTGAGCTATTTGTTTTGTGTAGGTACGAGGGACTCGCGCGTAGCCTCCTACTGGATTGATACCTTGGTTCTCAAAAACGGAGGGAAATACTTACTCTACTCTACTGCATCACCCTTTCCTCTTCAAGGAAATCCAACGCAGTGCTCAAGAGGTAGCAATGATCATATCAATCTTGGAACCAATTCCAACACACATCATCACTTCATCCTTAACTAGTCTCTGTTCATTCTGCAACTCCCGTTTCGAGTTACTAATCTTAGCAACAGAACTAGTATCAAATACTGAGGGGTTGCTATAAACACTAGTAAAGTACACATCAATAACATGTATATCAAATATAACTTTGTTCACTTTGCCATCCTTCTTATCCGCCAAATACTTGGGGCAGTTCCGCTTCGAGTGACTAGTCCCTTTGCAGTAGAAGCACTGAGTCTCAGGCTTAGGTCCAGACTTGGGCTTCTTCACTTGAGCAGCAACTTGCTTGCTGTTCTTCTTGAAGTTCCCCTTCTATCCCTTTGCCCTTTTCTTGAAACTAGTGGTCTTGTTAACCATCAACACTTGTTGCTCTTTCTTGATTTCTACCTTCGTCGATTTCAGCATCGCGAAGAGCTCGGGAATTACTTTCGTCACCCCTTGCATATTATAGTTCATCACGAAGTTCTAATAACTTTGTGATAGTGACTAGAGAATTCTGTCAATTACTATCTTATCTGAAAGATTAACTCCCACTTGATTCAAGCAATTGTAGTACCCAGAAAATCTGAGCACATGCTCACTGTTTGAGCTATTCTCCTCCATCTTGTAGGAAAAGTACTGTCAGAGGTCTCATACCTCTCGACACGGCCATGAGTATGAAATACCAATTTCAACTCTTGAAACATCTTATATGCTCTATGGCGTTCAAAACATTTTTGAAGTCCCGGTTCTAAGCCGTAAAGCATGGTGCACTTAACTATCAAGTAGTCATCATATCGAGCTTGCCAAATGTTCATAACGTCTGCATCTGCTCCTACAATCGGTCTGTCACCTAGCGGTGCATCAAGGACATAATTCTTCTGTGCAGCAATGAGGATAATCCTCAGATCACAGATCCAATCCGCATCATTGCTACTAACATCTTTCAACTTAGTTTTCTCTAAGAACATATCAAAAAATATAACAGGGGAGCTAAACGCGAGCTATTGATCTACAACATAGATATGCAAATACTATCAGGACTAAGTTCATGATAAATTAAAGTTCAATTAATCATATTACTTAAGAACTCCCACTTAGATAGACATCCCTCTAATCTTCTAAGTGATCACGTGATCCATATCAACTAAACCATGTCCGATCATCACGTGAGATGGAGTAGTTTAAATGGTGAACATCACTATGTTGATCATATCTACTATATGATTCACGCTCGACCTTTCGGTCTCAGTGTTCCGAGGCCATATCTATTATATGCTAGGCTCGTCAAGTTTAACCTGAGTATTCCGCGTGTGCAATAGTATTGCACCCGTTGTATTTGAACATAGAGACTATCACACCCGATCATCACGTGGTGTCTCAACACGAAGAACTTTCGCAACGGTGCATACTCAGGGAGAACACTTATACCTTGATAATTTAGTGAGAGATCATCTTATAATGCTACCGTCAATCAAAGCAAGATAAGATGCATAAAAGATAAACATCACATGCAATCAATATAAGTGATATGATATGGCCATCATCATCTTGTGCTTGTTATCTCCTTCTCCGAAGCACCGTCATGATCACCATCGTCACCGGCGCGACACCTTGATCTCTATCGTAGCATCGTTGTCGTCTCGCCAACTTATGCTTCTACGACTATCGCAACCGCTTAGTGGTAAAGTAAAGCATTGCAGGGCGATTGCATTGCATACAATAAAGCGACAACCATATGGCTCGTGCCAGTTGCCGATAACTCGGTTAAAAAACATGATCATCTCATACAATACAATTTATCATCATGTCTTGACCATATCACATCACAACATGCCCTGCAAAAACAAGTTAGACATCCTCTACTTTGTTGTTGCAAATTTTACGTGGCTGCTACGGGCTTAGCAAGAAACGTTCTTACCTACGCATCAAAACCACAACTATAGTTTGTCAAGTTGGTGCTGTTTTAACCTTCGCAAGGACCAGGCGTAGCCACACTCGGTTTAACTAAAGTTGGAGAAATTGACACCCGCCAGCCACCTGTGTGCAAAGCACGTCGGTAGAACTAGTCTCGCGTAAGCGTACGCGTAATGTCGGTCCGGGCCGCTTCATCCAACAATACCGCCGAACCAAAGTATGACATGCTGGTAAGAAGTATGACTTATATCGCCCACAACTCACTTTTGTTCTACTTGTGCATATGACATCTACGCATAAAACCTGGCTCGGATGCCACTGTTGGGGAACATAGTAATTTCAAAAAAATTCCTACGCACACGCAAGATCATGGTGATGCATAGCAAGGAGAGGGGAGAGTGTTGTCTACGTACCCTCGTAGACCATAAGCGGAAGCGTTATATCAACGCGGTTGATGTAGTCGTACATCTTCACGATCGACCGATCCAAGTACCGAAATCACGGCACCTCCGAGTTCTGCACACGTTTGGCTCGGTGACGTCCTCGCCTTCTCGATCCAGCAAGAGGGGCGAAGTAGTAGATGAGTTTCGGCAGCACGACGGTGATACGTCTCCAACGTATCTATAATTTTTGATTGCTCCATGCTACTTTATCTACTGTTTTAGGCAATATTGGGCTTTATTATCCACTTTTATATTATTTTTGGGACTAACCTATTAACCGGAGGCCCAGCCCAGATTTCTTGTTTTATGCCTATTTCAGTGTTTCGAGGAAAAGGAATATCAGACGGAGTCAAAACGGAACGAAATCAACTGGAGAAGTTATTTTTCGAAGGAAACCTACCTGGTGGACTTGGACCCCACGTCAGAAGATACGGGAGGTGCTCACGAGGGTGGGGGCGCCCCCCCCCCCCCGGGCGCCCCCTGCCTCGTGGGGCCCCCGTAGCTCCACCGATGTAATCCTTTCACCCATATATACCTACGCACCCTAAAACTTCCGTAACAGAGATTAGATTGGGAGTTCCGCCGCAAGCCTCCGAGAGCCACCAAAACCAATCGGACCCCTTTCCGCACCTCACGGGAGGGATCTGTGGCACCGACTTCAGACGGTCAAGCCTCGTGTATCCGTGCCATCCTCGGATCAAGATATCTTGCACACAAGACATCAATGTATATATCAAAGTGCAATCACATGTATAAATAACGAAATGATATATACCTCATAATACTCAGCGGAAACAATCAAACGGGTGTGGAGTCCCATCAACGCCATCGGCAGGTTGAGTGTAGACCGTAACCTGTATCGTAACTCTTACTCGTCGAGGAAATATCTCGCAACATGATACGTTGCAGCCGTGTAGGTCAAGACATTGAATGTACCGGCAAGATCACAATAAGAGAAAACAGATGATAAACTATACTATATGCAGATGGCTTTGTGGCTCAGATCTCGAGTTTTTGTTTTGCATAAAAGCTGGTTTTATTTACCCTACATCAAAGGAATAACTGAGTCTGTACTATGGAGTTTTCTATCATGACATGGTTCCGCCAACCGATGTCTCATAGCCCAAAATCATCATAAGTTGCCCACAATTAAGTTATCAATCCGTGTCGAGAGTTCCGAGATAGATCCAAGTCCAGATGCTCAAATTGTCCGTGAATCGGGACACGGCTAATCGATTAGGTTTTAACCCTCTGCAGAGGTTTGTACACTTTACCCGCAAGATTCGATCCTCTTTTCACGTTCTCGCACTTCGTGGTGTTTGAGAACAAGATGACCAAACATGGTCTTCCAAGAGTTCCTCGACCACTATCCGTACTCATCCCATCCTACCGTAGTTCTACATCTGCTAGCACCGCCCCAGCCAGAGTCACAACTAAGGTCAACCAAGCCAGAGCCCATAATGACTTGCGGTTGCACAGTAAGCTTCCGGCATGAAGTATTCTTCCGTCTCTTTGAGTCTGGGTGAAGCTTTCCGCAAGATGTCATGGCGCTTCTCCATGCATCCCGGCAACCACCGGTTTCTCCAGGTGCCGTCAACCGTCCTTCACCCAAGAGTGTATTGAATTCTTGTCTCGAGTCTTGAAGTCTTGAGGCCTTGAAAATGCAGTCCTTGCAGATTCCATCATGGAGTTGTCGCCATTGACGAGAGTCCTCCGTCTTCTCACCACTCTCGTGCACTCATACCAACCCCGTCTACTATAGCGTAGCATTAAAATAAATAACGTCCCGGGCTTGGTAACAGGGTGATGGGTTCCTACCTCATGCATACTACTCAACTACAAGGATTCAATATCACTACTGGAGGGTTGTTGCAAAGATGCCACTAAATGCAATAAAACATAGGTATGAAAGCATGGTCAAAGTGAACTTGCCTTGTTGACGATCTTCGAAAACTAGGGACTCGTGGTAGCAAGCTTCGCACTCCGGAAATTCTACCGAGGCAAAGAATAACCATAATAAGCACATAGCACATGATCATTTAACACAATAGCATAGTAACATAACACACCAAAACAAACGAATCAAAACCCAAAAGAAAACTCGAAGAAATCCAACTCAAAGTTTTCCTACTTCAAGCAACAACTAGAAATAGTTTTACATAACAAAAATTTTCTCAACATAACCTAATCATGGGTTTATGTTAACTTAACAGAAAAGAATGCATTAAGCAACTAGGAGCAAAAGAATCACCTTAAAAGTTATTGTAAAACTCCTATTAGGCCTAATTCAATTTCTATTAAGAAAAATAAAATAAAAGTTTTATTTATTATAAATAAAAGTTCATGCTCTAAAGTGACAGAAACTATCCTAGAATAATCAATCACATGTGAAAAATAAATTTATTTACTAATTAAAATAATAGGAAAACAGTAGCTAGCTAATTAATTAAGAATAACATGATTCTGATTAAAACTAATTTTTTTATTAATCCTAAAATACCCAAATTAATTCCTACGGTTAGGTAATGTCAAGACAAAGTTGGGACAAAAGAATCATATAAAAATAATTTTCCTAACTCATTTTATAACAGATTTACTATTCTGACTAAAATTGAAATAAAGCAATTATAAATAATTTTAACATAGCTAATTATATTTTCTACAGAAACTATAAGAAATTTCTAAACCAACAAAAAAAGAATCACTTAAAAATATTAAGTAAATTAAAAGTTATGAATTTTTCAAATCTGAAACTATTCTGTTAAAACAGAAAATGAAAATAAAAGAAAACGGGCTAACTGGGCCTAACTAACGCACTGCGCGTAATATAACTAAATGGGCCTAGGGTTAAACGAATCGGGCCGGTCTAATAATAAAACCTAACTAAAATTTAAACCGTAACTAAACCGGGCCGGACCGGGTTTTATAAAAAGAACATACCTCTTGGGGTTCTAATTTGGACCGTCTACGCGAGATCGGACGGAGGAGAGAAGCTCCGGCGGCTTACCGGTCGGCGGCGGCGGCGGAGGCTCGGGCGGCGATGGTTCCGCGACTCGGTGGTCGGGGCGCCATGGAGGTCTCCGGCGGGTGCAGCGCGGTGAGGGAGTCCGGGTGGGGTCAGGCGAGCTCGGGGTGGCCGGGTGGGTCGGGCGGCGGCAATGGCGGGCGGCGGCGCCTCGCTCAGCGAGGCCTTGCGGGAGAGGGAGAGGTCCGCGAGGGGAAATGGGGTGAGGGAGGGCTTTTATAGGGCGGGCGCGTGGCGCGGGAAGCGAATCGGGAGAGGATCGGTGGATCCCGAGATCACGGATCTCCGTGAGCGGCGCGCTCGTCTTGCGAGGGAGGGGAGAAGGAGGTGGGGCCCGCCTGTCGGGGGGAGAGGCGGCGCGGTGCGGTCGATCCGACCGACGCGGGAGAGTTTCGCCAGGGGGCGCGGCTGGCTCACTGGGCTGGCTCGGCCGTGCTATCGGGCCGGTTCGGTGGGCCCTGGCCAAGGTGAGGGGGCTGCCAGTCTTGGCTGGGCCATCGGCCTGGCTGGTGCCTGGGCATTTTTTTTCCTTTTTCTATTTTAATTCTTTTTGAAAAATAAAAACAGAGAGAAATATAAATATTTATATAAGACATATATATATCAAAATGATCAGGGGAATATTCCCTATCATTTGAACATTTTTCCAGGGGCAAAATCCAAAGTTTATAAAAAATCATTTTTTCCAAATTCAAATAAAATTCAAATTTGAATTCAAAACTTTTGGCATTGTTTTCCTCTGATATTTTTGGAGTGTCATGTTTACTCCTCTCATACTTTTGCTCAAGTATTTATCAGGCATAGTTTTTGAAATGATTCCCACTTGCCAAAGTTTGAATTTCAAATTCCAAAACTCAAAATCTTCTGAAACTCAAAATGGCACTTTCAAATGACTTTCAATTTGATACTTTTTAACTTCCAACTCATATTTCATATAATTGAAGAAGTCATTTTATCTTCCCTCATGAAAATCATTGAGTTGCATAAAGCTTTGAATTTGTAATATTCTCAAATGAAATTCAAATCTTTTCAAAACCCTTTTCATTCCAAATGGAAGAAGTCATGTCATCTTCACTGTAGGGTTTGGTGTTGGAATGAATTTGAATTCATTGAGATCCAAAAAGGCAAAGGGGAAAGTTTGGGAAAGTCATTTCATTCCCTCTCATTCAACTTTCAAAAGTTTTTTTTTTCAAATTCCACTCAGTTTCACTCAATCAATCAAACCAACAATCAGACAACAAGCATAGTTATTTATCTAATATAACATTCCAAAATTTAAAATTTTGGGATGTTACAGGATCCATCTCCGGTGGCCATCTTCATCATCCCAACGCTCTCCATGACGAGGCGGGAGTAGTTCACCCTCGGGGCTGAGGGTATGTACCAGTAGCTATGTGTTTGATCTCTCTCTCTCTCTCGTGTTCTTGATTTGGCACGATCTTGATGTATCGCGAGCTTTGCTATTATAGTTGGATCTTATGTTTCTTCTCCCCCTCTACTCTCTTGTAATGAATTGAGATTCCCCTTTGAAGTTATCTTATCGGATTGAGTCTTTTATGAGAACACTTGATGTATGTCTTGCCGTGTCTATCTGTGGTGACAATGGTATATCACGTGCCACTTGATGTATGTTTTGGTGACCAACTTGCGGGTTCCGCCCATGAGCCTATGCATAGGGGTTGGAACACGTTCTTGATTCTCCGGTAGAAACTTTGGGGCACTCTTTGAAGTACTTTTATGTTGGTTGGATAAATCTGAGATTGTGTGATGCATATCGTATAATCATGCCCACGGATACTTGAGGTGACAATGGAGTATCTAGGTGACATTAGGGTTTTGGTTGATTTGTGTCTTAAGGTGTTATTCTAGTACGAACTCTAGGGCTGTTTGTGACACTTATAGGAATAGCCCAACGGATTGATTGGAAAGAATAACTTTGAGGTGGTTTCGTACCCTACCATAATCTCTACGTTTGTTCTCCGCTATTAGTGGCTTTGGAGTGACTCTTTGTTGCATGTTGAGGGATAGTTATATGATCTATCTATGTTATTATTGTTGAGATAACTTGCACTAGTGAAAGTATGAACCCTAGGCCTTGTTTCCTATCATTGCAATACCGTTTACGCCCACTTTTACCACCTGTTACCTTGCTGTTTTTATTATTTCAGATTACAAAAACCTATATCTACCATCCATATTGCACTTGTATCACCATATCTTCGCCGAACTAGTGCACCTATACAATTTACCATTGTATTGGGTGTTGAGGGAGTCCTGGATTAGGGGGTGTCCGGATAGCCGGACTATAGCCTTTGGCCAGACTCCTGGACTATGAAGATACAAGATTGAAGACTTCGTCCCGTGTCCGGATGGGACTTTCCTTGGCGTGGAAGGCAAGCTTGGCGATACGGATATGTAGATCTCCTCCCATTGTAACCGACTCTGTGTAACCCTAGCCCTCTCCGGTGTCTATATAAACCAGAGGGTTTTAGTCCGTAGGACGAACAACAATCATACCATAGGCTAGCTTCTAGGGTTTGGCCTCTCTGATCTCGTGGTAGATCTACTCTTGTACTACCCATATCATCAATATTAATCAAGCAAGAGTAGGGTTTTACCTACATCGAGAGGGCCCGAACCTGGGTAAAAACACCGTGTCCCTTGTCTCCTGTTACCATCCGCCTAGACACACAGTTCGGGACCCCCTACCCGAGATCCGCCGGTTTTGACACCGACATTGGTGTTTTCATTGAGAGTTCCTCTGTGTCGTCGCCATCAGGAAGGATGCCTCATCCCGTCTTTAAAGACGGCACTATTGCTAAGGGAGCTTTGGCTATCGGCCAAACTCTTCGGCTAGGCGGTTTTCTTATGACCGCTGTTCGTCGCCGTGCCGACGATGACTTCTCGGTCATCGAAAGCAATCTTCACGCCAACTCGAACTCGCCGAGCGCTTAGATCCGACGAAGCTCTCTTCCTTGAACGAGCTCTGGATCGCATCGCCGCCAGGAGTCGCTACAGACTACGATCGATTGGGCCTAAACCCGATCCGAGAGAGATTAACTCTCCCGTGTCACCCATCACGTTGCTGTGGTGGAGGAACAATGCGGCGACCCTTCATCTATCTTAAGGACTACCTATGTCCGGATTCCCGATCCCTCCAAGCCGGATACCCGCGGAGGGGAGGACGTCACTCAAGACCTGAACTTAGAGTCAGGCAACGGGCTAGATTCATTGGACAACATCCAAGAATCCAAACTTCTGAGTTTGGAAACTCCTTGGCCCTTGAGTCTCAGATTGGTTGAGGTTTCGGATTTAATTCCACCCACCCACCCGAACATATGCGATCTATCCAACATTAGGCAAGAGCCCGAGGAAACAGTACATCATTACTGGGCCAGATTCCTCCTGGTTATGAACAGGATAAAGGACTGCCGCGAGGGAGACGCAATTTCATTGTTCTGCAATAATTGCACGGACAAGGGAATCCTCAACGCCATAGCTCGCCGTGAAATTACATGCTTTGCTGACTTGGCGTCCATAGTACGAAAGTACTGCGCGATGGAAAGCGCCTGGAAAACCGAAGTAAGATTTTGAGACAATCCGGCCTTGAATACAAACCCAGTCCGAAATAAAAGGGTGCATTATCGCCAGTCACCCGGGTTAAACACCAAAAAACAAAAAACCCCTACAGGGCATGGAACCGTGCTGGAGGGATGGCTCAATGGACCCTGTAAAATTCATAGTACAGAGGGTGCCACACCAACTCATAGCCTTAGAGCATGTTGGATACTCCGCAGTGGCCAAAAGTGGCGAAGAGCTTCTAACCCCATAATCCACAGAGCACCAGCCTGTGGATACCAAGACGGTATTAATAGTCTTGAGACTTTCGCATAAAATAATATGCGAAACGAACACTCCGCAGCCTTGCCAAGTCTACCAAGTAGCAACGATAAACCCATGGAGGACACGGCTATTACCTTTAATGCCGTGATTTAACCTAAATTCAACAGCCCGAGCACCACCGCATTGGTCCTCGGTCCAATAGTGGATTTGCTTTACGCCTTACCAAGGTACTCATGGACGGTGGCAGCGGATTGAACCTCATTTACGAGGAAACCCTTCAAAAATGGAAATAGACTGGAGCCGCATTGAGCGAAGCAGCACAACCTTTAGAGGAATAATCCCGACCGGAAGCGTCTTTGTCAGACAGAAAAATCACATTTGGATGTGGTGTTCGCACGCCGGATAATTACAGTCCGAGGAGGTCACGCCCAAGTGGCCCCGCTCAGCAGCGGATACCACGCCTATTAGGGCGAGAGGCATTCACAATTTTTCAAGCTATACCCCATTACGGGTACATGAAGCTCAAAATGCAGGCCCAACGGAATCATCACTCTTGCTAGTGACCCGGACATAGCACTCTGCGCTGAAAATAAGACAGCCGCACTGGCCCTTGAGGCACTATCCGAAGCCCTAGCGGCCGAGGAACGGACTGCGCTGCGCTCCACAGTGAACACGGACGATGTGATACTCTATAAAAGATCCAAGTCCACCTCCTTTGAACCGGTGGACGAAATAGTCAAATTCCAAGTCCATCCAACGGACCCTACAAAAACGGCCTCCATCGGGGCGCAATTAAACCCTGATGTAGACGCCGCACTACGAGAATTCCTACGCAAAATTGGGACATTTTTGCTGGCACCCTTCGACATGCCAGAATCCCACGCCGGGTGGCCGAGCACAGCCTAAACATCCTAAAAGGATTCAAGCCACCAAGCGTGGCTCTTGGCGTTTCCGAACCTAAGAGACAAGCCATGGGAGAGGAGCTAGCCAAACTATTGGAGGCCGGATTCATCAGAGATATAAAACATCCGGCCTGGCTAGCAAACCTGGTGATGGTACCAAAGAAGGACAAATCCTGGCGCCTATGCGTCGATTTCAAGGACCTCAACAAGGCTTGCCCAAAGGATCCCTTCCCCCTCCCCCGCATCGATCAAATTATCGATGCTACTGCAGGACACGATTCATTGTGTTTCCTTGACGCATACTCCGGCTACCATCAAATTAAAATGGCAGAGCCTGACCAAGCCGCAACGGCATTCATCACCCCATACGGCCCATTCTGCTTCAACACAATGCCCTTTGGGCTCAAAAATGCTGGCGCAACATATCAGCGCATGATTCAGACATGTCTGGCAAACCAGATCGGCAAAATAGTGGAGGCATACGTAGATGATGTGGTCGTCAAAACCAAGTACGTCGAAACTCTAGTAGACGACTTGAGGCTCACATTCGATAACCTCCGAACACATGACATCAAGCTTAACCCAGAAAAATGCGTTTTCGGCGTACCAGCCGGAAAGCTCTTGGGCTTCATTGTATCCGGTAGAGGAATTGAAGCAAACCCAGCCAAAATCCGAGCTCTGTCACAATTGGATATCCCAAAGGACCTCAAATAAATACAAAAATTGACTGGATGCGTGGAGGCTCTAAGCCGCTTTATCTCCCGCTTGGGAGAAAATGCATTACCCCTTTATGGCCTCCTCCGATGCACTGAACACTTCGAGTGGACGGACGCCGCCACGACCACACTCGAAGAAATAAAAGCCATATTGGCAAGAAACCCGGTCCTGCCGCGCCTAACATCGGCGAACCAATGCTATCATACATCACGTCAACTCATCAAGTTGTAAGCGCAGTGCTCGTCGTCGAATGAGAAACGGACGGACACAAATTCCCCCTTCAAAAACCAGTTTACTACGTGTCCACTCTCCTCACTCCGTGCAAGTCACGGTACCCGCATTATCAAAAGATAGCGTACGCGGTGTTTATGGCATCCCGGAAGCTGCGACACTACTTTCAAGAGTGTTCGATAACAGTAGCCTCCGAAGTACCTCTTAACGATATTATTAACAACCGCGACATGACGGGCCGGATTGCCAAATGGGCCATTGAGCTCCTCCCATTCGACATAACCTATAAGGCACGGTGAGCTATTAAGTCGCAAGTTTTGGCGGACTTCATCACCGAATGGACTGAAGACAAACTCCCTAAAGAGTACGACACATATTCCAACTGGATCATGCACTTCGACGGCTCCAAAATGTTGGCCGGTCTGGGGCAAGGCGTCGCTCGACGTCCCCAACAGAGATACAGTTCAATACGTACTCGAGATAATGTATACGGACTCCAACAACGCAGCCGAATCGAGGCCCTTCTACATGGTCTCCGGATGGAAGTCTCCATGGGCATCCAACGCCTAGAGGTGCGCGATTCAACTCGCGATATCCCAAATAAATGGAGACTTTGATGCCAAGGATCCGAAAATGGCAGCTTATCGCAACGCCGTCCTAAAATGTCAGCTCGGTTTGAGGGGCTCAATTTCACCATATAGCCCGAAAACAATCGCAGCAGCGAGACGTGTTGGCACGCATTGGCGCAAAGCGCGATGCCGTCCCCAACATCTTCCTAGAGAGGTTGTTCAAGCCATCCGTACTATGGGAAGGGGAATCCGGAAATAACAGCCCGGACCCAACCGCACTGCCCGACACCGAACATTCCGATGCAACGGAAGGCTCTACCATCGAAGTAACATCTTCAGCCCACGTAATAATGGCAGTCATTGCCCCGTGGACAGAACCATTCCTAGCCTACCTAATCAGGCAGGAACTTCCCGAGGACCAAAACGAGGCACGCTGCATAGCGCGGCAATCTAAAGCCTATAAAGTCCATGAGGGAGAGCTCTATAAGAAAAGCACCACCGGAGTCCTTCAAAGGTGTATCTCCGAAGAGGAAGGGCGGAATCTCCTGGCTGAAATTCATGCCGGACTCGGCGGGCACCACGCCGCAGCCCGGGCCCTTGTAAGAAGGCCTTCCGTACAGGATTTTATTGGCCGACGGCCCGGGCAGATGCTAAGGACTTAGTCCAACGATGCGTCGGCTGCCAACTCTTTGCTAACCAAAGCCACATGCCACCCACTGAAGGAAATATGCCCTAGAGGCAATAATAAAGTTATTATTTATTTCCTTATATCATGATAAATGTTTATTATTCATGCTAGAATTGTATTAACCGGAAACATAATACATGTGTGAATACATAGACAAACAGAGTGTCACTAGTATGCCTCTACTTAACTAGCTCGTTAATCGAAGATGGTTATGTTTCCTAACCATAGACATGAGTTGTCATATGATTAACGGGGTCACATCATTAGGAGAATGATGTGATTGACTTGACCCATTCCGTTAGCTTAGCACTTGATCGTTTAGTATGTTGCTATTGCTTTCTTCATGACTTATACAAAGTTCCTGCAACTATGAGATTATGCAACTCCGTTTACGGAGGAACACTTTGTGTGCTACCAAACGTCACAACGAATGGGTGATTATAAAGGTACTCTCAGGTGTCTCCAAAAGTATATGTTGAGTTGGCATAATTCGAGATTAGGTTTTGTCACTCCGATTGTCGGAGAGGTATCTCGGGCCTTCTCGGTAATACTCATCACCTAAGCCTTGCAAGCATTGTAACTAATGAGTTAGTTATGAAATGATGTATTACGGAACGAGTAAAGAGACTTGCCGGTAACGAGATTAAACTAGGTATTGGATACCGACGATCGAATCTCGGGCAAGTAACATACCGATGACAAAGGGAACAACGTATGTTGTTATGCGGTTTGACCGATAAAGATCTTCGTAGAATATGTAGGAGCCAATATGAACATCCAGGTTCCGCTATTGGTTATTGACCAAGAATAGTTCTAGGTCATGTCTACATAGTTCTCGAACCCGTAGGGTCCGCACGCTAAGGTTTCGATGATGCTTAAATTATGAGTTTATGAGTTTTGATGTACGAAGGAGTTCGGAGTCCCGGATGAGATCGGGGACATGACGAGGAGTCTCGAAATGGTCGAGACATAAAGATCGATATATTGATGACTATATTCGACTTGGAAAGGTTCCGAGTGATTCGGTATTTTTCGAGTACCGGAGAGTTTCGGAATTCGCCGGAGAAGTATTGGGCCTTATTGGGCCATACGGGAAAGAGAGAGGGCTGCCTAGGGCAGGCCGCGCCCCCCAAGGCCTAGTCCGAATTGGACTAGGGGAGGGGCTCGCCTCCTCCTTCCTTCCTTCTCCTTTCCTCCTTCTCTCCTACTCCTACTAGGAAAGGAGGAGTCCTACTCGGTGGGAGTAGGACTCCCCATGGTGCACCCCTCCTAGACCGCCACCTCCTCCCTTGCTCCTTTATATACGGGGCAGGGGGCACCCCATGACACACAAGTTGATCTAGGTGGTCGCCCTTAGCCGTGTGCGGTGCCCCTCCACCATATTCCACCTCGGTCATATCGTCATGGAGCTTAGGCGAAGCCCCGCGCCGTGGAGCATCATCATCGCTACCACGCCGTCGTCGGTTGACGAAACTCATCCCGACACTTTGCTGGATCGAGTCCGGGATCGCCATCGAGCTGAACGTGTGCTGAACACGGAGGTGCCGTACATTCGGTGCTTGGATCGGTCGGATCGTGAAGACGTCGACTACATCAACCGCGTTGTTATAACGCTTCGCTTTCGGTCTCACGAGTGTACGTGGACACACTCTCCCTCTCGTTGCTATGCCATCACCATGATCTTGCGTGTGCGTAGGAATTTTTTGAAATTACTACGTTCCCCAACAGTGGCATCTGAGCCTGGTTTTATGCGTTGATGTCATATGCACGAGTAGAACACAAGTGAGTTGTGGGCGATATAAGTCATACTGCTTACCAGCATGTCATACTTTGGTTCAGCGGTATTGTGAGATGAAGCGGCCGGACCGACATTACGCGTGACGCTTACGCGAGACTGGTTTCACCGCTTGAGCACTTGTTGCTTAAAGGTGACCGGCGGGTGTCTGTTTCTCTCACTTTAGTTGAACCGAGTGTGGCTACGCCCGGTCCTTGCGAAGGTTAAAACAGCATGTAACATCCCAAATTTTCAATTTGGAATGTTATACATTAGGTCATCATGCATATCATATTTTCTCGCATTTTCCGATCCTAGAAAATTTCACGCAACTCAAGGACCCTCGGAGAGAGTTGGAAGTTTCATTATTTTCATATTCGGGATTTCCCAAATTATGAAAATATAGGATCATTGGATTTATTTAATTATCTTCATAAGTTTTTCCGAAAAAAAATTGAGAGAGGGAATAATATGACTTTCCCAACATTTAGGAAAAATGAAGATTTTATAAATAAATCAAATTTTGGTTTTTGAAAGTTTATTTGCTTTAGGCAAAAAAAATGAGCATTTTAAAAATATGCATTTTTGCCCCGTTTTAAAGTTCATTTTGTTCGACTCATTTTTAGGAGTCGGGAAAAATTAATTTTATTTAATTTGGAGTTCGTTTGGTTTGATTTTATTTTTGTTTAAGTTTTGTTTAAAAAAAAACACGCCGCCGCCCGCCTGGGCCAAGGGCCCAGCCCACCGCCGCCCCGGCCCATCTCCCCTTCCTCAAGGCTTCTCCCACGGGAGGAGTCCCGCCGCCTTGCCTCCCGAGTCCGGCTCGGCCGCCACCGCCGTGCCCCTTCCCAAGGCAGCACCCCCTCTTTATAACCCGCCCCCTCTCTCCTCACCCCGAGCCGCCCGCCGCCCGTCACCCGAGCCGCGCGCCCCGCCCGAAGGACGCCGCCGCCGCCGCCCGACGTCGCCACCCGCCACCCGCCGACCCGCGGACCCGCCGCCACTCACCGGAGCCTCGAGTCCCGCCGGCGACCTCGCCGGAGGTAGCCGACCTCGCCGCCCCGTCCCGATCCGGTTTTTTTTTAAAAAAACCTGATCCGGTTTTCTCGCGTTGTTCGGTTTTTAACCCTAGATGGTTTTTATTTTTTTCGGTTTTATTATTTAGTAAACGTTCACCGACCCGTTCGTTTCAATGAACGTGTTCGTCGGATCTGTTCGTCTTTTTCTTTTAATCGGATTTAATCCGTTATTTTCTGATTTCGATTTCTGATTCGATTTTCAAATCTGTTTATTTTCTCGCTCGTTTATCGGAATCAGGTGATTCAAGCGCCTGGAGTTTTCGTTACGAAACCGCCGTTCCGACTAGCCTACTTAAACCAAGTTTTGCTACTGTAAAATTTTGACCTAGTTTCAGATTGCTAAATCGAGTCGTTCTCTCTCGAGTTTCGACTTTTGATGCTTTATTTGATTCGATTCTTTTGCAACCAGGGTTCTTAAGTTGAACTCTCTGGTTAGATCTTTTATTCGAGTTTTCCCTGTGAATTAGATGAGTACTTATTGTATGCTTGTTGTTTGTCTGCGTTAGATCACCCGGAGTGCGCCGCTTGTTACTTCGAATCTCTAGGTCTCGCGGATCATCAGCAAGGCAAGTAACACTTGATCATACCTTTTCTACTACCCAGTTTTTATGCATTAGATCAAACCCTCAAACACTTGCATGTTTAGGATCTAATTAAATTGTGGGATTGGGAAGTAGATTTGAGGTAGTACCTATTACCTGTTTTACTTATGAAACCTTGGGAGTCACTTCTACGTTTGCTTATTATACCATGCTATGCTAGTAGACGTGGATTGGGTGAGTGAATATCCATGACAGATGTGAGATTGTTAATTAATGGTTTATCTAAGGTGGCAACCTAAACACACATCTGGGTGGATTGAGGCACCTGGTTTCTATCAGACTTGCTGTATTTCTTCGGACCGCCACCTGTGCTCTAAGGGATCATGAGATTATTCAAACCGAAACTTCCGTGTGCAGCCACAAGCCAATTATGGGCTCTGGCGTAGTTGACTAAGTTGTGCGAACTCTTACGGGTAGGCTAGCTGATGTAGGGGATGTAGGTTGGTACGGTCTACCCACACGTAAGGTGCTAGCGCTTCGAAAGACTATGTCTCGGCCATCCGTTTCTCAAACACCATGTAGTCACGAGAACCAAGCGGAGGCGATCGAGTCTTGTGGGGAAAAGTGCAAAACCTCTGCAGAGTGTATAAACTAATCATGATTAGCCGTGTCCCTGTTATGGACGTTTTGAGTATCCGTAATTGAATATCATGTGAATCTCAACATGTTACTTCTAATAAATGTTATTGGGTTTTGATGAGTACTTTTAATTGGGATTGAGGATGTTGTCAACCATTCTCAATGTTTAACAACCACCATGATAGTTAAACAAAATTATTCCTTTGTTGTAGGGAAAAACTAGCTTTATGCAAAATGTAACCGTGAGAGCTTTACCACCAGCCATATATGCATGTAGTATAGCTTATTCCTTCATTGCTCTTTATGTGTTACATTGCCAAGATATTCCATGTGTTGACCGTTTTGGGCTGCAACTTTCACGTTATGCACTTTTCGAATTTACGAGTAAGGTGTTAGGTCGTGGTTCTATACTCGATGATGCCGATGGAGTTGATGGACTCACTTATCTTCCAAGCCTTCCGCTGTTATTAGATGGCCTTAAGCCATATTATTGTAATAAGTTCCTTGTGGACAACGATGTAATAAGTGTGTGATTGCTACTCTGCTATAAATCCTTCAAATCTTGTGTGGTGTCAATTCATCGATCCAGGATGACATCGAGCACGAGACTTGATCCATTCGGTCTGGTCGCTACAGAGATGGTATCAGAGCACACGTTGACTGTAGGACACGACCACTAAGTTAAAGCCATAGATCACTACTCTCTTCCCATTTTCTAACTCCTCATCTTTTCTACCCTTAGGATGACGGACGCGAAGATCAAGTACACCCAACCAGATGAAGGCACACCTTTTGGATTTCACTTGAAGGAAGTCACCAAGTACACGAACATTGGACTACCCACCTTCACCGGAACTTTCAACGCCACTCTGCTCAAGAGGAGCTTTGGAAGATTCAAGCTCACGCTCGGGAAGGACATTCGCCCCAATCACCAAGCCTATAGATAGTGTTTTCGATTGCACCAACTTGGAGTCCGGGAAAGAGCATGGCAGCTCACATCACCATGGGACGGATTGGAGAAGTTTATCAAGAAGACCTCAGGGACACTATCTACTAGATTTGCGGACGCCGAGATGACAAATGGGACATAGTCAGCACCAAGAAGGATAGGTCCATTGCAGCTTTCATCCAGAGTTAAACCAGCACATTCGACGCCAGAGAACCAAATGTGCAACGATATGTTGGAGTTGCGAACATAAAGGGAAGGATCATCGAACTTGAAGGAGAACTAAAGACTACACGCAAGGACTACATGGACGAGATCGTAGCTCTAGCAAGACACAATAACGATCTTAAGTACGAGATCAAGAACTCAAGAAGAAGTTGGCGCCAGAATGAAGACCAAGATGTCGGTTGCCCAAGCGACTACATCAACATCGACGACACCGATTCGGATCCAAGTGAACCCGACTTTGAAGACGGTCGGAGGAGACATCATGGAGTCTTCCACCGTTCAAATTAGTAGAAGTCCCCACATATTAGTAGTATTCCTCCATGTAAACATTTAGTACACGCACTTTTGCGATAGTTAGATCGTTGTAAGCCCTTGTTTGATTGAATGAAGTGATTTTTTGTGCATTTGCTCATGTGCATTTGGTTAGTGATTCCCCTTAGACCTCAATCTATTCTTAATTCTCGTCTTTTCTAAACCCATCAGATGCCTCCGAGACGCGACCCGGGTTCGCTTTTCCGCCAGAGATCACCCAACTGATTCAGCAGCGAGAATACCCCGATTCAAACATTGGTGCGTAAACTGTGGCAACAACAACAACAACAACCCACCGCCACCACCACCGCGGATCACCGACTCGTTTTCTTAGACTGAATCCGCGGTGTATTCCAAAGAGCACCGAGCCGATTGTGGCGGATGATTGGCTCCGCAAGATAGGAAGGAGTTGACCACTGCGGGATGCACAGATGGTGAAAGAGTGAAGTTTGCAGCTCATCAGCTTGAAGGACCCGCAGCAGCATGGTGAGAGAATTTTACAGCCCACTTACCCGTGAGACACCGCCACATGGGACCGTTTCAGCAAGCTTTTCAGACCGCCCATGTTTCAGCAGGAGCTATGGCCATGAAGAAGCGTGAGTTTCGCAACTTACGCCAAGGAGGAAGGACTGTTGGCAAGATGTGGATGATTTTAGTAAGTTAGCACGTTATGCCCCGGATGACGCTACTACAGATGCAGCTAAACAGAGAAGTTTCTAGAAGGACTGAATGATGAGTTCAGCATGCCGTTGATGGTAGCAAGTTTCAACAACTACCGGGAGTTGGTAGACCGAGCCCTCATGATTGAAGGAAAGCAGCAGAAAATTGAGAACTGCAAGCGGAACTATGGACAGGGAAGTATAACTCGAGCCCAGCGAAGCCTCGTTATACCCCTAAATCAGGAATTCAGTTTCAGCATACCCATGGAGATCACAAGCACAAGATGATGATGGCCATATCATATCACTTATATTGATTGCATGTGATGTTTATCCTTTATGCATCTTATCTTGCTTTGATTGACGGTAGCATTTTAAGATGATCTCTCACTAAAATTATCAAGAAGTGTTCTCCCGAGTATGCACCGTTGCTAAAAGTTCAGAGTGCCCGACACCACGTGATGATCGGTGTGATAAGCTCTCGTCCATCTACAACGGGTGCAAGCCAGTTTTGCACACGCGAATACTCAAAGTTAAACTTGACGAGCCTAGCATATGAAGATATGGCCTCGAACACGGAGACCGAAAGGTCGAGCGTGAATCATATAGTAGATATGATCAACATAGTGATGTTCACCATTGAAAACTACTCCATCTCACGTGATGATCGGTTATGGTTTAGTTGATTTGGATCACGTGATCACTTAGATGACTAGAGAGATGGCTGTCTAAGTGGGAGTTCTTAAGTAATATGATTAATTGAACTTAAAATTATCATGAACTTAGTCCTGGTAGTATTTTGCAAATTATGTTGTAGATCAATAGCTCGCGTTGTTGCTTCCTATGTTTGTTTTGATATGTTCCTAGAGAAACTGTGTTGAAAGATGTTAGTAGCAATGATGCAGATTGGATCCGTGATTCGAGGTTTATCCTCATTGCTGCACAGAAGAATTATGTCCTTGATGCACCGCTAGGTGACAGACCTATTGCAAGAGCAAGATGCAAACGTTATGAACGTTTGGCTAGCTCAATATGATGACTACTTGGTAGTTTAGTGCACCATGCTTAAACGGCTTAGAATCGGGACTTCAAAGATGTTTTGAACGTCATGGACCATATGAGATGTTCCAGGAGTTGAAGTTAATATTTCAGCAAATACCCGAGTTGAGAGATATGAAGTCTCCAACAAGTTCTATAGCTAAAAGATGGAGGAGAATGGCTCAACTAGTGAGCATGTGCTCAGATTGTCTGGGTACTTCAATCGCTTGAATCAAGTGGGAGTTAATCTTCCAGATAAGATAGTGATTGACAGAATTCTCTAGTCACCATCACTAAGTTACTAGAACTTCGTGATGAACTATAGTATGCAAGGGATGACGAAAACGATTCCCGAGCTCTTCGTGATGTTGAAATCGACGAAGGTAGAAATCAAGAAAGAGCATCAAGTGTTGATGATTGATAAGACCACTAGTTTCAAGAAAAGGGCAAAGGAAAGAAAGGGAACTTCAAGTAGAATGACAAGCAACTTGTCACTCCCACGAAGAAACCCAAAGCTGAACCAAAGCCTGAAACTGAGTGCTTACACTGCATGGGAAATGGTCACTGGAAACGGAAATACCCCAAATATTTGGTGGATAAGAAGGATGGCAAAGTAAACAAGGGTATATTTGATATACAGGTTATTGATTGTGCTTTACTAGTGTTTATAGTAGCCCCTGAGTATTTGATACTTGTTCGGTTGCTAAGATTAGTAACTCAAACAGGAGTTACGTATAAACAGAGACTAGTTGAAGGGGAAGTGACAATGAGTGTTGGAAGTAGTTCCAAGATTGATATGGTCATCATCGCACACTCCCTATACTCTCGGGATTAGTGTTGAACCTAAATAAATGTTATTTGGCATTTGCGTTGAGCATGAATATGATTTGATCATGTTTATTGCAATACGGTTATTCATGTAAGTTAGAGAATAATTATTGTTCTGCTTACATGAATAAAACCTTCTATGGTCATACACCCAATGAAAATGGTTTGTTGGATCTCGATCGTAATACACATATTCATAATATTGAAACCAAAAGATGTAAAGTTAAAATGATAGTGCAACTTATTTGTGGCACTCGCAGTTTAGGTCATATTGGTGTAAAGCGATGAAGAAACTCCATACCGATGGGCTTTTGGAATCACTTGATTATGAATCATTTGATGCTTGCGAACCATGCCTTTTGGGCAAGATGACTAAAACTCCGTTCTCCGGAACAATGGAACGAGCTCTTGACTTGTTGGAAATAATACATACCGATGTATGCGATCCAATGAGTGTTGATGCTCGTGGCAAGTATCATTATTTTCGACCTTCACAGATGATTTGAGCAGATATGCGATATCTTCTTGATGAAACATAAGTCTGAAATAGTTGAAAAGTTCAAAGAATTTCAGAGTGAAGTAGAAAATCATCGTAACAAGAAAATAAAGTTTCGCGATCTGATCGTGGAGATGAATATTTGAGTTACGAGTTTGGTCTTCAATTAAAACAAAGTGGAATAGTTTCACAGCTCACGCCACCGGAACACCACAACGTTATGGTGTGTCCGAACGTCAGAATCAGTACTTTATTTTGATATGGTGCGATCAATGATGTCTCTTGCCGATTTACCAATATCGTTTTGGGGTTATGCATTAGAGACAGCTGCATTCACGTTTAAGAGTGCACCATCTAAATCCGTTGAGACGACACCATATGAACTATGGTTTAACAGTAAACCTAAGCTGTCGTTTCTTAAAAGTTTTGGAGTTGTGATGCTTATGTGAAAAAGTTTTCACCTGATACGCTCGAACCCAAATTGGAAAAGTGCGTCTTCATAGAATACCCAAAGGTAACTATTGGGTACACCTTCTATCACAGATCCGAAGGCAAGTTTTTCGTTGCTAAAATGGATCCTTTCTAGAGAAGAAGTTTCTCTCGAAAGAAGTGAGTGGGAGGAAAGTAGAACTTGATGAGGTAATTGTACCTTCTCCCTTATTGGAAAGTAGTTCATCACAGAAATCAGTTCCAGTGATTCCTACACCAATTAGTGAGGAAGTTAATGATGATGGTCATAAAACTTCAGATCAAGTGGCTACCAAACCTCGTAGGTCTTCCAGAGTAAAATCCGCACTGCAGTGGTATGGTAATCGTGTTCGAAGTCATGTTACTAGACCATGATGAACCTACGGACTATGAGGAAGCGATGATGAGCCCAGATTCATGAAATGGCTTGAGGCCATAAAATCTGAGATAGGATCCATATATGAGAACAAAGTGTGGATTTTGTTGACTTGCTCCATGATCGCAAGTCAAGTTAAATAAATGGATCTTCAAGAGGAAGACAGATGCTGATAGTAGTGTTACTATCTACAAAGCTCGACTTGTCGCAAAAGGGTTTTCGACAAATTCAAAGTGTTGACTACAATGAGATTTTCTCAATCAGAAGCGATGCTTAAGTCTGTCCGAATCATGTTAGCAATTGCCACATTTTATGAAATCTGGCAAATGGATGTCAAAACTACATTCTTTAATGGATTTATTAAAGGAGAGTTTTATATGATGCAACCAGAAGGTTTTTCAATCCTAAAGGAGCTAACAAAATGTGCAAGCTTCAGCGATCCATCTATGGACTGGTGCAAGCATCTCGGAGTTGGAATAAACGCTTTGGTAGTGTGATCAAAGCATATGGTTTTATACAGACTTTTGGAGAAGCCTGTATTTACAATAAAGTGAGTGGGAGCACTACATCATTTCGATAAGTATATGTGAATGACATATTGTTGATCGGAAATAATGTAGAATTATTCGCAAAGCATAAAGGAGTATTTGAAAGGAGTTTTTCAAAGAAGGACCTCGGTGAAGCTGCTTACATATTGAGCATCAAGATCTATAGAGATAGATCAAGACGCTTGATAAGTGTTTTCAATGAGTACATACCTTGACAAGATTTTGAAGTAGTTCAAAATGGAACAGTCAAAGAAAGAGTTCTTGCCTGTGTTACAAGGTGTGAAATTGAGTAAGACTCAAAACCCGACCACGGCAGAAGATAGAAAGAGAATGAAAGTCATTCCCTATGCCTTGGCCAGAGGTTCTATAAAGTATGCCATGCTATGTACCAGATCTATTGTATACCCTACACTGAGTTTGGCAAGGGAGTACAATAGTGATGTAGGAGTAGATCACTGGACATCGGTCAAAATTATCCTTAGTGGAATAAGGATATGTTTCTCGATTATGGAAGTGACAAAAAGTTCGTCGTAAAGGGTTACGACGATGCAAGTTTTGACACCGATCTGGATGACTCTAAGTCTCGATCTAGATACATATTGAAAGTGGGAGCAATTAGCTAGAGTAGCTCCGCAAGAGCATTGTAGACATAGAAAATTGCAAAATACATAACGGATCTGAATGTGAAAGACCCGTTGACTAAAATTATCTCACAAGCAAAACATGATCACACCTTAGTACTCTTTGGGTGTTAATCACATAGCGATGTGATCTAGATTACTGACTCTAGTAAACCTTTTGGGTGTTGATCACATATCGATGTGAACTATGGGTGTTAATCACATGGTGATGTGAACTATTGTTGTTAAATCACATGGCGATGTGAACTAGATTATTGACTCTAGTGCAAGTGGGAGACTGAAGGAAATATGCCCTAGAGGCAATAATAAAGTTATTATTTATTTCCTTATATCATGATAAATGTTTATTATTCATGCTAGAATTGTATTAACCGGAAACATAATACATGTGTGAATACATAGACAAACAGAGTGTCACTAGTATGCCTCTACTTAACTAGCTCGTCAATCGAAGATGGTTATGTTTCCTAACCATAGACATGAGTTGTCATTTGATTAACGGGATCACATCATTAGGAGAATGATGTGATTGACTTGACCCATTCCGTTAGCTTAGCACTTGATCGCTTAGTATGTTGCTATTGCTTTCTTCATGACTTATACAAAGTTCCTGCAACTATGAGATTATGCAACTCCGCTTACGGAGGAACACTTTGTGTGCTACCAAACGTCACAACGTAATCGGGTGATTATAAAGGTACTCTACAGGTGTCTCCAAAAGTATATGTTGAGTTGGCATAATTCGAGATTAGGTTTTGTCACTCCGATTGTCGGAGAGGTATCTCTGGGCCTTCTCGGTAATACTCATCACCTAAGCCTTGCAAGCATTGTAACTAATGAGTTAGTTATGAAATGATGTATTACGGAACGAGTAAAGAGACTTGCGTAACGAGATTAAACTAGGTATTGGATACCGACGATCGAATCTCGGGCAAGTAACATACCGATGACAAAGGAACAACGATGTTGTTATGCGGTTTGACCGATAAAGATCTTCAGAGAATATGTAGGAGCCAATATGAACATCCAGGTTCCGCTATTGGTTATTGACCAAGAATAGTTCTAGGTCATGTCTACATAGTTCTCGAACCCGTAGGGTCCGCACGCTTAAGGTTTCGATGATGCTTAAATTATGAGTTTATGAGTTTTGATGTACCGAAGGAGTTCGAGTCCCGGATGAGATCGGGGACATGACGAGGAGTCTCGAAATGGTCGAGACGTAAAGATCGATATATTGACGACTATATTCAGACTTCGGAAAGGTTCCGAGTGATTCGGTATTTTTCGAGTACCGGAGAGTTACGGAATTCGCCGGAGAAGTATTGGGCCTTATTGGGCCATACGGGAAAGAGAGAGGGCTGCCTAGGGCAGGCCGCGCCTTCAAGGCCTAGTCCGAATTGGACTAGGGGAGGGCTGCCCCTCCTTCCTTCCCTTCTCTTTCCCTCCTTCTCTCCTACTCCTACTAGGAAAGGAGGAGTCCTACTCCTGGGAGTAGGACTCCCCCCTGCGCCCTCCTAGACCGCCACCTCCTCCTTGCTCCTTTATATACGGGGCAGGGGGCACCCCATGACACACAAGTTGATCTAGGTGATCGCTCCTTAGCCGCAGGCGGTGCCCCCTCCACCATATTCCACCTCGGTCATATCGTCGCGGAGCTTAGGCGAAGCCCTGCGCCGGTGGAGCATCATCATCGTCACCACGCCGTCGTGCTGACAAACTCATCCCCGACACTTTGCTGGATCGGAGTCCGGGGATCGTCATCGAGCTAAACGTGTGCTGAACACGGAGGTGCCGCACGTTCGGTGCTTGGATCGGTCGGATCGTGAAGACGTACGACTACATCAACCGCGTTGTTATAACGCTTCCGCTTTCGGTCTACGAGGGTACGTGGACACACTCTCCCCTCTCGTTGCTATGCCATCACCATGATCTTGCGTGTGCGTAGGAATTTGTTTGAAATTACTACGTTCCCCAACACCCACCGCCCTCCAAACTATACCCATCACCTGGCCCTTCGCGGTCTGGGGGCTTGACATGGTTGGACCCCTTAAAGGAGGAACCCACAAGCAAAAATACCTACTGGTCATGGTGGATAAATTCACCAAATGGATAGAGGCCAAGCCTGTTAAGACGGCCGAATCCGGACCGGTGATAGACTTCATATTAGGGTCGATACACCGTTACGGCGTTCCCCACAAAGATCATCACCGATAACGACCACGAACTTTACGGCCGACGAGGTCAAACTCTGGTGCAAAAACATGGGCATCAAGCTTGACTATGCTTCAGTCTATCACCCACAAACTAACGGTCAAGTCGAGCGAGCAAATGGTCTAATTATGAGCGGCATTAAACCCAGATTAGTGCGGTCCCTCAAGGAATCTAACACGCACTGGGTAGAGGAGCTCGACTCCGTACTCTGGGGGATGCGGACCACGCCAAATCGCACCACCATATTCACACCATTATTTATGGTATACGGCGCAGAGGCAGTTCTGCCCTGCGACATAATTCATGACTCACCTCGCGTGCGCATGTACGAAGAAAGAAAAGACGAACTCGATCGGCAGGACAGTTTGGACACCTTGGAGGAGGAGCGTGACGTGGCAAAAGCCTGTTCTGCATTCTATCAACAGCAGGCTCGAAGATATCAAAGAAGAGAAGTACGGGCCAAAACTTACAATGTTGGCGAGTTAGTTCTATGCCTACCGGACAAGAAAAAGGACAAACTCAAGCCCAAATGGAAGGTCCCTTTATTATTGACCAAGTCCTGGCTAGTGGAGCGTACCGTCTGCGAGATGCATCGGATAACCGACTCGAGCCGAACCCATGGAACGTAGCCCGTCTCCGAAGATTCTATGCCTAGCGCCGGACTGTGTGTTCGTCTCCTTCCTCTATCTATTTTTTCCACATTAGTTGTCTTATATTTATCTCCTTCTCCCTCCCTTTCTCTTACAGCCTTTAAGGGCTCGTTCGCGCCTTGTTCGCACACAATTGACGCGCTATCCGCACTCGTTATACCTGGGGGCTTCCTTAACAGAAGCTTATTTATGCGGGCTTCACGCCCAACACATGTGTCACACTTCCGCATGTACCTTTTATTCACCATTATATGCATCGATATGACTTAAGTTTTGGCCAAGCTGGGTTGCCTGGCTCCTGTGCTTACCCCTACGTTCCCGATTGTTCGGCTAGGCGGTAAAGGGAGCCCCTCTGCGATTGTTACTGCCGGGTCAGCCGGATGTGTACCTCAGACTGGGTGAAGCCGAAAGCTAGCGTTCTTAAGGTAATATTCGGTCGGTGAACTAAAGATGATTTCTCACTTGTTTATTTATCTGCCCCCAGATGCTTTTCTGCTTTTTTTCGCAGCCCGGACATGCACTTTAGGGCATGCCTCCCAGGGAAAGGAAACCCTAACGGAACTATTCTCCCTGGAAGATGTTTCTTACTAACCATGTAATATAACATAACTAGTTGGGTACTTGTATGTTCAAGCGCTAATGACCCCTACGCCTGGTCTCCATGCATGCCCCGGTTCTTACATAACCGAGAGGGAATTCGGACACACTCCAGACTATCGGGTCCCGAGGTTGAAGCGAAAAGGTCCGCCATGACAAACGATCTACAATCCGGCTAGAAGGCATTTTACATGTCATCTTAATTACATAGTCAATTTGACTGAGCATATTCCTCTTCAATACCATCCAACAGGCTGTCTAGTTTACAGTCCTGTTGGGAATATTTGGCGGCCAACTCTACTTGGCCGTACACTAAGCTCACAGGGATCTCCTTCCCATCGCCCCCATAGGTCCGACCTCGGCCATGTGGTTTGGGTCAGCCTTCATGTACCGCGTCTTCACCATGGCCCAGGCCTCCCTGGCACCTTGACGGCAGGCCAATATCTTCCATAATCAGAAGCGCCGCCGCCCCTTAAGCCTCTCTGCAAGCTCTCCAAGGCCTTCGGCATGGAGACAGATAGCCACAAGGCACAGGCGACGCTTTTCATCACCTGCCGAACTCGTTCGTGCAGTTGTACGAGCTCGAAGAAGGTCACCCGTGAGAACCGGGCATTTCTCCGCAGGGCGACTGTGAGCATACCTACGAGACATAACTCGTTAGTCGACTTCCTCGCCGAACTCTTTTTCAAAGTTCGCTCAAGCACTTACTAAAAATGCCGCGTCGAAGCCGCCGATTCTCCTTCACGGAGTCCGGCACCGGGCACGAACATCCTTTGTTCCTCGCCCAGCTGGGTGTTGGCATCTTGGAGATTATTCTTCTCCGCCTCACCCTCATAAGCACGCTCTTGCCGCCTTTAACCGCGCAAGAGTTGTTGCTTGTCCGGATCTACTCGGAGCCATCTGCAATGATATTGTCGACGGCACACATGCCGCACTTCACAACATACTTATCTTCGAGCGTATATTACCGTAGGGGTCTCCTTGGCCTCCCCTGTTGCGGCTAGTGCGGCCTCAAGTTGGGCTTTGCACTCTTCCAGCTCCTGGGATAGTTGGGTATTCTTTTTTGTAAGATCCTGCATAACAAATGATCCTTAAGTCAGTTATTCTAACTGTTTCAAGTCTCGGGGGCTACTGACATATATAACCATCAAATTTTCTCACCCGTATGTCTTTCACATACTGCTCCGTGGCTCTGGCTAGACCATTTCGACCGGCACGGAGGTACACATCTCCCGAATTGAAGGCATCCAATGCCTCTTGGGAGAAACAAGCGTCACGAAGAACTGTCCGGCGACGCCTGTGATTCATGGCACTCTCCACCTCGAAATTGGTGGCGGACAGTCTGTCCGCATCCTCTGTCGGAGGAGCGTCTGACGCACGCCTCGTGTTCGCCTCTGCTTCCGGACCTGTCTTTGAAGCCTGGCTGGTGGAGGCTCGATTGGCAATCTCTCCGGATATAGTCCGGCGAACCCTCTTTTTCCTAAAAAAAGGAGAGCACGGGCGTTAGTATGCATCGTAAGAATAATACCTTGGAATAAGGCAGCGCGCCTTACTGCTGCGCCGGTGCCTTGACCCGGACTGCATGTCTCTTTAGCCTACCCGCCCTCGCGGTCCCCTGTTGGCTAGTCACCGCAGGCTCGACATTCCGCCTCAAGATCCTCCCCTGCGAAACACCATTGGTATACGGTGATAAAAAGTAAGCACGGATGGATCATCTTCGAAGTATTAGGACTTCGGTCTCGACTACTTGTGAGGCGGGGAGCAGTCAAGGATAATCGGCTGTAATAGCCACCAAGGCATTGTCGATGCTCAGTTGGTGAAATACCCCATCGATCAGCTCCACGGATATGTCCGAATCCTCTTGGGAGGCCGGATCGAGGGACCGTTCCGGATCCTCGGGTTGTGGAGGAGGGCTGTTTATATTCTTTACGGCCCGACGCAATTCCTGTGTCGAAATCACAAGATAAGGTACTTAACTATGGGAATATGGAACGGATGGGCAAAAAGAAGTGTCCGCTTACCCAGCTTGGAGGATTGTTCATAGAAAATCCTCCCTGTGGATTGACGCAGAGGAACTCCTCCTCTTCTCCTTTGTACAATGTGGACAAGATCTTTGTCAGAGCGGCAACCAATCCCGGCCCCTTACGGCCGCAGCGGGTGGCATCATCCTCCCCGTTGAAATCCCACATGGGGTGGCCTCTATACTGAAGCGGCTGCACCCACCGCATAACGCATATGGCCATGACCCTGATCATGGTCAGTCCGGAATGAGCTAGCAACCTTATCCGGCTCATCAGGTAAAGGACGTCCTTTCATTTTACCGCTGAGGGCTCCGTGAAAGCCAGCTTAGGCGCTTCTTCAAAGGAGCATTATTGAACTCGGGGAGGCCGATCCGAACAGGGTCCAGCAGGGGGACATCTTCTATATAAACCATTACAAGGCCAGTCTTGGACGCCTTCCTTGGGGTTCCGGATAGATATCCGTCCCGGCGATGCGCCATAGCTCGGCTCCGCCCAATTGATATATCGACCCCTCCTGAGAACGGGGCACAAGGTAGAACAGCTTCTTCCACAGTAGCGAAATGAGCCTCGATGCCCAAGAACAGCTCAGAAGGGCTATGAAGCCCGCAATATGCAATATGGAGGCAGGCGTAAGGTTGTGCAGTGGAGGCCATAGAACTCCGTGAGCCCCGGAGAAACGGATGAATTGGAAATCCGAGCCCTCTTATCGATAAGGGACCAGGCATACCCGCTCTCCTTTGAGGGATGGGGGCGCCTCCGCTTGCTCTCCGCCATTATAGGTGGCAAGTCCGCTCGAACCGGGACCATGAAGGCTGGGGAAGGAATCCTTGGTTTGGGCGTCACTAGCTCATTGTCGGGACGGAACATCTCTCCCAACCTCCGTGCCGAGGACTGGGAGGGCGAGAGGAGGAGTTGCGTCGACTGGCCATGATGGAATGGATCTTTGTCAGATGCGCTCCGATGAATGCTCGCGAAGTGAAGATGGTGTGATTCGGATCAAAATCCTCGTCTCTTTTATAGGCAGCTCATTTGCGCAGCTAGGGGGGTAAATGTAAAAACACCCTGGCTTTTCGCATTTGTTTGACACGTGGAAGACGGCCATTATTGGGCGTGGAAGCCAAGGAGCACAATATTCACGAGAAGCCGGACACTATTCAACAGGTACACAAAATTTGGAGAAGAACCCGCCTTGCAATGCCGAAGACAATCTGCGCGCCGGACTCATCGTCATTGAATCCTGGTTCGGGGGCTACTGAGGGAGTCCTGGATTAGGGGGTGTCCGGATAGCCGGACTATAGGCTTTGGTCGGACTCCTGGACTATGAAGATACAAGATTGAAGACTTCGTCCCGTGTCCGGACGGGACTTTCCTTGGCGTGTAAGGCAAGCTTGGCGATACGGATATGTAGATCTCCTCCCATTGTAACCGACTCTGTGTAACCCTAGCCCTCTCCGGTGTCTATATAAACCGGAGGGTTTTAGTCCGGAGGGAGAACAACAATCATACCATAGGCTAGCTTCTAGGGTTTGGCCTCTCTGATCTCGTGGTAGATCTACTCTTGTACTACCCTTATCATCAATATTAATCAAGCAGGAGTAGGGTTTTAACTCCATCGAGAGGGCCCGAACCTAGGTAAAAACATCGTGTCCCTTGTCTCCTGTTACCATCCGCCTAGACGCACAGTTCGGGACCCCCTACCCGAGATCCGCCGGTTTTGACACCGACAGGTGTGTTGGGGACACAAGAGACTCTTTGTTATTTGGTTGCAGGGTTGCTTGAGAGAGACCATCTTCATCCTACGCCTCCCACAAATTGATAAACCTTAGGTCATCCACTTGAGGGAAATTTGCTACTGTCCTACAAACCTGTGCACTTGCAGGCCCAACAACGTCTACAAGAAGAAGGTTGCGTAGTAGACATCAAGCTCATTTCTGGCACTGTTGCCGGGGAGGCTAGGTAAGTGAAGGTATATCTTTAGATCTTGCAATCGAATCTTTTTGTTTCTTGTTTTAGCACTAGTCTAGTTTATAAAAGAAAACTACCAAAAAAATGGAATTGAGTTTGTCTCATACGCTTCATCTTTTTAATATCTTTCGTGAGAATGATGGAAAGGAAAATTGTGCCAAAGTGCTAGAAGAAGAATTACATAGAATACTTGGCATAAAATATGTGAATGATGAGCATGATTGCAATGTTGCTAGTATGAATTCCTTGAATATCCATGATGCTAATGATATTCAAAGCCACAAGCTTGGGGAAGCTATGTTTGATGAAGATGATATTTTTTGTCCCCCAAGCTTTCATGAGCAAATTTACTATGATGAAAGCATGCCTCCTATCTATGATAATTATTGTGATGACATGTATGCTTTAAAGAATAATGATAACCATGAAACTTGTCATCTTGATCTTAATTTTCAATCACATGATAGTTATTTTGTTGAGTTTGCTCCCACTATTATTCATGAGAACAAAATTGCTTATGTGGAGAGTAGTAAAATTTCTATGCAAGTAGATCATGAAAAGAATTCTTTAGGTGCTGGTTATATTGTTGAATTAATTCATGATGCTACTGAAAATTATTATGAGGGAGGAACATATGCTTGTAGGAATTGCAATAATATCAAGTTTCCTCTCTATGTGCTTAAAGTTTTGAAGTTATGCTTGTTTTACCTTCCTATGCAAGTTGATTATTGTTCCAATAAGTTGTTTGCTCACAAAATCCCTATGCATAGGAAGTGGGTTAGACTTAAATGTGCTAGTCATATTCTTCATGATGCTCTCTTTATGTTTCAATTCTTATCTTTTATGTGAGCATCATTGAAATCATCATGCCTAGCTAGGGGCGTTAAACGATAGCGCTTGTTGGGAGGCAACCCAATTTTATTTTAGTTTCTTTCTTTTTGGTTCTGTTTAGTAATAAATAAATCATTTATCCTCTGGTTAGATGTGGTTTTGTGTTTAAATTAGTGTTTGTGCCAAGTAGAACCTTTGGGAAGACTTGGGTGAAGTCTTTATGATCATGCTGTAAAAAACAGAAACTTTAGCGCTCACGAGATTAGCTAGAACTTTTTACTGGAGAGTGATATTTAGTTGATTCTTTTTTCATATGATTACTAGACAAATTCCTCAGGTCCACCAATATATTTTAGAATTTTTGGAGTTCCAGAAGTTTGCTTTAGTTACAGATTACTACAGACTGTTCTGTTTTTGATAGATTCTGTTTTTCGTGTGTTGTTTACTTATTTTGATGAATCTATGGCTAGTAAAATAGTTTATAAACCATAGATAAGTTGTAATACAGTAGGTTTAACACCAATATAAATAATAAATAATTAGTTCATTACAATACCTTGAAGTGGTGTTTTGTTTTCTTTCGCTAACGGAGCTCACGAGTTTTCTGTTAAGTTTTGTGTTGTGAAGTTTTCAAGTTTCGGGTAAAGATTCGATGGACTATGGAATAAGGAGTGGAAAGAGCCTAAGCTTGGGGATGCCCAAGGCACCCCAAGGTAATATTCAAGGATAACCAAGATCCTAAGCTTGGGGATGCCCCGGAAGGCATCCCCTCTTTCGTCTTCGTTCATCGGTAACTTTACTTGGAGCTATATTTTTATTCACCACATGATATGTGTTTTGCTTGGAGCGTCATTTTATTTTCTTTAGATTTGCTTGATGTTTGACTAAAATATCAAGATATGAAATTCTTAAATGTTAGAGAGTCTTCACATAGTTGCATAATTATTTAGCTACTCATTGATCTTCACTTATATCTTTTGGAGTAGTTTTTCGTTTGCTCTAGTGCTTCACTTATATCTTTTAGAGCATGGTGGTGGTTTTATTTTGAAGAAATAGATGAACTCTCATGCTTCACTTGTATTATTTTGAGAGTCTTAAATAGCATGGTAATTTGCTTAATGTTAATATGCTTGGTATTCAAGATATGTGAAACTTTCTTTTGAGTGAATCGAATACTAAGATAAATTTAATGCTTGATAATTGTTTTGAGATATGGAGGTAATAATATCAAAGTCGTGCTAGTTGATAATTGTGAATTTGAGAAATACTTGTGTTGAAGTTTGCAAGTCTCGTAGCATGCACGTATGGTTAAAGTTGTGTAACAAATTTGAAACATGAAGTGTACCTGGCTTGTGCATCCTTATGAGTGGCGGTCGGGGACGAGCGATGGTCTTTTCCTACCAATCTATCCCCCTAGGAGTATTGCGCGTAGTACTTGATTTTGGATGGCTTCTAAATTTTTGCAATAAGTATATGAGTTCTTTTGACTAATGTTGAGTCCATGGATTATACGCACTTTTACCTTTCCGCATTTGCTAGCCTCTTGATGCTGCATTGCCCTTTCTCACCTTGAGAGTTGGTGCAAACTTCGCCGGTGCATCCAAACGCCGTGATATGATACGCTCTTTCACACATAAACCTCCTTATATCTTCCTCAAAACAGCCACCATACCTACCTATTATGGCATTTCCATAGCCATTCCGAGATATATTGCCATGCAACTTCCATCATCATTATTATGACATACATTACTTTTGTCATATTGCCATTGCATGATCATGTAGTTGACATCCTATTTGTGGCAAAGCCACCATGCATTATTTTCCATACATGTCACTCTTGATTCATTGCACCACCCCGGTACACCGTCGGAGGCATTCATATAGAGTCATATTTTGTTCTAAGTTTCGAGTTGTAATTGTTGAGTTGTAAGAAAAATAAAAGTGTGATGATCATCATTATTAGAGCATTGTCCCAAGTGAGGAAAGGATGATGGAGACTATGATTCCCCCATAAGTCGGGATGAGACTCCGGACGAAAAAAAAAAGCAAGGCCAAAAAAAGAGAAGAGGCCGAAAAAAAATGAGAGAAAAAGAGAGAAGGGACAATGCTACTATCCTTTTACCACACTTGTGCTTCAAACTAGCACCAAGATCTTCATGATAGAAAGTCTCTCATTTTGTCACTTTCATATACTAGTGGGAATTTTTCATTAGAGAACTTGGCTTGTATATTCCAATGATGGGCTTCCTCAAAATGCCCTAGGTCTTCGTGAGGAAGCAAGTTGGATGCACACCCACTTAGTTTCTTTTGTAGACCTTTCATATACTTATAGCTCTAGTGCATCTGTTGCATGGCAATCCCTACTCCTCATGTTGACATCAATTGATGGGCATCTCCATAGCCCGTTGATTAGCCTCGTCAATGTGAGACTTTTTTTTGTCTTCTCCAAACAATCCCATCATCATATTCTATTCCACCCATAATGCTATATCCATGGCTCGCGCTCATGTATTGCGTGAGGGTTGAAAAAGTTTGAGATTATTTAAGTATGAAACAATTTCTTGGCTTGTCATCAGGGGTATAGAAGTTGGGAACATCTTTGTGTGACGAAAATGAAGTATAGCCTAACTATATGATTTTGTAGGGATGAACTTTCTTTTGCCATGTTATTTTGAGAAGACATGATTGCTTTGATTAGTATGATTGAAGTATTATTATTTTTGTGTCAATATGCCAACATTTAGTGCATCATAACATCATCGGGCATTGCACGTACAACATTTAGTGGTAGTAAGAGACAAATGCCTATATGCCACGCATGTTCATACTATTTGTGCCTTTCTACTTCACTTACTGCGCTACATTACTCAGGGCATGTACAATGGTTCTATTGTAGGGATGCCACATAGGATAAATGATGAGGTGGAGGAAAGAGAAATCATAACAAAAGGCTTGTCTTCTCTTATTTAAGAGAAGACAAGAGATGATCTCTTAGCACAATATGTTTCACCATGTTTTTAGGAATAACTAGTTATTGAAGATAAGGCTAAGAGATGATCCATTGTACACATGTTTTTTTGTCATCTCTAAATTACATGCAAGACTTATGATAAGACTATCTTATCAACCATTGTACATGCCCTCAGGTTCGTACATCCACTCCTGGGTACATGTCCGTCTCGTAGTTCCAGTCCCACATGTTCTTCATAGATGGAACGATCCATAACTGTGGGCAACGGGAGTCCATATCATTGCAGTTAGTGTGGCTCCCCACGATGGAGACTCATCCAAACTATGGCCAGCCTCGACGCGGAGCAGTCGCGTGCACCGGGAAGCGGCGCTCTCAAGGCCGTCGCGCTGCTTCAAAGCCGGCGCCAGTGAGAGGTCGCCTCTGCTCTGGCCGGGCATTAATGCGGCACTGATGTTCCGGGGCAACGCTGACCCTTTCACGCGGGAAGCGCGTGCCGGCAAGGGAGGGGGGTTGGGTCGTCCAGGGCGGTCAGACGCGGACGTGGTGGTGGTATTGGTTTTGAACCGTTTTAGCTGTAGTACTGGTAGTTTGCAAAACTACTCAATTATTGCACTCAGATTCCTAAGAAAATGTGGTAAAAAATGTTACTCCACAGCCCGCTTCCCTTCTCCTTCCTCTTCCACCGCCCGCGCACGTCGCAGGAAGCGACCGGCCAACCCTTATATAGGAGTGCTAGCACAAAAAGATGCATGCATGACCACTAAAATTTCCAGATTAAAGCGCCGCTCCGGTGGGAGTATGGCGTATGTCATTACCTTCGGCCGGGCCATGGCTACTGGGCTACGGTGACCAGAGAAGAGTCGATGGGAGGGGAATGAATGCAGCTACTGTTTGGGTTCGTCGTCCAGCTTAAATAAATACGCACCATCACGTGAACCCGCGGGTGCACAAATTGTAACATACGTGTCTGCTTAAGTGGGCGTCACATAACTGGTGTGTGTGAGAGATTCTGAGAGACAGAGTGCGTGTGTGTGAATCTACTCTTCGGACATGTACTCAACCTTTTGCATCGGGATATAAGTATAATGGTACTACACTTTAGCTAGTGATTTTACGTGGCCATGTTAACGTGGTTGTGTAAAAAAATGTCACTTCCTGCTCGTGATTTGCGTTATATAATTACTAGCAAGATGCTCATGCATTGCACGGAACATCAATATGCATTTTTTTACAAAACACCTGTTGTGATTGACCCATGCAGGAGTAATCCCATGTGTAAAAACTAATGATATCTCGAGAATTTTATCAGGAAACTGGTATCTCGACAATTTCATCGAAAAAATGAAAGATGAGAGATAAGGTGAGGAGGAGTGGAGCGTGGTGGTGACTGGTGGTCAGACTGGGCAGAGGCATGGGGATGGACGGCGCCGGCAGGCGGCATCGGCTACCATGTTAGATTGTTCCAGAGACTTCCTTTTTTAATTGATCAGCAATGAGGTTGTGGGAGATAAGGATGATGAACAAGGCAAGGCCTTGTCTGTAGATATGGAGAGAGGTGCGGGTATCTTTTGTAAAATTGTCAGAGTTTGCTTTCTATCCGTCAGATATAGATCGGACGATCTATATTACAACATGGCAGGCACACCATCATCACCAACTCGTTTTTTATAAGAGTAGAGATGATAAGTTTGCTAACTACTAAAGTAAAGTGGAATTTTTCCATGTTATACAAGTAAATTAAGGTGATTGCTTATCATACGGGTAAGGTTGGACGAAGGGTGGTAGGAACAAATGCTCCACCTAGAGCATGTGTGTGTGAGATGGAGTCTTAGTGTGTGTGTGGGGGGGGGGTGGGGTGGGGTGGGTGCGTGTGTGTGTGTGTGACGCGGGGTCCTCGGTGGCGGATGTAATTTAAGTGTGTGTGGCTTCATCATAGTGTATGACAGGGGCCACCGACGAGGGGGTGCGAGAGAGAAAAGGCCCGTAGAGAGGGAAGAGAAGGCGTGTGCGTGTGAGAGGAGTCGACATCGAGAGAACGTGTTTGTTCGAGAGACACCGAGGAAGACTACTATATATTGATGGTGCATGTAGGCGGGAATTAAACGAAGGGACGGTCTTATTGGTTTCGGGAATATAGGGGAAGAGTGAGAGAGAGGGGGGGGGGGTAGCTAGAAGGAGATTGTTAAGTGTGAGTGTGTGTTTTACCCATCCAGGCGGAAGTTATGAGCACACAAGAAGAGAACGATTTGATGTGGCGTTAGGGTTGAGGGTAATTAACTATGTATGGAGACATAGGAGACCTTGAACGTGCATGTGCGAGAGGTATACATGTATACATGGGATGTGTGTATGCACGTGAGCATGATCGAGAGAAAAGAAAAAAGACATAAGTTATACGATCAACGATATGGGAGAGATCAGTATGACAATATGCATGCATGTGAGAGTGCAGGGAAGAAGGCTCGATAATTGAGCATGTGTTTTTGTCTTTAAGAGATAGTGGCATGGGCTGGAGCATGCATCTATGGCGAGCAGAGGGAGCGAGACACAATGATTGTGAAAAAGAGTTCAACCTATAAATGCATGTATGGAGAGACATATATAGTGTGGGTGATAGGAAGCAAGAGTGCGTGCGAGAAAGAAATGTTGACGGAGAAACTACAGATAGATATAGAGATAGAGATGCTAGATAGAGGGACATCGGCTAGTTTGAGTGTTGGAGATGACCACCGGGTGGTTCAGAGGGATGTGTGTGTGAGAGAAAGATAAAAAGAGGGCACTTGATTGCATGTAGAGAGAAACATATATAGTGTGCGTGATAGGAAGCAAGAGTGAGGGTGAGAAAGAAGGTTGATGGATAAATAGATAAATAGAAAGATAAAGATGCTAGCTAGTGTGTGTTGGAGATAGGAGTCGAGTGGATCAGAAGGCTGAGTTATGTGTGTGGGTGTGAGAGAAACTGAGAGAGTGTGCATGTGAGTCACATACAAACAAATATCAGAGATTGAAAGTGCAACTATCCCTAGGTGGTTTTGGTAATTCATAACAACATATAGCTCATTGAGCTAATGCTATTCCAAGACAAATATTTCAGGAAAGCTCAATGAATGGCATGGCATGGATGATGAAAATGGATCCCACAAAATATTAAGGACAAAGGATTGGCTAAAGCTCAAAAGCTCAAGACTCTACATTTTACATTTTAGTGATCCAAGATCACATTGAGTCTATAGGAAAAGCCAATACTATCAAGGAGGGATGAGGTGTTGCTTAATGAGCCTCTTGCTCCATGATGCTTGGTGACATGCTCCAAAAACCCTCAACTACTTTCTCACATCCACATATGACCTAAACCTAAAGTCAAAATCGGTCCTACCGATTCTTTCTATCCGGCGCCATCGAGTTCAAATGTCATAGCCACTGCCACAAACCCTAGGCAAATCGGTTTCACCGATAGGGATCTCGGCCTCACCGAGACGGGATTGTAATCTCTCTGTTTCCCTACGTAACTTTTCGTTCTAACCGAAGTGAGCGACCGGTCCCACCGAGATTGCAATGTAAACTCTCTGTTTCCCTTTCGTAACATTTCGGTCTCACTGAAAAGAGCGAATCGGTCCCACCGAGTTTACCTGACCAACTCTCTGGTTAGCTAATTACCAAAATCGGTCTCACCGAGTTTGTGTAATCGGTCTCACCGAGATTACATTATGCCCTAACCCTAACCATATCGGTCCTACCGAGTTGCATGTCGGTCCCACCGAAAACCCTAACGGTCACTAGGTTTACTGAATCGGTCCGACCGAGTTTGTTGATTCGGACCCACCGAGTTTGGAAATTGTGTGTAACGGTTAGATTTTATGTGGAGGCTATATATACCCCTCCACCTCCTCTTCATTCGTGGAGAGAGCCATCAGAACAAACCTACACTTCCAACTTACCAGTTCGGAGAGAGAACCACCTACTCATGTGTTGAGGCCAAGATATTCCATTCCTACCATATGAATCTTGATCTCTAGCCTTCCCCAAGTTGCTTTCCACTCAAATCTTCTTTCCACCAAATCCAAATCTTGTGAGAGAGAGTTGAGTGTTGGGGAGACTATCATTTGAAGCACAAGAGCAAGGAGTTCATCATCAACACACCATTTGTTACTTCTTGGAGAGTGGTGTCTCCTATATTGGCTAGGTGTCACTTGGGAGCCTCCGACAAGATTGTGGAGTTGAACCAAGGAGTTTGTAAGGAGATCGCCTACTTCTTGAAGATCTACCGCTAGTGAGGCAAGTCCTTCGTGGGCGACGGCCATGGTGGTATAGACAAGGTTGCTTCTTCGTGGACCCTTCGTGGGTGGAGCCCTCCATGGACTTGCGCAACCGTTACCCTTCGTGGGTTGAAGTCTCCATCAACGTGGATGTACGATAGCACCACCTATCGGAACCACGACAAAAACATCTCTGTCTCCAATTGCGTTTGAATCCTCCAAACCCTTCCCTTTACATTCTTGCAAGTTGCATGCTTTAAATTCCGCTGCTCATATACTCTTTGCATGCTTGCTTGAATTGTGTGAAGTTTGCTTAACTTGTGCAAAGATAGCTAAAATGTGCCAAAGTCTAAAATTGGGAGAAGGTCAAGTTTTTAATTGGTCAAGTAGTCTAATCACCCCCCTATAGACATACTTCAAGGTCCTACAAGTGGTATCAGAGCTTTGGTCTCCATTTGCTTTGATTTCCATAGCTTTTGGTGGTCATAGCCTTGGTTTCACAACCTAGGAGAGTATGGCGTCTAGCGAGGGAAATTATCACCGTAGAGGTCCTTACTTTGATGGCACTAATTTTGCTAGTTGGAAGCATAAGATGAAAATGCATATTCTCGGACATAACCCCGCCGTTTTGGCTATTGTGTGTATTGGCTTGCAAATTCTTTTATGGGAGAGAACCGGACCGTGAAGCTAGTGCAGAGGAATTGAAGATGCTGCAATACAACGCTCAAGCTTGTGATATCCTCTTCAATGGCTTGTGCCCCGAAGAATTCAACAAAATCAGCCGTCTTGAGAATGCAAAGGAAATTTGGGATACTTTGATTGATATGCATGAAGGTACCGACTCCGTCAAGGAATCCAAGTTGGATGTGCTCCAAAGTCAGCTTGACAAGTTCAAAATGAAGGATGGTGAAGGTGTCGCTGAAATGTACTCTAGGCTTGCTCTTATCACAAATGAGATTGCCGGCTTAGGAAGTGAAGAGATGACCGATGATTCATCATCAAGAAGATCCTAAGAGTATTGGATGGAAAATATGATACCGTGTGCACATTGATCCAAATGATGCCAAATTACAAAGATCTCAAGCCAACGGAAGTCATTGGAAGAATTGTTGCTCATGAGATGTCACTCAAGGATAAGGAGGAACTTCACAACAAGTCAAGTGGTGCTTACAAAGCCTCATGTGAAGCCCCCACATCATCAAGTGAGAAACAAACCTTCAATGAAGAATTGAGCTTAATGGTAAAGAACTTCAACAAATTCTACAAGAGTAGAAGCAAAGAAAGAAGCTCTAAGTCAAGGTCCTACAATGACAAAAGATCTTCTAGTCGAGAGCGCAATTGCTACAATTGTGGGAGACCCGGACACTCTTCCAATGAGCGTACTACACCCTACAAAATAAGAGAAGATTCTCCAAAAAGAAGAAGTAGAAGAGAAGAATCACCACCAAGAGAGAGAAGGAGTAGAGATGATCGTTATGAACGAAAACCCTCACGGAGAAGCAAGGATTCGGAAAGGAAGGACAAGTCATCAAAGAGCTACACAAAACGAAGACAAGTCATGTTGGTGAATGGGTATCCGGCTCCGACTCTGACAATCACTCCGAGAGAAGCTATCACTCCGACTCCGAATATACTCAAGATGAAGGTGTTGCCGGTCTAGCACTTGTGTTAACCAACTCCTACGACATATTTGACTCACCAAATGAAGGAATTGGAAGATGCTTCATGTCCAAAGGTCCTAAGGTAACACACCCCGAGTATGTTGATTTTAATAGTGATGAATATGACTTGTTAGGTGATGATGATTTACTTGTTGACAACTCTAGTGATGAATACTATGATGAAACGTTAATCAATCATGCTAATCAAGATGAAACGAATGACAATGATAAGGAGAAGATTGAGCTTCTAACTAAAGAACTAAACACTCTTAAGTTAGCTCATGAAACTATCTTCGAAGATCATCGAGAACTTTTAAGGGCTCATGAGAAGTTACTCTTTGAAAATCTCAATCTTGAGCAAGAGCATGAGTTCTTAAAGGCAATCAATGATGATCTCCGTAAGAAAAGTTCTTCTTACATTGCCAAGCGTTTACTCTTATCTACTTACATGCCTCAAGTCAAGTCTAGTAACAAGAACAAGAAAGATCCTTCCTCTAGTAGTAACAATAATAATGCTAAATCCAATATTGTTGCTTCTAGTAGTTCTCTTGATTCCACTAATGATTCTCTTAGCCAAGTTGCACTTGATCAAGAAAACAGCTTATTGAAGGGAATTATAGAGAAAGGTGTATACAAGAGCCTTGCCGAGAGTAAGCAATTCGAGGAAATTGTACGCAAGCAAGGAAGGCACCGGAAGAATCAAGGTGTTGTTTTTGAACGAAAGTTCAATGCCAATGGAGTTGAGTGAGAAGAAGATCAATACCCCAAGACGAAGTTTGTTCCTCAACAAGAGAAGTATGATCCTACTTCCTTCAAGGGAACACAAGCACAAGATGATCTTCCACCACAAGACCACAAGAACAAAGGCAAGGACAAGCTTCAAGAGGAGATTGATGCATTTGAAGAAGCACCTAAGGCCTTGGTTAAGTGGGTTCCCAAGACTACGTCAAGTTCTACTTCATCAAGTACAACTACAACACCAAGGATTCCCATCAAGATGATGTGGATCCCGAAGAATAAGAACTAGAGTGTTCTTGAGGGTGACTCCGCCAACATTCTTCACTCATATCATTATGGCAAGGACAAGTGCAATCATCTTCCATATCTTGCACTAGTTCAAGGAGTCACAAACCCTCATGTTGTTAAGGCAAGGGACAAGGTAACCTAATGTTTTCATGGACATCATCTTGTGTGTGCATCACTCTATGTCTATGGATATTCTTGTTTGTTCCTTGTGGGACTAACCAATGTAGGTATTGAAAGTGCACCTCACTCCAAAGGATTGCTCCAAAACATCTACATCAACATTGAGCATCCACATCTTCAACACCTACATGGAGTCATCATCGACAAAACCCAAGGTTAGTTCATCCCTCTAAGGGGGGATCTCACATCTAGGGGGAGCTTAACTCTAAGAATTGAGTCAAAGCAACTCTAATGATGTGAACACATAAATGCTTTATGTAAAAGGGGTAACCCCACTTGAGCTTAAACGATGAGTATGACCTATGATCAAATGTTCTCATTTGACTCCTAAGTCAATATACTCATATATAGATGACCTAGTCATCGCCAATTGTTTGATAGATGCTAGAATTGTTTGTGCATGCTTTGTCAAATATTTCATTTGTCATTTTATTGCGTGAGCATGTTGGTAGCATATCTTACTCATTCGAGGACATCCACTTGTTGTTTTGATTGATTTGATTCTTTTCTTTGGCCAACTGGATGGACAAGAATGCCTAAGAACCTTCTCTAGCTATCTATGCTTTACTCGTCCCAAACTCTATTCATGCTACATCACAAAATTTGATCAAGTCAGATTCGAACCACTCTGTGTGAGGAGCACTCGGAGTCCCCGATTCGTCATAGACTTAAACTTCCAAAACTTCTTTGTGCTTTTCGGTCTGACCGATTCCTCCATTTCGGTCATACCGAGATCACTAAGTCGATCTAGGTTTTCATCTCGGTGCAACCGATTTGAACTTTTCGGTCACACCGAGTTGCTATAACTGTCAACAGTTATGCATCTCGGTGCCACCGAGTTGTTCCACTCGGTCACACCGACAGTGTCGCGCTATATATTCACACGGGCAAAATTTTGGAAAACTTTCTCCAAACCTCTTCGCCCGCGCATAGCTCGCTCTACCTTCTAGGTCTCCGGATCATCGACTTCGTCGCCAGACGCCTCCTGTCGCTGGTCTCCGCCGCCGTCAACGGATTTCATCTCCGCCGTTGCCGCCGTAGCGAGTTCATCGGCGAACTAGGGTATGAACTCGATCACAGTGCTAGCCTCGCCTGATTCTCAGCACATTGTGTTCATTATGATTCTTGCCACGATTGAAACACCTCTATCCAGTCAAAACAATCCTTAGAATAGATGCGATTCGAAAATTTAGGGTTAGGTTTCACCGAAACCATCTCGGACCCACCGAGTTGAAAAACTCGGTCCCACCGATTCGCTAACGCCATTGCACTAGTAACTCTCGGTCCGACCGAGAATTGCTATCGGTGTGACCGATTTTAGAACTTTGTGAAACCCTTGCAGTCTCGGTGCCATCAACTATGACTCGGTCGACCGAGTTCACTAGTTTAGGTTCCAAAACTGCTTCGGTATCACCGAGTTTGAAAATCGGTTGATCCAAATGCTTTCTGGAAAACTAAAACTAAGTTTTTGAATCATTCTTTACAAAAATCTCTGATTTTGTGATGCTCATCCTCTCTATCTCATCTATAACTATTCACGTGGTCAGCAGTCAGTGTGTGCAGCATGTCAGACCAAAGTGACAGCCAGAACAAGTCAGAGGAGCAGATACAGATGAGTGAGGGCACTAGTCCCTCTAGGAGCTCAGATGATGGAAGCAGGAGCACTCCCAGCAATTTGCCCAAAGCTGCCACCAGGACAAAGAAGAAGAGAACCTCAGAATCTGAGGATGAGGATTATGTGGCAATAGAAGATGAGGCCATTTCAAAGAAGAAAGTGCTCAAGAAGGAGTATAGCTCAACTGCATTAAAGCCAGGGATGAAGATCAAAAGGCCTGCAGGAAGACAACCAATGTCTAAAGCCAGAGTCTCCACTCAAGTATCTTTGGAATCCCAACCCAAAGAACCTGCTGCAGAAGGAAAGAAAAGGAAGGAAAGGGTCAAGAAAACCATGGCCAGAGTGATTGGAAAGCCTTCCATGATGGAAGAAGAAGAAGAAGAGGCTGTTGCACCAGCACCCAAGGTACAAAAGCTGATGGGTGATGCTATAAAGTCAGGGGCTGCAACATCAAAGCCCAAAGTAGCACCCAAAGCTGCCTCCAAGCCGAAGAGTGCACCTAAGAGGAATACCAGGAGTATACCAGCTGCTGAAAAGAACAAGGCCCCAATGCCTGATGTTGTTGCTGAGGAAGATGATGAAGGACAAGTCCTAAGGAAGCTCAGACCCAAGATTCCATACCACAATGATGCTCATCCTGTGGCTGAGAACATGAAGATCAGGAGGGACTTAGGGTTGAGGCTATGGAGAGAGTCAGATCCATATGCCACCAGGAGAGGGACTGCTGTTGATTACAGGTTCCCCACAAAGGAACAGCAGGATTTCTATGAGACAATCTTGTTGGACAAGAAGCCCATAGTATGTGATATGAGGTGGGTCGACTGGACCTACATAAAGGAGAATGAAGAACATTATCCTGGAGTGTATGACAGCTTCAGTGTGTGTGGAGTTGCAGACTTTGTTGGGCAGAAGCTCACAAACTAGAATGATGAGCTCATTATGCAATTCTACTCCACAACACATTTCTATCCAAATGGCAGGATAGTCTGGATGTCTGAAGGAACGAGATACCAATCAATTATTGAGGAATGGGCAAGTCTGATCAATGCCCCAAAGGAAAGTGAAGATGACTTGGACGTTTATGCCAAGAAAAAGATGGATCACAACTCTATGTCACAGATGTACAAGGAGATCCCAGACAAAGCTCTTGATACTTTCAAGCTTGGTCAGTCCATTTTCTTCTGTCAGGGCTACCAACGATCAACTGGATCCTAAGGCACACTCTTTTGCCCAAATCAGGTGACCACAACATGATCAGAGGGCATGCAATTAATTTGCTACACATATTTGATGTGCCACAGAAATTCAAGGTCATGAGCCTCATGGTTGAGACTATCAAGAGGACAGCAGCAGACCAAAAGAGAAGTTGTGGATATGCCCCACAAATTCAAGAGTTGATTAACTCAAAGATGGGCACATGAAAGTATCTGTTGGATACCGAACACTTTGTTCTCTATCCTGACTTTGAGGACAATCAAGTTGTGATGAATGAGAATGAACCATCATCAGTACAAGCTCAAGAGAAGAAGGAGAAAGCAAAGAAAGAGAAGGCTGCCAAGATGCCAACACAAGAGGAGGCATCTGAGTACTTTTTGAAGAGCAAGCAGGACCAGCTTAGTTACTTGATAGCATAAACTCTGAGGATTGAGAAAGGGTTGGCCACCCTAACTCAAAACCAGGAGAGCCTGGAAAGAATCATGGAACAAAAATTCTATGATCTTGATGTCAAAGTAACTGAGATTCAGTCAGTTGTGGAGCAGCTACAGGATGGCATGCAGGAGAGGAAGGGCAAGACAACTCTCGATGCATTTGCCGAGTGCCTCGAGCTCGAGATCAGCTGCAGAGCCATGAATGCACACCGAGTCACTTCATCTGCTCCAGCTATAGCTCCAGCGCAACCAGCTCCAAAGACTAACTCCTTCAGCTCCTTCCACATCAATCAAGTCTTCGCCCAAGGAGCCATCTCTACGCCACCAACTCAAGACCAAGCTCGAGAGACGATATAGTACTATGCATTTTCTAGGAACTTTTGGTAACTTGTTGCCAAAGGGGAGAAAATGTATAGATCATAGGCTTCGAGAGAGAGAGAGTTTGCTTTTGTTCTCTCTTGTCTTCTTGGTTGAACTTTGTTTGCTTATGACTACTTAAGATACTATGCTATTATCTGTGAGACATTGATGATCATGTGTTTGATCATAAGCTACACTTATGCTTGTTAGATGATATTATCTTACTTATCCTTATATGATCATTCACTTTGCTTGGTGATGAGTGCATGTATTCAATCTTTATTATTTTGAGCGCTCCACCAAGATGTATGTGACATGGAAGAGTAACCCATGAGCCTAATTCCTTGTGCATTTGCAGTCCAAAGCAAATCTTAAAATATGCACAAATTTAAGGGGAGCTCTTGCTTATCACATACTTCTCAAAGCGATTTATGTTTTTCAATCTTATTATCATTTGTCGAAGCTTTGATCTATATGTTGTCATCAATTACCAAAAAGGGGAGATTGAAAGTGCAACTATCCCTAGGTGGTTTTGGTAATTCATAACAACATATAGCTCATTGAGCTAATGCTATTCCAAGACAAATATTTCAGGAAAGCTCAATGAATGGCATGGCATGGATGATGAAAGTGGATCCCTCAAAATATTAAGGACAAAGGATTGGCTCAAGCTCAAAAGCTCAAGACTCTACATTTTACATTTTAGTGATCCAAGATCACATTGAGTCTATAGGAAAAGCCAATACTATCAAGGAGGGATGAGGTGTTGCTTAATGAGCCTCTTGCTCCATGATGCTTAGTGATATGCTCCAAAAACCCTCAACTACTTTCTCACATCCACATATGACCTAAACCTAAAGTCAAAATCGGTACTACCGATTCTTTCTATCCGGCGCCACCGAGTTCAAATGTCATAGCCACTGCCACAAACCCTAGGAAAATCGGTTTCACCGATAGGGATCTCGGTCTCACCGAGACGGGATTGTAATCTCTCTGTTTCCCTTCGTAACGTTTCGGTCTAACCGAAGTGAGCAATCGGTCCCACCGAGATTGCAATGTAAACTCTCTGTTTCCCTTTCGTAACATTTCGGTCTCACCGAAAAGAGCGAATCGGTCCCACCGAGTTTACCTGACCAACTCTCTGGTTAGATAATTACCAAAATCGGTCTCACCGAGTTTGTGTAATCGGTCTCACCGAGATTACATTATGCCCTAACCCTAACCATATCGGTCCTACCGAGTTGCATGTCGGTCCCACCGAAAACCCTAACGGTCACTAGGTTTACTAAATCGGTCCGACCGAGTTTGTTGATTCGGTTCCACCGAGTTTGGTAAATTGTGTGTAACGGTTAGATTTTGTGTGGAGGCTATATATACCCCTCCACCTCCTCTTCATTCATGGAGAGAGCCATCAGAACAAACCTACACTTCCAACTTACCAGTTCTGAGAGAGAACCACCTACTCATGTGTTGAGGCCAAGATATTCCATTCCTACCATATGAATCTTGATCTCTAGCCTTCCCCAAGTTGCTTCCCACTCAAATCTTCTTTCCACCAAATCCAAATCCTGTGAGAAAGAGAGTTGAGTGTTGGGGAGACTATCATTTGAAGCACAAGAGCAAGGAGTTCATCATCAACACACCATTTGTTACTTCTTGGAGAGTGGTGTCTCCTAGATTGGCTAGGTGTCACTTGGGACCCTCCGACAAGATTGTGGAGTTGAACCAAGGAGTTTGTAAGGGAAAGGAGATCGCCTACTTCGTGAAGATCTGCCGCTAGTGAGGCAAGTCCTCCGTTGGCTACGGCCATGGTGGGATAGACAAGGTTGCTTCTTCGTGGACCCTTCGTGGGTGGTGCCCTCCATGGACTCGCGCAACCGTTACCCTTCATGGGTTGAATTCTCCATCAACGTGGATGTACGATAGCACCACCTATCGGAACCACGACAAAAACATCCATGTCTCCAATTGCGTTTGAATCCTCCAAACCCTTCCCTTTACATTCTTGCAAGTTGCATGCTTTAAATTCCGCTGCTCATATACTCTTTGCATGCTTGCTTGAATTGTGTGAAGATTGCTTAACTTGTGCAAAGATAGCTAAAATGTGCCAAAGTCTAAAATTGGGAAAAGATTAAGTTTTTAATTGGTCAAGTAGTCTAATCACCCCCCTCTAGACATACTTCAAGGTCCTACAAAGATAAATGAGATCCCGAGAGACGGAGTTTTCTGTCTGCGAGAGAGAAAGATATTTCACAACAAGAGTGATAGATAGAGAGAAATATGAGGGAACACAAGATATCTCTAGGGAGAGAGAGTGTGTGTGTGAGTGACATACAAGAGAATGGTGGAGAGATATGAAACCCTAGGAGACAGAGTTTGTGTTTGTGTGTGAGAAAGAGATATTTAAGAGGAAGAGTCGTAGCTTATCATATCTAAGGAGCGAAAGACATCTCTGTGTGAGAGGGGGTGTGCGAGTGGCACACAGGGGAATAGTAGAGAGAAATGAGACCCCAGGAGACGAAGTTTGTGTTTGTGTGAGAGAGAGATTTCACATGGAGAATCGTAGTTAGAGACACATAGCAGGGAGCGATATATACTTAGAGAGAGATAGAGTGATGAAGGTCGAGTGAGAGAGTACTGTCAGTGTGTTGCGAAGATAAAAGATCATTGTCGACATACATGTAGCACGAGAGATACCCGAGAGACGATGAACGCGTATAGGTCTAGAGAGACACTCCTATATAAGCATGAGTTATAGCTATATGAGACGAATATCTGGATTAAAGGGGATTCAAATATTTAAAATGGAGATCACGACATCGATAATATCATAACACAAATTGGTGTACGAAACATGCATATTCATTTGAATTTGGGGACACGCATATAGTTTATTAATATTAGTGATCCATAGATTCTTTAGTTAGAGACAATGCATGATTTATATGCAGTTAATGTCTAAACGGGATTACACTATATGTTGTGTGTGTGAAACACATTATACATGTTTGAGAAGTAAAAAAACCGCATGCAACACACATTAATTGGAAACAGTTAGCGAGGAATGCATACATTGGATTTCAACATAAAGTGGTTTCAAACATTTGGAAATCCAAATTAAGATGGATACAGCCTTATGAATCTGAGATCATGCCATTTGTAAACCATATTTATGTATAATGGGTGTTGTGCTTTTGAAAGTATATATAAAAAAATGATGTATATAGAATTTTATTCCAATCGCAAATGGATCCTGTCCGAACAAAGATAGAATACAAACTGGATTCGAATTGAGGTGGCACGGTAAACATGCACTCTTGCTCTGCAAAAATTTGTACGAAGTGGGGAAAGTCACAGTAACCGCCCGAAACCAAAATCTGCGAGATGGAAATTACTGCCTATCCTTGACACGTAAAGCCTATCGGCTCGATTTCTATAGGTTTCGACAGGGGTAGGTTTGTAATTTCACTCAAACATGACATAACCGCCTCTCACCCGGATTCATACGCGGCAGGCGCCAAAACACAGTGTCTCCTCGGCCGAAATCGACTCCCTCCCCGATACATACACAGTGGGCGCCAAAAACAAACTCTCTTCGGCAAATATTCGGTGTATGTGAGATTACTTTCCTATCCCCAACCGACTAATATTGCTGTTATGTAGGAAATTTTAAACGGGGGTATGTTTATGAATTTCCTCGCATTTGAGGCAAGCGCGCCCTGAAGACGTGGTTCCCCCCTTCCTCTCTCCCGCAATTTCCCTATTCGTACTCCGTGGGCGCCAAAACACCCTCTCCACCCCAGCATCCTCCGTCCGCCACCCCATCCACCACCGTCCTCCTCCACCATGCCAGAGCTGATACCCCGACACCGTCGGCCATTACAAGATATCGACCTCTCTCATCCACGGCTTCGGACAGGGATCCTTGCATCCCGTCCTCCCGCTTCATCCCCGTCGTCGTCCACCTTGCCGGCGCCGCTCCTACGACCGTCTCGTCCACCACGCCCCACCGCCACCGCCTACCCTCCTAGATCTGCTTCCATGTCGCCGACAGCCATCGCTACCGCAGCACCGTCAAATTCTCAGCAGATGCATACACGGCGCAGAACTAGAGGCGATACTCTTTCGTATCTGCTAACTTATTTATCACAACAAGAAAATAGATCGCCACTGCTTTACTCTGATTTCTTGTCCATGACTTACTTGCTAGTTGAAAGCAAACATTGGTTGCGAAGTTGCCTTTGTCCGGTTTGCACCTTCAGATCCTCCATGCCACGCTCAACACTATATCGCAATGCTTATGGTTTTCCCCTTTTATATTCCACACTAGTTAAATGACAGTAGACTAAATTTCAAAATTGGGTCAGTCGATTTTTGAGAGCTCGTCGGAGTTCGTTGGTGCGAAGGAAGGGGCTCGGGTGGGGACGGTGGTTGGGGGGGCGGTGGTGGGGCCTCGCCGAATGAAGAAAACTCAACGCGGGTGGGGGCAGGGTGGGGGTGGGGGTGGCGGAGGAACACAGGCGATGGGGGCCAGTGATGTCTACTATGCAACCTTCTTCTTGTAGACGTTGTTGGGCGTCCAAGTGCAGAGGTTTGTAGGACAGTAGCAAATTTCCCTCAAGTGGATGACCTAAGGTTTATCAATCCGTGGGAGGCGTAGGATGAAGATGGTCTCTCTGAAACAACCCTGCAACCAAATAACAAAGAGTCTCTTGTGTCCCCAACACACCCAATACATTGGTAATTTGTATAGGTGCACTAGTTCAGCGAAGAGATGGTGATAGAAGTGCAATATGGATTGTAGATATAGGTTTTTGTAATCTGAAAATATAAGAACAGCAAGGTAACAAGTAATAATAGTGAGCGTAAATGGTATTGCAATGCATTGAAACAAGGCCTGGGGTTCATACTTTCACTAGTGCAAGTTTTCTCAACAATAATAACATAATTGGATCATATAACTATCCCTCAACATGCAACAAAGAGTCACTCCAAAGTCACTAATAGTGGAGAACAAACGAAGAGATTATGGTAGGGTACGAAAGCACCTCAAAGTTATTCTTTCTGATCGATCTATTCAAGAGTTCGTACTAGAATAACACCTTAAGACACAAATCAACCAAAACCCTAATGTCACCTAGATACTTCAATGTCACCTCAAGTATCCATGGGTGTGATTATACGATATGCATCACACAATCTCATATTCATCTATTCGAACCAACACAAAGTACTTCAAAGAGTGCCCCAAAGTTTCTACCGGAGATTCAAGACGAAAATGTATGCCAACCCCTATGCATAAGTTCACAATGTTACGGAACCCGCAACTTGATAAGCAAAACATACATCAAGTAGATCACGTGAATATCCCATTGTCACCACATCTAAACACATGCAAGACATACATCAAGTGTTCTCAAATCCTTAAAGACTCGATCCGATAAGATAACTTCAAAGGGAAAACTCAATCCATTACAAGAGATTAGAGGGGGAGAAACATCATAAGATCCCACTATAATAGCAAAGCTCACGATACATCAAGATCGTACCACCTCAAGAACACGAGAGAGAGAGAGAGAGAGAGAGAGAGAGAGAGAGAGATCAAACGCATAGCTACTGGTACATTCCCTCAGCCCCGAGGGTGAACTACTCCCTCCTCGTCATGGAGAGCACCGGATGATGAAGATGGCCACGGAGAGGATCCCCCTCGGCAGGTGCCGAACGGTCTAGATTGGTTTTTGGTGGCTACAGAGGCTTGCGGCGGCGGAACTCCCGATCTAGGTTATGTTTTGGAGGTTTCTGTATTTATAGGAATGTTTGGCGTCGGTCTCATGTCAGGGGGGGTCTCCGAGTTGTCCACGAGATAGGGGCCCACACCTAGGGGGGTAGGGCACGCCCCCGCCGTCGTGGACAGCCCGGGACTCTTCTGGCCCAACTCTTTTACTCCGGGGGCTTCTTTTGGTCCATAAAAATCATCAAAAATTGGCACGTCAATTGGACTTCGTTTATTCCTTTTCTATGATACTCAAAAATAAGGAAAAAACAGAAACTGGCACTAGGCTCTAGGTTAATAGGTTAGTCCCAAAAATCATATAAAATAGCATATAAATGCATATAAAACATCCTAGATGGATAATATAATAGCATGGAACAATCAAAAATTATAGATACGTTGGAGACGTATCAGCATCCCCGAGCTTAATTCCTGCTCCTCCTCGAGTAGGTAAATGATAAAAACAGAATTTTTTATGTGGAATGCTACCTAACATAATTATCAATGTAATTTTCTTTATTATGGCAAGAATATTCAGATCCACAAGATTCAAGACAAAAGTTTAATATTGACATAAAAATAATAATACTTCAAGCATACTAACCAAGCAATTATGTCTTCTCAAAATAACATAGCCAAAGAAAGCTCATCCCTACAAAATCATATAGTTTGGCCATGATTCATTTTCGTCACACAAAATGCTCTCATCATGCACAACCCCGATGACAAGCCAAGCAATTGTTTCATACTTTAGTATTCTCAAACCTTTTCAACTTTCACGCAATACATGAGCGTGAGCCATGGACATAGCACTATGGGTGGAATAGAATATAATGATGGGGGTTGTGTGGAGAAGACAAAAAAGGAGAAAGTCTCACATTGGCGCGGCTAATCAACGGGCTAGGGAGATGCCCATCAATTGATGTCAATGCGAGGAATAGGGATTGCCATGCAACAAATGCACTAGAGCTATAAATGTATGAAAGCTCAATAAAAGAAACTAAGTGGGTGTGCATCCAACTTGCTTGCTCACGAAGACCTAGGGCATTTGAGGAAGCCCATTGTTGGAATATACAAGCCAAGTTCTATAATGAAAATTCCCACTGGTATATGAAAGTGACAACATATGAGACTCTCTATCATGAAGATCATGGTGCTACTTTGAAGCACAAGTGTGGTAAAAGGATAGTAGCATTGTCCCTTCTCTCATTTTCTCTCATTTTTTGTTTTTTGTTTTTTTGGGCCTTCCTTTTTTTATTTGGCCTTTCTCTCTTTTTTTCTTTTTTCTTTTTTTATTCGTCCGGAATCTCATCCCGACTTGTGGGGGAATCATAGTCTCCATCGTCCTTTCCTCACATGGGACAATGCTCTAATAATGAAGATCATCACACTTTTATTTACTTACAACTCGATACTAGAACGAAGTATGACTCTATATGAGTGCCTCCGGCGGTGTACCGGGATGGGCAATGAAACAAGAGTGACATGTATGAAATTATGCATGGTGGCCTTGCCAAAAATACGATGTCAACTACATGATCTTGCAAGGCAATATGACAATGATGAAGCGTGTCATAATAAACGGAACAGTGGAATGTTGCATGGCAATATATCTCGGAATGGCTATGGAAATAACATAATGGGTAGGTATGGTGGCTGTTTTGAGGAAGATATAAGGAGGTTTATGTGTGATAGAGTATATCATATCATGGGGTTTGGATGCACCGACGAAGTTTGCACCAACTCTCGAGGTGAGAAAGGGCAATGCACGGTACCGAAGAGGCTAGCAATGATGGAAGGGTGAGAGTGCATATAATCCGTGGACTCAACATTATTCATAATGAACTCACATACTTATTGCAAAAATCTACAAGTCATCGAAAACCAAGAATTACGCGCATGCTCCTAGGGGGATAGATTGGTAGGAATAGACCATCGCTCGTCCCCGACCACCACTCATAAGGAAGGCAATCAAAGAAACACCTCATGCTTCAAATTTGTTACACAACGGTTACCATACGTGCATGCTACGAGACTTGCAAACCTCAACACAAGTATTTATCAATTTCACAATTAATCAACTAGCATGACTCTAATATCACCATCTTCATATCTCAAAACATTCATCAAGTATCAAACTTCTCATAATATTCAATGCACTCTATATGAAAGTTTTTATTATACCCATCTTGAATGCCCATCATATTAGGACTAATTTTATAACCAAAGCAAATTACCATGCTGTTCTAAAGGACTCTCAAAATAATATAAGTGAAGCAATTGAGATCAATAATTTCTATAAAATAAAACCACTGCCGTGCTCTAAAAAGTATAAGTGAAACACTAGAGCAAATAACAAACTACTCCGAAAGATATAAGTGAAGATCAATGAGTAGTCGAATAATTATGTAAATATGTGAAGACTCTATAACATTTTATAATTTCAGATCTTGGTATTGTATTCAAACAGCAAGAAAAACTAAAAAAAAATAAAATGACGTTCCAAGCAAAACACATATCATGTGGTGAATAAAAATATAGCTCCAAGTAAAGTTACCGATGAACGAAGATGAAAGAGGGGATGCCATCCGGGGCATCCCCAAGCTTAGGCTCTTGGTTGTCCTTGAATATTACCTTGGGGTGCCTTGGGAATCCCCAAGCTTAGGCTCTTGCCACTCCTTATTCCATAGTCCATTGAATCTTTACCCAAAACTTGAAAATTTCACAACACAAAACTCAACAGAAAACTCGTAAGCTCCGTTAGTATAAGAAAATAAATCACCACTTAGGTACTGTTGTGAACTCATTCTAAATTCATATTGGTGTAAAATCTACTGTATTACAACTTCTCTATGGTTCATACCCTCCGATACTACTCATAGATTCATCAAAATAAGCAAACAACACATAGAAAACAGAATCTGTCAAAAACAGAACAGTCTGTAGTAATCTGACTTAAACAAATACTTCTGGAACTCCAAAAATTCTGAATTAAATTGGTGGAAGTGAGTAATTTATCATTAATCATCTGCAAAAATAATCAACCTAAAATAACTCTCCAGTAAAAAATGGCAGCTAATCTCGTGAGCGCAAAAGTTTCTGTTTTTTACAGCAAGATCGCAAAGACTTCACCCAAGTCTCCCCAAAGGTTCTACTTGGCACAAACACTAATTAAAACATAAAACCACATCTAAATAGAGGCTAGATGAATTATTTATTACTAAACGGTAGCAAAAGCAAAGGACATAAATAAAATTGGGTTTCCTCCCAACAAGCGCTAACGTTTAACGCCCCTAGCTAGGTATGATGATTTCAATGATGCTCACATAAAAGATAAGAATTGAAACATACCGGGAGCATCATGAAGAATATGACTAGCACATTTATGTCTAACCCACTTCCTATGCATAGGGATTTTGTGAGCAAACAACTTATGGGAACAATAATCAACTAGCATAGGAAGGCAAAACAAGCATAACTTTAAAACTTTAAGCACATAGAGAGGAAACTTGATATTATTGCAATTCCTACAAGCATATGTTCCTCCCTCATAATAATTTTCAGTAGCATCATGAATGAATTCAACAATATAACCATCACATAAAGCATTCTTTTCATGATCTACAAGCATAGAAAATTTACTACTCTCCACATAAGCAAAATTCTTCTCATTTGGTATAGTAGTGGGAGCAAACTCAACAAAATAACTATCATGTGAGGCATAATCCAATTGAAAATTAAAATCATGATGACAAGTTTCATGGTTATCATTATTCTTTGTAGCATACATGTCATCACAATAATCATCATAGATAGCAACTTTGTGCTCATAATCAATTGGAACCTCTTCCGAAATAGTGGATTCATCACAAAATTAAGTCATGACTGTCATGGTTCTAAGTATGACAGTAATGTAGGGGGGTAGGAATGGAGAGGCAAGATCCTAGCTATGGAGTAGTTGTATATGCACGAGTTTACGAGTTCAGGCCCTTCTCGGAGGAAGTAATAGCCCTACGTCTCGGAGCCCGGAGGCGGTCGACTGTATTATGTGTGTATGAATTACAGGGGTGCGAACCCTTGACACTGAGGAGGGGAGTGGCTTATATAGAGTTCGCCAGACCCCTCCGGTCCTCAGTTATGCAGGGTTTAAGGTACATTAAGGTCGGGCGTTACCAGTAACGCCGCAAGTAAAGTGCTTTGATGACCATAAAGGCTACTTAATGACTGACCGTTAGCGTGCGGAGTGACTTTAGATCTCCTGGCTGTCGAGTGGTTGGCTTCATGGTCGAGTGTCTTCGAGTCTATCGAGTGGAACACTTCTGAGTCGATTGAAAGGTGATTCTTCTAGAGATGTCCTTGGGGAGGGTATCTTGGACAGGTTCATGACCCTACCCTAGGTACATAGCTTCATCATTAGCCCCCGAATGGATCGAGGTTTGAGTGGGAAAGGAGTTGAACACACTTCCGACCCATTTTTCGTGCTATGAGTATATCTTGCTCTGGATCAATGAACTTAGGTGACGGTACCAACTTCTTTTTCAGTCGCCTTGATCCATTCTTTGTATCTGTCGAGTGAGTTTCTTTACTTGGAGAGCTCCGAGTGACAGAGCGGAGGAAATCTCCCATCTGACAAGTTGTTCTGCAGCTCGCGGATTTCGCGGGATTTGAATTTCGGGAAGCGCGCAGACCGGAGGAGGCCGTAGCAATCGGATGGGATAAGGCAGGGATGCCTCGATCTCCGCGCCACCTTTTTCGCCACGATCACGCCTGCGATCGCTGCAGGATTTGATAGATCGCCTGGCCTACAAGTCACCACCGAAAGTAACCTCATATAAGGCGCCGGACGGGGGTTTTTGAACAGTGCGTTCTCATTTCCTCCTCTCTTCCTCAGACTTATCCGCCGTGCTCGCTTCTGTCCCAGTGCCGCTGCCCTGCGCGCATCTCGCCGGCAACGATGGTGAAAGAGAAGACGACGGCCCTGGAGCGGGCGAAGAAAGCGACAGCGAAGGCGAAGGGAAAGACGACCAGTCGGGGCGGATCTTCATCGAGGCGGCTGCGCGCGCAGGCTGGATCCAGGCGATCGATCAGCTCGAAGATTCGTCAAGAAGAACTCGACGACCTGGCCGCTGGAGGACTGATCCCCCACGGATTGGCGTGGCTTCCGGGGAAGGAGTCCGAGCCGCAGCTTCGGGAGGGTGAGTGCGTTCTCTTGGCCGCCCATGTCGACCGCGGGTTTTCCTTGCCTCCTCACCCTTTCTTTCAGGGATTTCTGAATTTCTTTGGGGCACAACTTCACCACTTCACACCCAACACAATCGTGTATCTCGCCGCATTCATGTCTTTGTGCGAGAATTTCTTGGGTTGTCAACCTCATTGGGGCCTTTTCAAGCACATTTTCACCTGTCGCTCCCAGACGGTGAAAAAGGCCAATCCGAGTGATGAGAGAATACAAGTGATACAGATGTGTGGGGGTCTTGGGGTTAAGATGAGAGGGAAAAGTTCTTTTCCGGCCATGATCTTACCCGACTCGGTTCGTGGATGGCAGTCGACCTGGTTTTACTGCAAAGACCAGCCGACGCTTGAGAGCGATCGACCGGCTCCCTCCTTTTCCATGGACCGAGTGAGGAAGCCTTCCTCTTTGAAGGTGATCCCGAAGAGAAGGCGCAGGTTAAGGTGCTGGTCGAACGTGTTGTCCAGCTTATCCGCGATGGGGTGGTAGTATGGACCTCTTGGAGGTCTTCCTTGACGACGCATCCAGCCACTTCAAGCTCGAGACCATACGATGTGGATGTATTCGGGCACTGAGGACACCACTCGGATCCACCCGAAGGAGGTCGAGGATGCCACGCTGGAGGGGTGGCTGACGAGCATCACTGGGAACAGAGACAGCCCTAGGGGAGCCAGGAGAATTCCTCCACTCGACCAGTCCCACGTACCGGACAAGGTTCAACTCTGAATTTCCGACTGTATTTTTAACCATGCAACTATTTATGCTCCGTTGATTGACTTTTGTTCTGCTTGCTTTTCTGCCAGGCTCTTATCGAAATGTACTCAATGCCCAACGGGGAGCAAGAGCAAGACCCGGAAGGGGAGGCGAGCGGCGGCGACAGTGGTGACTGGCATTCTAACAGGGAGGAGACCGAGGAAAGTGACGACTCAAGTGACGTAGAAGAAGCCGAGTCACCTCCTCGCAGGGAGAGGCGAACCAAGCTCGACCAAGATCGGCCGAGCGCTCGTGAAAAAGCGATTGCTCAGACTGGCCCGTCTTCAAAGCGCCCTCGGACGTCCTCACCTGCTCCGACTGAAAAAGCGTCAAAGCAGCCCAAAGTTGTAGTGCCAAGGCCTCGGAAGGCGTTGCCGAAGATTAAGATTGACATCCCCGTCGCTTCTGCGTGAGTGTCTCCCTTTGTATTCACTCGACGCTCTGCGTTGTTTATTTTTTCCTTGATTTGACCAGATAAACTTTGGAACTAGCTGCGCTGCTACTTCCGGGACTTCAGCTTACAGGGACGAGGATGAGGCAATGGAGGACGCAGTCACCTCCAATCTAGGTAAGATTGTCGTTCTGTCTTTATTTGGTCGACTCAACTGTAATATATACCATTGGGTGATGCAATTTTGGCGACCGATCTTTGAACAACTCCCAACATTATTGACCTCCCCGACGATGACGATGAAGAGCCCGAGAGGCCTTTGGCGAGGAAAAATAGGAGAACTCCTGCAGACAAGGTGCCACAATCGACGCCGGTAGCTGAACCAGTCGTTTAGGACGCTGGTGATGCCAATCGTGCTTCTGTTACCTTCGCCGTACCACTGTCGAGTGCTCTGCCTTCTTCGTTGACTGCTCAAGCTCATGTCGATCCACCTTCAGTTTTTGTTACTCATCACGTCCCAGAGGACGAAGTGAATGCTGCCAAGGAAGCCATGCACCAAGCAGGTATTATGATGGAGAAGATGAAGATGGTGCGGGATGTCAGTCAGGCCGCCTATGATGCCAGCTCGTGTCTCCAAAGCAATGTTCAGGTTAGCAGCACGTCGACTAGTTTCCTTGGCTTGCTCTGTTAGGATATGCTACCTGAAAACTCTCTTTCCAAGGATCTTTGCATCTGCACACCCACTGGGTGTTTCGACTTGTCACTGAGCCAATCCATACTTTGAGCTGAATTTTTGTTATTGAAGTTTTGAACTAGTGGGGGCACGCTGAGTGCACCCAATGGGAGTAGTCCCCGAGACTACGGTGGACTGCGGGCAGTCGACTGTAGTCTTGACATTTTAATCCCTTCACTCAGTCTGGTCTGGCCATGTCGAGTGTAAACTGAACCAGTGGGGGCACGCTAAGTGCACCCACTGGGTGTAGTCCCCGAGTCCGTGTTCGACTGCTGGCAGTCAACTATGGTCTGAAGAACTTGTTTGTTGCTGTCTTTTTTTATGTATATACGCTCGCGCCGAAAAGGTCTCGTCGAGTGTTAACTGAACCTGTGGGGGCACGCTAAGTGCACCCACTGGGTGTAGTCCCCGAGATTATGGTGGATTGCGGGCAGTCGACTGTAATCTTAGTATTTATTGTCTTTGTCTTTTCTCTGTAAAATAACCCATCCTCTCTGATTGCAAAAATCTTGTGACCTTGGAGCTCGCTTTGCCGACTTGGAAAAGAAGCAAATTCAACTCAACCTTGACCTGGAGTTGGCCAAGTCAGAGCTACAGAAGGCCAAAGATGACGCCAATGGTAAGGAAGCTTTGTCGACTGTTTTGTCTTAGATCCGGATTTCATTCTGCTCTTTCTGAACTGAGTGTTATTTCTTTTCAGAAAAACTGAACCAGGCTCTATTAAAGAAGGATCACGATCTGGCTGCTGCACAAAAGAAGGCCGGCGACCAAACTGCTCTGGCTGAACAGAAGCTGGCTTCACTCGGCAAACTGGAGGAGGAGAATGCGAAGATGAAATCTGCCTGGATGAAGCCAACAAGGAGGTAACCCGCTTGAAGAAGGACAAGGTTAACCTGAATGAGAAGATGGAAGGCCTTTCTCGTAGGAGGGATGATCTGGAAAGCCATCTGAGGAGCCTCGCCAAGAAGTTATTCATCAAGCTTGAAGGTACATGTCCCGTTCCGACTGGTTCATCTTTGTCGACTCGGCATACGAATATTGACTCATCTTTGGACTGCGCATGCAGAGCTTTGTCGAGACTTCGAGGAGGAGACTGGGCGAATCGAACCAAATTTGGACCCTATCAATTCCCCCGTGAAGGACGAAACTGCTATGAACCTACTCCGACTGGAATCCCGCGTCGACGGCGTTGTTGACTACTTGGCTCGACTGAAAGTCGCCACGTCGCGGATCGACACAGCACTTTGGCCAGGGGCAACACTCCAGAACAACCTCGAGTCCCTGATGACTGGACTTAATGAGATCCCTGGTCGAGTGCAGGAGTGGAAGAAGTCTTCTGCTCGGTGCGGTGCTGATGTGGCTCTGTCTTTGGTTCGTGTCCACTGTAAAGAGGCGCGAGAAGATAAGCTGGCAGCAATCAAGGTCGCCAACACCAAGAAGCACAATTTCTGATCCTTTATGGAGACTTTCATTGCTGCTGCCACTCGGATCGCTGATGGTGTCGACCTGGACAAGTTCGTCGAGCCTGCTAGTCCTCCTCCCGCGGAGTGAACAAACTTTATGCCTCACCTTAAATTTGCGTCGGAATGTCGAGTGGATTTTGTAACCGCTAAACTCATTCGGGCTGAGAGCCCGAGTACTTTGATCTGCGGTTTTGGAACCTTTAAGATTTATCTGAACTGGTTTTACTTCTGAATATGCTTGCATTTGCCTTCGAGTGGACTGTGCTCTTCACTCGGAATAGTCTTTGTGTTTGAGATGCAGCTCTGAGGTGGAAGATTCAGTCGTCCTGCGCATCATTGTCCTTGCAGGAAGGGATGGAGTACGTATGTTGTACTTGTGGCTTCGAAGGAGAAGGTAGCAGTCGACTTGCACCTCGTCGTCCTTGCGGATCGGGATGGAGCGCATGTTGTACTTGTGGCGAAGCTCCGAAGGAGAAGGTAGCAATCGACCTGCACCTCGTCGTCCTTGCGGATCGGGATGGAGCGCATGTTGTACTTGTGGCGCAGCTCCGAAGGAGAAGGTAGCAGTCGACCTGCACCTCGTCGTCCTTGCGGATCGGGATGGAGCGCACGTTGTACTTGTGGCGCAGCTCCGAAGGAGAAGGTAGCTGTCGACCTGCACCTCGTCGTCCTTGCGGATCGGGATGGAGCGCACGTTGTACTTGTGGCGCAGCTCCGAAGGAGAAGGTAGCAGTCGACCTGCACCTCGTCGTCCTTGCGGATCGGTATGTTTTCGAACTTAGGCGAGTACTGGACTGCAGCTAAGCCTCCGAGTGAGAGGATTGCTCTTCACTCGGTAGGATTTCTCAAACTTAGGCGAGTACTTGGACTGCAGCTCAGCCCCCAAGTGAGAGGATTGCTCTTCACTCGATAGGATTTCTCAAACTTAGGCGAGTGCTTGGACTGCAGCTAAGCCCCCGAGTGAGAGGATTGCTCTTCACTCGGTAGGATTTCTCAAACTTAGGCGAGTACTTGGACTGCAGCTAAGCCCCCGAGTGAGAGGATTGCTCTTCACTCGGTAGGATTTCTCAAACTTAGGCGAGTACTTGGACTGCAGCTAAGCCCCCGAGTGAGAGGATTGCTCTTCACTCGATAGGATTTGTTAAACTTAGGCGAGTACTGGACTGCAGCTAAGCCCCCGAGTGAGAGGATTGCTCTTCACTCGGTAGGATTTGTTAAACTTAGGCGAGTACTTGGACTGCAGCTAAGCCTCCGAGTGGGAGGCTGGCTCACCACTCGGTAGGATTTGTTAAACTTAGGCGAGTACTAGACTGCAGCTAAGCCCCCGAGTGGGAGGCTGTCTCACCACTCGGTAGGATTTCTTTTAAACTTAGGCGAGTACTTGGACTGCAGCTAAGCCTCCGAGTGGGAGGCTGGCTCACCACTCAGTAGGATTTTTTTAAAACTTAGGCGAGTACTTGGACTGCAGCTAAGCCCCCGAGTGGGAGGCTGGCTCACCACTCGGTAGGATTTTCAAGTACTTAGGCGAAACGGATTCGCAGCTAAGCCTCCGAGTGAGAGGCTTGCTCGTCACTCGGTAGGATTTTCAAGTACTTAGGCGAAACGGATTCGCAGCTAAGCCTCCGAGTGAGAGGCTTACTCGTCACTCGGTATGAATTTTTTTTACAAACTTAGGCGGAACGGATTCGCAGCTAAGCTACCCACTTTGGGGTTTCATATGAAAACAAAAGCAACAACAATCACTGGGAAAATTATAACGCTCTTGTCTTTGATAAATAAACTACATAGGTATTTCTTATTACATCTCATCCGAGTGAGTGCTTAAGTATAAAAGGGGCGGAGCAGCTCCGCATTCCAAGCTCGAGGCTCATCAATCTGGCGATCGACGTTGTAAAGATGGTACGCTCCATTGTGGGGAACTCTGGTGACGATGAAGGGGCCTTCCCAAGTGGGAGCGAGCTTGTGTGGTTTTTGTTGATCTACTCGGAGGACCAAGTCTCCTTCTTGGAAGGCTCGACTTTTCACATTTCTGGCATGGAATCGACGCAAGTCTTGCTGATAAATAGTCAATCGGATCAGGGCCATCTCTCTTTCCTCTTCTAGGAGGTCGACTGCGTCCTGCCGGGCTTGTTCTGCTTCATCTTCTGAGTAGAGCTCGACTCGGGGTGCATTGTGAAGCAAGTCACTCGGAAGAACTGCTTCAGCTCCATAGACCAGAAAGAATGGAGTTCGTCCAGTTGACCGATTAGGTGTGGTCCTCAATCCCCAAAGAACGGATGGAAGTTCGTCGACCCATGCGCCTGCTGCGTGCTTGAGATCATGCATTAGTCGGGGTTTCAGTCCTTTGTGAATTAGACCGTTTGCTCTTTCCGCTTGTCCATTCGACTGGTGATGAGCGACTGAAGCGTAGTCGACTCGTGTGCCTTGAGAGGCGCAAAAGGCTCTAAACTTGTTAGAATCGAAGTTTGACCCATTATCAGTGATGATGCTATGCGGTACTCCATATCTGAATATCAATTTTCTGATGAAACTGATAGCAGTGCAAGCATCGAGATTATTGATAGGCTTAGCTTCAATCCATTTAGTAAACTTGTCGACTGCCACTAGCACCTGAGTGAAGCCGCTCCTGCCAGTTCTCAGTGGTCCAATCATATCTAATCCCCAAACAGCGAAGGGCCAGACGAGTGGAATGGTCTTCAAGGCTGACGCGGGTTTGTGTGACATATTGGAGTAGAACTGACATCCTTCACATTTGTCGACTATCTCTTTCGCCATTTCATTTGCTCTTGGCCAGTAAAATCACGCTCGGTATGCTTTAGCCACAATGGTCCGAGAGGACGCATGATGACCACAGGTCCCCGAGTGGATATCGTCAAGAATTATTTGACCTTCTTCTGGCATTATACACTTTTGACCGACTCCAGTCGCGCTTTCCCTGTATAACTGTCCCTTTATCACAGTAAAGGCCTTGGATCGACGGACGATCTGTCGAGCCTCTTCTTCATTCTCTGGGAGTTCTTTCCTTAGGATGTACGCGATGTACGGCACCGTCCAGTCGGGAGTGATGACCAAGACTTCCATGATCAAGTCGACCACCACTGGAACCTCAACCTCAGTCGAATCTGTGGCACTTTTTGGTTGCGGAGTCTCTTCCGTGAAAGGATCCTCTTGAACTGATGGTGTGTGGATGTGTTCCAAAAACACATTGCTGGGAATGGCTTCTCTCTTGGAACCTATTTTTGCCAAATCATCACTGATTGATTTTTCAACGGGTATATGATGAAGCTCTAACCCTCGAATTTCTTCTCTAGCTTTCTCCTGCATTGCAAGAACCAGTCATGGCCGGACTTGACGTCCCCACTCCTTCATCACTTGATTAACCACCAAATCTGAGTCGCCATAGACCATGAGGCGACGGACGCCGAGTGAAATGGCCATACGCAACCCATACAAAAGTGCTTCATATTACGCTTCGTTGTTGGAGGAATCAAAGTGAATTTTAAGAACATATCTGAGCTTATCTCCTCGGGGAAACTAACACTACCCCAAAGACGGAACCATTCAGCATCTTGGAACCATCAAAGAACATGGTCCAAAGGTTCGAGTGAACTTGAGTCGGCAGTTGTTGTTCAATCCACTCGCCATTTAAATCTGCTATTGCTTGGGACTTGATGGCTTTCTTTGCCTCAAACTTGATATCTAAGGGAAGGAGTTCAATCGCCCAATTTGCCACTCGACCAGTTGCATTTCTGTTGTGCAGAATCTCTGACAATGGAGCGTCGCTAACGACTGTAATGGAATGGTCAAAGAAGTAATGTGCAACCTTCTTCGTGGTCATATAAATGCCATATACAAGCTTCTGATAATGAGGATATCTTTGCTTTGACGGGGTTAAAACTTCAGAAACATAATATACTGGGCGCTGAACTTCAAACGCTTTTCCTTCTTCTTCCCGCTCGACCGTAAGTATTGTACTGACAACTTGTCCCGTGGCTGCAATGTAAAGCAGCAAAGGCTCTCTGCTGATTGGGGCAGCAAGCGCCGGCTGGGTGGAGAGCAGGGCTTTTAGCTCTGCAAACACCGCATCGCTTCAGAGTCCACTCGAACTTGTCGACTTCTTCATCGATCGGTAAAGAGGCAATGCCTTTTCACCGAGCCGAGATGAATCGACTTAAAGCGGCCAAGCAACCAGTAAGCTTCTGGACATCGTGCACACACACAGGACGTTTCATTCGGAGTATAGTACCAACTTTTTCTGGATTGGCGTCGATTCCTCGTTCAAAAACGAGAAAACCAAGTAACTTTCCGCTAGGAACTCCGAATGTGCACTTTGATGTATTAAGCTTGATATCATACCTCCTGAGGTTGGCAAATGTCTCAGCAAGGTCAGTCAGCAGGTCGGAACCCTTCCGTGACTTGACCACAATATCATCCATGTATGCTTCCACATTCCGACTGATTTGAGTGAGCAAACACTTCTGAATCATCCTCATGAACGTGGCTCCGGCATTCTTGAGGCCGAATGGCATGGTGACATAACAGAAGCACCCAAATGGAGTGATGAAAGCTGTTTTGATCTCGTCAGGTCCATACAGACGGATCTGATTGTAACCGGAATAGGTGTCTAAAAAAGACAGGTGCTCACATCCCGCAGTCGAGTTGACTATTTGGTCGATGCAGGGGAGAGGGAAATGATCTTCCGGGCAGGCCCGATTGATATGTTTGAAGTCAATGCACATGCGAAGTGACTTGTCCTTCTTGGGGACCATGACAACATTGGCGAGCCACTCGGAGTGGTAAATCTCTCGGATAAACTCCGCTGCTAAGAGCCGAGCCACCTCCTCGCCAATGGCCTTTCTCTTCTGGATGGCGGACCGTCGAAGATGTTCTTTGACAGGTTTCACTTTTGGGTCGACTCGTAGACGGTGCTCTGCCAGCCCCCTGGGAACACCCGACATGTCAGAAGGCTTCCATGCGAAGATGTCCCAGTTCTCACGGAGGAACTGGATGAGCGCTTCTTCCTATTTGGAGTCGAGTGTTGTACAGATATGAATCGGAGCAGCATTGGGGTCGGTCGGGTGAATGTGAATCGGCTTTGTCTCACCGAACGACTGAAACTCTGATTCCGTAGCGGGCTTCTTGGCTCGCAACAAATCACTTGGGTCTACAGTTTTCTGGTATTCCTGCAGTTCTACCACTGCCATCTGAGCATCGGCGATTTTTGAGCCTTTCTGAAAACACTCTTCCGCTTTCTTCCGATTGCCGGTGACAGTGATCACACCTTTGGGGCCTGGCATCTTCAGCTTAAGGTATACATAACATGGTCGAGTCATGAAACGTGCATATGCTGGCCTTCCTAGAATAGCGTGATAAGCACTCTGGAAATCCACGACTTCAAACGTCAACTTTTCTTTGCGGAAATTCTTGGAGTCCCCGAAAACCACATCAAGAGCAATATGACCGAGTGACTCGGCCTTCTTTCCGGGAATGACTCCATGGAAACTCATGTTGCTGGTACTGAGCCTGGACATCGGAATGCCCATCCCTTTCAACGTCTCTGCATATAGTATATTCAGACCACTGCCACCATCCATCAAAACTTTAGTCAGTCGAGTGCCTTCGACAATTGGGTCGACCACCAAAGCTTGCCTCCCAGGGGTGGCTATGTGCGTCGGGTGGTCAGACTGGTCGAATGTGATGGCAGTCTGAGACCATTTCAGATAATTGGGTGTCGCTGGAGCGACCATATTCACCTCTCGGTTGATAACTTTCAATTGACTTTTGTTTTCAACGTCAGCAAAAATCATCAGGGTGGAATTGACCTGGGGGTACCCATCATCACTATCTTCCTTGTTCTCAACTTTGTCTGACTCCTTTTCCTTATCTTTGGGATGTTTACCCTGGAACTGCTGGACCAGGAGTCGACACTGTCGAGTGGTATGCTTTGGGTAAATGATTTTACCCTCTTCATCTTTCTTTGTGTGGGTGTGGCATGGCAGGTCTAATACATCATTTCGTCTTGATCCTTCACTTTCTTGGGGTTCCAGGGCCCTTTGGGCTTCCCCTTAAGCTTTCCTTGAGTCATGGCCAAGGCTTCTCCAGGAGCAGCTGGCTCGGCTTTCCGCTTCTGCTTCCGACTGGAGTTCCCTCCTCCGGTTTCGTGGGCGACTGACTTGTGCTTGCCACTCCGGAGCTGATCCTCTTCTTCACCATTGGCATACTTGGTGGCAATCTCCATCATTCGACTCAGAGACATGTCTCTGGTTTGACCGAATTTCAGGTTTAGCTCTCTGTACTTAACGCCTTCCTTGAAGGCACAGACTGCCTGGTGATCAGATACATTCTCTACTGTGTGATGCAACGTGATCCATCTCTGGATGTAATCTCTCAAGGTTTCATTTGTCTTCTGCACACAAAATTGCAATTCTGTCAACCCTGCTGGTCGCTTGCAGGTCCCTTCAAATGTTCTAACAAACACTCGGGAAAGATCTTCCCAAGTGTAAATGCTGCTGGGTGCTAACTTGTTCAGCCATGCTCTGGCCGAGCCCTCCAACATAAGAGGTAGGTGTTTCATGGCCACTTCATCATTGCCGCCGCCAATCTGAACAGCCACTCGATAGTCCTCTAGCCAAGTATCAGGTTTGGACTTACCAGTGAACTTATCGACTCCGATCGCCAACCCGAAGTTGGGAGGAATCACTTCGACCTCGATGGATCTCTTTGAAGCACTCGTCTGAGACGTGCACTCTGCTGCTGGTGGGTACATCCTATCATGACCTCCTTGGTGAGCCTGTTTACATCGACCAAACCACGAACGAGAATGGATCTCGCATCAAAGCCTGGTTCTCTGGGGTCGATGGAATCTTCGCCCAAAGACCGTGAGGGCGTCTGTCATCTTGCTGTCGAGGCACGTATGACCCACTCCTTGGGGGAGGGGTGGGCACCCGGCGTCGATCATCGCGATCGAATCGATGATCATACTGCTCACAGTTCGTATACTGATCTCGCCGGTCTTCACGCCCCTCACGCCTCGGGGGCGACCTTGGGCTGTGAGCCGACTGAACTGTATCTGCAACAACGGATTTGCTGTGGATCCTATTCTGCGACTGTGATACAGCTGAATTCTGGTCTCCTGCTGCCCGGAGTAATGCTCTGATATGCAACAAGCCTCTGCCAGCCTCTGACTGGGACGGCTGAATCGACTCTGCTATACGGGCCGCAGCTGCTAAATTTTGAATCGGAGTTCGATATACCTGAGTCAGTGGTGGAAAGAGTTGAAGTCGATTGGATTCTGGAACCCATTGTCGCGCACGCTCGTCAAGTACTCGCTGGAGATTCTCCTAACGAGTGCGCTCAGCCAAGTTGGCCAAGCGCGCGTCCTCTAAAGCACGAGCCTCGAGGGTTTCTCCAACGATACGAGTGTGCAGTGCATCCATGTTCCGGCGGCGAAGTTCTTCCCTCTGCAGCGAAGTGAGGGGTTCGGGGAGATACTCTTCATGGGCATGCGACGGATCGCCTCCGCCGTCGCCTCCGTCGGTGCGGGGAAAGCCGGGAGGACTGTGTGGTCCATCGACCATTAGAACCTCCACCGCTGGATCACTGCTGTCGCACTCGGATGCAGTCTCTGCGGAGCCTGTCGACGGGTTGAACAGGCTGTAGAGTGATTCGTCGGGCTCGATCGCCGCGACTTGGGGGGTGGCCAACTGGCGAGCCACCGCGTGCCTCACCCACTGCTGAAGTCTCGACCGACCGGAGCGCTTGCGCCGGCGGGAAACAGGAGGAGGACGACGACAGGGCCGACCGATCTCGGGTCGACGGTTGCCGCAGGAGGACGCCATGACGACGCGCTGCGAAGTCGTCGCCCCGCGGATAGGGAGCGCGTCGATGTCGAGCAGAGCCTCCTGAAGCCAAGCGGAGTCGTCGGCGATGAACGTGATCGCGCCGAGACGGATCTCGCGGCCCTCAACAAAAATTCCGCCTGAAACCATGATGAAGGAGATCGGAAAAATCGCAACTTCTCCAATAAGTCGCTAAGACACCTACCCCATGGTGGGCGCCAACTGTCGTGGTTCTAAGTCTGACAGTAATGTAGGGGGTAGGAATGGAGAGGCAAGATCCTAGCTATGGAGTAGTTGTATACGCACGAGTTTACGAGTTCAGGCCCTTCTCGGAGGAAGTAATAGCCCTACGTCTCGGAGCCCGGAGGCGGTCGACTGGATTATGTGTGTATGAATTACAGGGGTGCGAACCCTTGACACTGAGGAGGGGGGTGGCTTATATAGAGTTCGCCAGACCCCTCCGGTCCTCAGTTATACAGGGTTTAAGGTACATTAAGGTCGGGCGTTACCAGTAACGCCGCAAGTAAAGTGCTATGATGACCATAAAGGCTACTTAATGAACGACCGTTAGCGTGCGGAGTGACTTTAGATCTCCTCGCTGTCGAGTGGTTGGCTTCATGGTCGAGTGTCTTCGAGTCTGTCGAGTGGAACACTTCTGAGTCGATTGAAAGGTGATTCTTCTAGAGATGTCCTTGGGGGGGGGGTATCTTGGACAGGTTCATGACCCTACCCTAGGTACATAGCTTCATCAATGACCTCTCCAAATCCACTTTCATAATTATGACAATAATATTCAACATCCTCCAAAATAGTGGGATCATTACTTCCTAAAGTTGACACTCTTCCAAACCCACTATCATCAATATAATCATCATAAATAGGAGGCATGCTTTCATCATAATAAATATTATCATCAAACTTGGGGGACTAAACATATCATCTTCATCAAACATAGCATCCCCAAGCTTCTGGCTTTGCATATCATTAGCATCATGGGTATTCAAGGAATTCATACTAACAACATTGCAATCATTATAATCATACAAAGATTTAGTGCCAAACATTCTAATGCATTCTTCCTCTAGCAATTGAGCACAATTATCGGAATCCTTATTTTCACGGAAGACATTAAAAAGATGAAGCATATGAGGCACCCTCAATTCCATTTTTTGTAGTTTTCTTTTATAAACTAGACTAGTGATAAAACAAGAAACTAAAAGATTCGATTGCAAGATCTAAAGATATACCTTCAAGCACTCACCTCCATGGCAACGGCGCCAGAAACTGCTTGATGTCTACTACGCAACCTTCTTCTTGTAGACGTTGTTGGGCCTCCAAGTGCAGAGGTTTGTAGGACAGTAGCAAATTTCCCTCAAGTGGATGACCTAAGGTTTATCAATCCATGGGAGGCGTAGGATGAAGATGGTCTCTCTCAAACAACCCTGCAACCAAATAACAAAGAGTATCTTGTGTCCCCAACACACCCAATACAATGGTAATTTGTATAGGTGCACTAGTTCGGCGAAGAGATGGTGATACAAGTGCAATATGGATGGTAGATATAGGTTTTTGTAATCTGAAAATATAAAAACAGCAAGGTAACAAGTAATAATAGTGAGCGTAAACGGTATTGCAATGCGTTGAAACAAGGCCTAGGGTTCATACTTTCACTAGTGCAAGTTCTCTCAACAAAAATAACATAATTGGATCATATAACTATCCCTCAACATGCAATAAAGAGTCAATCCAAAGTCACTAATAGCGGAGAACAAACGAAGAGATTATGGTAGGGTACGAAACCACCTCAAAGTTATTCTTTCTGATTGATCTATTCAAGAGTTCATACTAGAATAACACCTTAAGACACAAATCAACCAAAACCCTAATGTCACCTAGATACTCCAATGTCACCTCAAGTATCCATGGGTATGATTATATGATATGCATCACACAATCTCAGGTTTATCTAGTTGAACCAACACAAAGTACTTCAAAGAGTGCCCCAAAGTTTCTACCGGAGTGTCAAGACGAAAATGTGTGCCAACCCCTAAGCATAAGTTCACAATGTTACGGAACCCGAAGTTGGCACCAAAACATACATCAAGTAGATCACGTAATATCCCATTGTCACCACAGATAAACACATGCAAGACATACATCAAGTGTTCTCCAATCCTTAAAGACTCGATCCGATAAGATAACTTCAAAGGGAAAACTCAATCCATTACAAGAGAGTAGAGGGGGAGAAACATCATAAGATCCAACTATAATAGCAAAGCTCGCGATACATCAAGATCGTACCACCTCAAGAACACGAGAGAGAGAGAGAGAGAGAGAGAGAGAGAGAGAGAGAGAGATCAAACACATAGCTACTGGTACATACCCTCAGCCCCGAGGATGAACTACTCCCTCCTCGTCATGGAAAGCGCCGGGATGATGAAGATGGCCACCAGAGAGGGAGCCCCCCTCCGCCAGGGTGCTGGAACGGGTCTAGATTGGTTTTTGGTTGGTACAGAGGCTTGCGGCGGCGGAACTTCTGATCTAGGTTATGTTTTGGAGGTTTCTGTATTTATAGGATTTTTTGCGTCGATCTCACGTTAGGGGGGTCTCTGAGTCGTCCACGAGATAGGGGCCCACGCCAAGGGGGTAGGGCGTGCCCCCACCCTCGTGGACAGCCCGGGACTCTTCTGGCCCAACTCTTTTACTCCGGGGCTTCTTTTGGTCCATAAAATATCAACAAAAATTGGCACGTCAATTGGACTCCGTTTGGTATTCCTTTTCTGCGATACTCAAAAACAAGGAAAAAACAGAAACTGGCACTGGGCTCTAGGTTAATAGGTTAGTCCCAAAAAATCATATAAAATAGCATATAAATGCATATAAAACATCCTAGATGGATAAAATAATAGCATGGAACAATCAAAAATTATAGATACGTTGGAGATGTATCAGCCGGTGCTTCGGCCCGCGGCCCGTGCAATGTTCTGTATGGGAAGAATCAGAGACGAGGAAGAAGAAGGGTTAGGAGACGTAGGATCTTCATCCAACCGCCTGAAATGGTCGACTGACCCAAATGAAAAAAGTCACGCGACTTGCATGTAGACATGTAGAATATGCTCCCTCTTCCGTTCTTTAACATGTTCCTCTTCTGTTCTTCTTTAGTAAGCACAGTATGTTCCTTATCAGGAAGGGGAGCAGGGACATTTGCAGTCGACATCTCTATTGGACCAGTTCTGCTAAATGATTTCGCACTTCGAGTTGGTTTGCCATAGTACCCAGGAAATGGTGGGAGCCGCGCGGTCTTTGATAGACTAACTGATAGTAACATCTGTGCGCCTTCAGATGAATAAAGCTGGCCTGTAGGTGACCGATAGGCTACATATTAGTAGCGGCAAAACCCTATGTTTTCCAGCCAGTTCCGTTTTCCGGATTTATTTATGGTGGTTATGGTGTACCCCTATTATCTACACTACAATCTGCCTTCTGGCTCTGCGCTCTCGTTATCATGGTTTGGCAATAAACTTTCTATACAGTATATTATGAACCTATCATCTGCCAACTATTCTTACATCTGGGGCCCCAACAGGGAGCTTATTTTTTTGTGTAGTTGTGCCAGATTATATTAATCTACTCACCATATTACAGCACACATGGGCTCATCATCGAATCCAAAGATAGCACACAAGGGTTCTGAGGAGCCTCTATTATATTACAATATCCTCTGCATTACAAAGATAATATCACTACTATTTGTGTTTCATGCTTTACACATATTGTACGTAATCACAATAAATATAGAATGCGCACATCAGAAGAATATTGCAGAATAGTTCAATGGGTAACAAACTTGGCATCAAGGGATTGAGGTCCATTGCGGATGCAATGAAACCCACATGCTCGCGACCTATAGATTCATATTCAGAATATGATCCTAATGACTATTCTGAGCTCAAGGAGACAAAGGCAGATGGCCTATCCTGTTCACCCAATAAGGTGCATGTTCTGATTTTTCAAGGTTTTATTGGTTGCACATATCTTGCATAAGGTGTCTTGCATTTCTTTTGTTTCGTCGCACCACCGTCTGCTTAGTTTACTCATGATATATGTGAAGATGCCATGCCCATCCATTATCAACACCTATTCCATTTGTCGTCATACCATGTTTTTCCATTCAAATGTTGTTCTTGTGTTTCAGACATCCAAAAGGAAGAGGATGATTGCAGAACCTGAAGGAGTACAAGCAAAGTCCTTGAAAAAGGTGGTGCTACCGGAGAAATCACATAGCACCCGACGTATATTGGCGATCGAATCAGCGCCGCAAAACCTAGGATATCGCAACTATGCTAGTCGCTACTTTGCTCCTGTGAGTTCCTATTGTCCTATCGCTGTCCTTACATTCATACCTGGTGGATTATGTGACATCATTGTGCATTATAGCTTGCTTATCCATTGTTCTCTCCAAATTATCAGATATATATTTATGCTTAAATTAATGTAGAATAAACCCAATGCCTATGTAGAAATTTAGTTATGCAATGTTCTTGTAAGTATCTGTTGTCCTTCATCATTGTACTTATATTTGTCAGCTAGTTCTTCATGTACACTTTGCAGCTTATTTTCCCTTGTCCTCCATTTTTCTATACATCAGATCTACATTTACTCTTGCCAAAATATAATGTTACTGAAGAAGTTTAGCTCTGCATTGCTCTTGTCAGTGCCTTCTGCTTGTATGTTGTATTTACATTTGTACTCTGCATCTTAAGTTAAATAATCTCCATTTTTTCCTATATTTTCACATCTATATTTACTCTTAGCAAAATGTAGAATAAAGGCAATACTCTTGAAGAAGAGTGTGCGGTAAACTTCTTGAATTGCCCCCCCCCCCATCAATATGGACAAGGCCTTTATAGAGCATGTCTTGACTACTAATGTAAGTTTGTCCTCCTCGAGCCTTCAAACTTTGTTGTTTATATTTGGATAGCTATGAGTGCAAATGCTATTTATTTTTGTCGTCTGCATCAAATTGCTTGTTCAAAGTTTATAAAGTAGAAGTACATAAACATAGGTTTGTCCTTCTCAATTTCAATCTTTAGTTGTACAATCTAGTTCCTTATTCATACCATGTAAATTAAACTAAACATAGCAAGTTATCTTCTTTAGCACTATGTGTATGCTTGTGTTCTTGATCTGTAATATAGTGGTGTGGTGAGACTACCAACAACAACACAGTGTCATATCCTTCTATGTCTCAACTATGAACAATGCCATATTATATTAATGTTATTTAAATCGTGTCTCCTTATTTACCAATATGAAATGGTATAAATTGACAGTGCACTCACCATTCATGCTTATACATTGTTTAGAACTACATCTATGCTTGTGTTCTTGATCTGTAATCCAGTGGTCTGGTGAAGTTGGCCGCTCCTGCACAATGCCATTTCCTTCCGTCTTAACTATGAACAATGCATATTATGTTAATGCTATTTTAAACCGTGTCTCTTTATTTTTGACAAAGAAATGATATGAATTGACAGCACTGATGCTTATACGTGCAAAACCTGTTATCAACCTACTTGTTTCTCTTTCAGGGTGACAACACTGCTGCTAGGAAGAACTGCCACAATGATAGTGAGACGAACCCGTTGTTTGTCCCTCTAACACATATTCTAGAGGAGAAGGCAACACATGTTGAGGGTAGGGATACAACCACGAAGTCACATCTTGATGTAGTGTCAAACTTACTCAGTGACACAAGCTCGATGAAGTCACCGCCTGAATCTGTTCGACTTCTTTAGTCTGAAATTCAAGCCGAAATACATGCTTCCGCTCAAATACGACTGGAACTCCAATCTCTATGCAAGATTAACTATAAGTACAAGACGTTTATTGATGCTATGTAGCTTAAGTTGGTGGATATGAGCGCCAAAGAAGTGCAGTCTCATCAGGTTGCTAAGCTGCTTGCGCTGCAGCTCCTGGGCCGGGCTAACCTTTCTTGAACTATGTTGAAGTGCTGTCAGTTCTGTCTATTATTTTGTCCGCCTGTTAACTTCCACTAGTGGCGACCTGCCCAGTTTATGTAATCTGCTGTCCGGTTGCCCTTTATTATCACTGGCGCCGAACTTTGATGCCGAGGAGATGTAATATGTTGTAATTTCTTTGTTGTATAGTCTAGGTTTATTCTTGGTCGGTATGCTGTAATTTAGGCCGGAAGGTTCAGTGGATCTCAGTGTTGTCGTCTTCAGGCCTGCCTGTTATTCATATGGGCCAAAACCTGGGCCTATAATCATCTTGGGCCATTAGCAGGTCTAAACCTATAGTTGTTTCCCGCCTTTAACAGGCCGAGTAAAGTTCTGTCCAGCTGGGCCAGAGAATACCATGGGCTTTTAACAGGCTAAAACCTAGATTGGGCTAGCGTTGAGCCGAAAAAATCACGGGCCAATACAGGCCGAAATTGCCTAAGGCCCATGTTTGGCCCAAATAAGGCGAGCATTTAACAGGCCAAAATATATCTCGTGCCTGTTTGGCCCAATAAAATTATGGGCTTTAAGCAGGCCGGTATCTACGTGGGCCATAGGCCTAAAAGTGTCATGGGCCATTATCAGATGGGCTGTAAGCAGGCCGGATTCAACGCGGGTTGTAATTAGGCCCAACTGTTACACGGGCCATTAACAGACCAATAGGCCAGTTGGGCTGAAATTTATCCACGAAGACTATGGGCCGTTAAGAGGCCTAAAGTTACTTCGGACAAGACATAGCCCAGTTTCTGCATGGGCCGTTAAATGGCCTAAAGTTAAACCGGGCCGACAACGTCCCAGATGCACCATGGGCCGCTAACAGGCCGAAACTATTATCGGGCCGAACTGGTAAACGGGCATTTAACAGGCTGAAATACAAACCTGTCTTAGTATGGGCCCAAAAGAACAGTGGCATGTTAACGGGCCTAATCCGATATGGGCCATAATTTGGCCCAAAACACGACCGGCTATGAACGGGCCTGATCTGGTATGGGCCTCACCCAAAACATGGCAGGTTGTTAACGAGCCAGCCCACTAGTGTCTGAAAAAACATGGTCGGCCTTTAGCTGGGCCGTCCTTTTCAACAGAATGGGCCTTTGTTGGGCCGTGCCACATGTTGACGTATCATAGGCACCTCATGTCCAATGAGTGGATGACATCTGTCAGAACGTTGAGCCAACACATGTTTCCTCCGGCCAATGAGAATTTTACACGTGCAAAATCCCCATTGGTCCGTGCTGTTAACGGGTTATCGATCCAAAACCGGACCCGATAGCTTAACGGCGACCAGTTACGGTCGATGCCACGTGTCGGTCACCCTTGACGAAAGCACTTCTATGACGCGTGATTTATCGTCATGGAAGTGGACACTTCCCGTGATGATACTTTTGGTAATGTCATGGAACACTTCTACGACAGCACATGTATGACTATCTTGATTCTGTCATAAAATTGTCATGAATGTACATGCATGACAATAAACGTGACCTACTGTGACAAAAACGTATCATCACGGAAGTATATTTTTTGTAGTGCACCCCTGATACGTCTCCATCATATCTACTTTTCCAAACACTTTTGCCCTTGTTTGCACTCTAACTTGCATGATTTGAATGGAACTAACCTAGACTGACGCTGTTTTCAGCAGAATTACCATGGTGTTATTTTTGTGCAGAAGTAAAAGTTCTCGGAATGACCTGAAACTTCACGGAGAATATTTTTGGAATATATAAAAAATACTGGCGAAAGAATCATGACCAGGGGGGGCGCACCTTGTTCACGAGGGTGGGGGCACGCCCCCCTGTCTCGTGGGCCCCCTGAGACTCCACCGACCTCAACTCCAACTCTATATATTCATGTTCGGGGAGAAAAAATTAGAGGGAAGGTTTCATCACGTTTTACGATACGGAGCCGCCGCCAAGCCCTAATCTCTCGGGAGGGCTGATTTGGAGTCCGCTCGAGGCTCGGGAGAGGGAATCCGTCGCCGTCGTCATCATCAATCTTCCTCCATCACTAATTTCATGATGCTCACCGCCGTGCATGAGTAATTCCATCGTAGGCTTGCTGGACGGTGATGGGTTGGATGATATTTGCCATGTAATCGAGTTAGTTTTGTTAGGGTTTGATCCCTAGTATCCACTATGTTTTGAGATTGATGTTGGTATGACTTTGGTATGCTTAATTCTTGTCACTAGGGCCCGAGTGCCATGAGTTCAGATCTGAACCTATTATGTTTTCATGAATATATGTGAGTTCTTGATCCTATCTTGCAAGTCAATAGTCACCTACTATATGTTATGATCCGGTAACCCCGAAGTGACAATAATCGGGACCACTCCCGGTGATGACCGTAGTTTGAGGAGTTCATGTATTCACTAAGTGTTAATGCTTTGGTCCGGTACTCTATTAAAAGGAGGCCTTAATATCCCTTAGTTTCCTATAGGACCCCGCTACCACGGGAGGGTAGGACAAAAGCTGTCATGCAAGTTCTTTTCCATAAGCACGTATGGCTATATTTGGAATGCATGCCTACATTTCATTGATGAACTGGAGATAGTTCTGTGTCACCCTATGTTATAATTGTTGCATGAGGAATCGCATCCGACATAATTATCCATCACTAATCCAATGCCTCGAGCTTTTCACATATTGATCTCTGCTTAGTTACTTTGTTGTTGCCACTGTTACAATTACGATAAAACTGCTACTGTTACTTTTGCCACCGTTGCCGTTACTTCCATACTACTTTGCTACTATATACTTTGCTGCAGATATTAAGTTTTCCAGGTGTGGTTGAATTGACAACTCAACTGCTAATACTTGAGAATATTCTTTGGCTCCTCTTGTGTCGAATCAATAAATTTGGGTTGAATACTCTACCCTCGAAAACTGTTGCGATCCCCTATACTTGTGGGTTATCAAGACTATTTTCCGGCGCCGTTGCTGGGGAGCATAGCTCTATTCTTTGAGTCACTTGGGATCTATATCTGCTGATCACTATGAGGAACTTGAAAGACGAAAAAACCAAGATTTATCCCTCAACTACGAGGGGAGGTAAGGAACTGCCACCTAGCTCTGCACTTGATTCTCCTTCTGTTTTGAGTAAACTTGCGACACCTAAACCTGCTTCTGCTATTAATTCTGATATGTCGCATGTTATTGAAGATGCCACTTCTACTATGCATGATACTTATGATGAAACTACTTCTATGCTTGATAATACTGTGCCACTAGGTGAATTTCTGGATGAACAACTTGCTAGGGCTAGAGAGAATGAAATTATTGAAACTGATAATATTGATGAAAGTGACAATGAAGATTCTCCCCCTAGATATGAATTGCATGTTGTGCCTGAGGGTTATGTTATGGATGAATAAACTGCTAGCGATTTTCTTGCTTGCAATGATAGATATGATCTAAGAAATTATTAGCTAAGCTGAAAGAAAAGTCTTTGAATGCTAGAATGAAATATGACCCTGCTTTTGCTACTTCACCTATCTGTATTTCCGATAAGGATTATGATTTCTCTGTCGATCCTGAGTTAATTACTCTGGTTGAATCTGATCCTTTTCATGGCTATGAATCTGAAACTGTTGAGGCACATCTTACTAAATTAAATGATATAGCCACCCTATTCACTCATGAGGAGAAAATTTGTTACTACTATATCCTTAAATTATTTCCCTTCTCATTAAAGGGTGATGCTAAAACATGGTTTAATTCTCTTGATCCTGGTTGTGTGCATAGTCCCCATGATATGATTTATTACTTCTCGCTAAATATTTCCTGCTCATAATAAACAAGCTGCTTTAAGGGAAATATATAATTTTGTGCAAATTGAAGAAGAGAGTCTCCCACAAGCTTGGGGGAGGCTTCTCCAATTACTTAATGCTTTGTCTGATCATCCTCTCAAGAAAAATGAAATACTTGATATCTTTTATAATGGACTAACCGATGCTTCCAGAGACCACCTGGATAGTTGTGCTGGTTGTGTTTTCAGGGAAAGAACTATTGATCAAGCTTAATTGCTATTGAATAATATGTTGACTAATGAAAATAATTGGACACTTCCTGAACCAACTCCTAAGCCAACTCCGAAGAAAAGGGGTATTCTATTTCTCAGTCCTGAAGATATGCAAGAGGCAAAGAAATCTATGAAAGAAAAGGGTATTAAAGCTAAAGATGTTAAGAATTTACCGCCTATTGAAGAAATACATGGTCTTGATAACCCGACACAGGTAGTAAAGGTAAATTCTCTCTATAGATTTTATGAAGGTGATATTCCTCGTTATAAGTCTGCTAGCCAATGCTTAGATGAGTTTGATAATTATATTGTTAAACAAGAAAACTTCAATGCTTATGTTGGTGTACAATTGAAACGCAATGCTTATATGATTGAACACTTGAGTGATTATATGTATAGAGTTAAAGGTGAACTCAAACTTATTAGTAAACATGTTTCTATGGTTACCACTCAAGTAGAACAAGTGCTTAAAGCTCAAAATGATTTGCTCAATGAATTAAATAATAAGAAAAATGATAATGTTGTTAGAGTTATGACTAGAGAGGGTAAGATGACTAAGGAACTTTTGTATCCTGAGGGCCACCCTAAGAGAATTGAGAAAGATTCTCAGAGAACTAATGTTGATGCACCTAGTCCTTCTAAGAGGAAGAAAAAGAAAAATGATAGGACTTTGCATGCTTCTAGTGAACCTGTTGTTGACACACCTGAGAATCCCAATGATATTTCTATTTACGATCTTTGAAACACAATCGGTGATGAACATGAACCTAGTGATAATATTAATGATGATGTTCATGTTGATGCTCAACCTAGCAGTAACAATGATGTAGAAATTGAACCCGTTGTTGATCTTGATAACCCACAATCAAAGAATCAATGTTACGATAAGGGAGACTTCGTTGCTAGGAAGCACGGTAAAGAAGAGAACCTTGGGTTTAGAAACCCATGCCTTTTCCTCCTAAACCGTGCAAGAAAAAGGATGATGAGGATTTTGAGCGCTTTGCTTAAATGATTAGACCTATCTTTTTGCGTATGCGTTTGACCGATATGCTTAAAATGAATCCTTATGCTAAGTACATGAAATATATTGTTACAAATAAAAGAAAGATACCGGAAGCTGAAATTTCCACCATGCTTGCTAATTATACTTTTAAAGTTGGAATACCTAAGAAACTTGGAGATCCAGGAGTACCAACTATACCATGCTCCGTTAAAAGAAACTATGTTAAAACTGCTTTATGTGATCTTGGAGCCGGTGTTAGTGGTATGCCTCTCTCTTTATATCATAGACTTGATTTGAATAAGTTGACACCTACTGAAATATCTTTGCAAATGGCTGGTAAATCAACCGCTATACCTGTCGATATTTGTGAGGATGTGCCTGTTGTGGTTGCAAATGTTACTATTTTAACGGACTTTGTTATCTTGATATTCCGAGGGCGATAGTATGTCGATTATCCTTGGTAGAACCTTTTAAATACTGCAGGGCTGTTATTGATTGCAACAAAGGCAATGTCACTTTTCATCTTAACGGTAATGAGCATACGGTACACTTTCCGAGAAACAATCTCAAGTCCACATTATCAATTCTATTGGAAAATTTTCATTGATTACTATTGGAGGTTTTGAATTTCCTCTTCCCACTGTCGAGAAAAAATATGATATAATTATTATTGGGGACGTGCATATCCCCATTGAGGTAACTTAGTGTTATTCAAAATTCTCCGGTTTCATGCGATTCGAAAGAGTTTGTTAACAAGACTTGATCAACCTTGTTAGTGGATTCCTTTTGAGGAGCATGAGATGGATGAAGTTAGAAAGCACAACTCTCTGTACCCTCCTTTTACTTTATGTTATTTAGATTAAATAAAGCAAAAATAGTATTTTCTGTCTGTTTTCTGAATTATCCGTGCAAAATAAAATACCCCAAAAATAAAAGTTCTCCAAATGCCCTGAAATTGAAATATGATGTTTTTTTGTAGAATATTTAAGAATATCTGGCACTGAGAACACATCAGGGGGAGCCACCACCTGGCCACGAGGGTCCAGGGCGCGCCCACCCCCCTGGGCGCGCCCCCTGCCTCGTGGGCCCCACGTGGCCCCCCTCCACTTATTCCAGCACCCACACACTTCGTCTTCCTCCAGAAAAAATCACCACACAGCTCAAACTCGTGTTCTAGCTCGTTTTGCTGCGATTTTTGATCTCCTTGCTCAAAGATCCACTCACAAAACTGCTTTGGGGGATTGTTCTTCAAGGAAGAAATATGTTTAGGAAAATGTACCAAGGTGGTTCCGCAAAGAATCAAGGACCCAGGCTCTGTCGTGAGTCAGACTATGAACTACCAAGAGAAGCTCAAGTACGGCCTTGTGAATGGCCGTCAGAAGATTTTATGGTCCAAGCAGGAATTAAGGATGAATTTGGCGCATGTGCGTAATGCTGAACTCGAGGGCTTCGTGTCAGATAAGTGCCCTCAATATCACTACCTAACTGATTCCTTTGTGAGAAGGTTTAAATTTACATCATCACGCAATTATCACACTGTCCTATTTGATCTTTATGATAAATCTTATACCGTGGACTTAGAAGATTTTAGTACTGCTTGTAAACTCCCGCAGTGGGGTAATGCTAGTGAACCTCGCAAATCTGAATTTAAAGACTTTCTTGCTAGTATAATTGTGCGAGAATCTAGAGAAATCACACAAGCTACCATTGGGAGCATCCATTTTCCTGCTATACATTATTTTGCTCTCTTTATAGGTAGATGTATTAACGGTAAGGATGAAGCCTGTCACATGTGCGTTCTAGACCTTAGTGTCCTCAAGAGTGCAGTATTAGGAGATAAACAATATAACTTGGGGGCTATCGTTGCACGAAGGTTGCATCATAACAGTATAAGTGGAGATTTGTTTGGCGGCATTTATGCAACTCGTTTAAGAATCATGACCAGGGGGGGCGCACCTTGTTCACGAGGGTGGGGGCACGCCCCCCTGTCTCGTGGGCCCCCTGAGACTCCACCGACCTCAACTCCAACTCTATATATTCATGTTCGGGGAGAAAAAATTAGAGGGAAGGTTTCATCACGTTTTACGATACGGAGCCACCGCCAAGCCCTAATCTCTCTCGGGAGGGCTGATTTGGAGTCCGTTCGAGGCTCCGGAGAGGGGAATCCGTCGCCGTCGTCATCATCAATCTTCCTCCATCACTAATTTCATGATGCTCACCGCCGTGCATGAGTAATTCCATCGTAGGCTTGCTGGACGGTGATGGGTTGGATGATATTTGCCATGTAATCGAGTTAGTTTTGTTAGGGTTTGATCCCTAGTATCCACTATGTTTTGAGATTGATGTTGGTATGACTTTGGTATGCTTAATTCTTGTCACTAGGGCCCGAGTGCCATGAGTTCAGATCTGAACCTATTATGTTTTCATGAATATATGTGAGTTCTTGATCCTATCTTGCAAGTCAATAGTCACCTACTATATGTTATGATCCGGTAACCCCGAAGTGACAATAATCGGGACCACTCCCGGTGATGACCGTAGTTTGAGGAGTTCATGTATTCACTAAGTGTTAATGCTTTGGTCCGGTACTCTATTAAAAGGAGGCCTTAATATCCCTTAGTTTCCTATAGGACCCCGCTACCACGGGAGGGTAGGACAAAAGCTGTCATGCAAGTTCTTTTCCATAAGCACGTATGGCTATATTTGGAATACATGCCTACATTTCATTGATGAACTGGAGATAGTTCTGTGTCACCCTATGTTATAATTGTTGCATGAGGAATCGCATCCGACATAATTATCCATCACTAATCCAATGCCTACGAGCTTTTCACATATTGATCTCTGCTTAGTTACTTTGTTGTTGCCACTGTTACAATTACGATAAAACTGCTACTGTTACTTTTGCCACCGTTGCCGTTACTTCCATACTACTTTGCTACTATATACTTTGCTGCAGATATTAAGTTTTCCAGGTGTGGTTGAATTGACAACTCAACTGCTAATACTTGAGAATATTCTTTGGCTCCTCTTGTGTCGAATCAATAAATTTGGGTTGAATACTCTACCCTCGAAAACTGTTGCGATCCCCTATACTTGTGGGTTATCAAGACTATTTTCCGGCGCCGTTGCTGGGGAGCATAGCTCTATTCTTTGAGTCACTTGGGATCTATATCTGCTGATCACTATGAGGAACTTGAAAGACGAAAAAACCAAGATTTATCCCTCAACTACGAGGGGAGGTAAGGAACTGCCACCTAGCTCTGCACTTGATTCTCCTTCAGTTTTGAGTAAACTTGCGACACCTAAACCTGCTTCTGCTATTAATTCTGATATGTCGCATGTTATTGAAGATGCCACTTCTACTATGCATGATACTTATGATGAAACTACTTCTATGCTTGATAATACTGTGCCACTAGGTGAATTTCTGGATGAACAACTTGCTAGGGCTAGAGAGAATGAAATTATTGAAACTGATAATATTGATGAAAGTGACAATGAAGATTCTCCCCCTAGATATGAATTGCATGTTGTGCCTGAGGGTTATGTTATGGATGAATAAACTGCTAGCGATTTTCTTGCTTGCAATGATAGATATGATCTTAAGAAATTATTAGCTAAGCTGAAAGAAAAGTCTTTGAATGCTAGAATGAAATATGACCCTGCTTTTGCTACTTCACCTATCTGTATTTCCGATAAGGATTATGATTTCTCTGTCGATCCTGAGTTAATTACTCTGGTTGAATCTGATCCTTTTCATGGCTATGAATCTGAAACTGTTGAGGCACATCTTACTAAATTAAATGATATAGCCACCCTATTCACTCATGAGGAGAAAATTTGTTACTACTATATCCTTAAATTATTTCCCTTCTCATTAAAGGGTGATGCTAAAACATGGTTTAATTCTCTTGATCCTGGTTGTGTGCATAGTCCCCATGATATGATTTATTACTTCTCTGCTAAATATTTCCCTGCTCATAATAAACAAGCTGCTTTAAGGGAAATATATAATTTTGTGCAAATTGAAGAAGAGAGTCTCCCACAAGCTTGGGGGAGGCTTCTCCAATTACTTAATGCTTTGTCTGATCATCCTCTCAAGAAAAATGAAATACTTGATATCTTTTATAATGGACTAACCGATGCTTCCAGAGACCACCTGGATAGTTGTGCTGGTTGTGTTTTCAGGGAAAGAACTATTGATCAAGCTTAATTGCTATTGAATAATATGTTGACTAATGAAAATAATTGGACACTTCCTGAACCAACTCCTAAGCCAACTCCGAAGAAAAGGGGTATTCTATTTCTCATTCCTGAAGATATGCAAGAGGCAAAGAAATCTATGAAAGAAAAGGGTATTAAAGCTAAAGATGTTAAGAATTTACCGCCTATTGAAGAAATACATGGTCTTGATAACCCGACACGGTAGTAAAGGTAAATTCTCTCTATAGATTTTATGAAGGTGATATTCCTCGTTATAAGTCTGCTAGCCAATGCTTAGATGAGTTTGATAATTATATTGTTAAACAAGAAAACTTCAATGCTTATGTTGGTGTACAATTGAAACGCAATGCTTATATGATTGAACACTTGAGTGATTATATGTATAGAGTTAAAGGTGAACTCAAACTTATTAGTAAACATGTTTCTATGGTTACCACTCAAGTAGAACAAGTGCTTAAAGCTCAAAATGATTTGCTCAATGAATTAAATAATAAGAAAAATGATAATGTTGTTAGAGTTATGACTAGAGAGGGTAAAATGACTAAGGAACTTTTGTATCCTGAGGGCCACCCTAAGAGAATTGAGAAAGATTCTCAGAGAACTAATGTTGATGCACCTAGTCCTTCTAAGAGGAAGAAAAAGAAAAATGATAGGACTTTGCATGCTTCTAGTGAACCTGTTGTTGACACACCTGAGAATCCCAATGATATTTCTATTTCTGATGCTGAAACACAATCTGGTGATGAACATGAACCTAGTGATAATATTAATGATGATGTTCATGTTGATGCTCAACCTAGCAGTAACAATGATGTAGAAATTGAACCCGTTGTTGATCTTGATAACCCACAATCAAAGAATCAATGTTACGATAAGGGAGACTTCGTTGCTAGGAAGCACGGTAAAGAAGAGAACCTTGGGTTTAGAAACCCATGCCTTTTCCTCCTAAACCGTGCAAGAAAAAGGATGATGAGGATTTTGAGCGCTTTGCTTAAATGATTAGACCTATCTTTTTGCGTATGCGTTTGACCGATATGCTTAAAATGAATCCTTATGCTAAGTACATGAAATATATTGTTACAAATAAAAGAAAGATACCGGAAGCTGAAATTTCCACCATGCTTGCTAATTATACTTTTAAAGTTGGAATACCTAAGAAACTTGGAGATCCAGGAGTACCAACTATACCATGCTCCGTTAAAAGAAACTATGTTAAAACTGCTTTATGTGATCTTGGAGCCGGTGTTAGTGGTATGCCTCTCTCTTTATATCATAGACTTGATTTGAATAAGTTGACACCTACTGAAATATCTTTGCAAATGGCTGGTAAATCAACCGCTATACCTGTCGATATTTGTGAGGATGTGCCTGTTGTGGTTGCAAATGTTACTATTTTAACGGACTTTGTTATCTTGATATTCCCGAGGACGATAGTATGTCGATTATCCTTGGTAGAACCTTTTTAAATACTGCAGGGGCTGTTATTGATTGCAACAAAGGCAATGTCACTTTTCATCTTAACGGTAATGAGCATACGGTACACTTTCCGAGGAAACAATCTCAAGTCCACATTATCAATTCTATTGGAAAATTTTCATTGATTACTATTGGAGGTTTTGAATTTCCTCTTCCCACTGTCGAGAAAAAATATGATATAATTATTATTGGGGACGTGCATATCCCCATTGAGGTAACTTAGTGTTATTCAAAAATTCTCCGGTTTCATGCGATTCGGAAAGAGTTTGTTAACAAGACTTGATCAACCTTGTTAGTGGATTCCTTTTGAGGAGCATGAGATGGATGAAGTTAGAAAGCACAACTCTCTGTACCCTCCTTTTACTTTATGTTATTTAGATTAAATAAAGCAAAAATAGTATTTTCTGTCTGTTTTCTGAATTATCCGTGCAAAATAAAATACCCCAAAAATAAAAGTTCTCCAAATGCCCTGAAATTGAAATATGATGTTTTTTTGTAGAATATTTAAGAATATCTGCACCGAGAACACATCGGGGAGCCACCACCGCCACGAGGTCCAGGCGCGCCCACCCCCTGGCGCCCCTGCCTCGTGGGCCCACGTGGCCCCCTCCACTTATTCCAGCACCCACACACTTCGTCTTCCTCCAGAAAAAATCACCACACAGCTCAAACTCGTGTTCTAGCTCGTTTTGCTGCGATTTTTGATCTCCTTGCTCAAAGATCCACTCACAAAACTGCTTTGGGGGATTGTTCTTCAAGGAAGAAATATGTTTAGGAAAATGTACCAAGGTGGTTCCGCAAAGAATCAAGGACCCAGGCTAACGATACGTGAGTCAGACTATGAACTACCAAGAGAAGCTCAAGTACGGCCTTGTGAATGGCCGTCAGAAGATTTTATGGTCCAAGCAGGAATTAAGGATGAATTTGACGCGTATGTGCGTAATGCTGAACTCGAGGGCTTCGTGTCAGATAAGTGCCCTCAATATCACTACCTAACTGATTCCTTTGTGAGAAGGTTTAAATTTACATCATCACGCAATTATCACACTGTCCTATTTGATCTTTATGATAAATCTTATACCGTGGACTTAGAAGATTTTAGTACTGCTTGTAAACTCCCGCAGTGGGGTAATGCTAGTGAACCTCGCAAATCTGAATTTAAAGACTTTCTTGCTAGTATAATTGTGCGAGAATCTAGAGAAATCACACAAGCTACCATTGGGAGCATCCATTTTCCTGCTATACATTATTTTGCTCTCTTTATAGGTAGATGTATTAACGGTAAGGATGAAGCCTGTCACATGTGCGTTCTAGACCTTAGTGTCCTCAAGAGTGCAGTATTAGGAGATAAACAATATAACTTGGGGGCTATCGTTGCACGAAGGTTGCATCATAACAGTATAAGTGGAGATTTGTTTGGCGGCATTTATGCAACTCGTTTAACTAATTATCTTGAGGTACCCATACATGAAAATGATATGGAGTTGCCTCCTGCTTATCTAGATTTTAATGCTATGGTTTGCCATCAGTCTATTGAGAGGAATGAACAGCCTCTCCAGTACCGACTAATCTTTGACAGACGTTGCGCTGTCCATATTGCTCTCCCTGCTCCTACTTTCTTTGACTTTCAGGCAAAGGGGAGATATGTCATAACCAGGGAGGAGGCGAACGAGTACGAGAGGAGGGCGGAAGCAGCTCGCCTCCAAGCTACAGCTTGTGAGGCAGTAGCGGCTGCATCTCAGTACGACCCCAGTTACAACTTCGGATATTCGCCAGGCCATCCATGGGTATAGACCAACTTAGGCCAAAAGCCTAAGATTGGGGGAGTACATATTTCTCACCGACATTACATTCATGTTCACACACTCATGCCAGTTGTCGGTGCTCATACTTTTTCTTTGTACTGTCCATGCTAGTTTATTTTCCTTTTTGTTGCTTTCTTCTTGTGTGTTTGAAAAACCTTAAGAAAAACCAAAAAAAAGTTAGTTGTAGCTTTTAGCTAGTTTACTTTCCATGCCTGTAGTAGCAGTAACTAAAAGAAAACCCAAAAATATTTCTTGTTCTTCTTTTGCTTGTTGGGAGCTTTCCCGTGTAAATAGTTTTATTTCCTTTCTTTTCTTTGGGGGTCGAGAGGAGAAGACCATAATGAAAATGTTGAAGTGGCTCTTATATGCATTATTATTGATTTAACTAGGAGCCCATATTACCTTGTCTTCTCCCTTGAATTAAATGCTTGCAGATTCGAGCTTAGTCCAATGCACGTGCACTATTATTATCCACATTGTTTGGTTGTGCAAGTGAAAGGCAATAATGACGATATATGATGGAATGATTGAGATAAGAGAAGCTGGTATGAACTCGACCTCTCTTGTTTTTGTAAATATGATTAGTTCATCGTTCCTGATTCAGCCTATTATGAATGAAACATGTTTGCAATGACATTTAGAGATTATAGTTGCTTATGTCATGCTTAATTAGCTAGAAGTTTATAATGGTTTACCTTGCATGCCAACATGCTATTAAAATGGTTGTGATGTGGTATGATAGGTGGTATCCTCCTTTGAACGATTCGAGTGGCTCGACTTGGCACATGTTCACGCATGAAGTTGAAATAAAATCAACATAGCCTCCACGATATTTATGTTCATGGTGGATTATATCCTACTCATGCTTACACTAAATGTCTATTAATTTTAATGCATTTCATGACTGTTGTCGCTCTCTAGCTGGTTGCTTCCTAGTCTCTTTCTAGCCTTCACTTGTACTAAGCGGGAATACTGCTTGTGCATCCACTTCCATAAACCCCAAAGTTATTCCATATGAGTCCACCATACCTTCCTATATGCGATATCTACCTGCCGTTCCAAGTAAATTTATATGTGCCAAACTATAAACCTTCAAATGAAATTATGTTTTGTATGCACGAATAGCTCATGTATCAACTAGGGTATCTGTATCTTCCATGCTAGGTGGGTTATTCTCAAGAGGAGTGGACTCCGCTCCTCACTCACGAGAAAATGGCTCGTCACCGGGATGCCCAGTCCCATGCTCAAACAAAATCAAAATAATTGCAAACAAAACTCCCCCGGGACTATTGTTAGTTGGAGGCACCCGTTGTTTCGGGCAAGCCATGCATTGATGCTTGTTGGTGGTGGGGGAGTATAAACTTTACCGTTCTGCTTGGGAACTGCCTATTATGTGTGTAGCATGGAAGATATCGAGATCTCTCGGTTGTTATGTTGACAATGAAAGTATGCCACTCAAAATATTATTTATCTCTATTTCAAAAACCGAGCTCTGGCACCTCTACAAATCCCTGCTTCCCTCTGCGAAGGGACAATCTGTTTACTTTTATGTTGAGTCATCACCCTCTTATTAAAAAGCACCAGTTGGAGAGCACTGTTGTCATTTGCATCCATTACTATTAATTTATATTGAGCATGACTGGATCTCTTTTACCATGAATTACAATGTTTAGTCAAACCTTGATCTTCAAAGGTGCTCTGCATTTATGTTTTGCGGTCTTAGAAAGGGCTAGAGAGATACCAACTTGTTATATCATATTATGATTGTTTTGAGAAAGTGTTGTCATCCGAGATTTATTATTATTGCTCGCTAGTTGATTATGCCATTGATATGAGTAAACATGAGACCTAAGTGTTATTGTGAATATGGTTAGTTCATAATCTTTGCTGAAAACATGAATGTTGGCTTTACATATTTACAACAACAAGAGCAAACAAAGTTTGTAAAAGTTTTTCTTTATCAATTTCAGTTTGTCAACTGAATTGCTTGAGCACAAGCAAAGGTTTAAGCTAGGGGGAGTTGATACGTCTCCATCGTATCTACTTTTCCAAACACTTATGCCCTTGTTTTGGACTCTAACTTGCATGATTTGAATGGAACTAACCCGGACTGACGCTGTTTTCAACAGAATTGCCATGGTGTTATTTTTGTGCAGAAATAAAAGTTCTCGGAATGATTTGAAACTTCACGGAGAATACTTTTGGAATATATAAAAAAATACTGGCGAAAGAATCAAGGCAAGGGGGCCCACACCCTGTCCACGAGGGTGGGGGGCACACCCCCTGTCTCATGGGCCCCCTGAGACTCCACCGACCTCAACTCCAACTCTATATATTCACGTTCGGGGAGAAAAAAATCAGAGAGAAGGATTCATCATGTTTTACGATACGGAGCCACTGCCAAGCCCTAATCTCTCTCGGGAGGGCTGATTTGGAGTCCGTTCGGGGCTCCGGAGAGGGGAATCCGTCGCCGTCGTCATCATCAACCTTCCTCCATCACCAATTTCATGATGCTCACCGCCGTGCGTGAGTAATTCCATCATAGGCTTGCTGGACGGTGATGGGTTGGATGAGATTTACCATGTAATCGAGTTAGTTTCGTTAGGGTTTGATCCCTAGTATCCACTATGTTCTGAGATTGATGTTGGTATGACTTTGCTATGCTTAATGCTTGTCACTAGGGTCTGATGTTGGTATGACTTTGCTATGCTTAATGCTTGTCACTAGGGCCCGAGTGCCATGAGTTCATATCTGAACCTATTATGTTTTCATGAGTATATGTGAGTTCTTGATCCTATCTTGCAAGTCATTAGTCACCTACTATGTGTTATGATCCGGCAACCCCGAAGTGACAATAATCGGGACCACTCCCGATGATGATTGTAGTTTGAGGAGTTCATGTATTCACTAAGTGTTAATGCTTTGGTCTGGTACTCTATTAAAAGGAGGCCTTAATATCCCTTAGTTTCCAATAGGACACCGCTGCCACGGGAGGGTAGGGCAAAAGATGTCGTGCAAGTTCTTTTCCATAAGCACGTATGACTATATTGGGAATACATGCCTACATTACATTGATGAACTGGAGCTAGTTCTATGTCACCCTATGTTATAACTATTGCATGAGGAATCACATCCGACATAATTATCCATCACCGATCCAATGCCTACGAGCTTTTCACATATTGATCTTTGCTTAGTTACTTTGTCGTTGCCACTGTTACAATTACTACGAAACTTCTACTGTTACTTTTGCCACCATTACCGTTACTTTCATACTACTTTGCTACTAAATACTTTGCTGCAAATATTAAGTTTTCCAGGTGTGGTTGAATTGACAACTCAACTGTTAATACTTGAGAATATTCTTTGGCTCCCCTTGTGTCGAATCAATAAATTTGGGTTGAATACTCTACCCTCGAAAACTGTTGTGATCCCCTATACTTGTGGGTTATCAACCCCCATTTCCAGCGGGGTGGGCCCTCTCTCCTCCTAAACCCAATCAAAAACTGCCAACTGGCTAATTACATAAAAGTTATGTAACACCCTTCGTAGGTGGAGCAATTGCCCCTCCATAGAGCATCTCTAGTAGAACATTTTTCAAGGCCAATGGACAAGTTTGGATTTGCTTGTATGATACTGATGATCCCATCGCCACTTTATATAGTGCTAATGTAACTTACCCGTGAAATGTTTTTTTGGCGAGGATAACTTCCATCTATTTATCAACTATCTAAGTTAGTACGAAAAACACCAGAAGTAAAAAAATACATCTAGGCCCGTAGACCACCTAGCCACGACTAAGCACTGGAGCGAGCCGAAGGCGGCCGCTGCCTTCGCCCCTCCCTCACCGGAGCCGGGCAAATCTTGTTGTAGTAGACAGTCGGAAAGTAGTCGTGCTAACGCCCCATAGGACCAGCGTACCAGAACAGTAACCACCACCGATGAAGAGAAGTGTAAATCACAAGGATCTAACATGTAGACACATGAACACATATGAACGAAGAGACACGTGGATCCACCAAAGACAAACACCGACCGAGTCTCGCGAGATCCGCCAGAGGCAAACCTCCACACGCCCTACAACGATGCTAGAAACACCACCTAGAAGGGGATTAGGCGAGGAGAAACTTATTCCATCTTCGTAGAGTCGTCGTCGCCTCGCCTCTCTGAGCAGGAAACAAACCGTAACAAAACTCAAAAGAGCAAAAAAAAAAGGAGCCCTCTTGCCAGCAAGGGTCGAGATCCACCACGCCTCCATGACACTAAGACCACAGGACATGAGGTAGATGATACGTCTCCAATGTATCTATAATTTTTGATTGTTCCATGCTGTTATATTATCAATCTTGGATGTTTTATAATCATTTTATAGACATTTTATATCATTTTTGGTACTAACCTATTGACATAGTGCCAAGTGCCAGTTGCTATTTTCTGCATATTTTTTACATCGCAGGAAATCAATATCAGACGGAGTCCAAATGCAACGAAACTCCACGGAGATTTTTTATGGACCATAAGACACGTAATGGGCCCTAGCTGCGCCTCGGGGTGCTCCAAGGAGAGCACAACCCACCAGGGCGCGCCAGGAGGCCCAGGCGCGCCCTGGTGGGTTGTGCCCACCTCGGGTGCCCCCCCGGACCGCCTCTTTGCTTTATAAATACCCCAATATTCGCAAAACCCTAGGGGAGTCGACGAAATATTGATCCAACCGCCGCAGAGTCCAGAACCACCAGATCCAATCTAGAAACCATCTCGGATGGGGTTCACCACCTCCATTGGTGCCTCTCCGATGATGCGTGAGTAGTTCTTTGTAGACCTTCGGGTCTGTAGTGAGTAGCCAGATGGCTTCCGCTCTCTCGCTGAATTCTCAATACGATGGTCTCTTGGAGATCCATATGATGTAACTCTTTTTGCGGTGTGTTTGTTGGGATCTGATGAACTTTGAGTTTATGATCAGTTATATCTTTTTATATCCATGAAAGTTATTTGAGTTTCTTTGATCTCTTATATGCATGATTGCTAATAGCCTCGTATTTCTTCTTTGATATTTGGGTTTTGTTTGGCCAACTTGATCTATTTATCTTGCAATGGGAAGAGGTGCTTTGTAGTGGGTTCGATCATACGGTGCTTGATCCCAGTGACAGAAGGGGAACCGACACGTAAGTATCGTTGCTACTAAGGATAAAACGATGGGGGTCTATCTCTACATAGATAGATCTTGTCTACATCATGTCATCGTTCTTATTGCATTACTCCGTTTCTCCATGAACTTAATACACTAGATGCATGCTGGATAGCGGTCGATGTGTGGAGTAATAGTAGTAGATGCAGGCGGGAGTCGGTCTACTAATCTTGGACGTGATGCCTATGTAATGATCATTGCCTGGATATCGTCATGATTATTTGAAGTTCTATCAATTGCCCAATAGTAATTTGTTCACCCACCGTTTGCTATTTTTCTCGAGAGAAGCCACTAGTAAAACCTACGGCCCCCGGGTCTCTTTCTCATATATTTGCCTTTGCGATCTACTTTTCCTTTGCATTTATTTTCAGATCTATTAAACCAGAAATACAAAAATACCTTGCTGCAATTTATTCTTATTTATTTTGTTTGGCGTTCGATCTATCAATCTACTACAATTTATCTCACGTCTGTTTTCCTATCTTGAGGTGCCCTACCCGGAAGGGATTGACAACCCCTTTAACACGTCGGGTTGTGAGGATTTCTTATCTGTGTGCAGGGGCTGTTTACGTTGTATTGCTCGGTTCTCCTACTAGTTCGATAATATTGGTTTCATATCTGAGGGAAATACCTACCGCCGCTGTGCTATCATCCCTTCCTCTTTGGGGAAATACCAACGTAGCTTCAAGCGACATCAAAAGGAATTTCTGGCGCCGTTGCCGGGGAGGATCTTCAACATATACCAGGTTCCTAATAACAAATCTCATCTCCTCGCAATTTACATTATTTGCCATTTGCCTCTCGTTTTCCTCTCCCCCACTTCACAAAAATTGCCGTTTTATTCGCCCTCTTTTCCGTTCGCCTTTTTCTCGTCAGATATTTTGTTTGCTTGTGTTGCCATGTGCCTTATATATGCTTGCATTTTGCTTGCTGAAAATCTATTGATATGGATCCCCTTCCACTTGCTAATCTTTTTAAAAGATCCAATCATGATGAACCAATTGCTAGTGAATTGAGTTCACTAGATTATCTTTACGAAGTTTTGCTTGAGAATCGTGAATCTGAAAATTATGATGAAGAAATTTATGAAGTGATTCATGATAGCTCCTTGAATGACAAGCATGATTCCAATAATTTTACTATAAATTCTATTAATGTCAATTGTGCTAATAATATGTAAAACCCCAAGCTTGGGGATGCTTGTTTTGTCATGTCCGCTACTTATTGCAATGATCATGATTGGGGTGATAATGTTTCTTATGATCTTGAAAATTTATTTAAGCCTCACGATGAATATATTTGCGGTAATATTGAAAGTGGGTTTGGAAGAGTGTCAACTATAGCTAAAAGTAATCCCATGCATTTGGAGAGTGTTCAATCTTATGAAATTTTTGATGAAATTGGGCTTGGAGAGGTCATGACTTTATTTGATGATAATCCCACTATTTTGGAAGAGTGTCAACTTTGCATGCATGTGGATCATAAAGAGAAAATTTTATATGATAGTTATATTATTGAATTTGATCATGATCCTACATATAATTATTATGAGAGAGGAAAATATGGTTGTAGAAATTTTCATGTTATTAAATTTCCTCTCGTTGTGTTGAGATTGTCAATGTTTTATTCCTCTCCTTTGCATATGCTAGATGTTTCTTGTCTTGATAATTTGTTTTCCTATAAAAATTTCTATTCATAGGAAGTATGTTAGACTTAAATGTGTTTGTCGTATGTTTCATGATGCTCTCTTTGTGTTTCGATTATTATCTTTCGTGTGAGCATTGTTGAAATCTTATGCCTAGCTAGGGGCGTGAAACAATAGCGCTTGTTGGGAGGCAACCCAATGAATAAAATATATTTTTGCTTTTTCCTTTCTGTTCTTGAGTGTTAGCAAAATTATGCTACTGTTATGATTGTGTTTTTTTGTTTCAATTAGTGTTTGTGCCAAGTAAGGCCTTTAGGATCTTCTTGGGTGATAGTTGTTTGATCTTGCTGAAAACAGAAACTTTTGCGCTCACGAAAACAATTGTTAAAAATTACTAGAACGTGATAAAATTCCAAGTTTTTTTAAGTAGGTTAATATACAAATTACCCAGGTCGTCCTGATTTTTCAGAATTTTTGGAGTTCCAGAAGTATTCGAATAAATCAGATTGCTACAGACTGTTCTGTTTTGACAGATTCTGTTTTCTTTGCGTTGTGTGCTTCTTTTGATGACTCTATGGTTTTCTTGATGAGTTTTTGCCATAGAAAAGTTGGAATATAGTAGATATAATGCAAAAATAAAATATGAATTGGTTTGATACAACACTTATAGTAGTGATTTATTTTTCTTACACTAACGGATCTCACGAAGGTTTTGTTGAGTTTTGTGTGATTGAAGTTTTCAAGTTTTGGGTTATCTTATGATGGATGAAGGAATAAGGAGTAGAAGAGCCTATGCTTGGGGATGCCCCAGCATCCCAAGCTGTTATCCAAAAACGAGCAACCAACTAAGCTTGGGGATGCCCCCGAGTGGCATCCCCTCTTTCTTCTAACGATCATCGGTATTTTACTCGAAGCTATATTTTTATTCGTCACATACTATGTGTTTTGCGAGGAGCGTCTTGTATGATATGAGTCTTTTCTTGTTTTATTTTGTGTTTTAAGTTTTGATCCATTGCTAGACACACCTATTTGGGAGAGCCAAAATTATATCATGACTTGTTAGAATTGCTCTCTATGCTTCACTTAAATTTTTATGAGCTATGGACTTGCTCAGTGCTTCACTTATATCTTTTTTAGCATGGTGTGCTTAGTATTTTTGAAGAAATGCTCTCTTGCTTCACTTAGATTTATTTGAGAGTTAGTAAATTTTCAAGAAATTCTCTCTTGCTTCACTTAAATTATTTTGAGAGAAAGAAAAAATTATGCTCATGATCTTCACTTATATTTGTTTGAGCTTATGAAAAGCAACACATGAAAATTAGTCCCAAAGTGATAGATATTTAAGAAGGATATAATAAAAACTTTCATGAAGATCATTGTTTGATTCTTAGAAATAGTTTTGAGGTATGATGATGTGATATGTGAGTTATGTTGATGAGTAATTATGCTTTAGTAAGAATATTGGTCTTAAGGTTTGTGATTCCCTATGCAAGCACGTAAGTCAATAGTCATGCAATGAAATTATATCCTACTTGTGGTGCATTATTCAGTGTTAATTATGCTTAATGCCCGCTTATGATATTATCCGTTTCTTGGTTGGTCGCTTCTCAATCTTTTGCTAGCCTTCATTTTGCACTAAGCACGATCTCTACTTGCGCATCCAAAAACCTTTAAACCAGTTTTGCCACATGAGTCCACTATATCTACCTATATGCGGTATTCTTTTACCGTTCTAAGTAAATTTCTATGTGCCACCTCTAATTTTCAAAATAAACTTCTCTTTTGTGTGTTCGTTTCGCTCGTGGAGCGGTGAGGGGTGGCTAATATTTTCCATGCTAGATGTGTTATTCTCACGATGAGTGTTTATTCACTTGTCATTGCACGAGAGTGAGGCAAAGGTATTAGGGATGCCCAGTCCCGAAATGAAAAATGAATTTACTTTATGTTGTCAAATAATAAATTCCTTGGAAAGTGTTGGTATAGAAGGCACCCGTGGATACGATTAGCCATGGAAAGTGAAAGTATGGTTGAAAAAGGAATAAACTTAATTTTCTGTTTGGGAACCGCCTATGATATATCTAGCATGGAAAGTGTTGGGAACTCTAAGTCGTTTTCGTTGGTGGGATGGATACACGTCCCAAAATGTTTTTATCTCTAATTTTTCGCTTTGAGCTCTGGCACCTCTACAAATCCCTACTTCCCTCTGCGAAGGGCCTTTCTTTTACTTTATGCAATTTTTAAATCGAATTTGAGTCTCCATCTTCTCTTACAAAAGCACCAACTAGGAGGCAATATGATCATACTTGAGTATTGGGTGTAGCTAATATGCGAGTGTGTTTCATGAATGAATCAATCATTGAGCATGATGGGCTAGGGATAACTTATTTTAGCATTGATATTTTGGAAGACATGGTTGCTTGTTGATATGCTTGAGTATTTAAATTATCATGTCAAAACTAGACTATTGCTTTAAATCACATAAAAGTCCAAATGTCCATGTTATAAAGAAAAGAATATGATATGACATGTTAGGCAGCATTCCACATCAAAATTTCTTTTTTTATCCTTACCTACTCGAGGACGAGTAGGAGTTAAGCTTGGGGATGCTGATATGTCTCCAACTTATTTATAATTTTTTTATTGTTCCATGCAGTTATATTATCAATCTTGGATGTTTTATAATCATTTTATATCATTTTTTGGTACTAACCTATTGACATAGGGCCAGTTGTTGTTTTCTGCATGTTTTTTACATTGCAGGAAATCAATATCAGACGGAGTCCAAATGCAACAAAACTCCACGGAGATTTTTATGGACCAAAAGACACATAATGGGCCTTGGCTGTGCCTGGAGGGTGCTCCAAGGAGAGCACAACCCACCAGGGCGCGCCAGGAGGTCCAGGCGCGCCCTGGTGGGTTGTGCCCACCTCAGGTGCCCCCGGGACCGCCTCTTTGCTCTATAAATACCCCAATATTCCCAAAACCCTAGGGGAGTCGACGAAATATTGATCCAGCCGCCGCAGAGTCCAGAACCACCAGATCCAATCTAGACACCATCTCGGGTGGGGTTCACCACCTCCATTGGTGCCTCTCCGATGATGCGTGAGTAGTTCTTTGTAGACTTACGGGTCCATAGTTAGTAGCTAGATGGCTTCCTCTCTTTCGCTGAATTCTCAGTACAATGGTCTCTTGGAGATCCATATGATGTAACTCTTTTTGCAATGTTGTCGGATTTCGGGTTCCGGCAAAACCCTTGAGGTTCGAACACTGGGGTGCGCACAAAGATCTCTCTCTCTCCCTTGCTCGCCCTCGCAAGGATCGCAAGGCCTAGCTCGACGAACCCAAAGAACGAGGGACACGAGGTTTATACTGGTTCGGGCCACCGATGTGGTGTAATACCCTACACCAGTGTGGTGTGGTGGATTGCCTCTTGGGCCGAGGATGAACAGTTACAAGGGAAGAACAGCCTCCTTGAGGAGAGGTGCTCTTGTGCTTGGTGAGCTTGTGTGGTTGAGGGTGATCTGAATGATCCGCCGATCCATTTTTCCCGGTCCCCTACTACTGTGGTGGCTAGCCCTATTTATAGAGGCCCTGGTCCTCTTCCCAAATATTGAGCGACAAGGGATGCCACAATAGCCAAATTCGAAGGGAGACAACTAGTACAAGTTATCCTGACTAAAGGTGGTCTTCGCCTGCCAAAGGCTCTTATGGTGACGCCGTCTTGGGCTCCATGGTGACGTCCGTCCCGTCGTCTTGCTGGTCTTGGTCTCGTTGCACCGATATGGCAACCTTTGCCTGATGCCTCGGGACTCCTCGCCTGCGCTTGCCTCTTTAGCACCAAAGAGGAAATGAGGACACTGCACGCTGGCGCCCACCTGGCTCCCGCCTGGCCCCGGTCGTCATGGCTTACATCACATGAACCTCGTGAGGTGCCCCTTGCCTTGATCTCTCCGCCCCTCGCGAGCCAGCCTAGTGAGGCCGCCCCCGAGGAGGTCTTGCATAGTCCACCTCACGAGGCTTGGCCCCTCGCGAGGGTCTTGAGTGTTTGCTAGTGAAGATGGGCCGTACAGGGCCGCTGGTGGAGCCACGCCGTGGTTCCCAGGCAGGCAAGTCTGGGGACCCCCGTTCCCGGGACGCCGACAGTAGCCCCCGGGCCCAAGGCGCACTTGGACTTGGCTTCGAGGCGAAGCCAAAGGGCAAGTGCGGAGCGCTGCGGGCCCCAACAGCCTACGGCCTCGCTTGACGCGTGGCGATTGATTGGACGTAGGCGTCTCCGCTTCCCCATGCTGCCTCGGCAACTGCCCGACTTGACGAGTCCCTGCTGCATGCAGAGAAAAATCATCATTACCTGTGATCGTGGGGATCGTCGATTGGTCTTCTCCCACTATAAATGAGGAGGGGGCGGAGCCCCCATTGCTTATCTCTTCCTGCTCCGCTCGCTTCTTCTCCCTTGCTTCATTGCTGGGGGCGACACCCATGGCGCCGATACGGAGGTTCTCGGCCGCAGAGAAAGGAAAACCCCCCGCGACAAGCCCAGTCCACTTCCGCCGAAGAAGAGGCCGGCCCACCGCCGCGACGTAGTCGTGAGGCCGAACGTGTCGAGGCTTGGTGCGAGCGGCCTCCTCCCGGGTATCGGCTGCCTCTATACGCCCAAGCCGAGGGCTCCGGAGGAAGAGGCGACGAGCTGCGTTGCCCACGCCGCGGCCGTGGTCGCCGCGCAGTGGTGATGCACGCCGTCACCCCAGGAGCCCACACCGAGGACTCCTCGCGCGAACTCGTGATGCGGGCGGTGATGCCTCCGCGCACTTGGATTCACTTTCTGCAGTTCTTCTCCGCCGAGATGTCGCCGAGGGGCCCCCTCGAGCTTTGGCTGCAGCACACCGATTGCGACGCCCCGGCGACTGGAGCGGAGGTTGAAGCCGTCTCCCAAGGCAAGATCTTCATGACCCGCAGCTGGGACGTGGTTGCCCGAGTCTGCCATGCGGAAGGAGCCCTTGCCATCCACTTCGAGTACGACGGCGCCTCCACGATGTTCTTCAAGGTCTTCGACGCGGAAGGCCGCCGCTTGGAGTGCTGCCCTGGAGAGGGTCGTCAGGACGGTGTAGCAACCAGCGCCGAGCCTGCCGCTGGCTTTGCCAGCAGCTCTTCCAGCAGTAGCGGCGCCGCTTGGGAGTCCAGTGACTCTCCCGAGCCCTACGAGACTCCGGACACGAGCGACGATAGCTACATGCCCCCGAGCTATCGTCGGGCCCGGAGCAAGGCCGCGGCGTCTGGCCTCCGCCGTCGCTGATCTGGATGGGGTTGGCGCCGGCCTCCCGTGGCCCACTGTTGATGACGGCATCGGCCGCGCTGGCGCGTGTAGATAGGGCTCCCAGAAACTCCCTTCTTTTGTTCCCTGCGAGGAATTGAGATGGACCCCGCGGGGGCGTGTAAAGGGTGTGTAATGTCCTCTATTCATATTATCCCTATTATGAAAATTTGCGAGCGCGTGTCCTGTTTCGGCTTGGTCTCCCCTTTCCAGCCCCGCGGCGGCTTGGTGCTCTACACGGACAGGTCCCGGTCCCCAGGGAGGCTGCAGTCGTCACTGGTATGCCAGGTCGCGATGTCGTGGTCAAGGCCAGGAGGTGAGCGGCCCGAGGTCCAGTAAGAGCTCTTGAGGCGCGATGCTCAAGAGGTCCCCTTTAGCGCGCAAGCAGCCACTGAGAGGTAGGAAAGGGAGGCGTCGTTGCCGTAACAAGGCTGCAACAAGAGACAATCCTATGTCGTAGCGCTTGGTCGATCTGGGCACGAACTTATCTTGGCAATCCAGAGCCGGTTCCTTGTGTGGCGCCAGACTCGCGCATCGACGGCCGTAATGGAGCTAGGTTAGGCCCTTGCGAGCCACCCCCTCTTCTCCATGCCTTATGTGTGCTCTACGTCCTCAGGTCCCGGCCCTCGAGCGAGCTCAGCCGCCGCTGGTATGCCAGGTCGCAATGCCGTGGTCAAGGCCAGGGGGTGAGGGCTGGAGAGCCAGTAAGAGCTCCTGAGTCGCGATGCTCGGGAGCTCCCATTTTAACGCGCAAGCGAATCGCATGGGAGAAGAGGGAGCCCGTGGTACCGCTTGTTGTCGTCCTCAGGAGGTCCCTGCAGGTTAGCGCGAGGAGGGACATAGATTGTCACTACGATTGCCGGTCTGCCACTGGTCGCTCCGCAGGAGGATGAAGGCACTGAGGGCCTGGTGAGGTGACGTGCGCGGGGCGGGCCGTGAGTCAGAGCTCGACCACTCAGATTTGTCGACGTTGCAGGGATGGACCCGAGCACAAGCGTCGTGCCAGCGTGAGTAGCTCCCGTGGTGGGTGACAATCAAGCAGGTGATATCCATAGATAGATTATGCATGGAAAGCGAACTAGCTTAGGTAAATGTAAGAACGATACATGCCACTAGGTCGGACCGAGCGGCACAGGATGATGCACCTGAGGCGCCCCAGCGATAAGCTAAAGACGTAAAAGGATACATGCCGCAGGGACAAGCTCACGCGGCCTAGGAATGATGCAGCCCGGGGGGCGCTCCCAGCTAAATAAACTTGGAAAATGTCACCTGGTTCCGTTGCCGAAGAGATGTTGGGGTAGCTGAAAATGCGTGGCTGATACGTCTCCAATGTATCTATAATTTTTTATTGCTCCATGCTATAGTATCTACTGTTTTGGACCATATTGGTCTTTATTTTCCACTTTTATATTATTTTTGGGACTAACCTATTAACCGGAGGCCCGGCCCAGAATTGATGTCTTTTGCCTATTTCAGTGTTTCGAAGAAACGGAATATCAAACAGATTCTAAACAGAATGAAACCTTCGGGAACGTGATTTTCTCACCGAATATGATCCAGGAGACTTGGACCCCCCGTCAAGAAAGAAAGGAGGCGGCCACGAGGTGGGCGCCCCCCTAGGGCGCGCCCCCTGCCTCGTGGGCCCCCCTTTGCTCCACCGACGTACTCCTTCCTCCTATATATACCTACGTACCCTCAAACGATCATATACGGAGCCAAAAACCTAATTTCACCGCCACAACCTTCTGTATCCACGAGATCCCATCTTGGGGCCTGTTCCGGAGCTCCGCCGGAAGGGGAATCCACCACTGAGGGCTTCTACATCATCACCATAGCCCCTCCGATGAAGTGTGAGTAGTTTACCTCAGACCTTCGGGTCCATAGTTAGTAGCTAGATGGCTTCTTCTCTCTTTTTGGATCTCAATACAATGTTCTCCCCCTCTCTCGTGGAGATCTATTCGATGTAATCTTCTTTTTTTGGTGTGTCTGTTGAGATCGATGAATTGTGGGTTTATGATCAAGATTATCTATGAACAATATTTGAATCTTCTCTGAATTATTTTATGTATGATTGGTTATCTTTACAAGTCTCTTCGAATTATCAGTTTGGTTTGGCCTACTAGATTGGTTTTTCTTGCAATGGGAGAAGTGCTTAGCTTTGGGTTCAATCTTGCGGTGTCTTTTCCCAGTGACAGTAGGGGCAGCAAGGCACGTATTGTATTGTTGCCATCGAGGATAACAAGATGGGGTTTTTATCATATTGCATGAATTTGTCCCTCTACATCATGTCATCTTGCTTAAGGCGTTACTCTGTTTTCTTGAACTTAATACTCTAGATGCATGCTGGATAGTGGTCGATGAGTGGAGTAATAGTAGTAGATGCAGGCAGGAATCGATCTATTTGTCTCGGACGTGATGCCTATATACATGATCATACCTAGATATTCTCATAACTATGCTCAGTTCTGTCAATTGCTCAACAGTAATTTGTTCACCCACCGTAGAATACTTATGCTCTTGAGAGAAGCCACTAGTGAAATCTATGGCCCCCGGGTCTATTCTCATCATATCAATCTTCCACCACTTTATTATTGCTTTGCTTTTTTACTTTGCCCTTTTATTGTACTTTACATCTTTATACGAAAAATACCAAAAATATTATCTATCATCTCTATCAGATATCACTCTCGTAAGTGACCGTGAAGGGATTGACAACCCCTAATCGTGTTGGTTGCGTGGAGCTATTTGTTTTGGGTGTAGGTACGAGGGACTTGCGCGTAGCCTCCTACTGGATTGATACCTTGGTTCTCAAAAACTGAGGGAAATACTTACTCTACTCTACTGCATCACCCTTTCCTCTTCAAGGAAATGCAACGCATTGCTCAAGAGGTAGCAGGACGATTTCTGGCGCCGTTGCCAGGGAGTCTACGCAAAAGTCAACATACCAAGTACCCATCATAATCCCTTATCTCTCGCATTACATTATTTGCCCTTGGCCTCTCGTTTTCCTCTCCCCCACTTCACCCTTGCCGTTTTATTCGCCCTCTCTTTTCCGTTTGCCTTTTTCTTCGCTTGTTTTTTTTGCTTGTGTGTTAGATTGCTTGCTTGTCACGATGGCTCAAGATAATACCAAATTTTGTGGCTTTACCAATACCAACAATAATGATTTCCTCAGCACTCCGATTGCTCCTCTTACCAATACTGAATCTTGTGAAATCAATACTGCTTTGTTGAATCTTGTTATGAAAGATCAATTCGCCGACCTTCCAAGTGAAGATGCCGCTACTCATCTAAGTAGCTTCGTTGATTTATGTGATATGCAAAAGAAGAAAGATGTTGATAATGATATTGTTAAATTGAAGCTATATCCTTTTCGCTTAGAGATCATGCTAAAGCTTGGTTTTCGTCTTTGCCTAAAAATAGTATTGATTCTTGGAACAAGTGCAAAGATGCTTTTATCTCTAAGTATTTTCCTCCCTCTAAGATCATCTCTCTTAGAAACGATATTATGAATTTTAAGCAACTTGATCATGAACATGTTGCACAAGCTTGGGAGAGAATGAAATTAATGATACGTAATTGCCCTACTCATGGCTTGAATTTGTGGATGATTATACAAAAAAATTATGCCGGATCGAATTTTGCTTCTAGAAATCTTTTAGATTCGGCCCCGGGAGGCACTTTTATGGAAATCACTTTAGGAGATGCTACTAAACGCCTAGATAATATTATGGTTAATTATTCTCAATGGCACACTGAGATCTACTAATAAAAAAGTGCATGCGATAGAAGAAATCAATGTTTTGAGTGGAAAGATGGATGGACTTATGAAATTATTTGCTACTAAGAGTGTTTCTTCTGATCCTAATGATATGCCTTTGTCTACCTTGATTTAGAATAATAATGAATCTATGGATGTGAATTTTGTTGGTAGGAATAATTTTGGTAACAACGCGTATAGAGGGAACTTTAATCCTAGGCCTTGTCCTAGTAATCCTTCTAATAATTATGGAAATTCCGACAACAACTCTTATGGAAATTTTAATAAGATGCCATCTGAATTTGAGAGTAGTTTTAAAGAGTTTATGAATTCACAAAAGAATTTCAATGCTTTGCTTGAAGAGAAATTACTTAAAGTTGATGAATTGGCTAGGAACGTTGATAGAATTTCTCTTGTTGTTGATTCTTTAAAGCTTAGATCTATTCCTCCTAAGCATTATATCAATGAGTCTCTCAAAGCCATGAGAATTTCCATTGATGAGTGCAAGGAAAGAACCGCTAGGATGCGTTCTACGAAAGATGCCTTTATTAAAGCGTGTTCTTCCAATTCCTATGAAAATAAAGATGAAGATCTAAAAGTTATTGATGTGTCCCCTATTAATCCTTGTTTTGCAATATGAATCTTGATAATGATGGGACTGAATATGATCCACCTTTACCTAGAATGTGTTCCAAGAATTCGGAGTATTTAGATCTTGATGATGAAATTGATAAAAGTGGGCTTAAAGAAAGCAAAACCCTAGATGTTGCTAAACCCACTATTTTGGACTTCAAGGAATTTAATTATGAAATTTGCACTTTAATTGATTGTATTTCCTTGTTGCAATCCGTGTTAAATTCTCCTCATGCTTATAGTCAAAATAAAGCCTTTACCAAACATATCATTGATGCCTTGATGCAATCTTATGAAGAAAAGCTTGAGTTGGAAGTTTCTATCCCTAGAAAACTTTATGATGAGTGGGAACCAACTATTAAAATTAAGATTAAGGATCATGAATTTTATGCTTTATGTGATTTGGGTGCTAGTGTTTCCACTATTCCCAAAACTTTGTGTGATTTGCTAGATTTCTGTGATTTTGATGATTGCTCTCTAAACTTGCATCTTGCGGATTACACTATTAAGAAACCTATGGGAAGAATTAATGATGTTATTATTGTTGCAAATAGGAATTATGTGCCCGTAGATTTTATCATTCTTGATATAGATTGCAATCCTTCTTGTCCTATTATCCTTGGTAGACCTTTCCTCAGAACGATTGGTGCAATTATTGATATGAAGGAAGGGAATATTAGATTCCAATTTCCATTAAAGAATGGCATGGAACACATCCCTATGAAGAAAATAAAATTACCATATGAATCTATCATGAGAGCCACTTATGGATTGCCTACCAAAGATGGCAATACCTAGATCTATCCTTGCTTTTATGCCTAGCTAAGGGCGTTAAACGATAGCGCTAGTTGGGAGGCAACCCAATTTTATTTTTAGCTTTTTGATTTTGTTTCTGTTTAGGAATAAATAATCCATCTACCTTCTGTTTAGATGTGGTTTTATGGTTTAATTAGTGTTTGTGCCAACTTAAACCTACAGAATCTTCTTGGATGATAGTTATTTGTTGCTGTAATTTCCAGAAACTTTCTGTTCATGAAAACAATTGTTAGAAATCACCAGAACGTGATAAAATAGTGATTCCAATTGATGCTGATCAATAAACAAATTTCCTAGGTCTTCCTATTTGGGCTGAATTTTTGGTGTTCCATAAGTTTGCGTTAGTTACAGATTACTACAGACTGTTCTGCTTTTGACAGATTCTGTTTTTCGTGTGTTGTTTGCTTATTTTGATGAGTCTATGGCTAGTAAAATAGTTTATAAACCATAGAGAAGTTGTAATACAGTAGGTTTAACACCAATATAAATAAGGAATGAGTTCATTACAGTACCTTGAAGTGGTCTTTTGTTTTCTTTCGCTAACAGAGCTCACGAGATTTCTGTTGAGTTTTGTGTTGTGAAGTTTTCAAGTTTTGGGTGAAATCTTTTGATGGATTATGGAACAAGGATTATAAAGAGACTAAGCTTGGGGACGCCCATGGAACCCCCAAGATAATCCAAGGACACCAAAAAGTCAAAGCTTGGGGATGCCCCGGAAGGCATCCCCTCGTTCGTCTACTTTCATCGGTAACTTTACTTGGAGCTATATTTTTATTCACCACATGATATGTGTTTTGCTTGGAGCGTCTTGTATGATTTGAGTCTTTGTTTTATAGTTTACCACAATCATCCTTGCTGTACACACCTTTTGAGAGAGCCATACATGAATTGGAATTTGATAGAATACTCTATGTGCTTCACTTATATCTTTTGAGCTATATAGTTTTGCTCTAGTGCTTCACTTATATCTTTTAGAGCACGGTGGTGGATTTGTTTTATAGAAACTATTGATCTCTCATGCTTCACTTAGATTATTTTGAGAGTCTTAAATAGCATGGTAGTTGCTTAATAATAATAATATGCTTGGTATTCAAGATTTGTAAAACTTTCTTTTAAGTGTGTTGAATACTAAGAAAAGTTTGATGCTTGATAATTGTTTTGAGATATGAAGATGGTGATATTAGAGTCATGCTAGTTGAGTAGTTGTGAATTTGAGAAATGCTTGTGTTAAAGTTTGTGATTCCCGTAGCATGCACGTATGGTGAACCGTTATGTGATGAAGTCGGAGCATGATTTGTTTATTGATTGTCTTCCTTATGAGTGGCGGTCGGGGACGAGTGATGGTCTTTTCCTACCAATCTATCCCCCTAGGAGCATGCGCGTAATACTTTGCTTTGATAACTTCTAGATTTTTGCAATAAGTATATGAGTTCTTTATGACTAATGTTGAATCCATGGATTATACGCACTTTTCCCATCCTTCCACAATATCTAGCCTCTCTAATACCGTGCACTTTTCGCCGGTACCATACACCCACCATATACCTTCCTCAAAACAGCCGCCATACCTACCTATCATGGCATTTCCATAGCCATTCCGAGATATATTGCCATGCAACTTTCCACCGTTCCGTTTATTATGACGCGCTCCATCATTGTCATATTGCTAGCATGATCATGTAGTTGACATAGTATTTGTGGCAAAGCCACCATTCATAATTCTTTCATACATGTCACTCTTGATTCATTACACATCCCGGTACACCGCCGGAGGCATTCATATAGAGTCATATTTCGTTCTAAGTATCGAGTTGTAATTGTTGAGTTGTAAGAAAAATAAAAGTGTGATGATCATCATTTTTAGAGCATTGTCCCAAGTGAGGAAAAGGGTGATGGAGACTATGATTTCCCCACAAGTCGGGATGAGACTCCGGATGAAAAGAAAAGAGAAAAGGAGGCCATAAAAAAGAGAAAAGGCCCAAATAAAAAAATAAAAATAAAAAAATGAGAGAAAAAGAGAGAAGGGACAATGTTACTATCCTTTTACCACACTTGTGCTTCAAAGTAGCACCATGATCTTCATGATAGAGAGTCTCATTTTGTCACTTTCATATACTAGTGGGAATTTTTCATTATAGAACTTGGCTTGTATATTCCAATGATGGGCTTCCTCAAAATGCCCTAGGTCTTCATGAGCAAGCGAGTTGGATGCACACCCACTTAGTTTCTTTTGTTGAGCTTTCATATATTTATAGCTCTAGTGCATCCGTTGCATGGCAATCCCTACTCACTCACATTGATATCTATTGATGGGCATCTCCATAGCCTGTTGATATGCCTAGTTGATATCAGACTATCTTCCCCTATTTTTGTCTTCTCCACAACCACCATTCTATTCTACATATAGTGTTATATCCATGGCTCACGCTCATGTATTGCGTGAAGATTGAAAAAGTTTTGAAAATGTCAAAAGTATGAAACAATTGCTTGGCTAGTCATCGGGTATGTGCATGATTTATATACTTTGTGTGGTGAAGATAGAGCATAGCCAGACTATATGATTTTGTAGGGATAACTTTCTTTGACCATGTTATTTTGAGAAGACATGATTGCTTTGTTAGTATGCTCGAAGTATTATTATTTTGATGTCAATATGAACTTTTGTCTTGAATCTTTCGGATCTCAATATTCACGCCACAATTAAGAAGAATTACATTGAAATTCTGCCGAGTAGCACTCCGCATCAAAAATTCTTTTTTATCATTTACCTACTCGAGGACGAGCAGGAATTAAGCTTGGGGATGCCTGATACGTCTCCAACGTATCTATAATTTTTGATTGCTCCATGCTATATTGTCTACTGTTTTGGACCATATTGGGCTTTATTTTCCACTTTTATATTATTTTTGGGACTAACCTATTAACCGGAGGCCCAGCCGAGAATTGCTGTTTTTTTGCCTATTTCAGTGTTTCGAAGAAACGGAATATCAAACGGAGTCCAAACGGAATGAAACCTTCGGGAACGTGATTTTCTCACCGAATATGATCCAGAGACTTGGACCCCCGTCAAGAAAGAAAGGAGGCGGCCACGAGGTGGGGGCGCCCCTAGGGCGCCCCCGCCTCATGGGCCCCTCTTTGCTCCTGACGTACTCCTTCCTGCTATATATACCTCACGCACTAACGATCGACACGGAGCCAAAAACCTAATTCCACTGCCGCAACCTTCTGTATCCATGAGATCCCATCTTGGGGCCTGTTCCGGAGCTCCGTCAGAAGGGGAATCCACCATGGAGGGCTTCTACATCATCACCATAGCCCCTCCGATGAAGTGTGAGTAGTTTACCTCAGACCTTCGGGTCCATAGTTAGTAGCTAGATGTCTTCTTCTCTCTTTTTGGATCTCAATACAATGTTCTCCCCCTCTCTCGTGGAGATTTATTCGACGTAATCTTCTTTTTGTGGTGTGTTTGTTGAGAACGATGAATTGTGGGTTTATGATCAAGATTATCTATGAACAATATTTGAATCTTCTCTGAATTATTTTATGTATGATTGGTTATCTTTGCAAGTCTCTTCGAATTATCAGTTTGGTTTGGCCTACTAGATTGGTTTTTCCTGCAATGGGAGAAGTGCTTAGCTTTCGGTTCAATCTTGCGGTGTCCTTTCCCAGTGATAGTAGGGGCAGCAAGGCATGTATTGTATTGTTGCCATCGAGGATAACAAGATGGGGTTTTCATCATATTGCATGAATTTATCCCTCTACATCATGTCATCTTGCTTAAGGCGTTACTCTGTTTTCTTGAACTTAATACTCTAGATGCATGTTGGATAGCGGTCGATGAGTGGAGTAATAGTAGTAGATGCAGGCAGGAGTCGGTCTACTTGTCTCGGACGTGACGCCTATATACATGATCATACCTAGATATTCTCATAACTATGCTCAATTCTGTCAATCGCTCAACAACAATTTGTTCACCCACTGTAGAATACTTATGCTCTTGAGAGAAGCCACTAGTGAAATCTATGGGCCCCGGGTCTATTCTCATCATATCAATCTTCCACCACTTTATTATTGCTTTGCTTTTTTACTTTGCCCTTTTATCTTTGCATCTTTATACCAAAAATATTATCTATCATCTCTATCAGATCTCACTCTCGTAAGTGACCTGAAGGGATTGACAACCCCTAATCGCGTTGGTTGTGTGGAGCTATTTGTTTTGTGTAGGTACGAGGGACTTGCGTGTAGCCTCCTACTGGATTGATATCTTGGTTCTCAAAAACTGAGGGAAATACTTACTCTACTCTGCTGCATCACCCTTTCCTCTTCAAGGAAATCCAACGCATTGCTCAAGAGGTAGCAGTGGCGAAGGGGTTGTTCCTCATGAGCCACCGGGGCCCTGAGCCTCGGGGGGCTCCAGGGGTCCAGGTGGTTCCTTGAGGACCGTCTCCATCTCCGCCAGGACCGTGTGATGCCTGGCTTCCTGAGCCGCCAGGACGCTCCGCAGGTTGCGCTAGAAGGCGGCCGCCATGCTCGGCGGGCTGAACAGCATGCGAACATAGCTGTGAGGTGGGCCCTCGCAACATACCACGCGCGAAGGCCAGAAGAGATCCTGAGATGCGGCCCTGTTGAGCCCTGGGATGTCGATGCAGACGTGTAGCCCGCCATCCTCGCCTGGATGGGGGGCCGTGCCAGGTGGGCGGAGATCGCCGCGCATGGCCCTTGCATCCTGCAGCTCCTGAGCGGCCTTGGCGATGAACTCCTGAGAACTAGGCGCTCCTCGCCCGGTGTCCTCCTGAGGGAGACGTGCTGCAAAGCACGCCTCCATGTGGTGCCTGAGCGCCTCCCTCGTGATGTTGGCTAGGTCTGAGGCCCTCCAGAAGAGAGCCCCCGAGCCCTGCCCGAGGAGGGCGCCTGGCGCGCCTTCCTATGCAAGGGAGGGAGGCGCCCAGGCGCGGGCGCCAATCCTGATGTGGCACCGCTAGAGGCGCCGCTCCCCTGAGGCCCTGTGCGGAGTAGTTGCTTCTTCTTCTTGGGGATGGCCCCACGAGGGTACTGCGCACCATCGTTGTCGGGGTCTTCGATTGCTGCGGCTTGGAAGGCACGCTCGAGGGAGCACACCGCGTCTCTTTCTTCACAGGGGACCGTGATGATTCCGCCGCTTCCTGGCATCTTGAGGACGTTGTAGCCGTGGTGGGTCACTGCCATGAACTTGGCCAGGGCCGGATACCCGAGGATGGCATTGTACGACAGACGGATGTGAGTGACGTCGAAGTCTAGGAGCTCGGTGCGGTAGTTGTCGCGCTGTCCGAAGGTGACAGGGAGGCGGACCTGCCCTATCAGGGTGGTGGAGCCATCGGTCACTCCTGAGAAGGGCTTGGTGGGCTGAAGCTGATCGTATGGCACTTGAAAGCTATCAAATGTCTCAACGGACAGGACATTGAGCCCTGCGCCGCCGTCAATGAGGGTCTTGGTGACTTGTACATTGCTGATGACAGGTGAGCAGAGCATCGGGAGGGCGCCAGCGGTGGCCGCGCACTTGAGCTGGTCCGCCGAGCTGAAGGTGATGGTGCACTTGGACCACCTGAGCGGGCGTGTGGCCTCAAGCCCTGGAAGGGCTGCATTCACCTATCGAGCAATCTGCTTGAAGATACGCTGACATGCTGGGGCCTGAGCTCTGCCCAAGATGCAGGCGATAGCACACGGTTCCTGGAAGCCCCCAGCCCCCTCGTCCTAACGGTGGTCGTCATTCCTTCTTGGTGGTGGCGGCAGCGGAGGAAGACCAGAGTTGCCCTGAGGACGGTCCTCACGAGGCTGATCCCTCCAGGCGCCCTCACGAGGCTGGTCCTGCCAGGGGTCCTCGCGAGGCCGGTCGTGCCACTCCTGGCGGGGGCCGCGATCGTCCCAACATCCTCCGCCTCGTCCTCCTCCTTGGTCGTAGCCCCGGTCGTTGCGCTCGGGGCATCGACTGAAGCGTCCATCTCGAATGGCCCTGAGCTCTTGACAGTCGTTGGTGTTGTGGTTGTGTACGTTGTGGAAGGCGCGGAACGGTCGGCTGCTTTTGGATGACTCGGGATGGTCCCGGCCGCGCTTCGTATCCGGCCCCACCGCGAGCACGGCTACTCCCTTGCGCTTCACATCCTTGGCCTTGGCTTTCTTCTCCTCCGGGTCGGTAGCTGGGAGCTCGAGGAGGGAAAGGCGCCCCTCCTCAGCTCTTGCGCACTTGGTCGCCAGGTTGAACAGCTACAAAGCCGTGCATAGCTCCTCGTGGATGGTGAGCTCCTCCTTCATCTTGACGTCGTGAACGCCATCAGAAAACGCCGAAATGATGGCCTCATCCGTCACCTTGGGGATCTTGAGGCGAACGTTGTTGAAGCGTTGGATGTACTTCTGCAGGGTCTCTCATGGCTGCTGCTTGATGCGGCGTAAGTCACCCGCAGCCGGAGGGCGGTCGCGAGTGCCCTGGAAGTTGGTGATGAAGCGGTCGCGCATCTCGCCCCAGGAGGAGATCGAGCCCGGGGGCAGGTTCTGTTGGGGAACGTAGCAGAAATTCAAAATTTTCCTACGTGTCACCAAGATCTATCTATGGAGAAACCAGCAACGAGGGAAGGAGAGTGCATCTACATACCCTTGTAGATCGTTAAGCGAGCGTTCATGAGAACGGGGTTGAAGGAGTCGTACTCGTCGTGATCCAAATCACCGGAGATCCTAGTGCCGAGCGGACGGCACCTCCGCGTTCAACACACGTACAGCCCGGTGGCGTCTCCCGCCTTGATCCAGCAAGGAGAGAGGAAAGGTTGAGAAGACTCCATCCAGCAGCAACACAACGGCATGGTGGTGATGGAGGAGCGTGGCAATCCCGCAGGCTTCGCCAAGCACCAAGGGAGAGGAGGAGGAGGAGGCGCAGGCTGCACCAAGAGGAGAGAACTCATGTCTGTTGGGCAGCCCAAAACCTCAAGTATATATAGGGGAAAGGGGACTGCGCCCCTTTAGGGTTTCCACCCCAAGGGGTGCGGCCAGCCCTAGATGGGACTTGGGGGGCGGCCAAGAGGGGGAGGAGTGCCTCCCAAGTCAAGTGGAGGCCCTCCCCCTTAGGGTTTCCCCCTCCCATGCGCATGGGCCTTGGGGGGCTGGTGCCCCTGGCCCATTAAGGCTAGGGCGCCCCCCTACAGCCCATGCTACTGTATTGGACGTGGTGGAACAATTTCCGGACCTCCGGACCCCTCCGGAATCCTCCGGAACCTTCTGGAAGCTTCCCGGTACAATACCGAAAAAACCCGAACTTTTTCCGGAACCCGAACAACAACTTTCCATATATAAATCTTTACCTCCGGACCATTCCGGAACTCCTCGTGACGTCCGGGATCTCATCCGGGACTCCGAACAACATTCGGTAACCACATACAAACTTCCTTTATAACCCTAGCGTCATCGAACCTTAAGTGTAGACCCTACGGGTTCGGGAGACATGTAGACATGACCGAGACGTTCTCCGGTCAATAACCAACAGCGGGATCTGGATACCCATGTTGGCTCCCACATGTTCCACGATGATCTCATCGGATGAACCACGATGTCAAGGACTCAATTGATCCCGTATACAATTCCCTTTGTCTAACGGTATTGTACTTGCCCCAGATTCGATCGTCGGTATCCCGATACCTTGTTCAATCTCGTTACGGCAAGTCTCTTTACTCGTTCCGTAACACATCACCCGTGATCAACCCCTTGGTCACATTGTGCACATTATGATGATGTCCTACCGAGTGGGCCCAGAGATACCTCTCCGTTTACGGAGTGACAAATCCGATCTCGATTCGTGCCAACCCAATGACACTTTCGGAGATACCTGTAGTGCACCTTTATAGACACCCGATTCACGTTGTGGCGTTTGTTACACCCAAAGCATTCCTACGGTATCCGGAGTTGCACAATCTCATGGTCTAAGGAAATGATACTTGACATTAGAAAAGCTTTAGCATACTGAACTACGATCTTTGTGCTAGGCTTAGGATTGGGTCTTGTCCATCACATCATTCTCCTAATGATGTGATCCGTTATCAATGACATCAAATGTCCATGGTTAGGAAACCGTAACCATCTATTGATCAACGAGCTAGCCAATAGAGGCTTGCTAGGGACATGGTGTTGTCTATGTATCCACACATGTATTTGAGTTTCCTATCAATACAATTATAGCATGGATAATAAACGATTATCATGAACAAGGAAATATAATAATAATAACTAATTTATTATTGCCTCTAGGGCATATTTCCAACAGTCTCCCACTTGCACTAGAGTCAATAATCTAGTTCACATCGTCATGTGATTAACACTGATAGGTCACATCGCCATGTGACCAACACCCAAAGAGTTTACTAGTGTCTGTAAACTAGTTCACATCATCATGTGATTTAGACTCAATGAGTTCTGAGGTTTGATCATGTTTTGCTTGTGAGAGAGGTTTTAGTCAACGGGTTTTAGTCAACGGTCGAACCTTTCAGATCCGTGTGTGCTTTGCAAATTTCTAGGTCATATTATAAATGCTGCTTTTACGCTCCACTTGAAGCTATTCCAAATGGTTGCTCCACTATACGTATCCGGTTTGCTACTCAGAGTCACTCGGATAGGTGTTAAAGCTTGCATCGACGTAACCCTTTACGCCAAACTCTTTATCACCTCCATAATCGAGAAACATGTCCTTATTTACTCCAAGGACAATTTTGACCGCTGTCCAATGATCCATTCTGGATCATTCTTGTACCCTTGATGACTCATGGCAAGGCACACTTCGGTGCGGTACACAAGATAGCATACTATAGAGCCTATGTCGAAGCATAGGGGCGACCTTCGTCCTTTCTCTCTTTTCTGCCGTGGTCGAGCTTTTAACTCTTAACTCCATACCTTACAACTCAGGCAAGAACTCCTTCTTTGGTGATCCATCTTGAACACTTTCAAGATTATGTCAAGGTATGTGCTCATTTGAAAGTACTATTGAGCGTTTTGATCTATCCTCATAGATCTTGATGCTCAATGTTCAAGTAGCTTAATCCAGGTTTTCACTTGAAAACACTTTTCAAATAACCCTATATGCTTTACGAAAATTCTACATCATTTCGATCATCTATATGTCAACGACACATACTCATCAGAAATTCTATAGTGCTCCCACTCACTTCTTTGGAAATACAAGTTTCTCATAAACTTTGTATAAACCCAAAATCTTTGATCATCTCATCAAAGCGCACATTCCAACTCCGAGATGCTTACTACAGTCCTTAGAAGGGATCGCTGGAGCCAGCATACCTTTTAGCATCCTTAGGATCGACAAAACTTTCTGATTGTATCACATACAACCTTTCCTTACGAAAACTGGTAAGGAAACTCATTTTGACATCCATCTGCCAGATTTCATAAATGCAGCTTATGCTAACATGATTCCGACGGACTTAAGCATCGCTACGGATGAGAAAATCTCATCGTAGTCAACTCCTTGAACTTGTGAAAAACTCTTCGCCACAAGTCGAGCTTCATAGACGGTGATCTTACCGTCCACGTCCGTCTTCTTCTTAAAAATCCATTCATCTCAATGGCTTGCCAATCATCGGGCAAGTCCACCAAAGTGTATGCTTTGTTCTGATACATGGATCCTATCTCGGATTTCATGGCTTCTAACCATTTGTTGGAATTTGGGCCCACCATCGCTTCTCCATGGCTCGTAGGTTCATTGTTGCCTAGCAACATGACCTTCAAGACAGGATTACTGTACCACTCTAAAGTAGTACGCATCCTTGTCAACCTACGATGTACGGTAGTGACTTGATCGGAAACTTCATGATCACTATCATAAGCTTCTACTTCAATTGGTTTAGGTGCCACGGGAACAACTTCCTGTGCCCTGCTACACACTAGTTGAAGTGACGGTTCAATAACCTCATCAAGTCTCCACCATCCTCCCACTCAACTTTTCGAGACGAAATTTTCCTCGATAAAGGACCCGATTCAAGAAACAATCCCTATTGCTTTCGGATCTGAACTAGGAGGCATACCCAACTGTTTTGGGTGTCCTATGAAGATGCATTTTATCCGCTTTGGGTTCGAGCTTATCAACCTGAAACTTTTTCATATAAGCGTCATAGCCCCAAACCTTTAAGAAATGACAGTTTAGGTTTCTCTAAACCATAGTTCATACGGTGTCATCTCAACGGAATTACGTGGTGCCCTATTTAAAGTGAGTGCGGTTGTCTCTAATGCCTAACCCATGAACGACAGTGGTAATTCGATAAGAGACATCATGGTATGCCCCATATCCAGTAGGGTGCATCTATGATGTTCGGACACACCATCACACTATGGTGTTCCAGGCGGTGTTAGTTGTGAAACAATTTCCACAATGTCTCAATTGTGTACCAAACTCGCAACTCAGATATCCATCTCTATGATCACATCACAGACATTTTATCCTCTTGTCATGAAGATCTTCAACTTCACTCTGAAATTACTTGAACCTTTCAATAATTCAGACTTGTGTTTCATCAAGTAAATATACTCAACATCTACTCAAATCATTTGTGAAGTAAGAACATAACGATATTCACTGCATGCCTCAGCACTCATTGGGCTGCACACATCAAAATGTGTTACTTCCAACAAGTCGCTATCTTGTTCCATCTTACTGAAACGAGGCTTTTCAGTCATCTTGCCCATGTGGTATGATTTGCATATCTCAAGTGATTCAAAATCAAGTGAGTCCAAACGATCCATCTGCATGGAGTTTCATCATGCGTATACACCAATAGACATGGTTCGCATGTCTCAAACTTTTCAAAACGAGTGAGTCCAAAGATCCATCAACATGGAGCTTCTTCATGCGTTTACACCAATATGACTTACATGGCGATGCCATAAGCAAGTGGTATTATCATTACTATCTTATATCTTTTGGCATGAAAATGTGTATCACTATGATCGAGATTCAATAAACCATTCCTTTAGGTGCAAGACCATTGAAGGTATTATTCAAATAAATAGAGTAACCATTATTCTCCTTAAATGAATAACCGTATTGCGTTAGACATAATCCAATCATGTCTATGCTCAACGCAAACACCAAATGACAATTATTCTGGTTTAATACTAATCTTGATGGTAGAGGGAGCGTGCGATGTTTGATCACATCAAACTTGGAAACACTTCCAACACATATCGTCAGCTCACCTTTAGCTAGTCTCCGTTTATTCCGTAGCTTTTTTTTCGAGTTACTAACACTTAGTAACCGAACTGGTATCTAATACCCTGGTGCTACTAGGAGTACTAGTAAAGTACACATTAACATAATGTATATCCAATATACTTCTATCGACCTTGCCAGCCTTCTTATCTACCAAGTATCTAGGGTAATTCTGCTCCAGTGGCTGTTCCCCTTATTACAGAAGCACTTAGTTTCGGGTTTGGGTTCAACCTTGGGTTTCTTTACTGGAGCAGCAACTGATTTGCCGTTTCATGAAGTGTCCCTTCTTTCCCTTGCCCTTCTTGAAACTAGTGGTTTCACCAACCATCAACAATTGATGCTCCTTCTTGATTTCTACTTTCGCGGTGTCAAATATCGTGAATATCTCAAGGAGCATCATATCTATCCCTGATTTGTTATAGTTCATCACGAAGCTCTAGCAGCTTGGTGGCAATGACTTTGGAGAAAGATCACTATCTCTGGAAGATCAACTCCCACTCGATTCAAGTGATTGTTGCACTTCAGACAATCTGAGCACAAGCTCAACGATTGAGCTTTTCTCCCTTAGTTTGCAGGCTAAGACAATCGTCGGAGGTCTTATACCTCTTGACGTGGGCACGAGCCTGAAATCCCAATTTCAGCCCTCGAAACATCTCATATGTTCCGCGACGTTTCGAGAACGTCTTTGGTGCCTCAACTCTAAACCGTTTAACTGAACTATCACGTAGTTATCAAAACGTGTATGTCCGATGTTCGCAACATCCACAAACGACGTGCTTGCTGCTTGTTTCCCACCGTGTCGATGGCGGCGTTGGCGGCGGGCGACGGGGAACGACGTGGAGGCCCGTCGACAGGAGTTGTCTGAGCGACACGGGCGGCGAGGGCGGCACGGCGGTCAGCGCGGGCTCAACGAGCATCCGCCATGGATGCGACGAAGCGATGGGACACGGATCGGTGGAAGGAAAGCTTCGGTGCACCCCTACCTGGCGCGCCAAATGTCGGATTTCGGGTTCCGGCAAAACCTTTGAGGTTCGAACACTGGGGTGCACACAAAGATCTCTCTCTCTCCCTTTCTTGCCCTCGCAACGATCGCAAGGCCTAGCTCGACAAACCCAAAGAACGAGAGACATGAGGTTTATACTGGTTCAGGCCACCGATGTGGTGTAATACCCTACTCCAGTGTGGTGTGGTGGATTGCCTCTTGGGCTGAGGATGAACAGTTACATGGGAAGAACATCCTCCTGAGGAGAGGTGCTCTTGTGCTTGGTGAGCTTGTGTGGTTGAGGGTGATCTGAATGGTCCGTCGATCCGTTTTTCCCGGTCCACTACTACTGTGGTGGCTAGCCCTATTTATAGAGGCCCTAGTCCTCTTCCCAAATATTGAGCGGGAAGGGATGCCACAACGGCCAAATTCGAAGGGAGACAACTAGTACAACTTATCCTGACTAGGTGGTCTTCACCTGCCAAAGGCTCTGGTGGTGACGCCGTCTTGGGCTCCATGGTGACCTCCGTCTCGTCGTCCTGCTGGTCTTGGTCTCGTTGCACCGATATGGCAACCTTTGCCTGATGCCTCGGGACTCCTCGCCTGCGCTTGCCTCTTTAGCACCAAAGAGGAAACGAGGACACTATGCACGTTGGCGCTCTCCTGGCCCCGGTCGTCATGGCTTATGTCACAGGAACCTCGCAAGGTGCCCCTTGCCTTGATCTCTCTGCCCCTTGCGAGCCAGCCTGGTGAGGCCGCCCCCGAGGAGGTCTTGCATCGTCCGCCTCGCGAGGCTTGGCCCCTCGCGCGGGTCTTGAGTGTTTGCTGGTGAAGATGGGCCATACAGGGCCGCTGGTGGAGCCACACCGTGGGCCACAGGCAGGCAAGTCTGGGGACCCCCGTTCCCAGGACACCGACAGATGTGTTTGTTGGGATCTCACGAACTTTGAGTTTATGATCAGTTATATCTTTTTATATCCATGAAAGTTATTTGAGTTTCTTTGATCTCTTATATGCATGATTGCTTATAGTCTCGTATTTCTTCTCTGATATTTGGGTTTTGTTTGGCCAACTTGATCTATTTATCTTGCAATGGGAAGAGGTGCTTTGTAGTGGGTTCGATCTTACGGTGCTTGATCCCAGTGACAGAAGGGGAACCGACACGTATGTATCGTTTCTACTAAGGATAAAATGATGGGGGACTATCTCTACATAGATAGATCTTGTCTACATCATCTCATCATTCTTATTGCATTACTCCGTTTCTCCATGAACTTAATACACTAGATGCATGCTGGATAGCGGTCGATGTGTGGAGTAATAGTAGTAGATGCAGGCAGGAGTCGGTCTACTAATCTTGGACGTGATGCCTATGTAATGATCATTGCCTGGATATCGTCATGATTATTTGAATTTCTATCAATTGCCCAACAGTAATTTGTTCACCCACCGTTTGCTATTTTTCTCGAGAGAAGCCACTAGTGAAACCTACGGCCCCCGAGTCTCTTCCTCATATATTTGCCTTTGCGATCTACTTTTCCTTTGCATTTATTTTCAGATCTGTTAAACCAAAAATACAAAAATACCTTGCTGCAATTTATTCTTATTTTTTTTGTTTGGCGTTCGATCTATCAATCTACTACAATTTATCTCATGTCCATTTTCCTATCTTGAGGTGCCGTACCCGGAAGGGATTGACAACCCCTTTAACACGTCGGGTTGTGAGGATTTGTTATCTGTGTGCAGGGGCTGTTTACGTTGTGTTGCTTGGTTCTTCTACTGGTTCAATAACCTTGGTTTCATATCTGAGGGAAATAGCTACCGCCGCTGTGCTATATCATCCCTTCCTCTTTGGGGAAATACTAACGTAGCTTCAAGCGACATCAGTAGACCAGCTGCGACACCAACTGGAGGCACAAGAAACCCTAGCCAAAGGGTCCTCTTCCACCTGAGATGATTAACGTTACTAGTGAGATGCTTAAATTATCATATATGATGAATATGTGGAGTCGATTAGATGTGACGGAATGCTTAATAGGATATATTGTGCTAATTCAATATGTCGTGTCATCATTGAAAAAAAATGTCATGTCATGCTTGATGGTCATATCTGTGTATCGATATGCTTAAGAGTTTCAAAACACATCTTTAAGATCTTTGTGTGACACATATGCCTATCCTATTAAGTTCAATCTGATTTCTGAGAGTGGCATAGATCACAAGTTCTTGGTTTGTGACATTTTCATAAGTTGTGGAGAAGTTGTGATAATATTTCCACGCTACCTTTTTATATTTTGAGCAAGTGGATAATGTTACTTGTGTTGCAAAAAAAATTGAATAATTGTTCTTTCTGTAAGATTGCTTGCAACCATGGTAGGGTGTTATATTTGTCTTGTGAAGACCACCTTTCCATGAATATTGATGAAAATGCTCTTTCTGATGCATCAAACATGATGAAGGCTTGCTCATTTCTCTAGCTTGATTGTTACCATACCCATGCTTTGCACATGCCATGTAATGGTTGTTGTCCAATTTCTCCTCTTGTTGCATCAAATATATTAAAAATATATGCTCTTTCTTATGTTTTGATTGCAATAATGATCATATCTTTAAAAATGGGAACGCCCCTATAGCTTTCTCTTTTTTCTTTGCGGAGAGACCCTCGGATCTATTAACCAACAAACAACAGTACAAGGCAACCCTGAAAAACAAGAAAATTACAAGTTGGTCCCTGGGAAGCCAGCCGTCCCCATCCTTCCGAGCGGGCCGATGGCGCGACATCACTGCCACTCTCGATTCACAGCTAGAGCCAGCGAAACTTTATTCCACATGAACGGGAAGTCATCACTACCAAACGCCCCCAAAGTAGGAGTCGCCATCGCTGATGACATCAAAGAACGTAAATCATGCCACCAAGCGCAAGCCACCGCCGTGTCAACCTTGCCCGAACTTTTTCCTCCCAGAACCATGGATGAACTCCATTGGAGACGAAGTGTCGGAGAGGGATCTGGAGGCAGATTATTCGATGACGCCGTCAACGTCAGCGGGGCGGCGCTACACACGGCCAAAACCCTAGATACGAAGCGTAATCCTAGACTACAACCATACATGGCCAGACAACAATTCCAGCGACCCCTCCCCCACTGGCAAGCACAAGGCCCTCGGGACGAGGAGTCGCCGGTAGATTTTTTTCTCTCCTCCCTAGTCGTTTTGAGAAGGGAGAGAAGAGACCAACCATGGAGGGCTAGACTTATCACATGTGAAGCATGACCTTTTTCCCATCCTTGCACAATATGCATGGCGCCTACCTATGCACCCACATATGACATGCATTCATCGTATGCTTGATGAACATGCTTTTGTGCTAACGGTGACGTGCAAGAGAAAAGACGCATCATCATGGACGATGTGTTTATCTATCATGCATTATGCACACACACTGATTGCTTTAATTAGTTCAAGTGTGGGTCCCAACTTCTACTTTGTCAAAGTCCATTCAACATGAGTTTGCAACAATAGCTCTACAGGTCAAACTAAGTGTGAGTTTCCATGGAGTGTTTGAGCCTCACATTTACGAGTGCCAAGATCTCGCACGACAAGCTTGAAGAAATCTCGCTAAGGTGAATTCCTTCTAGTTAATGGTAACGAATTAGCTACACTTTTGAGAGAAGTTCCATTCTTGTTGTTAGCATGATATGCCTCATGGATGAAGAATCAACATTGAAGAGTGCCCACATCAAGTGTCAGGAGGTGCACAACAAGTCCAACTAGGTCAATTTTTCTTGTTCCATGGTGATGAAGGTTCAAATTTGAGTTCGACTTCTACCTTGTCAAGTGCTTCATGCGAAGTGTCACACGCACATGGCTCACAACAGTGAATCATCTCCCTTGTGTTTGTATGTGTACTATTCTCGATAATGGTATACTACTTGGCACTCCTACATTGTGCGCATTTAGGTTTGAGCCAATAGTGTGGCAAGCCAAGGAGGACGTGCAGAAGGGAGAAGCTACACCATCTAAGAGAGACGCTTGAAAGCGGCGGAAGAAGCGAAGCTCCAAAGAAGGAACAAGCACATGGCAGCCCTAGAACCAGAACCAGAGCATCTGGGCTCCGCTCCAATCTACCCAGGAAGGTTCTCAACGCCCAGATCAAACCTTGAGCATCCAAACTTTTAGGTAGTCCATGAAGGTTTTGGAGACCCTAGGGCTCGGTTTGCCTACGGACAGAAAATGGACCAAAGGCCCATATATCCCTCTCTAAGGCCACCAACTAACTCCTTCATGGTGGAGGCTATAAGTACCCCTTACCCTCCCATTTTCTAGGGTTATCTAACAATAGACTAAGAGCTCAAGAGCTTAGCTTACCCCTCCTCCCTTATGGAGATGCTGTTGGAAATATGCCCTAGAGGCAATAATAAAATGGTTATTATTATATTTATTTGTTTATGATAATTGTCTGTTATTCATGCTATAATTGTGTTGTCCGGAAATCGTAATACATGTGTGAATACATAGACCACAACATGTCCCTAGTGAGCCTCTAGTTGACTAGCTCGTTGATAAACATATAGTCATGGTTTCCTGACTATGGACATTGGATGTCATTAATAACGGGATCACATCATTAGGAGAATGATGTGATGGACAAGACCCAATCCTAAGCATAGCACAAGATCGTGTAGTTCGTTTTGCTAGAGCTTTTCCAAATGTCAAGTATCATTTCCTTAGACCATGAGATTGTGCAACTCCCGGATACCGTAGGAGTGCTTTGGGTGTGCCAAGCGTCACAACGTAATGGGTGACTATAAAGGTGCACTACGGGTATCTCCGAAAGTGTTTGTTGGGTTGTACGAATCGAGATCGGGATTTGTCACTCCGTGTATGACGGAGAGGTATCTCTGGGCGCTTTTCGGTAATGCATCATCGTAATGAGCTCAATGTGACCAAGTGTATGGTCAAGGGATCATGCATTACAGATGCGAGTAAAGTGACTTGCGATAGCGAGATTAAACGAGGTATTGGGATACCGACGATCGAATCTCGGGCAAGTAACGTACCGATTGACAAAGGGAATTGTATACGGGATTGATTGAATCCTCGACATCGTGGTTCATCCAATGATATCATCGAGGAGCATGTGTGAGCCAACATGGGTATCCAGATCCCGCTGTTGGTTATTGGCCGGAGAGTCGTCTCGGTCATGTCTGCGTGTCTCCCGAACCCGTTGGGTCTACACACTTAAGGTTCGTTGACGCTAGGGTTGTAGAGAGATTAGTATGCAGTAACCCGAAAGTTGTTCGGAGTCCCGGATGAGATCCCGGACGTCGCGAGGAGTTCCGGAATGGTCCGGAGGTGAATAATTATATATAGGAAGTATGTTTTCGGCCATCGGGAAAGTTTTGGGGGTCACCGGTATTGTACCAGGACCACCGGAAGGGTCCCGTGGGTCCACCTGGTGGGGCCACCTACCCCGGAGGGCCCCATGGGCTGGAGTGGGGAAGGGAACCAGCCCCTGGTGGGCTGGTGCGCCCCCATTGGGCGTCCCCTACGCCTAGGGTTGGAAACCCTAGGGGTGGGGCGCCCACTTGGCAGGGGCAAGCCACCCCTTGCCCCCCCCTTGGAGATTGGATCTCCTAGGGCGGCGCCCAGGGGCCTATATAGTGGGGGAGGAGGCAGCGCACCCTAGCCCATGGCGCCTCCCTCTCCCTCCGTGACACCTCTCCCTCTCGCTGAGCTTGGCAAAGCCTGCCGAGATCCCGTTGCTTCCACCACCACGTCGTCGTGCTGCTGGATCTCCATCAACCTCTCCTTCCCACTTGCTGGATCAAGAGCGAGAGACGTCTTCCCCAACCGTCGTGTGTTGAGCGCAGAGGTGCCGTCCGTTCGGCACTTTCGGTCATCGGTGATTTGGATCACGGCAGTACGACTCCATCAACCCCGTTCTCTTGAGCGCTTCCTCGCGATCTACAAGGGTATGTAGCTGCACTCCTTTTCCCCTCATTGCTAGATAACTCCATAGATTGATCTTGGTGATGCGTAGACTTTTTTTAAAATTCTTCTACGATCCCCAACAGTGGCATCATGAGCTAGGTCTATGCGTAGTTACTATGCACGAGTAGAACACAAACTTGTTGTGGGCGTAGATGTTGTCAATTCTCTTGCCACTACTAGTCTTATCTTGCTTCGGCGGCATCGTGGGATGAAGCGGCCCGGACCGACCTTACACGTATGCTTACGTGAGACAGGTTCCACCGGTGACATGCACTAGTTGCATAAGGTGGCTAGCGGTGTCTGTCTCTCCACTTTAGTTGGGCGGATTCGATGAAAAGGGTCCTTATGAAGGGTAAATAGAAATTGGCATATCACGTTGTCGTTTTACGTAGGTAAGAAATGTTCATGCTAGAAACCTATAGAAGCCACGTAAAAAACATGCAACAACAATTAGAGGACGTCTAACTTGTTTTTGCAGCATATGCCCTGTGATGAGATATGGCCAAAAGATGTGATGAATGATATATGTGATGTATGAGATTGATCATGTTCTTGTAATAGGATTCACGACTTGCATGTCGATGAGTATGACAACCGGCAGGAGCCATAGGAGTTGTTGGTGTTCTGGGAACGGGGGTACCCAGACTTGCCTGCCTGCGGCCTGCGACGTGGCTCAAGGGGTGGCCCAATACGGCCCATCTTCATCGACACAAGCTCAAGACCCTCGCGAGGGGCCAAGCCTCACGGGGCGGACGACAGGAAGCTTCCTCGAGCACGACCTCGTCAGGCTGGCTCGCGAGGAGGCGGAGAGATCAAGGCGGGGTACCTCACAAGGTGCCCATGACGCAAGCCATGATGACCAAGGGCGCCAGGCGGGCGCCAGCCCGCGCAGTGTCCTCATTTCCCCTTTGGTGCAAAGGAGGCAAGCGCAGACCAAGGCATCAAGCAAAGGCAACCATTTCGGTGCAACAAGACCAAGACCAACAGAACGGCAGGAAGGAGGTCATCGTGGAGCCCAAGCCAGCGTCACCGTCAGAGTCTTTGGCAGGCAAGGACCGACTTTAGTCAGGATAAGTGTACTAGATGTTGCCCTTCAAAATGGGCAATTGTTGGCGCCCTTTCCGCTCAATATTTGGGAAGAGGCCCAGGGCCTCTGCCTATAAATAGAGCAAGCCACCACCAAGGCAAGCAGGTCGAGAGGTCGAAGGGAAAGGGAAAAAGAGAGCTGATCGATCGGATCGGCATCTAGAGAGAGAGAAAGAGAGGCGACTGAACTCCCCTAGCAGTTCATCGCACCAGCTCAAGAACAGCCCCTCGCGAAGCTGTTCTCCTTTTGTACTGTTCATCATCAGCCCCAGAGGCAATCCACCACACCACACACTGGAGTAGGGTATTACACCACAATGGTGGCCTGAACCAGTATAAACCTCGTGTCCCTTGTGTTGTTCTTTGTGTAGGTTAGATCCTTGCGGCGACGCGAAGGTAGGTTGGAGTGCGATCTCGCGTGCACCCGAGTTGAACCTAGAGGGTCTGCGGAACCGAAATCCGACATTTGGCGCGCCAGGCTAAGTGCACGGAATCCGCCTTCCGCCGCCCTGCTCTTCGCCGCCCCTCGCATCCATGTCAGACGCTCATCGAGCCCGCGCCGAGCGCCGGGTCGCTCTCGCTACTCGCGTTGCCCAGACGTCCCTCGTCGGCGGCCGCCCCCGCCGTTCCCCGTCGCCTACCGTGAACGCCGCCACCGGCCCGGCGGGGAACGAGCAGCAGGCGTCGTCATGCATCCTTGATGCGGCGAAACGCCAGCCTCGCAACCCGTCGCTGGCTCGGCCGGTTCTTAAATCCGCCGTCGCGCTCTGCGACGCGCGCGCCGCGTTGCTCTGGCGCGAGAACTCCTGCCTTGCCGTCCGTCGGCGACCTCTATGACGAGTGGCTCGCCCGCATCACCGAGCTTCGTCAGCGCGGCTGAGGCTCCCTGCGCCATCCCTCTCGCTGCACGCGCCCGCCTTGCTCGGGCGATGAAGCTCGGGCGCCTCGGCCACCTCCCCTCAAGAAGCCTTGGCCCCAAAGCGCGTGGCCCTAGGCGGAACCCACTCCGTCCGGCACCAGCCGCAACAAGAGAAGAGCTGCCAAGAGGTCCCTCGTCAAGAAGCTGCCCGAGTGCTCCCTTTTGGCTCATCACGACCGCGCTCTGCTCCAAATAGCGCAAGACCCGCTTGCTCTGGCGGCGGCGCGGAGACCTCCAAGATCAAGCCCTCCGTCACCAAAGGCCTCCGTAGCCGCTGCGGGCTGCCGTGCCTTCACCGTCGAGCTGCGCGGTGTGGCTGGCGGCAAGTTCAAGCCGGACCTGCCCCCACGCTTCACGATTGCGGCCGACCTGCGGAGTTCCTCAGCTCGATGAGCTGGGCATCGAAGCCGCCAACGGGACAAGAAGGTCATGGTGAACTGGTTTCCCATGGCGCTCAGGGCGGTGCCGCTTTTGGCTCTGAACACGGCTCTGGCACGATTTCCTCCTGGAATGAGATGCGCTCGATTCATCGCCAACTTCCAAGGCACCGCGATCGGCCCTGGCCATGAGTGACTTGCGCCGCATCAAGCAGCGGTCGGGGAGACCTGCAAAAGTTCATCAACGTTTCAACAACGCTTCGCCTTAAGATCCCGGGGTGTACGAGGAGGCCATCATCTCAGCCTTCTCCGGCGGTGTGCGTGGCGTCAAGATGAAGGAAGAGCTCGTGATCCATGAAGACTGTGCACATCCACGAGCTGTTCAACTTGGTGACCAAGTGCGCCGAGGCTGAGGAAGGACGCCTTTCCTTCTCGAGCTGCCGGCCGCCGACCGGAAGAAAAAAGCCCAAGGTCAGGGCGTGAAGCGCAAGGGGCTGTCGTGCTTGCGTGAGCAGGACACCAAGTGAGGAAGGGATCAGCCTGAGTCATCCAAGGGCAGCCGGTACTGCGTGTACCATGACCTCCACACCCACAACACCAATGAGTGCCAAGAGCTCAGGACCGTGCGGGACGTGCGTGCCGGCCGACGCCCTAAGCGCAGCGACCGGGGCTATGGCCGAGGAGGAGGAAGAGGTGGAGGACGATGGGAAGACCGTGGCCCTCGCCAAGGGTGGCGTGACCGACCTTGCGAGGACCGCTGGCAGGATCAGCCTCGCGAGGGAGGTTGGAGGGACCCGCCTCGCGAGGGAGGCTGGAGGGATCAACCTCGCGAGGATCGCCCACAAGGCAACACAGGCCTCCCTCCTCTGCCACCGTAGCCAAGGAGAAATGAAGACCATCATCAGGACGAGGGGGCTGGGGGCTTCCAGGAGCCGCGTGCAATCGCTTGCATCCTGGGCGGAGCTCAAGCCCCAGCCTCTCAGCGCATCTTCAAGCAGTTAGCCCTTGAAGTGAATGCAGTCCTCCCAGGCTCGAAGCCACCGCCCCTCGGTGGTCGGCGTGCGCCATCACATTCAGCTCGTGGATCAGCTCAAGTCGCAGCCACAGCGGAGTCCTCCGATGCTTTGTTCCCCAATCATCAACAATGTGCAAGTCACCATGACCCTCATCGATGGCGCAGCAGGGCTCAATGTCCTGTCCGTCGAGACATTCAACAATCTCCAAGTGCCGTACAATCACCTTCAGCCAACCAAGCCTTTCTCGAGTCAGCGATGGTTCCACAGTTTCGATAGGGCAGGTCCGCCTTCTGTCACCTTCGGACGCGACAACTACCGTGCATCGAGCTCATTGACTTCGACGTCGCTCACATTCGCCTGCCGTACAATGCCATCCTCGGGTACCCAGCCCTGGCCAAGTTCATGGCCGTGACCCATCATGGCTACAATGTCCTCAAGATGCCAGGAAGCGGTGGAGTCATCACGGTGCCTTGTGAAGAGAGAGACGCAATGTGTTCCCTGGAGCGTGCTTTCCAAGCCGCGTCAATTGAAGACCCAGATCACAGGAGCGGGAGGCTTCCCGAGGCTGCTCCTAAGAAGAAGACATCGCCTGGCTCGACCCCTCGGGAGGCAGGCCCCTCAGGGTCCACGCCTGTTCAGGGGGCACCTCCCTCTGTCGCATAGGAAGGCGCGCCTGGCGCCCTCCTCGAGCAAGGCTCGGGGGCTCTCTCCTGGAGGGCCACCGACTTTGCTAAGATCATGAGGGAGGCGCTCGGGCACCACTTGGAGGCGTGTTTCAAAGCACATTTCCCTCAGGAAGGAGCAAGGCAAGGAGGGCCAAACCCTCAGGAGTTCGTCAGCAAGATCATTCAGGAGCAGCAGGAGTCAAGAGTCATGAGTGGCAGCCGCCGCTTACCCACCGTAGCTCCCCATCCAGGCGAGGATGGTGGGCTGCACGTCTGCATCGACATACCAGGGCTCAACCGAGCCGCCTCTCAGGAGCACCTCTGGCCCTCACGCGTGGGGCGCTGTGAAGGTCCACCCCACATCTATGTTCGCATGCCTTACGGCTTGCCAACACCACGGCTGCCCTTGGCCCAGCGCCCATGAGGAGCATCACGGAGGCTCAAGTGGCGAGACGTTCCGCAGTCTGGCGGAGATGGAGATGGTCGCGAGCCACCAGCGCCTCCGGAGCCTCCCGAGGCTCTGGGCCTGGGGCTCGTGAAGATCGGCTTCCGCGCGCCTGGCGTCCGCTACTTCAGCATCCCTTCATCTCCAACATTATCAGGTGACATCCTTCGAGTTTCATTTTCAGCTGGGAGCGCCCCCAGGGCTGCATCATTCCCAGGCCGCGTGGGTCTGTCCCTGCGGCATGTATCCCTTTTGGTTCATGTTTCTAGTTTACTTTATTGGGGGCGCCCCTTGGGCAGCGTCTTCCCCAAGTCGCTCGGGCCCGACCCAGCGATGTTCGTCTTCTCTGTGCCTACCTAAATGGATTTGCTCCTTCGTGATTAACGTGTTTGACCTAATCGCCCGCTCGATTGACACCAACTGATGGAGCTGCTCCCTAACGGCACGACGCTTGCACATGGGTCCCTCCCTGCAACGTCGACAAACCTGAATGGCTGAGCTCTGGCCACGGCAGCCCCGCAACGCGCCACCTCATCAAGCCTTCAGTGCCTCGTCACCCCTCCAGAGCAACCCACGGCTGACTGTTGATTGTCCTGGCAAATTCTTGTTCTTCTTGTGATGAGCCTGCAGGATCTCTTCAAGGAAGCGATGTCGGCGAGGCCTTCTGCGTCTCCTTCACTCTCGTCCACGAACCGCTTGCGTTAAAGGGGTACACGAGCATCGCGACTCATGGACACCTACTGGCTCTCCAGCCCTCACCTCCTGGCCTTGTCCACGGCATCGCGACCTGGCGTACCAGCGACGGCTGAGCTCGCTCGAGGGCCGGGACCCGAGGACATAGAGCAGAAAGGGGAGTAAAGGCGAGAGGGAAGAGGCACGCGGGGACCTCGCCGGGCAACTCCTCAGCTGCCGATGCGCGGACCTAACGCCGCACCAAGAGGCGGTTCTTGACTCCCGAGATAAGTCATCCTCCGGAAATACTAGCTATCGCAGCACCGACCTCGCACCTAATGCAATCCCGTGTTGCCAACGTCGCGCTCCTTTCTCACCGAACGATGGCTGCTTGAGCGCTAAAGGGGACCTCCTGAGCATCGCGACTCAGGGGCTCTTACTGGACCTCGGGCCGCTCACCTCCTGGCCTTGACCACGGCATCGCGACCTGGCATACCAGCGACGGCTGAAGCCTGCCTTGGGACCGGGACCTATCGGCACAGAGCGTCAAGCCCTCGCGAGGTTCGAAAGGAGGAACTAAGCTAAGATGGGATGAGCATCTCGCACCACTTCACGACAAGGATCATATTAACAAAGCGGAACGCGGGCACCTTACAAGCCCCACGGGGTGTGTTCTTGATTCCTCGCGAGGGAACAAAAGGCAGATCCTAAAGGCGCTAACTTCGCGCGCCTCGCGAGGAGCGCCATCATCAACGATGGGCGCCCGGCACCGGCGCCAACCCATCCGGATCACGGCGCTGGAAGCTTTGCGTGCCGCCCGGCTCGAACGCAGTGCAAGCTCGGAGGCTCATAGCTGTCATCGCCCGTCTCGGGTCGCGAAGAGCTCGGCGGAGTCGCTGGATCCTCCGACGCCTCCGCTGCCTGAGGAGCTGCTGGGGGAGCGGTCGGCGAGCCTAGTCCTCGCCACGGCAGGGCCCCGGCCGCCTCTCTCAAGGCAGCACTCCAGCCGGCGTCCTTCCGCGTCGAAGACCTTGAAGAACATCAAGGAAGCACCATCGTACTCCAGGTGGATCATGAGGGCGCCCCTCGTCTAACAGATCCGGGCGATCTCACCCCAGCCTCGGGTCATGAAGACCTTGCCCGGAGCGACGACCGCAACCTCCACTCCGGTCGCAGGGGTGCTGCAGCTGGCATGCTGCAACCAGAGCTCCAGAGAGCCCCTCTGCGGAATCACGAAGGCAAAGGAGGGAGGAAGGCGAATCCAAGACTGGGGAGGCATGGCGGCGTGGAGCACAAGCTCTCGGGAGGAGCCCTCGGCATGAACAACGGGAGGAACAACGCGCACCGCCGTGACCCGCCGACGCCGACGGCGGCGTTGTCCGCGGCGCTCGGCGTCAACTCCTTCAGGGCCCTCAATACGGGCATACAAGGGCAGCGGGAACCCTGGCGGTGGCCGCTCATACCAGGGCCTCGACACCTCCTGCCGGGCGCCCTCATCTTGGCGGCACAGGGCTAGCCGTTTCTTCGGCGGAAGCGGATCGGGACCCTCTCGGGGGGGGCCTTTCCTTTCTCTTCTGCGGAGAATCGACGGATCGGAGCCATTGTCGCAATGTGGAGCAAGGGCAAGGATGTAGAAGAAGGAGAAGCAAGAAGAGATGGACTGGAAGGGCTCGCGTCGTTCCGTACATATAGCCGGGGGAAGCCAACCGTCGACCTCCACGATCACAGGTAATCATGACCCGCTTTGCATGCAGGGATTTGTCGACTCGTGCGATTCTTGGCGTCGTGAAAAGCGAGGGCGCCGTGTCCTATCAACGCCACGCTGGCGCCCAAAACCGCGAGCTGTTGGGGCCAGCAGGTAACCGTCTGCCCTTCGCTTCTCTGCTAAGCCAAGTCCAGGCGCGCCTTGGGCCCGGGGGCAACTGTCAGCGTTCTGGGAATGGGGGTACCTAGACTTGCCTGCCTCCAGCCTGCGGTGTGGCTCAAGGGGTGGCCCAATACGGCCCATCTTCATCAACACAAGCTCAAGACCCTCGCGAGGGGCCAAGCCTCGTGGGGCGGACGACAGGAAGCTTCCTCAGGCACGGCCTCGTCAGGCTGGCTCGCGAGGAGGCTGAGAGATCAAGGCAGGGTACTCACGAGGTGCCCATGACGCAAGCCATGACGACCAAGGGCGCCAGGCGGGCGCCAGCCCGCGCAGTGTCCTCATTTCCCCTTTGGTGCAAAGGAGGCAAGCGCAGGCCAAGGCATCAGGCAAAGACAACCATTTCGGTGCAACAAGACCAAGACCAGCAGAACTGCGGGAAGGAGGTCATCGTGGAGCCCATGCCGGCGTCACCGTCAGAGTCTTTGGCAGGCGAGGACCGACTTTAGTTAGGATAAGTTGTAACGCCCCGGATTCGATGCGCCAGGTGTCTTCCAGTTATTCGCCGTCATTGCCATGTCATTTGCTTGCGTGTTGCACTTTGCCATGTCATCATCTGCATTTTATCATGTCATCATGTGCATTTCATTTTGCATACGTGTTCGTCTCATGCATCCGAGCATTTTCCCCGTTGTCCGTTTTGCAATCCGGCACTCCTATGTCTCCCGGCGCCCCTTTTACCTCTTTTCATATGCGGGTGTTAAGCGTTCTCGGAATGGACCGAGGTTTGTCAAGCGGCCTTGGTATAGCACCGGTAGACCGCCTGTCAAGTTTCGTGCCATTTGGAGGTCGTTTGGTACTCCAACGGTTAACCGGGTAACCGCAAAAGCCTCTTTTGTTGCAGCCCAACTCCCCTTTCAAAGTGGCCCAAAACCCAGCAAACTCCCCTCCATGCTCTCGGTCGTTCGATCACGATCGCGTGGCCGAAAACCGACCTCATTTGGACTCTCCTAGCTCCCTCTACCTATAAATATGTGTGCACCCCCGGATTTTTCGCGCAGTCCAAAACCTACCCTAAAGCTCCTATCAGGATTTGTCGGCACATCCGGGCGGCTTTGCTGGTCTTGTTTTATTGCCGTCGAAATGTCTTGTGGCCGGATTCGAGACTGATCGGGTCTTCCGGGGAGAAGAATATCCTTAGTTGATCGCGAGAGCTTATCATGGGCTAAGTTGGGACACCCTGCGCAGGTATAAACTTTCAAAGCCGTGCCAGCGGTTATGTGGCGAGATGGGAATTTGTTAATATCCGGTTGTAGTAAACTTGAAGCAAACTCTTCTAAAATACACCAACCGTGTAATGCGTAACAGTGAGTGTCTCTTTTCGGGGTTGATCGAGAGGAGAACACGGTTTCGGGTTATGTCGGCGTAAGTAGGAGTTCGGGATCACTTCTTGATCATTACTAGATGACGACCGTTCCTTTGTTTCTCTTCTCGCTCTCATTTGCGTATGTTAGCCACCATATATGCTTAGCCGCTGCTGCAACCTCACCACTTTACCCTTCCTTCCCTTTAAGCTTTGCTAGTCTTGATACCCATGGTAATGGGATTCTTTGAGTCCTCGTGGCTCACAGATTTCTACACCACCAGTTGCATGTACAGGTTTGCGATGATCTTGACGCGAGAGTGATGTTTGCTTGTGTTGGAGTTCTTCTTCTGCTTCTTCGATCAGGGGATAGGTTCTAGGTCGGCAGCTGGGCTAGCAGGGTGGATGTCGTTTGAGCTTACATTTATGTTCCATCCATAGTCGGGATGTTGGTCTTGTATATGATGTTGATGTATTCTTGTGGCATTTGTGCCTTATGTATATATCCCCATCTATTATGTAATGTTGATGTAATGATATCCACCTTGCAAAGCGTTCCAATATCGGGTCTATCCTTGGTGGGACCGTCGAGTTCCTTTTGGATAGGGTCGCATATTAGGCGTGACAAGTTGGTATCGAGCCTCGACCGACCCTAAGGCCCCTTGATTGATCGTGTAGTTTGGCCGTTGTTGAGTCTAGAAGTAAAACTATTTTGGAGTCTAGTTATATCGAGAGTAGGAATTCTTTTACTCCTCTGCCCTTAAATCGCTCGGTAAGGAATCTTGGCGTAGGTGTTTTGAATTACTTCTCTTCCCCTTCTAATTTTTCTTTAGGATCACGCAGTTGGTTTTTCCGGTAGTTGTTCCTCAGCTCTTTTCATCCGGTGCTTCTCTCGTCTAGTTGACTCGACCATCTTCATCTTTGCCAAGTTCAATCCTCAGTTGTTTTCTTTTCCCACCGCCCACCGTTCTTCTTCTTGGAACGGAGTTTGTAATTGGGTATCCATCCTACTCGTGTGAAGTCTTTGCTTTCTTTCATCAATGATTTCAACGGTGTTTTTCTCGTCAAGATATTAAATCGTTTCCCCTTCCAAGTTGCCTTTGTTTTTCCGCCCTCCACCCTTTTTTCTTTCGGGGTCTCACTCTCTCTCGACCAGCTATCTCATTCGTGCGGAACCTCTTCAGTCTTCCCTTAATTATTTTAACCGGTGAATTCTCGTCTTGTTCGTCATTCTTCATCCCTTTTTCTTCTCCGGTGGACTCAATTCAAGTATTCGGTGTTGATCATATTCTTTTCCCTCAGCTCAAATGATTTCCCCTTGCTCGTTCGCCTCTCGCCATTTTATCATTCCGGAGTTCGTAGGATATCTCAGGAGATTCGTCTGTCTTCCAATTAATTCGAGGTTGTCACCTCAGTCAAATATTTCAATTCTTCCGGAGGCATTGCGTTGCTTATGTCGTCAAGTGTCATTCCATCTTGTGAAGTTCAGATTCTATTCCTTCCATGTTTCAGCCGGAGTGCTGCCTAAATCGTTTCAGTCTTATTCGTTTCTTTTCTCATTCTAACCACTCCGGTTAGAACGAGTTGTTTCAGTGTCTATCTTGTTTCCATGAGAATTTGATTCTCGTCATTCTCGTCGTTCCTCTCTTCTTCTTGAGTGCTCTTTATTCCTTGATTTTCTCTTGAGTTCTTGTTTTCACCTCATCCCTTTTCCCTTCCGTCTCGGTCCTAAGATCTCGGGACGAGATCTCTTGTTAGTGGAGGAGTGTTGTAACGCCCCGGATTCGATGCGCCAGGTGTCTTCCAGTTATTCGCCGTCATTGCCATGTCATTTGCTTGCGTGTTGCACTTTGCCATGTCATCATCTGCATTTTATCATGTCATCATGTGCATTTCATTTTGCATACGTGTTCGTCTCATGCATCCGAGCATTTTCCCCGTTGTCCGTTTTGCAATCCGGCACTCCTATGTCTCCCGGCGCCCCCTTTTACCTCTTTTCATGTGCGGGTGTTAAACGTTCTCGGAATGGACCAAGGTTTGTCAAGCGGCCTTGGTATAGCACCGGTAGACCGCCTGTCAAGTTTCGTGCCATTTGGAGGTCGTTTGGTACTCCAACGGTTAACCGGGTAACCGCAAAAGCCTCTTTTGTTGCAGCCCGACTCCCCTTTCAAAGTGTCCCAAAACCCAGCAAACTCCCCTCCATGCTCTCGGTCGTTCGATCACGATCGCGTGGCCGAAAACCGCACCTCATTTGGACTCGCCTAGCTCCCTCTACCTATAAATATGTGTGCACCCCGGATTTTTCGCGCGTCAAAACCTACCTAACCTTCCCCGCCACGGGACATTTCATCCGCGACGGCCGGACATATCCGCCGCCCGCAGCCACCTTACTCCGGCCAATGAGAGGTCGCCACGTCACCCGCCGCGCTCTCCTCCAACCACGGCGCGCGCCCTCCTCACCTCTCTCTCCTCCAGCCCGCGCCCGGCCCGCTTCGGCCAGTCCGGCCCCATGAGCCGAACCGCCCGCCGCCGCCCATGCGCCGCCCGCCGCCGCCCGGCTTGCGCCTCCTCGCCGGGCGCCCGGCAGCGAGCCTAGCCGTCGCCGCCGAGAACCTCCGCGCCCTCAGCGCCTCCCACGCCGCCGCCTCCTCCTCCTCGCCGCCTTCCGCCGCCGCCCCTTAGCACGCCGCCGCCGCCCTGCCCGAGCTCCGCCCGGCGCCCCAGCGCCTCGCCGCCGCCAGGTCTCCCTCGCCGGGCAAAAGCTCCTCCGGCGACCCTCGCGCCGCCGCCCGGCGGCGACCTCCGACCCGAGCCGGCGGCCTCCTCCTGGTCGCCCGGCCCTCTCCGGCCACAGCGCCATGATCCGCGAGATCCGCCACCGCCTCGGTCCCCGTGCCATTCGGTTGACTTTCCCCCTCCCTCCAAATTCGTCTAAGTCCTTGTTATCTTGATATTTCGTTGCATTTTCATAGCATGATAACTCTGTCATCGTTACTCCGTTTTGCGCGTGTAATATGTCAAAATGTTCGCCTCGAAGAGTAGATCATTTCATCTCATTGCATCATTTACATTTGAGTTCATCTTGATGCCCGAAATGCTGTTAGAAGAGTGCTATGTGATGTTAGTTTCTGATTTTTATCAGAACATGCACTTTTGTCATTTTTGCCATGATTGATGTGTGCATCCTATGAAGTTGAGTTCTACATGTGTTTTGTAATATGCCATGCCGTCTTTCCAGGGGTGTATGCCATGTATTTTTGTGATCAATGTGGTGACTAGCACAAGCATGCAAACTAGGCTTCCTGATGTTGTTGTTTTCAGCCATGTTTTGCTGATATTTTGATGCCATGTTAACTTGATGCTACCGAGAGATCCATGCATATTTTGAGATACTTCAGTAAGGATGTTTTGTTATACATGTCTTGCTCTATCCATCCATGCCCTTGTTTGCAATTATGGAGTGCCATAGCTTGAGTCAATCGAGCTCTACTTTTGCTATAAAATGTTCCTGGCAGATTGTTTACATGTTATTCAATTTTGCCAAGGTTGTTGTAGTTGATCCTTGCATGCTATATTGTTGTTCTTGCCATGTGTAGCTTCTATGCCATGTCTTCTTGCTGTTGGTTGCCTTGTCATGCCATGTATTGCTCTGTGGTGAGTGGTTCAAGCTCACCAACATGCCTACTTATTGTTGTTTCTGCCATATATGAATCTGTAATATAACTTGCCATGTTTGCATGGGTGCCATCATATTTTCTGATCCTTTTTGGCTTATGGTCAGTAAGGGACTTTTGTTATATTCTTTGAGTAGATTCATGCCATGCCTTTGTTTGCCTTGATAAGTTCCTGTACCATGTTGTTTGACAGCTCTAAACATTGCAACCTGATGTTATTTCTGCTAAAGTCTGAAACTGTTATTAGTTGCAATCTTGCCATGTCATTTTGAGCATGTTCTAGTTGTTTCTGGAGATAGCTCAGTGTTCATGTTTTGTAATGCTTTACCTGTACATCATGCCCATGCCTTTTGTTTTCATGTTGAGGTCCTGTAGCATGTTGTTTTGATGCTTGCAATATGCCTACTTGCTGTTTTGGACAGATTGTTGCTATAACTTGTATTGTGTGTATGTGTTGAACCGTTGCTCCGTTTTGAGTGTGCTCTATATGAAACTTGCTTGATTTTGCATGTAGCTTCATATTATCATGTTGCATCCTTGTTTTGAGGTGTTTTCTTGATGTTTGTATGTATTTTGCATCTATGCCATGTTTAACTTGTTTTTGCTCATATCTTCTAGGCCGTAGCTCCGAATCTAATGAACTTTATATGTAACTTGACTAGAATTTCGTGTAAATCATCGTGGTGCATCTTAACTTGCTGTTTAACAACTTGAACATAAGGTTTATTCATATCTGGACCAATTTCGAAATTTGCATATGAGGACTTACCGGAATTGTTCTATGTTGTTTCCGGCCTCATTTAAACTTGCTTTGATGTGTTGCTCTTGTATGCATCATCTCTTGCCATGAGTAGCTTCATGTAGCTTTGTCATGCATCATGTTTGTTGTGCATCATGTCTTGTTCATGTGTAGAGTGTTTACTATGTTATGTGCTTCTTCTTGTTAGTTCTTGTTTCATTGCGATCGTGAGGATTCGTTCGTCTACGCTTGGTTCGGCTTCATCCGTTCGTCTTCTTCATGGACTCGTTCTTCTTCCTTGCGGGATTTCAGGCAAGATGACCGCTACCCTGGATCTCACTACTATCATTGCTATGCTAGTTGCTTCGTTCTTTCGCTATGCTGCGTTACCTATCACTTGCTGCTCAAGCCATCCCATATTGCCATGTCAGCCTCTAACCTTTGTCACCCTTCCTAGCAAACCGTTGTTTGGCTATGTTACCGCTTTGCTCAGCCCCACTTATAGCGTTGTTAGTTGCAGGTGAAGATGAAGTTTGTTCCTTGTTGGAACATGGAGATGTTTTTCCTTGTTGGAACATGATTACTTGTTGGGATATCACAATATATCTTATTATATTAATGCATCTATATATTTGGTAAAGGGTGGAAGGCTCGGCCTTATGCCTGGTGTTTTGTTCCACTCTTGCCGCCCTAGTTTCCGTCATATCGGTTTTATGTTCCCGGATTTTGCGTCCCTAACGTGGTCGGGTGATTTATGGGACCCCCTTGACAGTTCGCTTTGAATAAGACTTTTCCAAAGAAGGCCCAACATTGGTTTTACCATTTGCCTCACCTATGCCCTTTTTCCCTTGGGTTTCGGAGCCCGAGGGTCATCTTTATTTTAGCCCCGGGCCGTTCTCCTTCGAGTGCTGGTCCAAACCGAAGCGATGTCCGGCGCCCCACAATCAATCGGGGTTTATGCCAACCCGACGTCTGCTCATCCGGTGTGCTCTGAGACCGAGATATGTGCAGCTCCTATAGGGATTTGTCGGCACATCCGGGCGGCTTTGCTGGTCTTGTTTTATTGCCGTCGAAATGTCTTGTAGCCGGGATTCCGAGACTGATCGGGTCTTCCCGGGGAGAAGGAATATCCTTCGTTGATCGCGAGAGCTTATCATGGGCTAAGTTGGGACACCCCTGCAGGGTATAAACTTTCGAAAGCCGTGCCCGCGGTTATGTGGCAGATGGGAATTTGTTAATATCCGGTTGTAGTAAACTTGAAGCAAACTCTTCTAAAATACACCAACCGTAAAGCGTAATCGTGAGTGTCTCTTTTCGGGTTGATCGAGAGGAGAACACGGTTTCTGGGTTATGTCTGACGTAAGTAGGAGTTCAGGATCACTTCTTGATCATTACTAGATGACGACCGTTCCTTTGTTTCTCTTCTCGCTCTCATTTGCGTATGTTAGCCACCATATATGCTTAGCCGCTGCTGCAACCTCACCACTTTACCCCTTCCTCCCCTTTAAGCTTTGCTAGTCTTGATACCCATGGTAATGGGATTGCTGAGTCCTCGTGGCTCACAGATTTCTACACCACCAGTTGCATGTACAGGTTTGCGATGATCTTGACGCGAGAGTGATGTTTGCTTGTGTTGGAGTTCTTCTTCTGCTTCTTCGATCAGGGGATAGGTTCCAGGTCGGCAGCCTGGGCTAGCAGGGTGGATGTCGTTTGAGCTTCTGTTTATGTTCCGTCCGTAGTCGGATGTTGTTCTTGTATATGATATTGATGTATTCTTGTGGCATTTGTGCCTTATGTATGTATCCCCATCTATTATGTAATGTTGATGTAATGATATCCACCTTGCAAAAGCGTTCCAATATGCGGGTCTATCCTTGGTGGGACCGTCGAGTTCCTTTTGGATAGGGTCGCATATTGGGCGTGACATAAGTGTACTAGATGTTCCCCTTCAAAATGGCCAATTGTTGGCGCCCTTCCCGCTCAATATTTGGGAAGAGGTCCACGGCCTCTGCCTATAAATAGAGCTAGCCACCACCAAGGCAAGCAGGTCGAGAGGTCGAAGGGAAAGGGAAAAAGAGAACTGATCGATCGGATTGGCATCTAGAGAGAGAGAAAGAGAGGCGACTAAACTCCCCTAGCAGTTCATCACACCAGCTCAAGAACAGCCCCTCGCGAGGCTGTTCTCCCTTTGTACTGTTCATCATCAGCCCCAGAGGCAATCCACCACACCACACACTGGAGTAGGGTATTACACCACAATGGTGGCCTGAACCAGTATAAACATCGTGTCCCTTGTGTTGTTCTTTGTGTAGGTTAGATCCTTGCGGGGCGACAAGGCGTAGGTAGGTTGGAGGTGCGATCTCCGCGTGCACCCCAGAGTTCGAACCTAGAGGGTCTGCCGGAACCCAAAATCCGACAGGAGTTGTCTTTATTTTCTGTATGACCTGCTTGTCATTGAATAACGCCATGTAAATTACTTTACTTTATTGCTAAACACGTTAGCCATAGAAGTAGAAGTAATCGTTGGCGTGACAACTTCATGAAGACACGATGATGGAGATCATGATGATGGAGATCATGGTGTCATGCCGGTGACAACGATGATCATGGCGCCCCGAAGATGGAGATCATAAGGAGCAAAATGATATTGGCCATATCATGTCACTATTTGATTGATGTGATGTTTATCATGTTTTACATCTTATTTTCTTAGAACGACGGTAGCTTAAATAAGATGATCCCTCGCAATAATTTCAAGAAAGTGTTCCCCCTAACTGTGCACCATTGCGAAGGTTCGTTGTTTCGAAGCACCACGTGATGATTGGGTGTGATAGATTCTAACGTTCGAATACAACGGGTGTAAGCCAGATTTACACACGCAATACACTTAGGTTGACTTGACGAGCCTAGCATGTACAGACATGGCCTCGGAACACGGAAGACCGAAAGGTCGAGCATGAGTCGTATAGAAGATACAATCAACATGAGGATGTTCACCGACGTTGACTAGTCCGTCTCACGTGATGATCGGACACGGCCTAGTTGACTCGGATCATGTTTCACTTAGATGACTAGAGGGATGTCTATCTGAGTGGGAGTTCATTGAATAATTTGATTATATGAACTTAATTATCATGAACTTAGTCTAAAATCTTTACAATATGTATTGTAGATCAAATGGCCCACGCTAATGTTGCCCTCAACTTCAACGCGTTCCTAGAGAAAACCAAGCTGAAAGATGATGGCAGCAACTATACGGACTGGGTCCTAACACGAGATCATCCTCATAGCTGCCAAGAAAGATTATGTCCTAGAAGCACCGCTAGGTGAAGCACCCATCGAGAGAATCAAGGCGTTATGAGCGCTTGGCAGTCTCGTCTTGATGATTACTCCCTCGTTCGGTCGCGGCATGCTTTACAGCTTAGAACCGGGGCTCCAAAAGCGTTTTGAGCAACACGGAGCATATGAGATGTTCAAGAGCTGAAAATGGTTTTCCAAGCTCATGCCCGGTCGAGATATGAAGTCTCCGACAAGTTCTTGATTGTAAGATGGAGGAAAATAGTTACATCGGTGAGCACATACTCAAAATGTGCAGGTTGCACAATCGCTTTGACTCAGCTGGAGTTAATCTCCGGATGACCTTGATCATTGACAGGATCCTTGATCGCTTCCACCGAGCTACAAGAGCTTTGTGATGAACTTCAATATGCAGGGATGGAAGACCATTCCTGAGGTATATTCAATGCTGAAATCAGCGGAGGTAGAGATCAAAAAGGAACATCAAGTGTTGATGGTGAATAAAACCACTAAGTTTAAGAAAGGCAAGGGTAAGAAGAACTTCAAGAAGGACGGCAAGTGAGTTGCCGCGCCCGGTAAGCCAGTTGCCGGGAAGAAACCAAAGAATGGACCCAATCCTGAGACTGAGTGCTTTTATTGTAAGGGAAGTGGTCACTGGAAGCGGAACTGCCCCAAATACTTAGCGGACAAGAAGGCCGGCAACACCAAAGGTATATGTGATATACATGTAATTGATGTGTACCTTACCAGTACTCGTAGTAGCTCCTGGGTATTTGATACCGGTGTCGTTGATCATATTTGTAACTCAAAACAGGAGCTGCGGAATAAGCGGAGACTGGCGAAGGACGAGGTGACGATGCGCGTCGGGAATGGTTCCAAGGTCGATGTGATCGCCGTCGGCACGCTACCTCTACATTTACCTACGGGATTAGTTTTAAACCTCAATAATTGTTATTTAGTGCCAGCTTTGAGCATGAACATTGTATCTGGATCTCGTTTGATTCGAGATGGCTACTCATTTAAATCCGAGAATAATGGTTGTTCTATTTATATGAGAGATATGTTTTATGGTCATGCCCCGCTGGTGAATGGTTTATTCTTAATGAATCTCGAGTGTAATGTTACACATATTCATAGTGTGAATACCAAAAGATGTAAGGTTGATAATGATAGTCCCACATACTTGTGGCACTGCCGCCTTGGTCACATAGGTGTCAAACGCATGAACAAGCTCCATGCAAATGGACTTTTGGAGTCTCTTGATTACGAATCACTTGACACGTGCGAACCATGCCTCATGGGTAAAATGACCAAGACTCCGATCTCTGGAACAATGGAGCGAGCAACCGACTTATTGGAAATCATATATACTGATGTGTGCAGTCCAATGAGTGTTGAGGCTCGCGGTGGCTATCGTTATGTTCTCACTCTCATTGATGACTTGAGTAGATATGGGTATGTCTACTTAATGAAACACAAGTCTGAGACCTTTGAAAAGTTCAAGTAATTTCAGAGTGAGGTTGAGAATCAACGTGACAGGAAAATAAAGTTCTTACGATCAGATCGTGGAGGGGAATATTTGAGTCAGGAATTTGGCACACACTTAAAGAAATGTGGAATCGTTTCACAACTCACGCCGCTGGAACACCTCAAATAAAATGGTGTGTCCAAGCGTCGTGTCGCACTCTATTAGATATGGTGCGATCTATGATGTCTCTTACCGATCTACCGCTCTCATTTTGGGGCTATGCTTTAGAGACTGCCGCATTCACTTTAAATAGGGCTCCGTCTAAATCCTTTGAGATGACACCGTATGAATTATGGTTTGGGAAGAAACCTAAGCTGTCGTGGGGATGCGATGCTTATGTCAAGAAACTTCAACCCGAAAAGCTCGAACCCAAGTCAGAAAATTGCGTCTTCATAGGATACCCTAAGGAAACCATTGGGTATACCTTCTACCTCAGATCCGAAGGCAAGATCTTTGTTGCCAAGAACGGGTCCTTTCTGGAGAAAGAGTTTCTCTCAAAAGAAGTAAGTGGGAGGAAAGTAGAGCTTGATGAAGTACTACCTCTTGAAGCGGAAAGTAGCGCAGCTCAGAAGATGTTCTGTGGTGCTGCACCGACTAGAGAGGAGGTTAATGATGATGATCAAGGTACTTCGGATCAAGCTCCTACTGAACTTCGTAGGTCCACAAGGACACGTTCCGCACCAGAGTGGTACGGCAACCCTGTCTTGGAAATCATGTTGTTAGACAATGGTGAACCTTCAAACTATGAAGAAGCGATGGCGGGCCCAGATTCCGAAAAATGGCTAGAAGCCATGAAATCCAAGATAGGATCCATGTATGAAAACAAAGTATGGACTTTGACTGACTTGCCCGATGATCGGCTAGCCATAGAAAATAAATGGATCTTTAAGAAGAAGACAGACGCGGATGGTAATGTGACCATCTATAAGGCTCGACTTGTCGCTAAGGGTTATCGACAAGTTCAAGGGGTTGACTACGATGAGACTTTCTCACCCGTAGCGAAGCTGAAGTCAGTCCGAATCATCTTAGCAATTGCCGCATTCTATGATTATGAGATATGGCAAATGGACGTCAAAACGGCATTCCTTAACGGTTTTCCTAAGGAAGAATTGTATATGATGCAGCCGGAAGGTTTTGTCGATCCTGAGAATGCTAACAAGGTGTGCAAGCTCCAACGCTCAATCTATGGGTTGGTGCAAGCATCTCGGAGTTGGAACATTCGATTTGATGAGATGATCAAAGCGTTTGGGTTTACACAGACTTATGGAGAAGCCTGTGTTTACAAGAAAGTGAGTGGGAGCTCTGTAGCATTTCTCATATTATATGTGGATGACATACTGCTGATGGGAAATGATATAGAATTCTTGGAAAGCATAAAGGACTACTTGAACAAGTGTTTTTCAATGAAGGACCTTGGAGAAGCTGCTTATATATATTAGGCATCAAGATCTATAGAGATAGATCGAGACGTCTCATTGGTCTTTCACAAAGTACATAACTTGACAAGATATTGAAGAAGTTCAATATGGATCAGTCCAAGAAGGGGTTCTTGCCTGTATTGAAAGGTGTGCGATTGAGCACGGCTCAATGCCCGACCACGGCAGAAGATAGAGAAAAGATGAGCGTCGTCCCCTATTTCTCGGCCATAGGTTCTATTATGTATGCCATGCTGTGTACCAGACCTGATGTAAACCTTGCCGTAAGTTTGGTAGGAAGGTACCAAAGTAATCCCGGCATGGAACACCGGGCGGTGGTCAAGAATATCCTAAAGTACCGAAAAGGACTAAGGACATGTTTCTCGTGTATGGAGGTGACGAAGAGCTCGTCGTAAGGGTTACGTCGGCGCTAAGCTTCGACACGATCTGAATGACTCTAAGTCACAAACCGGATACGTGTTTATTTTGAATGGTGGGGCGATGGCTGGTGCGATTGCAAGCAAAGCGTCGTGGCGGGATCTACATGTGAAGCGGAGTACATGGCAGCCTCAGAGGCAGCGCATGAAGCAATCTGGGTGAGGGAGTTCATCACCGACCTAGGAGTCATACCCAATGCGTCGGGGCCGATCACACTCTTCTGTGACAACACTGGAGCTATTGCCCTTGCCAAGGAGCCCAGGTTTCACAAGAAGACTAGGCACATCAAGCGTCGCTTCAAATCCATTCGTGAAAATGTTCAAGATGGAGACATAGATATTTGCAAAGTGCATACGGATCTGAATGTCGCAGATCCGTTGACTAAACCTCTCCCTAGAGCAAAACATGATCAACACCAGAACTCTATGGGTGTTCGATTCATCACAATGTAACTAGATTAGTGACTCTAGTACAAATGGGAGACTGTTGGAAATATGCCCTAGAGGCAATAATAAAATGGTTATTATTATATTTCTTTGTTCATGATAATTGTCTATTATTCATGCTATAATTGTGTTATCCAGAAATCGTAATACATGTGTGAATACATAGACCACAACATGTCCCAAGTGAGCCTCTAGTTGACTAGCTCGTTGATCAACAGATAGTCATGGTTTCCTGACTATGGACATTGGATGTCATTGATAACGGGATCACATCATTAGGAGAATGATGTGATGGACAAGACCCAATCCTAAGCATAGCACAAGATCGTGTAGTTCGTTGTGCTAGAGCTTTTCCAAATGTCAAGTATCATTTCCTTAAACAATGAGATTGTGCAACTCCCGGATACCGTAGGAGTGCTTTGGGTGTGCCAAACGTCACAACGTAACTAGGTGACTATAAAGGTGCACTACGGGTATCTCCGAAAGTGTTTGTTGGGTTGGCACGAATCGAGACTCCGTATGACGGAGAGGTATCTCAAGGCCCACTCGATAATGCATCATCATAATGAGCTCAATGTGACCAAGTGTCTGGTCACGGGATCATGCATTACGGTACGAGTAAAGTGACTTGCCAAGATGCTTGAGATTAAGCGAGGTATTGGGATGCCGACGATCGAATCTCGGGCAAGTAACGTACCGATTGACAAAGGGAATTGTATACGGGATTGATTGAATCCTCGACATCGTGCTTAATCCGATGAGATCATCGAGGAGCATGTGGGAGCCAACATAGGTATCCAGATCCCGCTGTTGGTTATTGGCCGGAGAGTCGTCTCGGTCATGTCTGCGTGTCTCCCGAACCCGTAGGGTCTACACACTTAAGGTTCGGTGACGCTAGGGTTGTAGAGATATTAGTATGCAGTAACCCGAAAGTTGTTCGGAGTCTAGGATGAGATCCCGGACTTCGCGAGGAGTTCTGGAATGGTCCGAAGGTGAAGAATTATATATAGGAAGTCTGTTTTCGGCCATCGGGAAAGTTTGAGGTCACGGTATTGTCTGGGACCACGGAAGGGTCCTGAGGGTCCACCGGTGGGGCCACCTACCGGAGGGCCCCATGGGCTGGAGTGGGGAAGGAACCAGCCTGGTGGGCTGGTGGGCCCCCAGGGCCTCCCTGCGCCTAGGGTTGGAAACCCTAGGGGTGGGGGCGCCCCACTTGGCTTGGGGGGCAAGCCAGCCCCTTGGCCGCACCCCCCCCCTTGGAGATTGGATCTCCTAAGGCCGGCGCCCCCCCAGGGGGCCTATATATAGTGGGGGCGAGGGAGGGCAGCCGTAGCCTAGCCCCTGGCGCCTCCCTCTCCCTCCCGTGACACCTCTCCCTCTCGCTGAGCTTGGCGAAGCCCTGCCGAGATCCCCGCTGCTTCCACCACTGTCGGTGTACTAGAGTAGGGGTACCCTAGTATCCCGAAATCGTGCATGGGCATTCTGCAGCACCCAGCAAAGGCTTGCCGGTGACCGCCAAGGTCCTCCGTGGTTCCTTTGGAGCCATTCAAGAACAAAGTATTCAAGCCAAAGGAGACAAGGCCCCGCAAGAGGAGCTTGCCGGAAGGCCAACCAAGGCATCTCAAGGAACTTGCCGCGACGCCGCCACGCGTCCGGCAAGGCCCGTGGCGACAAGCTTCGGTAGCGACAAGACAACGATCGCGGCAAGGCGCTTGCCGCGGCAAACTACCACTCTGTACCCGCGCTCCAGCACATCCACCAACGTGTCACCCTGGGACCTTTCCAGGCGCGCGTGGCAAGAGGCTGTGCAGCCAGCGGTGCGCAGTGGCAAGTGACGTTGACAAGATTGCCATCGTGGCAAGCGGTGGCGTCCCTGACGGTCCCTTTTTGCACTGTTTGGGCGACATAGACGGGCATTTAATGCCTTTGTCCCCTGCCATCAGGGTTAGGTATGATACACTGTACAAGTAGTTGTACCAACCGCATTCCTTTTTCCATTTTTACCCTTGTCTACGTTGCCACCTTTCGGAGACCCCTTGAGCATATAAAAGGAGGCCCATGCGCAACGTAGAGGGGGGTTCAAGGCGAAAACACTCACGCTTCGGTCTCGTTAGCAGCTCGTGTGTCTCAGAGCACCGGTGCTCCCGAGCAAGAACTCAATACACTCGGACATGCAGCAAGAGGAGTGTTATCCTCCGAGAGCTCGAAGCTGGGTAAACTGCTCGTGTGCTTCGCCTCGATCTGCTCTTCGTGCAATCTCCGCCCCCCGCCGAACCGAAAGGGGCTCGGTTCGTCGGTCCCATAGGTGTTCGTGGATCAGTTTCCCCGACATCTTTGGCGCGCCAGGTAGGGGTGTTATCTGTCCGGAGAGCTCCGAAGCTGGGTAAACTGCTCGTGTGCTTCACCTCGATCTGCTCTTCGTGCGATCTCCGCCCCCCGCCGAACCGAAAGTGGCTCGGTCCGTCGGTCCCATAGGTGTTCGTGGATCAGTTTCCCCGACAACCACCACGCCGTCGTGCTGCTGGATCTCCATCAACCTCTCCTTCCCCCCTGCTGGATCAAGAAGGAGGAGACGTCTTCCCCAACCGTACGTGTGTTGAACACGGAGGTGCCGTCCGTTCGGCACTCGGTCATCGGTGATTTGGATCACGACGAGTACGACTCCATCAACCCCGTTCTCTTGAGCGCTTCCGCTCGCGATCTACAAGGGTATGTAGATGCACTCCTTTTCCCCTCGTTGCTAGATAACTCCATAGATTGATCTTGGTGATGAGTAGAAAGTTTTTAAAATTCTCCTACGATCCCCAACAGATGCCTCCTCATGGAGATGACCAATCCCACCTCTCATGTAAATGTATCTGAGTCCTCCCTTTGTGGAGCTGCTACGAGACCTCTACTTTTGTAGGGAAGAACTTTCCACCTTGTTCTTGCTTTCCCTTGTGTTTGTGAGAATCCAAATTGACTGTGTGATGTGGAAAACAGTCGCAAGAGCACCGAGTTCCGTTCCAAACGCTTTCACATACTTGGTGTTTGTTGTTGGATTTGCGCTTTGTCGGATAGGATTCTCTACTTATCTTTTTTTGCTTCTTTGACTCTTTTCCCTCATCCAATTCGTGAAGAGCAGGCAATCCCATGTCGAGCATAGATCGTCCAAGTTCTTTGATGCTTTTACAATGAAGGGGGAATGCCCATTGCCGGTTATTGTTGAACTCTTGGATGAACTTCCCGGTTATCTTAAGATGGACTTGAAGGCTAGTTACCATGGGATTGGATTAACATGTAAGGGTTTTAAAATGCATTTTTAACTCGTAATGTGCACTATAAATTCAATTTATGGCTTGTCCATTGGCCTTCAAAGCTCCCCACATCACATAGGGAAGGAGATTGTTGAACTTTCATGATTTCTCTTGTCCATAAGGCCCAAATTTTGTAGGTGGCTCATGCCGGGACGAGAGGATAACTCTATTCTAGGATCACACTGGGCTCCACACTTCCTTCGAGAAAGAGCAACCTAAGAGCAACTACATCAACTCCCCTATTTCTAAAAGAAAACTACTTTTGTGAGAACTTCCCTAAATTATAGGTCATCCCTTAAAACCACTTTTAACGAGAAGTTTCTTAGGGGAGCCGTTGAAGTTTCTGTAAAACTAGGCAAGTTTGCAGGAACGGGCAACAGACGGAGGCATGGATTCAACTAGGATGAACACATGAGCACGTTGTGAGGGTGGTTGGGTGAAACATCACGGCTATCTCACCACAATTCATCATTAACTTTAGGAAAAGTATAAGTTCATTCATCATGCAATGCACAAGGATTCTATTCGCAACGTGGAATTAAGTGGAAAAGTCGACAGATAAGTCACCCTTACTGTCCCTTTACAGAACCGTACATGAGATTTTCACCTCATACGGCTCCTCGGTCAATTCTTTCTAAGGGATGGGGAGTTGAAAATAAGCATAGATCCGGAGATTCCCAAATAGGTCAACCTTTTAAACTGCCTGCTGAATCCATGAGCAGGCAATAGACAACCAGGCAAACTGAAACATCTTAGTAGCCAGAGGAAAAGAAAGCAAAAGCGATTCCCGGCACCCTTACTTCACTTTTTTATTTTGCATCTCTCATTAAAGAGGGAGGGAAGGCATATAGGATTTTTTTCACTACTCCCGATCGATAAAGATAAAGAAAGACACACATACGATATGTGGATTAGTAGTCCACAGAAGAAGTCAGTAGTGAATCAAAGAACGCATGCATGTAATCAGTGACTAGGGATCGATCAATCGGATGCAACCGAGCCATACAAAAAGAATTGGAAAAGGAGTGATTCCCCGAAAAGAGCTTGTTCCCAGCATCCTCGAGTTCGTAGTCAAACTCACCTTCATCCACCTTTCATGGACTGGCGCGGGCAAGCGCCGATGTCTGGAGCAGGAGATGGAAGCTTGGGTTGAGTGAAGTGAAAGAAATCATTTTATCCACTAATAGTGGCCAAATTGGCGTATTACCAAACCATGCCCCCATTAACACAGCAGTAGATATGGGTTCTTTGAGAATACGCCTCCTCAACGCGGAATGCTCAAACCGGAACTGCTAGAGGAACGAATTTTCAATAGCATAAGTTGGGCTCCTAGAATATGGCGCCCTTGGGACAATCTATTTGATTGCAGGGTTTTGTTCCGAAGCAAAGATATCCGCGGAGGCCGGTTCGTTCGATGAGGGCCGCCCGCAGATGATAGCAATTCGTCTTCACTAAGAGCTAACGACTAGAAATCTAGCAAATCGGACGCTTTGTCAATTGAATTAGTAAGTTATCCCGGTCTAGAGGGTGTTCTTCCTCCCCACTCTAGAGGCTAAACCAGTTAGAAAAGTGTCCCTCGGGAGTTTCGCAGTAGTAGATGACGTTCCTGGTACTAGTAGTCCATAGAACTAAGATTTGCATGGGCCCACTCCTATTTTGGCTCTTATACACGCAGCAACTATGGTTGCTGCGGGAATTTTTCTTCTAGCTCGACTTCTTCCTCTTTTCATATCTTTACCTTTGATAATGAGTTTTATTTCTTTAGTAGGTACAATAACACTATTCTTAGGAGCTACTTTAGCTCTTGCTCAGAGAGATATTAAAAGCTTTATTCTTACATTAAAATTCTTACATTAAAGAATGAATAAAATCTCCCCAAGTAGGATTTGAACCTACGACCAGTCAGTTAACAGTCGACCGCTCTACCATTGAGCTACTGAGGAACAAGGGGGGATTCGACCTCCTAGAGTTCAACTCCCGCTCTCAACCCATGAACAATATGAGTCCCGGTAAACGCTGGGTAGCCAAGTGCGGAGAGGATAACTGCTGAAAGCATATAAGTAGTAAGCCCACCCCAAGATGAGTGCTCTCTCCTCCGACTTCCCTAGAGCCTCCGGTATCACAGCCGAGACAGTGACGGGTTCTCCACCCATACGGGGGACCTAAAGTTTACCTATACACGGATTAAGCATAAATCCATAATATTTTATTATGCCATTGAAGGGGGGATAATACCGATTTAAGAGTAGTTCACTACTGCAACAAAAAAAAGAGAATTCTAGTTAACGGTTCCAATTTATTCTGCATGCTAATGTGCCTTGGATGATCCACATCTTCGGGTCAGGCGCTGATGAGCACACTGAACTATCCATGTGGCTGAGAGCCCTCACAGCCCAGGCACAACGACGCAATTATCAGGGGCGCGCTCTACCACTGAGCTAATAGCCCGTCATGTGGGCCTCCCAAAGTCACTTGTCCCCTTGTCTATAGGGACCTTGTGGCATACAACCGCCACGACTCCTGCATTATAGCCGCCCCTTTCTCTCTTTCTTTTGACTGCCTCGTGGACGGACGAAAGAAGTGTAACATCCCAAATTTTCAATTTGGAATGTTATACATAGGTCATTCATGCATATCATATTTTATTGCATTTTTCGTTTCGAAATCCTAAGCAACTCAAGGACCCTCGGAGAGAGTTGGGGATTTTCCGGGTTTCATATTTGATTTTTATCAAACAATGAAACGAGGATTTTGGTTTTAATTATTTTTCTCTCCGAAAAGTATTTCACATTAAAGTATATGAGAGGAGATAATATGACTTCTCCAAAATAATTGAAATATTGGAGGAAAAAATAATAAAATCAAACATTTGATTTTATTTGGATTTTATTTGCATTAGAAAAATTGCACATTTTCAAAATTGCATTTAGGGGCCAAGAAAATGTTCATCTCGTTCTAAATATTCTATTTAGACGGTGAAAATTTGTTTTGGCATTTTTAGATTTTTATTTTATTTTCTAGGATTTATTTTCTGTTCAGCGAAATTGTTTTTTAAAAAAAATCGGGCGCCGACTGGGCCGAAACCCAGCCGGGCAGCCCATCTCCGCCGTTGACGTCTCCTGGCTTGAGCACACACAACGCCGCCGCCGACTCGAGACAGAGTCCGAGCCGGACTCCTCCACCGCCGCCTTGCCCCTCCTTCAAGCCACCCCGCCCGCCTTTTATATCGCCGCCGAGCCCCCGCCACCACCACAAACCCAGCTGCCGCCACAGCCCGCCCTCGAGCCGAGCCGCGCCCGCCTCCCACGCCTCGCCGTCGTCGCCCCGCGATCCCGCCATCCGAGCCCCGCCTCACCGGAGGTACCACGCCGTTTCGTCGCCGCTGGTTTTTTTAGAAAACTGATTCAGTTTTTTTTTTAAAAACCTAGTTCATTTTTTAGATCGGTTCGCCGGTTTTTTTCCGGTTCTTCTATTTAGCGGACGCCCGTCCGTAAGTTCGTTTTAACAAACGGTTTTCGCTCGTTAGTTTCAAATAACGAACGCTCGTTCATTAGCCTGTTCGTCCGTTTTCTTTTTTCGGATTTTTCCGCGATTATTCTCAATTGCGATTTCTGATCCGATTTTCGTTTCAGTTTATCTTTTCGCTCGTTTCTCGGAATCAGGCGATTCAAGCGCCTAGGTCTTCGTCTCGAGACCCTCTTTCTGTTTAATCAACTTAAACAAGATTTTGGTACTGTAAAATTTGACTTTAGTTCAGATTAGTAAACAGATCTTGTTTCTTTCGCCTTTTGAGTTTCGTTGCTCCGTTCGATTTGATTTTTTTTGCAAACTGGAGTTCTTAAGTTGAACTTTCTGGTCAATCTCTCTTATTTGAGTTTTTCCCGTGCCTCTTTGCTTGATTGCTTATGTATGCTATTGTTTGTTTGCGATAGAATTCCCGGAGTGCGAAGCTTGCTACTACGAGTCCCTAGGTTTCGCGGATCGTCAGAAAGGCAAGTAACACATTGATCATACTCTTTCCATACCCAGTTTTTATGCATTAGTTTCAATCCTCAAACATGGCATGATTAGGATGTCATTAACATGTGGGTCGGGAAGTAGTTGATGAGGTAGAACCTATTGCCCTGTTATATTCAAACCCTTGGGAGTTACTTCTACGTATTGCGTATATTGCTATGCTATGCTCGTAGACGTGGTTTGGGTGAGTGAAATCCATGACAGATGTGAGATTGTTAATTAATGGTTCAACTTAAGGTGGCAACTTGAATACACATCTGGTGGATTGAGGCACTGGAGAATCGATGTTGCTGTATTTTTGGAAATCCGGGGTTCCGTGTGATTTTCCTATGGGCGCCACCAGTGCTCAAACGGGCGAGATTATTCATGCTAGAAACTTCTATGTGCAGCCACAAGCTATTATGGGCTCTAGCATAGTTGAGTAAGGTCGTGAAGCTCTCAAGAGGTAGATCAGCAGTAGTGGGTTGTAGGTTTGGTATGGTCTACCCGGAGTAGAGAGTTAATGTTTCGAAGATCGTGTCTCGGTCATCCGTTTCAAACACCATGTAGTCACGAGAAATCCAACGGAGGCGATCGAGTCTTGTGGGGAAAAGTGCGCAAACCTCTGCAGAGTGTACAATCTAATCATGGTTAGCCGTGTCCCCGGTTATGGACAATTTTGAGTATCTAGTACTTGGAGTATCTTAAGTATCTCATCACTCTTAATTAATATTGTTGGGTTGTTAATTACTTTAATTGAGGTTGAGTTGGAGGAACCTTCTCAATGATGTTTCAACCACCATGATAGTTAAATTTAAAAATCTATTCTTTTGTTGTAGGGAAAAATTGGCTTTTCGCAAAACTGTAATCATAGAGCTTTCCACCAGCCAAATATGCATGTAGTGATAGCATTATTCTGTTCTTGCTCTACTGTGTTATATTGCCAGCATATTCCATGTGCTGACCCATTTTCGGGATGCAACGTATTATGTTGCAGACTTTTCAGACGAGGAGTAAGGTCCGTTAGGTCGTTGCCATGCAGCTCAGCTATGCCGTTGGATTTGATGGACTCACTTTATCTTCCAAGCCTTCCGCTGTTATCGTATTAGATGGCCTTAAGCCATATTTATTGTATTAAGTTCTCTTTTGAGACATTCGATGTAATAAGTGTGTGATTGCTACTCTATTTTAAATCCTTCGAGTACTGTGTGTGTCAGCATTACCGATCCAGGGATGACACGGAAGCACAGAGACTTGACCATTTGAGGTCGGGTCGCTACAAGATGGTATCAGAGCACACGCTGAGTGTAGGACACAACCACTAAGATAAAACCCTAGGTCACTCTTCTCTACTCATTTCTGACTCCTCTCCATTTTCTACTCTTTAGGATGGCGGAGATGAAGAACAAGTTTGCGCAACCGGATGAAGACACACCTTTTGGACGCCACTTGAAGGAAGTCACTAGGTACTTGAACATAGGGATACCAAGCTTCACCGGGACATACAACACCACCTTACCAGAAGAGGAGCGCTGGATGATTCAAGTACAAGTTCTAGGAAGGACGTTCTCGCCAACCTCTAAGCCCATAGAGTTTTCTTTTGAAGCACCCACCTGGAGCCTAGGCAAGAGCATGGCAGCCCACATTACCATGGGACGCATTGGAGAAGTCTACAACAAGGATCTTAAGGACACTATCTACTAGATATGTGGGCGCCGAGACGAGCAATGGGAGGTGATCAGCACCAAGAAGGATAGATCCATTGCAACTTTCATCCAGGAGTTAAACCAGCACATTCGACGTCAGGAGAACCAAATATGCGCAGACATGATGGACTTGAAGAAGGCGAAGACTAGGATTATCGAGCTAGAGGAAGAACTCAAGTTTACACGCGATGAATATGAGGAGGAAATCAAGACATTACTGGAGAAGAATGATGACCTGGTAAAGAAGATCGGAGTATTCATGGGAGATCCATCGTCGGGAAGAGCAGACGACGATTCCACTTGCCCGGACAACTACATCATCATCGACGACACCGACTCCGACCCTAGTGATGATGACTTTGAAGACGAAGCTGGAGCAGATATCATGGAGTCTTCCACCGATCAAAATTTCTAGATGACCACCACATATTAGTAGTATTCCCCCATGTATTTAGTAGTAGTTGAGCACTTTTTCAATAGTTCTAGACCGCTTGTATGCCCTAGCTTGATTGATTGAGTGAAATGTCAGTGTTTGTCTCATGTGCATATGGGTAGTGCTTTCTCATTAGACCCCTTTCTATTATGATCTCTTCCATCTAAAGCCACCAGATGCCTCTGAGACGTGACAACGGATTTGCCTTCCTGCCGGAGCTCACTCAGTTGATCCAGTAGCAGAATGCCTTGATGCAATTGCTAGTTCAGAACCAGGGCAACAACAACAACAACAACAACAACCCGCCGCCAGTTGACAACCTAGCCCGTTTTCTAAGGTTACAGCCGCCGGTGTTTTCCATTAGCACCGAGCCTATAGTTGCTGATGATTGGCTACGCCGTATTGGAAGGGAGTTGACACCACAGGTTGCACAGATGCTGAGAAGGTGCGCTTTGCCACTCATCAATTGGATGGACCAGCAGCCTCATGGTGGGCGAATTACACGGCCACTTTCCCCATAGCCAATGTCACTTGGGATCAGTTTCAGCAAGCTTTCCGCACCGCCCATGTCTCAACTGGAGCTATGAATATGAAGAAGCGTGAGTTTCGCAACTTACGCCAGGGGAACCATAATGTGGCTCAGTACGTGGATGAGTTTAGCAAGTTATCCCGCTATGCCCCTGATGATGTGGCCACAGACGCCGCGAAGTAAGAGAAATTTATGGAAGGGCTGAATGATGAGATGAGCATGCAGTTGATGGTAGCAGCCTTCAATAGCTACCAGGAGTTGGTTGATAAGGCTCATATGATTGAAGGGAAGCAGCAGCAGATTGAGAGCCGTAAGAGGAAGTATGGACAAGGGAGGTATAACTCAGGAGCTCAGCAGAAGCCTCGCCTAACCTCGAACTCGGGAGGACTTGTTCATAACCATGGAGGTCATAACTACACCGGAGGAAGTTCGCATAACCACAATGGTTCTAAGAATGGGAATGGGAACGGAGCTAACAACAATCAGAACCGCCCCAATCCAGCCACACCCGCCAAAAGAGATCTAAGTCATGTTACTTGCTTTAAGTGCGGGAAGACTGGACACTATGTCACGGAGTGCCTTGAAGGGAAGAATGGAAACGGAAATGGGAGCGCTGGGAAGAAGCCCAATCCATTCAACAAAGGACAAGTGAACCACGTTAACATGGAGGAGGTTGAAGAGCAGCCAGACGCGGTTATAGGTAAGTTTTTGGTTAAGTCATTTACCACTCTTGTTCTTTTTTATACTGGTGCATCACATTCATACATATCGAGGGGATTCATGGATAAGTTTAAACTACCAACCCAAACCCTTAGGACCCCTCTCTTAGTGAGTTCACCTGGAGCAGAATATATGGCTAGTCGATGGTGCGACCAGATACCCCTAACCATTGGCAACCATGTTTTTCCGTCCGACCTAATTATCTTGGAGTCACAAGGATTGGATGTGATATTAGGCATGGACTGGATGTCAAAGTATGGAGGAAGCATTGACTGTGCTAGTAAGTCGATTTATCTCACCACCCCGGAGGGAAAAAGGATTAAGTATGTATCTAGGCATGTGCCTAGAAGGAGCCAAGTGAATACCCTCACGGGAGTTATTCAGGAGGAAGTGCCTGTAGTGAAGGATTACCCGGATGTTTTTCCAGAGGAATTACCAGGCATGCCACCGGATCGAGACATCGATTTTTTGATAGAGCTACTGCCAGGTACAGGGCCAATATCCAAGAGACCCTATCGGATGCCCGCGAATGATCTGAAGGAGATTAAGAAACAGATCAAGGAGTTATTGGAGAAAGGTTACATTTGAAGGAGTTCATCACCTTGGGGAGCCCCAGTGCTTTTGGTTGAGAAGAAGGATAAGTCCCTAAGAATGGTTGTTGATTATCGGGCCTTGAATAAAGTGACGATCAAGAACAAGTACCCACTGCCGATGATCAATGATTTGTTTGACCAGCTGCAAGGAGCTAAGGTGTTTCCGAAGATCGATCTACGATCGGGATACCATCAGTTGAAGATTCGAGAGAAGGATATACCCAAGACAGCATTCACCACACTGTGCGGGCTGTATGAATATACTGTCATGTCGTTTGGATTGACTAACGCCCCTTCCTATTTCATGAGCATGATGAACAAGGTGTTCATGGAGTATTTGGACAATTCATTGTGGTGTTTATAGATGATATAATGGTATACTCGAAGAATGAAGAGGAGCACAAGGAGCATTTGCGTTTGGTTCTCGAGAAACACAGGGAACATCAGTTGTATGCCAAGTTCAGCAAATGCGAGTTTTGGTTGAAGGAAGTCGGATTCCTTGAGTTGTTTCATATGCCTCACGACAACAAAAACCGCACGAATTGAATTATGCCACGCATGATTTGGAGCTAGCAGCCGTAGTGCATGCGTTGAAGACTTGGAGACATTACCTTATTGGAAACCGTTGTGATGTGTACACGGATCATAAGAGTTTGAAGTACATTTTCACACAAAAGGAGTTGAATCTTAAGCAGAGGAGATGGTTGGAGATTATAAAGGATTATGACATGAAGCTGCACTATCATCCAGGAAAGGCCAATGTGGTAGCAGACGCTTTCAGCCGGAAGAGTTATGCTAATATCCTAGAGAGTACGGGATTACCAAAGGAGTTAGCAGAGGATCTCAGGGAACTTCGATTAGAGATTGTCCCTAGAGGTTTTGTTGCAATAATGGAGGTTCAATCTACATTGTTGGGAAAGATTCGAGAAGCTCAGAAGGATGACAAAGAGATTGCAGAGATAAAAGAGAGGATGAGCAAAGGAAAGGCCAAAGTTTTTCGTGAAGATGAGCACGATACCTTATGGTTTGAGGACCGAGTTTATGTGCCCAATGACCCAGAGATCAGGAAGTTAATACTTCAGGAGGCTCATGACTCACCATACTCGATACACCCCGGGAACACCAAGCTGTATTTGGATTTGAAGGAACATTTCTGGTGGACTGGTATGAAGAAGGATATTGCCGAGTATGTAGCCGTATGTGATGTATGCCAGAGAGTGAAGGCAGAGCATCAAAAGCCAGCATGATTGTTACAACCTATGTCGATACCCGAATGGAAGTGGGGTAAGCTTGGCATGGATTTTATCACCGGATTACCCAGGACCAAATCAGGATATGATTCCATATGGGTAGTAGTTGATCGCTTGACCAAAGTGGCACACTTTATCCCAGTAAAGACCACTTATACAAGTGCGAAGTTGGCCAAGATATATATGTCCAGGATCGTATGTCTGCATGGAGTTCCGAGGACCATCGTATCAGATAGAGGAACACAGTTTACCTCAAAGTTTTGGCATCAGTTACACCAGACTTTGGGAACGAGATTCGAGTTCAGTACAACATTTCACCCGTAGACGGATGGACAGACCGAAAGAGTCAACCAGATTCAGGAAGATATGTTGAGAGCATGTGCGCTAGATTATGGATCTAGTTGGGATGACAATTTGCCTTACGTAGAGTTCTCATACAACAATAGTTACCAAGCCAGTTTGAAGATGGCACCGTTCGAAGCCCTGTATGGACGAAGGTGCAGGACACCGTTGATGTGGGATGAAGTAGGAGACTGACAATTGTTTGGACCAGACTTGATTAAGGAGTCTGAAGAGAAAGTTAAGCTGATTCGGGATAGATTGAAGATAGCTCAGTCCAGGCAGAAGAGTTATGCAGATTCAAAGCGCAAGGAGGTAACCTATGAAATTGGAGACAGAACATATCTGCGAGTATCACCCTTGCGAGGAGTGAAACATTTTGGAGTTAAGGGAAAGTTAGCTCCAAGATTTTTAGGACCATATCGTATTTTGGAACGGATGGGAGAAGTTGCCTACAAGTTGGAGTTACACAAGGACGATCAGAGTTCATGATGTGTTTGACGTTTCACACCAAGAAGTGTCATCTTTGAGATGGCCGATATACCATTAAGAGATACTGATACCCTTGGAGGCAATTCGGTTGGACGGTGATTTGACTTATGAGGAGAAACCACCAAGATTCTTGAGTTTGCCAATCGAGTCACCCGCACAAGGTTATCAAGTTTTGCAAAGTTCAATTGGAGCCACCATACCGAGGATGAAGCCACCTGGGAACGAGAGGATGATCTTCGCAAAGACCACCCTCACCTATTTTCTAGCCAACCCGAATCTCCAGGGCGAGATTCATCTTAAGGGGGGGTAGGATTGTAACATCCCAATTTTTCAATTCGGAATGTTATACATAGGTCATTCATGCATATCATATTTTATTGCATTTTTCGTTTCACAATCCTCGAAATCCTAAGCAACTCAAGGACCCTCGGAGAGAGTTGGGGATTTTCCGGGTTTCATATTTGATTTTTATCAAATAATGAAATGAGGATTTTGGTTTTAATTATTTTTCTCTCCGAAAAGTATTTCACATTAAAGTATATGAGAGGACATAATATGACTTCTCCAAAATAATTGAAATATTGGAGGAAAAAAAATTAAAATCAAATATTTGATTTTATTTGGATTTTATTTGCATTAGAAAAATTGCACGTTTTCAAAATTGCATTTAGGAGCCAAGAAAATGTTCATCTCGTTCTAAATATTCTATTTAGACGGTGAAAATTTGTTTTGGCATTTTTAGTTTTTTATTTTATTTTATGTTTGGCGGAATTGTTTAAAAAAATCTTGGTACCGATCGGGCGAAACCAGCCAGCCGGCCCATCTCCTGCTTGTTGTCGTCTCCTTGAGTCACACACACCGCCGCCCGCCTCGGACAGAGTCCGAGCGGACTCCTCCACCGCCGCCGCCTTGCCCCTCCTCCAAGCCACCCCGCCCTGCCCTTTATATATGCCGCCGAGCCCCCGCCACCACCACAAACCCCACACATGCCAGCCTCGTCCTCGAGCCGAGCAGCGCCGCCGCCTCCACGCCTCGCCGCCGTGTCGCCCACTACCCATGAGCCCGCCGCCGAGCCCCCTCGCCGAGCCTCACGGAGGTACCACGCCATTTCGTCGCCGCCGTTTTTTTTAGAAAACCGATTCGGTCTTTTTTGAAAAAAAACCGTAGTTCGTTTTTTTAGATCGGTTCGCCGGTTTTTCCCGGATCTTCTATTTAGCGGACGCCCGTCCGTACGTTCGTTTTAACGAATGGTTTTCGCTCGTTAGTTTCAGATAGCGAACGCTCGTTCGTTAGCCTGTTCGTCCGTTTTCTTTTTTTAGGTTTTTCCGTGATTATTCTCAATCGCGATTTCTGATCCGATTTTTGTTTCAGTTTATCTTTTCGCTCGTTTGTCGGAATCAGGCGATTCAAGCGCCTAGGTCTTCGTCTTGAGACCCTCTTTCTGTTTAATCAACTTAAACAAGATTTTGGTACTATAAAATTTGACTTTAGTTGTTTCTTTCGCCGTTTGAGTTTCGTTGCTCTGTTCGATTTGATTCTTTTTGCAAACCGGAGTTCTTAAGTTGAACTTTCTGGTCAATCTCTCTTATTTGGGTTTTGCCCGTGCCTCTTTGCTTGATTGCTTATGTATGCTATTGTTTGTTTGTGATAGAATTCCCGGAGTGCGAAGCGTGCTACTACGAGTCCCTAGGTTTCGCGGATCGTCAGCAAGGCAAGTAACGCATTGATCATACTTTTTCCATACCCAGTTTTTATGCATTAGTTTCAATCCTCAAACATTGCATGATTAGGATGTCATTAACATGTGGGTCGGGAAGTAGTTGATGAGGTAGAACCTATTGCCCTGTTATATTCAAACCCTTGGGAGTTACTTCTACGTATTGCGTATATTGCTATGCTATGCTCGTACACGTGGTTTGGGTGAGTGAAATCCATGACAGATGTGAAACTGTTAATTAATGGTTCAACTTAAGGTGGCAACTTGAATACACATCTGGGTGGATTGAGGCACCTGGAGAATCCAGTGTTGCCTGTATTTTTTGGAATTCCCGGGGTTCCGTGTGATTTTCCTATGGACCGCCACCCAGGCTCAAAGGGAACTGAGATTATTCATGCTAGAAACTTCCGTGTGCAGCCACAAGCTATTATGGGCTCTAGCATAGTTGAGTAAGTTACGTGAAGCTCTCGAAGAGGTAGATCAGCAGGTAGTGGGTTGTAGGTTTGGTATGGTCTACCCGAGTAGAGAGTTAATGTTTACGAAAGATCGTGTCTCGGTCATCCGTTTCTCAAACACCATGTAGTGCGAGAAATCCAACGGAGGCGATCGAGTCTTGTGGGAAAAAGTGCGCAAACCTCTGCAGAGTGTACAATCTAATCATGGTTAGCCGTGTTCCCGGTTATGGACAATTTTGAGTATATAGTACTTGGAGTATCTTAAGTATCTCATCACTCTTAATTAATATTGTTGGGTTGTTAATTACTTTAATTGAGATTGAGTTGGAGGAACCTTCTTAATGATGTTTCAACCACCATGATAGTTAAATTTAAAAATCTATTCCTTTATTGTAGGGAAAAATTGGCTTTTCGCAAAACTGTAACCATAGAGCTTTCCACCAGCCAAATATGCATGTAGTGATAGCATTATTCTGTTCTTGCTCTACTGTGTTATATTGCCAGCATATTCCATGTGCTAACCCGTTTTCGGGCTGCAACGTATTATGTTACAGACTTTTCAGACGAGGAGTAAGGTCCGTTAGGTCGTTGCCGTGCAGCTCAGCTATGCCGTTGGAGTTGATAGACTCACTTTATCTTTCAAGCCTTCCGCTGTTATCGTATTAGACGGCCTTAAGCCATATTTATTGTATTAAATTCTCTTTTGAGACATTCGATGTAATAAGTGTGTGATTGCTACTCTGTTTTAACTCCTTCGAGTACTGTGTGTGTCAGCATTACCGATCCAAGGATGACACAGAAGCACAGAGACTTGACCGTTTGAGGTCGGGCCGCTACAAGAAGGGAAGTTACAGAAGGGGCAGTGAAGGCTCGCTAAGTAGACAGCAAGCCCCCACCCCGTCAGTCCTGTGTTGCCGTAGCGTGCCTTGAGTCTGATTCTATTTTTCTATTCGAGCCTTTTTTCCTATTCTTTTGTATATAGTTCTTATACAATCCCTTATCTTTTTATCTTCCTGTAGACCTTCAGAATAATTCTTTGGTTGTGCGAACCAAAAGGAATGGTGTTTTTGGGTTGTACCAAGTCTGAAACCGAGTGGATTTATTTTTTATCCCATATTCTTCTGCTCTTAAGTCTCTAAATTGAGAAAGTCTAGTTTTCGTAATCGACCAACTCGTTAACATACCACTGAACCATTTTTTATTAACATAATGACAACGAGCCCTTATTACAGCTGATGCTACTAAGTCTGTTGCTTTTTTTTTTGTACCAACAATTAAGAAACTTTTTCCTGTTTCCCTAAAACTCCAGCGAAATTCCCGTGATTTCTCATGCACCCCAAATGGCACAGTAATTAATCTGTAGGCAAAACAACGAAAACATGCACGGTAAAGTTGCCTACCCACCTCGACGGTCTGCCCATCCTCTAATCTAAACACAAGTTAGTACTAGTACTGATTACTGATTAGTATACTAAAAGCACGACCTACGCCCGTTTGGTCATTTCTCCATCGCATTCTGAGCAGGCGGCGGCTTCTGAAAGGAGAAACTATCACGGTGATCCGGCGCCGCCGCGACCACGTCTACGTCCACGCGGACCACCGAGTCCAGGCTCCTCTGCTTCGTAGGCGGGATCAGGTACCTCGTCTGCGCCTCGGCGTCCGTGTCGGAGCAGTCCGAGTCGGAGAGCGCCCTGGTGGCGCCGACGTGCGCTATGGTCTTGTAGCGGTGGAGGTGCCGGTTCGCCACCGGCGCCGCCTCGGCGACGAACTGGCACTGGCTAAGCCGGCCTGCCTCGGGCGTGTCCGTGGTTGGCGTCTCTGAGGAGGCATGCGATGACCCCTTCTGCTGCTGTTGCTGCTGCTGCTTCTTCTTCACTGTCTTGTGCCACTTCTTCAGGGCCTTCGACGTCTGCTCGTCGAAGATGGTTCGCTTCATCGAAGATCCCATCTGGACAACAATCGTTTCTCCGTTAGTCGTCGAATTTACGGGTAAATTTCTTTGACCGTTTGATGATCGAAGCAAGTGTCAGTAGAAACTAAAGTTGGATAGTTACTGAACATTGGTGGGCAGTGTGAGTAGGTACCTGAGATACAAGGGCATGGAGTGGAAGCGTGATGTAGCTACACACAAATTGGACGACACCCCTACACATATGAGTAGGAGCAGACACTGTTAGTATGATTGAGGAATAAATCAGTTTGAAGATACAGTATTGATACTCACCCAAGGCAGATTCTTGCAATGATAAACTCAAAGTTGTCATGGAAACAGGACCTCAAGCCGAATTCGTACTGCACGAGAGTTAACAGTTATAATCAAAAGAGTACTGACAGAGTAGTACCATAAAAAATGATTCCAAATGTCAGTAGTAGTCTTACCCAAATCCAAAAGAAGTAAGTAATCTCAAATGCATTCTGCAAGAACGAAGAACAGCTATTAGAAGTTTTGACAGGGTTGTCCTTCAAATTCGATTCCAAAGTGCATGCGGAAGGCTAGGGATTGAATCATTATATGACAATGAAACAAGTATGCTCTAGTTACAACTGTTTTCTTTCCCTGGCAACCATGTGAGTTCAAGTTCATTTTACCACAGTTGACAAGAAACTATTCGATTCGCAAAAAAAAAAAAGACAAGAAACTATTCAGCAGGGGAACCATTACTACATGACTAATGGGCCCAATTCAGGTCTAAATGCAGATCTGTCTTTTCAAAACAATTCAGTCTAGTCGATAAGGGTCCTTTCTAGTCCGTTAACTGACCTGGAATAATGCAAAATGGATAAGGTGAAGAACCATATGAGGCTTTCCGAACCAGAAATGTTCATCACTGAGTTTCACCACTGGCATTCCTTGAATAACTGTGTGTTTTTCTGTAATTTCAACAGCCATCCTTGCAATAATAGCTTGCAGCTTTGTTCCAACAGCTAAAATCACCTAGATATCCAAAACCATGGTCAGGAACTTAGCAACATGAATATAAAACATGCTACAGTTAGTAAGAACTTACTATAAGGGGAATTGTGGAGAACCAGAACAAGTTATGCCATCCTGAAGAATGAATATTCCGAATTTAAAATAACATATTTTCACAGAAAGCTCCCACAGATCCTTGTGTACTGGAAATTATATCGTGCTAAATTGCACAGGAAATCCAACAAAGGAAATATAGGATTATAACTCACCATGAACATTGAAGAGCATGACAGCCAGAGCAGAAGCCCATAGAGGTGGACTAGCAAAACAATGGCGATACAAATGAGTCATTAATTTATTAGGAAGATAAATCAAGGATGATTCATAGGCTTCCTTACCTAATGCCAACAACTGTCTTGAAATCATCCTGCAAAGATCTCTTGATGTACTTTTGGAAGTTGAACCTAGTCCCTGGGGATAAATGAGCCTATACAGAGATAAATCATCAGTGTAAACTAAAAACAGAAAATTACTGGAAATATGAAGCTACTCACAGCAATGAATCCGTGCCGCAAAGTCAGGTAGTCTGTCCTCCGAACAGATCTGAAAAATTGCCTAAAGAAGCTCACCTGTATAAAATCAAAGCATAAGAAGCTCCTGAGCTAAAGCATTTCTAGATACATTATGCAGGAAAAAATCACGAGGACACTTTAAACTTTATTAAGAACAGTTTAACACCTGCTTGATGTAGCCTATGATTCTATTATAAAAAACGCTATATGATCTTGGAAAACCATAGGGTTTCTGTTCAGTAGTTTCTACTCGGAATAGCTCAGCAATGAGTATAATGCTTTTGGAACTGGAGTTCCCCCGGTTGGAAAAATTCAGTATAAACCTTTGATATTTAATATTCATGAGAAATGTAGAATGGTAAATACTAATTTAGTTATCTGCAAGAAATACTAATTGATATTTGATATTCAGTAGAAATGTAGAATGGTAAGCCCTAACTGATATTTGATATTCAGTAGAAATGTACTCCCTCTGTCCCAAAATAAGTGTCGCTGATAAAGTTATTACCAAATCAGCGACACTTACTTTGGGACGGAGGGAATAGATAGTAAGGAATAATTATGCTTGCCGTCGTTTATTAATCTGGGAACTTAAATTTGCAATTTATTCTGAAAATTTGATATGGTATGCTACTTCATAACCATCGTTGGGAGGAGCCATGAGAGAACTTACGACATAGAGCATAATCGTGCTTTTGCTCCAACAGCTTGCGTGCTGCCTCACAAAAGAAGTCTGGTGAGTGAGCCTGAATTTCGACGGATCTGAAAAGTAAAATATGACCAATGGGTACCAGCTGTTTAAAAAAATGCCTAACAAGAGATTGCAAATAAGCTGATTAAGAAGGTATCCGCTTGATTCTACTTCTAGCATAACAAGAGACAAACTGAACATTGCATGTTACCCTGCTTACACATTCAGTTAAAGCATATGAACCAATATCTAATCAATTGAGACACTACCGGCAGAAAATTCATAGGTGATGGTGGAAGTATCCTTTTCCCACTCCTTCCATATCCGTGTCTGCGCAGAAAATTTCAGAGTTATTTCAAGCTTGTACGTACACTAACTAGTACTTCCTCCATCTCGATATATGAAATCATTGTATACTTTTGGAAATTCCGAACAGGCACCTGTATGGAGCCGGAGGAATAGACCTAACCTTTGCTCTGCCCAGGGACATTGTAATAGCACTGAACGTTACATGGAAGACGGCCAGGAAGAACACAAAGATATGTAGCTGGTGTAGCCCATCGGTTGAAACGAGTGACACCATACCCTGAAATGGCATTGGGATACCGAGAATAAAAACAAACATTTTTGGAATACCATTTCTGAAGATAATACGAACAGATGAAATAAAATAAAATAAAATATCAATCTCGATACCCTGACCCCCAATCACTGGTATAGTGGTATCCAAATCAATGTGATACACCTTGCTACAGCACAATGTAAACCACGCAGTTGTCAGTAGTGAACTCACTTTGGGGCATGAGAAGTTGGCCGGCTCTTCAGACAGGTGCCGTCGGCCGTGGCCCTCTCCGTGTTCTGAGCTCCTGGAGAGCTTGCAGGGCAGCATGGTGTGGGCGGCCCCCGCCGGGATGCAGATGCGCGATATGTACCTCGCCGTGACAGTCAGCAGCAGCGAGATGAAGCCCAGGGTCATGAGCTCTGCACATGGCAAGCATCAACGCCCATCAAATTTCCTCTTCACGCGGACGGTCGGCGCAGGCGCCGCAGATTACGCGCGGAAGGGAACAAAGCGAAAATTTGGGGGTTGGGGACGGGCGCGTCGCAAAATGTACCGGATTTAACCTTCTCCAGGGCGTCAAACAGCGCCTTCTTCTTCCTCTTGCTGAACCACTGCAGGCAAGGCACCACCGCGCCCAAGAATGGTGAGTGGCGATGTATTGGGCGGGTTCAGAGAGATGGGAAACGGAGGGAAGGGGGCTTGGGGGTGTACCTGGCCGAGGTGGTGGAGGATGCCCTCGAGGAGGATGGAGACGGCGACGATGACGGCGCAGACGGCAACCACGGCCCACGTCGGCGTCTGGTCCAGCGCCCGCGCCCCCTCCGCGCCTTCGCCGCCGGCCATGCCCGATCTGCTCCTCTGCCCTCCGGCTCCGCTCCGGGGCCTGTGCTTGCAGCTGCGTTAATGGCTGTACTTAAACCCTCACAGTGAAGTATGTTAGTACTCTGAGGTCTGAACGGAGCAGGTGGGGCGCCGGCCGCTGCTCTGATATAACTTCGCCAGAAGACAAGCTGCGGTTTTTTTTTTAATTGAATGAAGCGACAAAGTTCAAACGACGACCTCGGTCAGAAAGCGAGGGCTTCAGAGAGGAAAAGGGCAGGCACATGTATCTCCTCTGCCCTGCATAAGAGGGATTTGGCGGGGCCCTCTGCGCCTGCGGTGACTATTTTTTGCCTACCTGCCCCTTGGACCTTTTAGGCCAACTCCACCGCGTGACCCCAAACGGATGTCTGTTTTGTTCGGATTCTGTCCGTTTGGGTAAGAATTTGGGGTCGTGTTTGGGCCTGTCCTGGGGTGCGGTGGGCGTGAGCCCAGCGCGCGGCCGCATCCATTTGCACCATCATGTCCGCGTATATTTCTTTGCAAGTCCTTAAACTTTTTTTATCATTTATTTTTGGTACATGACAATACATCATCACATTTTGACTAGTAAAGCAAGGCCAAAGAAAACAAGAACCACAAGAATACATTTGAGAAGATACCCAACTTTCATAATTGCTCCCTTGAGTTGGGTTAGGGCCTTCTCGATGCACTCATTGTTGATCTGTGGAGGAGGCACGACGTTGCACCCTCCTTTCTTCTTCAAGCCAGAAGTCGACATTGCTTCCTCACACGTAGTATCGTGCCTTGTTGCTTCTTCGCACGTAGTATCGTGCCTAGCCTCTAATCTAGCAACAAGTGCAATTGTCTCATCTAAAGCCTCTAGGCTAGCTAAAAGTGCACGAACATGCAATATATTTCGCTCTATCAACATATCGATGTACTCTTCTTCCCAATACAAAAACTTGCATCTGTTCTACCAAAACTTGCATCTGTTCTACACAATAAAACTTAAAGTTAGCACCACTAGTCTAATCCAAGAGCACAAACCGAAGCTAAAAGAGCACATACCCCATCGTTTAAGCACTTGATGAACACCCATCCGAGATGCTCCGGCGTTGTGACATCGCGGCGCACGACCACACTTGGGCAAAGGGTCGACTTGATGAGGGGCAACGGTGCGCCGACGAGCTTTGGGCAAGCACCGAGCCCGGCCGCCGCCATTCACAGATCTGCCGGGGACCACCGACGGTGCAGATCCGAGCGGCTAGAGGACGAGCCACTACTCAGTAGGCCTTGCGGCCTCGCTAGGGCCTTCCGCGAGGTGCCCGCCATTCCATGGCTGCCCGCCTCCCACAAATGGGCGAGCTCAAGACCGACCGGATCCGCCTAAATCCGGCCGGTGTGCGCAGAACAAGGTGGCGTGCTTGGGTAGCTCGGCGCGCGACGAGAGGAAGGGTTAGGCAAGCGCGCGTCCGGCGTGCACGGCCGCAATGGCATGGCGGGCGGCGGCGAGGGAAGAGAGGGAAGAGGGATGGATGCGGCCGAGGGAGGAGGGTGGATAGAAAAAGGACCGTCTTGTGCCATCGACGGGCGGGCCAGGGGAGGACACGCGCAGACGACCCGCGCGTCCGTGTGGTGTCCGTTTCACCCCAAAAGCGGCGCAAACTTGGGCCGCGGATGGGTCGAAAGCGGACACAAAGCGGACAAAAGTCCGTTTGCGCCCGCGCGCTGGGCCGTCTCGTTTGTCCCTTTTACCCCAAACGGACGGGGGCGGACAGGATAGGATTGCGCGGTGGAGTTGGCCTTAGAGCAACTCCAATGGGGCGACCCAAACGGACACAGATTTTGTCCGTATTTTGTTCGTTTGGGTCGTTTGTCTGCTTAACGGATATAAGGCGGACACGCATAATCCGTAAATGAACCCAACACGGCTTTTCCGTGGATGAACCAAAAAGCGGACAAGACGCAGCTTTCCTCCGCGGCCGCGGCCTGCCCGTGGCGTTCCTCCGCCACCTTGGCCTACACATCGCCCGGGCGCCTGTTGCAGCAGCCGAGTTCCTCCCGCCCCGCTCCTCCCGCGCCGCCGGCCCCGCTATCACGGCTCGCACATCGCCAGCGCTTCTGCAGCGAGCGTGTTCCTCCGCGCCGCTCCTCCCCGTTGCGGCTCAGACGCCGAGTTGCTCCCGTGCCACCGCGTTCCTCCGCCACCCGCCGCCGCCCGCTGCGTTCCTCCCCACCACCACCGCCCGCCCGCAGCAGAAGAACGCGCTCCTCCGCTGTCGAGCTCGCCCGGTCGGAGTTGCTCCGTGCCGCCGCATTCCTCCGCCGCCGGCCGACCGCCCGCTGCAGCAGCCGCGAAAATCTCCCCGCTGCCCAGATCAGAATGGGAGGCGGCACCCTGCGCCGGTGGCCTCGCCGGTGAGCGACGCGGTGGCCTGCGCCGGTGGCCTCGCCTACGTGGCTTCGTAGCTGCGGTTGTGGAGGAGTGCGATGCGGGGGTTGGGGAGGAAGTGCGGGTCATTGATAGATGGGACCAGCCCGGACACAACTGGGGAGGCGCGGACGAGAGCGACGAGGAGGCGCCAGTTTTGTTCGCAGCAGGACGATTTGGCCCATTTTGCGCCCGATTTGGGTCGGAAGGACATAAACGGACAACAAAGTGACGTCAGTGTCGATTGGTCGCCTCTGGGCCAACTTTTGTGTCCGGATGACCCAAACGGACGAAATGGGTCGCCCCATTAGAGTTGCTCTTACAACTCCCAGTCGTCGAAAGAAAGTGGAACGGTTCGTGTGAGTGAAAATAATAATACTAGTAAAAGATTCCTTCCGTTTCCTTCCCATGGGTCTCGAACCTAGGGTTCTCCGGTCCTCCAGCAGCGGCCGCAGCCGTGAGTTTTTCCTTCCGTTTCGATGATCGTTTCCCGATCTGCTCATTGTACGTACCAGGCCCCCTTCCCTCTCTGGTTCGTGGGTCTTGGGAACGGTGAGAGAGGACTAGGGTTTGGAGTAACCATGGCGGCAGATGGAGATGGTTCCTGGTCAGGGAGTCAGAAGATGGAAGACACGGAAAAGCTTCTGGAGAGGCTAACACTACAAGATGATGAGGTTGATGACCTGGTGTGGTAAGAAGAAATTGACGCTGAAGACATTAAACTGAAGTGGCTGGCCTTAGGGCGACTACTAAAGGGGAAAAGCTTCAGTCAAAGTGCCTTAGTCGCGGACATGAAAGCGGCTTGGAACCCAGAACAGGCGGTAGTATGGCGAAGGGACAAAGTTGTTTTTGCCAGAAGACAAGCTGCGTTGTTTTTATATTGAATAATAAAGGGAAAAAGTTCAAACGACGACCTCGGTCAGAAAGCGAGGTCTTCTAGAGTGGAAAAGCGCAGGCACATGTATCTCCTTTGCCCTGCATAAGAGGGATTTGGCGGGGCCCTCTGCGCCTGCGGTGACTAGTTTTTGCGTACCTGCCCCTTGGACCTTTTACAACTCCCAGTCGTCGAAAGAAAGTGGAAAGGTTGGTGTGAGTGAAAATAATAATAGAAGGGGTTTTCTAGGTTTAAAAAATAAAAATAGAAGGTTAAATTGATCATGGACTAGTCCGGCGATCCCGCCCGAAGGACAAGTCGGGCTTGCCTTTTGGGCCAGGCTTGAAGCTTGATTTTACAGCATGGAAGAGAATACATGTCGGGCTCGGGCTTTTGTTTTCCTCATTTTCGGGGTGAGCTTGCACATGCCTAGGTTAAAATACAGTGTTTGGTACGGGCTTTTGGGTTTCAGGCTGCATTTAGGGTCGGGCTCGGGCTTGGGTCATGATACTCGTGTCCATAGCTTTCCAACGATATATTACAAGCCCCATTCTCGCAATGTTGGCGGAAGTTCAACCTAGCATAGGGGGAAGTTCAGGTCAAATAACTCAGGCAGTAAATTTGCAAAAATAACGCAAGTTCATCACGACCCGAGAGCAAAATCCGCCAATGAGCGAGATTCCTATTTAAAACGGGCATTTAGTTGCTAAAACCCGTTTCTAGATTACACTTACATCATATAGAACACGACTAACTAGAATAATTTGCGTGGGGAGACACGGTTGCGAAGATAGCCCGAAGGTCGGGTTCCTACAGAGGGAAGTTCAGGCGTGTAATTCGGGAAGTTCATGTTGTGGTATATATATATATATATATATATATATATATATATATATATATATATATATATATATATATATATATATATATATAGGACAACACTATTCTAATCCCAGGATTAGAATAGTTATTTGGATCACGTTAGGCCCTATTTAGGCCCGATTAGGTGTTCCCGAGATCCTTGGAAGAAAAAAAAATTCCAAACAACCGTCTCCCACCTCCCGCACCTCTCACTCTCCCCTCGATCCCGACCCACCCGTCTCCCCCAGGAAACCTCCGACTGGGATCCCCTCCTCCCACGCGCCTCGAGGGCCACCACCCCTTCCCCCGCAAGCCGCCGGGACCGCGCCTCCTTCTTCACTGGAACGTCGCTGTCCCGCTACCCCCGCCATCTTCCCAAGCGTGCCGCTGCCGCCGTCTTCCCAAGAGCGCCACCGCCCAGCCACCGGTCTCCCCCCACCCAAATCTGCCAGCAGCGCACCGGATCCTGCCTCACCGCTAGTTTCTGCGACTCGGCCGCCGCCCCAACCGCTGCAGCAGCCGCGCACCTCCACTCAGTGCCCCAGGCGGATCAGATCCCCACCCGGCCCCTCCCTCGAAATTGACGCGCCTCCTCCCCTTCCTACTTCCTGCGCGAGGCCGGCTCCGCCTCCTCCTGGCGCACCGACGCCCCCACCATCTTCCGACACGAGGCCGGCCCCTCCTTCAGGGTGAGGTGGATTTGGACTTCAGCGGCAATACGAACATCACTTCGGGGACATGGGGCGAGCTCAGAAAAACTTGCCCCCCCTCGCCCCGGCGTATTCAGCTGCTCGACGGCCGCCCCTCCCGCTACCACAACGATGCGAGGAGGTCAAGCTTCCCTGCCATGGTCGACATGGTGCTCTCCGTTCTGCTCTATCGTGTGTGTCAGCACAAGAGAGTGACCTGCCCGAGGCCTAACAAGCGACCTTCATCCCCTGTTAGCTTTTTCTAAGTTGCTCCTGCCACCAAGCAGCGCTCCTAGTGCCCAGCACCGGCGGCGCCCTTCTACCACTCTTTCTCGGGCGCCCGTGCAGAGCAAAAATTGGTTTGTAGTGTTCACATCTGCGCGTCCCATCTTTTCTATATGTTTTTCAATTGACGATTTCACATGTTTGTTTTGTTGTGATTGAGCTATGTGTATTTGAGATCTATAATCGATCCTTTGGTTCTGTGAATTCATTCTGTCTATATGAAAAAATATGTGGTGTCATCAAAAAATGGGTGCGCCTACGTTTTTGTTGTCTCTTTAGTCTGAAAACAGCCTACTGAATTACAACTCGTTAGAACAAAAACAAGAAGCACCCTCTCTAGTTAAACAAGGATGATGCATTTCAATTATCTCACCATGGTTTTCAGCTCCCTCCTTCACATTCAACGCATAGAAAATGTCAAAGTTCAGATTAAACAAGCGAGCATTTCTTACAGCAAAAAAATGCTTCGCTTTAAATTCCTAGAGTCTAGGAAAACAACCGAGTATTTCTTACAGTTCAAAAAATACTTTGATATGTCAGAACAAATCTGGTTATAGTTTCAAAGAAAAAACATCATAAAAGTTAATTTAAAACATTCTAAATAAACAAAAAGAAGTTAAAAAAATCATGTGTGTTCCTCTTCCTACGTGCGTGAAACAAACGGGTGATTTTATTTTCCTTTTGTGTATAAAAAGAAAGAAGTTCAAATATAAGAAATGAAAAAGTTAAAATATATATAACATGATAGAAAGTTCCATGTACCAAATTCACGTGCAGAAAATAAAAAATGTAAAATCCCACAGAAGTTCATATATTAAAAAAATGAAGTTCGCATAGAGTAAGAATGGTGAATTTCTCGAAAAGGTTGTACTCAAAAGTACATGTTCTCTAATTCGTGAAGTTTGCATGGTTGTCCCCCATGAGTACAAACACACAGAGCTCACATGTAACATAATGATAATTAAAATAAATTCAACGAATGGGTAACAAAGAAACTAGGAAAATGTGATGAAAATTTAGATTTTCTTAATAAAAATTCATATTTTCCTCTCTTTCTAAAGAAAACAAGAAGTTCGAATTAAACTAAAAAAGTAGTTCAGTCATAATAAAAAAAACCTAGAAGTTCAATTTAGAATAGTAGAGTAGTTGATTTTAATAAAACCCGAGAAGTTCAGGTTTTAAAAAGTAAGAAGTTTAAATTTAAAAAATTAGATTATCCTTGCTACCAAAAAGATAAAATTCTAGAAGTTCAACATAGAAAAACGATGTGGTGCGATGTATATGGATAACTAGAATTATTCCTGTTTCTAGGAAAAAAAGTAAGTTCATTTTTTTATGATTACTTAAAAACCATTTTTTTTCTACAATGAAAAAGTTCAAATTAAAATAAAGGAACAACTAAAAAGTTTAAATTGACTTTCCCTGTTTCTTAAAAAAGCTAGAAGTTCAAACTAAAATAACGAGGTGGTTCAATGTTCACTAAAAAATCTAGGTTTTACGATTATTAAAAATCTCGGATATCCCTTGTTATTAAAGAATCAACCATGAAGTTCAAATTGAAAAAGAGTACAATGTCATCTTTATTTAAATCAACAAAATAATTCTTTAGTCAAAATAAAAAAATCTGAAGTTCAAATTAAAATAACACATAAGTTCGAATGTTTATGGAAACCTACGATTTACATGTTCGAAAAACAAAAATACGTGACAGAAGTTAAAAGTGAAAATAGCGGGAAGGTCAGCTACTACACGAAATGCATTTCAGATAAGAATATAAGAACAAAAAACTAAAAACTTAAAACGTTTGTTGGAAGAAGTTCACGTGCTCCTCCTAGAATAGTTCAAAATTCATGTGCGAGTCGTTCGTCATTCATTTACATCTTGAGAAAGGCAAAAAAAACAACGTTGTTTTGCCATTTTAAAAACTTCTCTCAAACAGCAACGAATTTGTAATACATGTCTACATGAAAAACTTGTTGCGATTCATAAGCTTTCCACCTGGTATATTATGTGCCACATTTCGATGAACAGTTTAAAATTTTCATGTATACCATTTAAAACACGTTTTGATGTATTCAAAAAATTCTTACCTGTGGAAAGAAGTTCATAGTGGAAAGAATGAGAAGTTCAAGTACTGCAAGGAATGCATTTCAGGTGAGAATAAAAGTACAGAAAAATAAAAGTTTAAAAGGTTTGTTGAAAGAAGTTCAAGTGCTCTTTCCAGGGAAGTTTAGTTTTTTTTGCGAGAGAGGTTCACCTTGTATTTCCATGTTCGATTTTTTCCATATAAAAATTTAATACAATTCTTTACTCAAAATATAAAAAGGTGAAGTTCAAATTCAAATAACAGAGAAGTTCGGAGTTTATTAAAACATAGGATTTACCTGTTCAAAAAAGAAAAAACATAACACCATTTTTTGCACTTTTAAAAACAACTCATAAAAGAAAAAAATGGTTGCTAGAAGTTCAAGTGCTCGGCGAGGAAAAGTTGAAAAAATTTTCTGAGAGAGGTTCACCATGTATTTAGATGTCCAAAATACATAAAAAATATCTTATTTTTTGTGTTTTGAAATAATTCTCTCAAACCAGAGAGAAGTTCAAAGTGATAACAACCAAAAGTTCACGTACTACATGGTGTGTATTTCATATAAGAAAAAATACAAAAAAATGATATAGGGTGAAGTTCAAACAGAGATGCCCCAGAAGTTCAGTTACTTCACGTACTGCAAAAACACCACGTAAAATCAGCACGTCAAAAACAAAGTGAAGTTCGAACAGACACGTCCTAGAAGTTCAACTACTTCACGCAGAGAAAAAAACAACACGTTAAAAATAGTGTGAAGTTCGAACAGACATGCACGAGAAGTTCAACTACTTCACGCAGTGTATTTCCATTCGTGATGAAGGCATAAATCATGATCTCGTCATTTTCTAATTTACTTCAAGACAGTAGGAAATCATTTGTGTAAGTTCAAGTCATTCGTCGGAGAAAGTTCAAAAAAATATTGTGAGAGAGATTTGTACAAAAGGAATATCATTTGTGTGACATTGACGAATGTATGAGAAAATTACAAAACGAAAATACGTCTCGGAAGTTCAACGCGAAAACAGCTGGAAGTTCAACTACTACCCGGAATGAATTTCACATGAAAAACTTTTAAAACCGTTGCGAGTATGAAAAAGTGATCAACACGGTAAAGTTGCGTGTCTACAGCAGCTTTCCATCGGTATATCACTTTCTCAATTCCGGTGAGTGTTCCGGTGCGTGGATGGAGAGCCACGTGCAAAAAAAGCACATGAAAAATTGAGTGAAGTTCAAGGTTTCATATCGAGAAGTTCAGGTACTTCACGCGATGCATTTTTCACGAATGCTTTTGCGATAAAGGCGAGCGATCGACGACCTCGCCATTTTCCAAATTACTTGAAAATGGCAGGAATCATAGAAAACCATCAACATGAAAACGTTTCGCATTTTCCTTAGCTTTTTAACGGTATATTATTTGCCCCATTCCGATAAAGTTTGTGGAAAACACAGTGAAAACACGTTTTTAGCCATTTTGAAAACTGACATAAAACAGTAAGGAATTAGGAGAAATAATATATACCAAAAAGTTTCGCATTTCCTCAAACTTTCCAACGCCATATCATTTGTTGCATTCAAACATAGGGTTAAAAAAATAGATCGAAAATACGAACTCCGTAAAATTTGTACCGTTTTCTAAATCACTTTTAAACCGTTCAAAATTAGAAAAAACTTTCTACATGAATAAGTAGCGCATTTTCATAAGATTTCCAACGCCATATCATGTGCCTCAATTGGTTTAGCCATTTGGAAATGACACCGAAAATACGAACTCGGCTGTTCGGTTTGTGAAATTTTATGATTTTCTAAATTACTCTTTAACCGTAGGTAATTAAAGAAAACTTTCAACATGTGGAAGAAGCAGTTTTGCAGCAGCTTTCCAACGCCATATTATATGCCTCATTCCGATAAACGATTTAGAAATGCGATCGAAATTACGATTCACGTTTTTTGTGTGAAGAAAAAACGATTTTCAAAACTGATCTTAAACCGCTTACATTTTGCCAAAAATTTAAGTTGGGTCATGATATTTGTGTCCATAGCTTTCCAACGGTATATAGCAGGCCCTATTTGGGCAATGTTGCGGGAAGTTCAACCTAGCACAGCGGGAAGTTCAGGTCGAACAACTCAAGCAGTAAAATCGCAAAAATCGTTCAAGATGAAAAAGTAGCGCGTTTTCATAAGCTTTCCAACGCCATAGCATATGCCTCCATTAGATTAGCAGTTTAGAAATGACATCGAAAAAACGAACTCAGCTGTTCGATTTACAAAAGTTTACGTTTTTTCAAATTACTTTTTAACCATAGGGAATTAGAAAAAGCTTTCAACATGTGGAATGAGCGGTTTTGCAGCAGCTTTCCAACGCCATATTATATGCCTCATTCCGATAAACGGTTTAGAAATGCGATTGAAAATACGATTCACGATTTTTGTGCAAAGAAAAAACGGTTTTTAAAACTGCTCTTAAACTGCTTATATTTTGCCAAAAATTTAAGGTGGGTCATGATATTGGTGTCCATAGCTTTCCAAAGATATATAGCAAGCCCTATTTGGGCAATGTTGCGGGAAGTTCAACCTAGTTCACAAAGAAGGTCAGGCGCGTTACTCAGGCAGTTCAGGTTGTGATCAGAATATTATTCTGATCCCGTGATCAGAATAGTGTTTATGTGTGTGTGTATATATATATATATAGTAACGCTAAACTAAGCTTGAGTATAGAATAACTTATTCTACACCCCTAGTAACGCTCTATACAAAATATAGTAACGTAACATGTAAAATATAGTAAATTTTTGACCATGTAAGAAATAAAAAACTTGGATAGTACAAAATATATCTCATAATTACTACATTTTACATAGCGTTTTACTAGATTTTGTACATATCAATTCTTCGGGTGTAGAATAAGCTATTCTACACTCACGCTTAGAATAGCGTTACTATATATACATACATACATATATATATATATATATATATATATATATATATATATATATATATATATATATATATATATATATATATATATATATATATATATATATATATATATATATATACCATAGCTTGCCACAGAACTATGCAACAGTTAAGGCTCCCTCCTCCGTTCGGTCACCGGAGTCGTCATGATCTCCTTCCTCCTCCATTCGGTCACCGGAGCCGTCATGATCTCCTTCCTCCTCCATTGGATCACCGGAGCCATCATCCTCTCTTTCCTGACCATCGATGTCGTTGAGTGATACATCTCCAACGTATCTATAATTTTTTATTGTTCCATGTTGTTATATTATCATTCTTGGATGTTTTACAATCATTTTATTGCAACTTTATATTATTTTTTTGGGACTAACCTATTGACATAGTGCTCACTGCCAGTTGCTGTTTTTTGCTTGTTTTTTACATCGCAAAAAATCAATACAAAATGGAGTCCAAACGCACTGAAACTTTTTAGAGATTTTTTTGGACCAGAAGACATCCAGTGGGCCAAAGAAGTACCAGAGGGGTGCCCCGAGGGGGGCACAACCCACCTGGGCGCGCCCTGGTGGGTTGTGCCCACCTTGGTGGCCTCTCGCACCGCCTCTTCGCCCTATAAATTGCCAAATATTCCAAAACCCCCGAAAATAACCCTAGATCGGAAGTTCCACCGCCGCAAGCCTCTGTAGCCACGAAAAACCAATCAGGAGCCCGTTCCGTCACCCTTCCGGAGGGGGAGATCATCACCGGAGGCCATCTTCATCATCCCTATGATCTCCATGATGAGGAGGGAGTAGTCGACCCTCGGGGCTGAGGGTTTGTACCAGTAGCTATGTGTTTAATCTCTCTCTCTCTCTCATGTTCTTGAGATGGCACAATCTTGATGTATCATGGGCTTTGTTAATATAGTTGGATCATATGGTGTTTCCCCCTCTCTATCTTGTTGTGAATTGTGTTTTCCCTTTGAGATTTCGTTCTTATCGGATTGAATACTTTTATGGATTTGAGAACACTTGATGTATGTCTTGCTATGAATACCCATGGTGAAACTGGGGTATCATATTGATTCACTTGATATATGTTTTGGCACTCAACTCGCGGATTCCCGAGGTGACATTGTGGTAATCTATGCATAGGGGTTGATGCACATTTTCATCCTTGTATCTCCGGTAGAAATCTTGGGGCACTCTTTGAGGTTATTTGTGTTGGATCGAGTATTATGAATCTGAAATTGTTTGATGTGTATCGTATAATTGACTCATGGATACTTGTGGTGACATTGGAGTATCTAGGTGACATTATAGTTGGTTGATGCGTATCATATGGTGTTATTTTAGTACGAACTCTTGGATAGATCGAACGGAAAGAATAACTTTGCATTATTTTAGTACGAACTCTTGAATAGATCCAATGGAAAGAATAACTTTAAGGTGGTTTAGTACCCTACAAGCAATTTCTCCTTATGTTCTCTGATAGATAAGAACTTTGGAGTGATTCTTCGTCGCACGTTGAGGGATGGTTATATGATCCAATTAGATTAGCATTGTTGAGAGATTGCACTAGTGAAAGTATGGACCCTATGCCTCATTTTCAAGCATTGCAATACCGTTTGTGCTCACTTTTGTTACTTGCTACCTTGCTATTTTTATTGTTCTTATTTCAAAAACCAATATCTACTATCCATAATACACTTGTATCACCATCTCTTCACCGAACTAGTGCACATATACAAATTACCATTGTATTTGGTGTGTTGGGGACACAAGAGACTCTTTGTTATTTGGTTGCAAGGTTGTTTGAGAGAGACCATCTTCATCCTACGCCTCCCACAGATTGATAAACCTTAGGTCATCCACTTGAGGAAAAGTTGCTACTGTCCTACAAAACTCTGCGCTTGGAGGCCCAACACGAGTCTACAAGAATAATGTTGCATTGTAGACATCAGGGGGTTGGCGAGGGCGTCGGGGCAGAAATCGGGGAGGCGACGACGCGGTTTGGCAGCCTGGCGGCATCGAGGAGGTCGTCGGTGCCGTCTGGGGAGAGGAGGAGATCGAAGAAATTGAATGGGAAACTTCTAAGTGCTGCTTATATACCTAGAGCATTGGTCCAAGTTGGTTGCACCAACCGGGACCAAAGGCCACCCATTCGTCCCGATTGGAGCCACCAACCGGGACTAAAGGTCAATTTTGCCAGCCCAAAGGGCGGGAAGGACAGACCTTTAGTCCCGGTTGGTGCCACCAACAGGGACGAAAGGGTGGCCTTTAGTCCCGGTTGGTGCCACCAACCAGGACGAAAGGGTGGCCTTTACTCCCGGTTGGTGCCACCAACCGGGACAAAAGGGTTGTGCTGCCGCATCCATAAGTTTAGTCCCACCTCGCTAGTTGAGAGGGGCTCGGAGTGGTTTATAAGCGCTGCTGCCGCTTCCCTCTCGAGCTCCTCTCTACTGCAGGCAGTACATGCCTATTTGACGCCCTATTGGGCCTGCTTGCACTGTGGGCCTGCATCCTTGCCCATTTATAAGGTTTCTACTCGTATGCAGGCCGTGGTGGCAAGTAGGTGGGCCTTTTATATATTTTTGCATTTGTTATGTTTTTAAATTTTTAATGTTCTTTTTTGCACATGTTATTTGCTACCTCTTGAGCACTGTGTTGGTTTTCCCTTGAAGAGGAAAGGGTGATGCAGTAAAGTAACGTAAGTATTTCCCTCAGTTTTTGAGAACCAAGGTATCAATCCAGTAGGAGACCACGCTCGAGTCCCACGCACCTACACAAACAAATAAGAACCTCGCAATCAACGAGATAAAGGGGTTGTCAATCCCTTCACGGTCACTTACGAGAGTGAGATCTGATAGAGATGATAAGATAATATATTTGGTATTTTTATGATAAAGAGTAAAAGTAAAGATTGCAAGGTAAACAAAGATGGAAATAGCTTGTTGACGGAAGATTAATATGATGGAAAATAGATCTGGGGGCCATAGGTTTCACTAGTGGCTTCTCTCAAGATAGCATGAGTATTACGGTGGATAAACAAATTACTATCGAGCAATTGATAGAATTGAGCATAGTTATGAGAATATCTAGGTAGGATCATGTATATAGGCATCACGTCCGTGACAAGTAGACCGACTCCTGCCTGCATCTACTACTATCACTCCACACATCGACCGCTATCCAGCATGCATCTAGAGTATTAAGTTCATAAGAACAGATTAACACCTTAAGCAAGATGACATGATGTAGAGGGATAAACTCATGCAATATGACATAAACCCCATCTTTTTATCCTTGATGGCAACAATACAATACGTGTCGTTTCCCCTGCTGTCACTGGGATCGAGCACCGCAAGATTGAACCCAAAGCTAAGCACTTCTCCCATTGCAAGAAAGATCAATCTAGTAGGCCAAACCAAACTGATAATTCGATGAGACTTGCAAAGATAACAAATCATACATAAAAGAATTCAGAGGAGATTCAAATATTGTTGATAGATAATCTTGATCATAAACCCACAATTCATCGGATCTCGACAAACACACCGCAAAAAGAAGAGTTACATCAAATAGATCTCAAGGAGAATCGAGGAGAACTTTGTATTGAGATCCAAAGAGAGAGAAGAAGCCATCTAGCTAATAACTATGGACCCGAAGGTCCGAGGTAAACTACTCACACATCATCGGAGAGGCTATGGTGTTGATGTAGAAGCCCTCCGTGATCAATGCCCCCTCCGGCGGAGCGCCGGAAAAGGCCCCAAGATGGGATCTCACGGTACAGAAGGTTGCGGCGGTGGAAATAGGGTTTTGGCTGCGTCTCTGATGTTTTGGGGGTACATAGGTATATATAGGAGGAAGAAGTAGGTCGGTGGAGCTATGAGGGGCCCACGAGGGTGGAGGGCGCGCCCTACTGCCTCGTCGCCTCCTCGTTCGTTTCTTGACGTCCACTCCAAGTCCTCTAGATCACGTTTGTTTCGAAAATCACGTTCTCGAAGGTTTCATTCCGTTTGGTCTCCGTTTGATATTCCTTTCCTTCGAAACACTTAAATAGGCAAAAAACAGCAATTCGGGCTGGGCCTCCGGTTAATAGGTTAGTCCCAAAAATAATATAAAAGTGTATAATAAATCCCATTAAACATCCAAAACGTAATATATAATAGCATGGAACAATAAAAAATTATAGATACGTTGGAGACGTATCAAGCATCCCCAAGCTTAATTCCTGCTCGTCCTCGAGTAGGTAAATGATAAAAACAGAATTTTTTATGTGGAATGCTACTTAGCATAATTTTCAATGTAATTCTCTTATTTGTGGTATGAATATTCAGATCCGAAAGATTCAAGATAAAAGTTTAATATTGACATAAAAGTAATAATACTTCAAGCATACTAATAAAACAATCATGTCTTCTCAAAATAGCATGGCCAAAGAAAGTTATCCCTACAAAATCATATAGTCTGGCTATGCTCTATCTTCACCACACAAAATATTTAAATCATGCACAACCCCGATGACAAGCCAAGCAATTATTTCATACTTTTGGTGTTCTCAAACTTTTTCAATCTTCACACAATACATGAGCGTGAGCCATGGATATAGCACTATAGGTGGAATAGAATGGTGGTTGTGGAGAAGACAAAAAGGAGAAGATAGTCTCACATAAACTAGGCGTATCAACGGGCTATGGAGATGCCCATTAATAGATATCAATGTGAGTTAGTAGGGATTGTCATGCAACGGATGCACTAGAGCTATAAGTGTATGAAAGCTCAATAATCAAAACTAAGTGGGTGTGCATCCAACTTGCTTGCTCACGAAGACCTAGGGCAATTTGAGGAAGCCCATCATTGGAATATACAAGCCAAGTTCTATAATGAAAAATTCCCACTAGTATATGAAAGTGACAAAAAAAATAGAATCTCTATCATAAAGATCATGGTGCTACTTTGAAGCATAAGTGTGGAAAAAGGATAGTAGCATTGTCCCTTCTCTCTTTTCTCTCATCATTTTTTTGTTGGGCCTTTTCTCTTTTTTTATGGCCTCTTTTTTTATTTAGTCCGGAGTCTCATCCCGACTTGTGGGGGAATCATAGTCTCCATCATCCTTTCCTCACTTGGGACAATGCTCTAATAATGATGATCATCACACTTTTATTTACTTACAACTCAAGTATTACAACTCAATACTTAGAACAAAATATGACTCTATATGAATGCCTCCGGCGGTGTACCGGGATATGCAATGAATCAAGAGTGACATGTATGAAGATAATGAACGGTGGCTTTGCCACAAATATGATGTCAACTACATGATCATGCAAAGCAATATGACAATGATGGAGCGTGTCATAGTAAACGAAACGGCGGTAAGTTACATGGCAATATATCTCGGAATGGCTATGGAAATGCCATAATAGGTAGGTATGGTGGCTGTTTTGAGGAAGGTATATGGTGGGTGTATGATACCGGCGAAAAGTGCACGATATTAGAGAGGCTAGCAATGGTGGAAGGATAAGAGTGCGTATAATCCATGGACTCAACATTAGTCATAAAGAACTCATATACTTGTTCTAGAAATCTATTAGTTATCAAAACAAAGTATTACGCGCATGCTCCTAGGGGGATAGATTGGTAGGAAAAGACCATCGCTCGTCCCCGACCGCCACTCATAAGGAAGTCAATCAATAAATAAATCATGCTCCGACTTCATCACATAACGGTTCACCATACGTGCATGCTACGGGAATCACAAACTTTAACACAAGTATTTCTCAAATTCATAACCAATCAACTAGCATGACTCTAATATCACCATCTTCATATCTCAAAACAATTATCAATCATCAAACTTCTCTTAGTGTTCAACGCACTTATAAGAAAGTTTTTACTAATCTTGGATGCCTATCATATTAGGACTAATTTCACAATTAAAGCAAATTACCATGATGTTTTGTAGGACTCTCAAAATAATATAAGTGAATCATGAGATAACAATAGTTTCTATAAAACAAACCACCGCCGTGCTCTAAAAGATATAAGTGAAGCACTAGAGCAAAAACTATATAGCTCAAAAGATATAAGTGAAGCACATAGAGTATTCTAATAAATTCCGAATCATGTGAGTCTCTCTCAAGAGTGTGTTCAGCAAGGATGATTGTGGTAAACTAAAATCAAATACTCAAATCATACAAGACGCTCCAAGCAAAACACTTATCATGTGGTGAATAAAAATATAGCTCCAAGTAAAGTTACCGATGGACGAAGAAGAAAGAGGGGATGCCTTCCGGGGCATCCCCAAGCTTTGGCTTTTTGGTGTCCTTAGATTTAACTTGGAGTGCCTTGGGCATCCCCAAGCTTAGTCTCTTGCCACTCCTTGTTCCATAATCCATCAAATCCTTACCCAAAACTTGAAAACTTCACAACACAAAACTTAACAGAAAATCTCATGAGCTCCGTTAGCGAAATAAAGCAAAATACCACTTCAACGTACTGTATTGAACTCATTCTTTATTTATATTGGTGCTAAACCTACTGTATTCCAACTTATCTATGGTTTATAAACTATTTTACTAGCCATGGATTCATCAAAATAAGCAAACAACACACGAAAAATAGAATCTGTCAAAAACGGAACAGTCTGTAGTAATATGTAACTAACGCAAACTTATGGAACTCTAAAAATTCTACCGAAATATGAAGACCTAAATAATTTGTTTATTGATCTGATGCAATTGGAATCAGTATTTTATCACGTTCTGGTGATTTTTAACAATTGTTTTCGTGAACAGAAAGTTTCTGGAATTTTCAGCAAGATCAAATAACTATCATCCAAGAAGATCCTATAGGTTTAACTTGGCACAAACACTAATTAAAACACAAAACCACATCTAAAAAGAATCTAGATGGATTATTTATTCAAAACAAAAAGGAAATATATTGGGTTGTCTCCCAACAAGCACTTTTCTTTAAAGCCTTTTTAGCTAGGCATTGAGATTTCAATGATGCTCACAAGAAAGACAAGAATTGAAGCACAAGAAGAGCATCATAAAACACGTGACAAACACATATAAGTATAACATACTTCCTATGCATAGGGATCTTATAGGAAAACAAATTATCAAGGCAAGCAAAAACTAGCATATGCAAGGAAGCGGAAAGAAACAATAGCAATCTCAACATAACGAGAGGTAATTTAGCAACATGAAAATTTCTACAACCATATTTTCCTCTCTCATAATAATTACATGTAGGATCATAAGCAAATTCAACAATATAACTATCACAAAACATATGCTTAACACGATCCACATGTATGCAAAGTAGACACTCTTCCAAAATAGTGGGATTAACATTAGCTAAAGTCATGACCTCTCCAAACCCACTTTTATCAAAAAATTCATAAGATTGATCAAAATCCAAATATGTGGGATCTAAAGTTGACACTCTTCCAAACCCACTTTCAATACTATTGAAAACATTATTATCAATCTCATATTCATCATGGGGCTTAAATAAATTTTCAAGATCATAAGAAAAATCACCCCAATCATGATCATTACAACAAGTAGTAGACATAGCAAACTTAGCATCCCCAAGCTTAGGGTTTTGCATATCATTAACACAATTGACATTAATAGAATTTATAATAACATCATTGAAATCATGCTTTCTATTGAAAGATCTATCGTGAATCACTTCATAAATCACTTCATCACAATTTTCAGATTCAGGGATTTCAAGCAAAACTTCATAAAGATAATCTAGTGCACAAAACTCACTAGCAATTGGTTCATCATAATTGGATCTCTTAAAAAGATTAGCAAGCGGATGAGGATTTGATACGTCCATTTTGCATCATGCTTTTATATCGATATTTATTGCATTATGGGCTGTGATTACACATTATGTCACAATACTTATGCCTATTCTCTCTTATTTTAAAAGGTTTACATAAAGAGGGAGAATGCCGAAAGCTGGAATTCTGGGCTGGAAAAGGAGCAAATATTGGAGACCTATTCTGCACAACTCCAAAAGTCCTGAAACTTCACGGAAGTTATTTTTGGAAATAATAAAAAATACTGAGCGAAGAAAATACCAGAGGGGGCCCACACCCTGGCCACGAGGGTGGGGGCGCGCCCTACCCCCCTGGGCGTGCCCCCTGCCTCATGGGCCCCCTGGTGGCCCTCCGGTGCCCATCTTCTGCTATATGAAGTCTTTCGTCTGAAAAATCATAAGCAAGCTTTCGGGACGAGACTCCACCGCCATGAGGCGGAACCAATCTAGGGCTCTGGCGGAGCTGTTCTGCCGGGGACACTTCCCTCCGGGAGGGGGAAATCATCACCATCGTCATCACCAGCGCTCCTCTCATCGAGAGGGGGCCAATATCCATCAACATCTTCACTAGCACCATCTCCTCTAAAACCCTAGTTCATCTCTTGTATCCAATCTTTGCCTCTAAGTCCGAGATTGGTACCTGTAGGTTGCTAGTAGTGTTGATTACTCCTTGTAGTTGATGCTAGTTGGTTTATTTGGTGGAAGATCATATGTTCAGATCCTATATGCATATTAATACTCCTATGATTATGAACATGAATATGCTTTGTGAGTAGTTATGTTTGTTCCTGAGGACATGGGAGAAGTCTTGCTATTAGTAGTCATGTGAATTTGGTATTCGTTTGATATTTTGATGAGATGTATGTTGTCTCGCCTCTAGTGGTGTTATGTGAACGTCGACTACATGACACTTCACCATTATTTGGGCCTAGAGGAAGGCATTGAGAAGTAATAAGTAGATGATGGGTTGCTAGAGTGACAGAAGCTTAAACCCTAGTTTATGCGTTGTTTCGTAAGGGGCTGATTTGGATCCATATGTTTCATGCTATGGTTAGGTTTACCTTAATGCTTCTTTTGTAGTTGTGGATGCTTGCAATAGGAGTTAATCATAAGTGGGATGCTTGTCCAAGTAAGGACAGAACCCAAGCGCCGGTCCACCCACATATCAAATTATCAAAGTACCGAACGCGAATCATATGAACGTGATGAAAACTAGCTTGACGATAATTCCCATGTGTCCTCGGGAGCGCTTTTCTCTATATGAGAGTTTATCCAGGTCTGTCCTTCGCTACAAAAAGGATTGGGCCACCTTGCTGCACTTTATTTACACTTGTTACTTGTTACTCGTTACAAATTATCTTATCACAAAACTATCTGTTACCTATAATTTCAGTGCTTGCAGAGAATACCTTGCTGAAAACCGCTTATAATTTCCTTCTGCTCCTTGTTGGGTTCGACACTCTTACTTATCGAAAAGACTATAATAGATCCCCTATACTTGTGGGTCATCAAGACTCTTTTCTGGCGCCGTTGCCAGGGAGTGAAGCGCCTTTGGTAGGTGGAATTTGGTAAGGAAAATTTATATAGTGTGCTGAAATTTACCGTCACTTGTTACTATGGAAAGTAATCCTTTAAGGTGCTTGTTTGGGGTATCTTCACCCCGACCAGTAAAGCAAATAGTTGCTCCTCAACCTACTGAACCTACTAAAAATGTTTACTTTGAAATTCCTTCGGGTATGATAGAAAAACTGCTAGCTAATCCTTTTGCAGGAGACGGAACATTACATCCTGATGAGCACCTAATCTATGTGGATGAAGTTTGTGGATTATTTAAGCTTGCAGGTATGCCCGATGATGTTATCAAGAAGAAGGTCTTCCCTTTATCTTTGAAGGGAGATACATTGACATGGTATAGGCTATTTGATGATATGGGATCATGGAACTACAAATGATTGAAATTGGAATTTCATTAGAAGTTTTATCCTATGCATCTTGTTCATCGTGATCGTAATTATATATATATATATATATATATATATATATATATATATATATATATATATATATATATATTTGGCCTCATGAAGGAGAAAGCATCGCTCAAGCTTGGGGGAGGCTTAAGTCAATGTTATATTCATGCCCCAATCATGAGCTCTCGAGAGAAATGATTATTCAAAAACTTTACGCTCGGCTTTCTGACAACAATCGCACCATGCTCGATACTTCATGTACTGGTTCTTTTATGATGAAGACTATTGAATTCAAATGGTATTTATTGGAAAGAATTAAACTCAACTCTGAAGATTGGGATCTCGACGAGGGTAAGGAGTCAGGTATAACACCTAATTTTGATTGTGTTAAATCTTTTATGGATACCGATGTTTTCCGTAAATTTAGCACTAAATATGGACTTGACTCTGAGATAGTAGCTTCTTTCTGTGAATCATTTGCTACTCATGTTGATCTCCCTAAGGAGAAGTGGTTTAAATATAATCCTCCCGTTGAAGTAAAAGTAGTTGCACCTATTAAAGTTGAAGAAAAGGCTATCACTTATAATGATCCTATTGTTCCTACTGCTTATGTTGAGAAACCACCTTTCCCTGTTAGAATTAAGGATCATGCTAAAGCTTCAATTGTAGTCAACATAACTAATATTAGGACACACAAACCTCCTGAGCAGGTTAAAGTTGAACCTAATATTGCTATGGTTAAAGATCTCTTGGCTGATAATATTGATGGGCATGTTATTTATTTCTGTGATGAGACTGCTAGAATTGCTAAACCTAGTGCTAAAGATAAACATAGACCTGTGGTAGGCATACCTGTTATTTCTGTTAAAATAGGAGATCATTATTATCATGGCTTGTGTGATATGGGTTCTGGTGCTAGTGCAATACCTATTGACTTATACAAAGAAATTATGCATGATATTGCACCCGCTGAGTTAGAAGAAATTGATGTCACCATTAAGCTTGCCAATAGAGATACTATTTCACCAATTGGGATTGTTAGAGATGTTGAAATCTTGTGTCGAAAAGTTAAATATCCTGCTGATTTTCTTGTTCTTGGTTCCCCACAACATAGCTTTTGTCCCATTATATTTGGTAGACCCTTCTTGAATACTGTTAATGCTAAGATAGATTGCAAGAAGGATGTTGTTACTATTGGTTTGGATGAAATGTCTCATGAGTTTAATTTCTCTAAATTCCATAGATAACCTCGTGATGAGGAATTGCCTAGTAAAGATGAAATTATTGGTCTTGCCTCTATTGCCGTTCCTCCTAATGATCCTTTAGAACAATATTTGCTAGACCATGAAAATGATATGTTTATGAATGAAAGAAGGGAAATAGATGAAGCATTCTTTAAACAGGGACCTATTCTGAAACACAATTTACCTGTTGAAATCCTAGGGGATCCTCCTCCACCCAAGGGTGATCGCGTGTTTGAGCTTAAACCATTACCTGATACTCTTAAATATGCTTATCTTGATGAAAAGAAGATATATCCTGTTATTATTAGTGCTAACTTTTCAGAGAAGGAGGAAGAAAATTTATTGAAAACTCTAAAGAAGCACCGTGCTGCTATTGGATATACTCTTGATGATCTTAAGGGCATTAGTCCCACTCTATGTCAACACAAAATAAATTTGGAGAAAGATGGCAAACCAGTTATTGATCATCAACGACGGCTGAATCCTAAGATGAAAGAAGTGGTAATAAAGGAAATACTAAAGCTCCTTGAGGCAGGTATAACTTATCCCGTGGCTGATAGTCAGTGGGTAAGTCCTGTCCATTGTGTCCCAAAGAAGGGAGGTATTACTGTCGTTCCCAATGATAAAGATGAATTGATTCTGTAAAGAATTATTACAGGTTATAGGATGGTAATTGATTTCCGCAAATTAAATAAAGCTACTAAAAAAGATCATTACCCCTTGCCATTTATTGATCAAATGCTAGAAAGATTATCCAAACACACACATTTTTGCTTTCTAGATGGTTATTCTGGTTTCTTTCAAATACCTGTGTCAGCTGATGATCAAGCAAAGACCACTTTTACTTGCCCTTTCAGTACTTTTGCCTATAGACGTATGCCTTTTGGTTTATGTAATGCACCTGCTACCTTTCAAAGATGCATCATGGCTATATTCTCTGATTTTTGTGAAAAGATATGTGAGGTCTTCATGGACGATTTCTCCGTTTATGGCTCCTCTTTTGATGATTGCTTGAGAAACCTAGATCAAATTTTGTAGAGATGTGAATAAACTAATCTTGTCTCGAATTGGGAGAAGTGCCACTTTATGGTTAATGAATTGTCTTGGGGCATAAAATTTCTGAAAGAGGTATTGAAGTGGATAAAGCTAAAGTTGATGCTATTGAAAAGATGCCGTGTCCCAAGGACATCAACGGTATACTAAGTTTCCTTGGTCATGCCGGTTTTTATAGGAGGTTCATTAAGGACTTCTCAAAAATTTCTCAGCCTCTGACTAATCTCTTACAAAAAGATATACCTTTCGTTTTTGATGATGATTGTGTAGAAGCAATTGAAATACTTAAGAAAGCATTAATCTCTGCACCTATCGTTCAACCACCTGATTGGAATTTACCTTTTGAAATTATGTGTGATGCTAGCAATTATGCCGTAGGTGCTGTTCTAGGGCAAAGAGTTGATAAGAAATTAAATGTTATTCAATATGCTAGTAAAACTCTAGACAATGCCCAGAGAAATTATGCTACTACTGAAAAAGAATTCTTAGCAGTTGTTTTTGCTTGTGATAAGTTTAGACCTTATATTATTGATTCTAAAGTAACTATTCACACAGATCATGCTGCTATTAAATATCTTATGGAAAAGAAAGATGCTAAACCTAGACTTATTAGATGGGTTCTCTTGCTACAAGAATTTGATTTACATATTATTGATAGAAAGGAGCTGAGAACCCGTTCGCACAACTTGTCTAGGTTAGAAAATGTTCTTGATGACCCACTACCTATTGATGATAGCTTTCACGATGAACAATGAATGTCATAAATGCTTCTCGTACTGCTCCATGGTATGCTGATTATGCTAATTACATTGTTGCTAAATTTATACCACCTAGTTTCACATACCAGCAAAAGAAAAAGTTTCTCTATGATTTGAAGACATTACTTCTGGGATGACCCACATCTTTATAAAGAAGGAGTAGATGGTGTTATTAGGTGTTGTGTACCTGAGCATGAACAGGAACAGATCCTACGCAAGTGTCACTCCGAGGCTTATGGAGGACACCACGCTGGAGATAGAACTGCACATAAGGTATTGCAATCTGGTTTTTATTGGCCTACTCTCTTCAAGGGTTCTCGTAAGTGTGTCTTATCTTGTGATGAATGTCAAAGAATTGGTAATACTAGCAGACATCAAGAAATGCCTATGAATTATTCACTTGTTATTGAACCATTTGATGTTTGGGGCTTTGATTATATTGGACCGTTTCCTGCCTCTAATGGACATACACATATTTTAGTTGCTGTTGATTACGTTACTAAGTGGGTAGAAGCTATTCCAACTAGTAGTGCTGATCATAACACCTCTATTAAGATGCTTAAAGAAGTTATTTTTCCGAGGTTTGGAGTCCCTAGATATTTAATGACTGATGGCGGTTCACATTTTATTCATGGTGCTTTTCGTAAAATGCTTGCTAAGTATGATGTTAATCATAGAATTGCATCTCCCTATCACCCACAGTCTAGTGGTCAAGTAGAATTGAGTAACAGAGAGCTTAAATTAATTTTGCAAAATACTGTTAATAGATCTAGGAATAATTGGTCTAAGAAACTTGATGATGCATTATGGGCCTATAGAACTGCGTATAAAAATCCTATGGGTATGTCTCCGTATAAGATGGTTTATGGAAAAGCATGTCACTTACCTCTCGAACTAGAACATAAGGCATACTGGGCCATTAAAGAGCTCAACTATGATTTTAAACTTGCTGGTGAGAAGAGGCTATTTGACATTAGCTCACTTGATGAATGGAGAACCCAAGCCTATGAGAATGCCAAGCTGTTTAAAGAGAAAGTTAAAAGATGGCATGACAAAAGGATACAAAAGCGTGAGTTTAATGTTGGTGACTATGTATTGCTATTCAACTCTCGTTTAAGATTTTTTGCAGGAAAACTTCTCTCCAAATGGGAAGGTCCTTACGTTATCGAGGAGGTCTATTGTTCCGGTGCCATAAAAATCAACAACTTCGAAGGCACAAATCCGAAGGTGGTGAACGGTCAAAGAATCAAACATTATATCTCAGGTAATCCTATACATGTTGAAACCAATGTTATTGAAACCGTAACCCCGGAGGAATACATAAGGGACTCTTTCCAGAACGTTTCAGACTCTGAAAAGGAATAGGTATGTGGTACGGTAAGTAAAATGACTCCAAAACAGTTCTAATGGCAATTTTTCTCCGTTTTGAATATTTAGAAAAATATGAAAATAAGAAGTAGTACGGGAAGGACACGAGGCCTCCACGAGGGTGGAGGGCGCGCCCTACCCCCCTGGGCGCGCCCCCTGCCTCGTGGGAACCAGGGAGGGTAGGTGGCGAATATGGAGGGCATGGGCCTTAACGTCGAGGCGGGAAACCGGGCGTTGATGATTGGATCAACAGGTCGGTCCTGATTCCCCGCGCCTCTGGCGCTCGGACTGGTTGAGCGGGGCGGCTGCGCTTAGGTTGCGGGGCTGAGCTTCGGCCTCGCCCCCCTATATAGGGGAAGAGAGACGACATCTTTCCACATCCATCTCCTTCCTGCTCGGCCTGCCCTTTCCACTCGCCATGGTGAGAGGGCATGGTCGTGGCCGTTCTTCTGCAGAGGCGACTAGGTCTCCCTCCCGCCAGAGAGCGCGACAGTTAAGGAAGAGCCAGATGCTCAAGGCGAAGTCGCCGGACGGGGTCGTGGTCGGCGAGGTGGTCAAGGCAGAGGTGGGCGCGGAAGGGGGACACCTGAGACGTCACCATCTCCGCCACCATCTCCCCCGGCTTCATCGAGCAGCCATGTCGGGGATACGGTGTTGGAGTCATCTTACAGTTGCACGAGCCGCCACGTAGCCGCCTTCGCCTTCCCGAGGCGTTCGCGAGGGTGCTGGAGATCGACCAGCCACCGAAGCTGAGGCTTCACATGAAGGGGTGTTGCAATGGCGACATGTGGGCGAACACATGGTTCCCCGCCCCTCATGCAATGCTTCTTCGTCGGGGCTGGAAAACCTTCGCACGCGCCCACTGCTTTGATGAACGGGCATGTTCTCCACTTCAAATTAGTGGAGAGAGACCTGCTCTCCGTCAAGGTCTTCGGGCGCTCGGGAATCAGGTTAGGGTGCTGCGCGGAGAGCTCGACCGACGACGAGAGCTCCTTCTCGAGCGACAGCGACGAGGAGGGGTCTAGTGGGGAGGACAACGGGGACGGGCCCGACTAGACATCGGACGCCCCGTCCCTAGGCGACGCCGGCAGCAGCACCATCTGCACCTGGCCTTCTCCCCGGTAGAGCGATTTGCCGGGGGCGGGAAGTTCTTGGTGGCGGCGTCCCTAGCCAGCTCCTTGAACTTCTCGGGGCCGTGGGTTCTGGCGGCTGGCGTTGGGAGGCCGGAGAAGACGAAGAACGCGGGTGGCGGGCCGTCAAGTCGGAGTACGATGGCACCGACGCCTTCGTCGGGTATTGCCAGCCTGCTGCCTCATCTTTCGACCTCTCCCCCGGCACCGTCATCACCGGCCCTTTCCTGGGCGGCCGTCGGGATGTTCTCTTGGTGTCTTCTGCTGCTCGCACCTCGCCTAGGCACTCCTTTTGCCCTCCCGCTATCCTGATACGCTTCCTGAGGAGAGGGACAAGAAAGGGATTAAGGGCATCTTATCTTTTTTAGATCTTAATCCTGCGGGCACTTGTCGAATTTTAAACTTTGTAACTCCTTGCTCATGTTTACATTCCGTATGAATTGTACTTGTTTAATCAACGTATTAATGAAAAGGGTGTTTGCCGGGTTCTTTTGTGCGTGAGCGAGGCCCACGCCGAGGAGCAAGTCCTTGTTATTTTAAGTAAACAACGTCGCCCGGCAACAAACCTTGTCGTCCTCCCACTTCATACCATGCTATACCCACACCCTTAGCGGGAGTAGGGGTAAAGTAGGATCGGGCCCTTCGTTCGCTTCCCTCCCACCGCAACTACAACCAAATTCCGGCCTGAATGGGATTTCGGGCATAGGAAGGAGGGAGCACGGTGGCATAGGAATGAACGAAGTTTCGTACGTTCAAGTTTCATACGGAAGTGCATAGCGGGGGAGAAAGAACTTATCTGAATCTGCAGCCCCCGGCAACCTTGGCTTGCCGGGATCGAGGGTGTTGATCCGTCTTCTTTGCTCCACATGGTTCTGCAGAAGCGTCTGTGCGGTCGGCGAACCAAAAACGGACTGGAAGAGACTGAAAGACACACACTTGACCTCTATGATAAGGGTTGGTTGCCGCCAAGAACTATCAACCCTACCAGAGAGGGAGACTCAACCTAGCATCCATGCTAATTCTAGGGCGCCAGCGCTTCATTTAGTTATCTGTTGCTCAGGGTCTGCGCCTGGCTTTGTACAAAGGGTTACATGCCTTGCCGGCAAGGCTTGTACAAAAAGTGGTCTACCGGGGGCCCCGGCAACCACGCCTTATGGGTAAAACTTGCGAAGATGTTCGATGTTCCAGGAGTTGCTCACTGGGATACCATCTTTGGTCTCGGTAGGATCTGCCGGCCCGTGACTCGTATTACCCGATAAGGGCCTTCCCACTTTGGCGCCAACTTGTTGGAATTCTTGGCGGATTGAACTCACCGGAGAACAAGGTTGCCTTCCTCAAGGCTTCGGGTATGAACCTTGCGGCTATGGTAGCGACGCAGGGCTTGCTGGTAGCGAGCGGCTCGCACGGCAGCCCGAAGACGATCTTCCTCAAGGAGCGTCGCATCATCTTGGCGCAACCGCTCTTGCTCAAGCTCATCATAAGCGAGCACTTGAGGTGACCGGTATATGAGTTCCGTAGGAAGAACTGCTTCCGCCCCGTATACCAGGGCAATGGGTGTCTGGCCAGTGGATCGATTTGGTGTCGTCCTGATTGACCAAAGAACCGTTGGCAACTCGTCAATCCAGCGCCTTCCACACTTGTGTAGTCTGTCAAAAGTTCTGGTCTTGAGGCCTCGCAACACCTCTGTGTTTGCCCTCTCAGCCTGGACATTACTTCTGGGATGAGCAACAGAAGCAAAACAAACCTTGCCGCTGAGGTCTTGGATATACTGCATGAAGGTGTGGCTCATGAACTACGTGCCATTGTTGGTGATGACTCTGTTTGGCACACCAAAACGGCAGACTAGCCCCTTGAAGAACTTAACGGCTGACTGTGTTGTCACCTTTCTCACTGGCTCCACTTCTATCCACTTTGTGAACTTGTCGATTGCGATGTACAAGTACTCAAAGCCCCCGACAAAACGGGGAAAGGGTCCCAGTATGTCGAGCCCCCAGACTGAAAATGGCCAGGAAAGAGGGATTATCTGAAGAGCTTGAGCTGGTTGATGAAGCTTTTTTAATGGAAATGGCACGCTTCACACTTGGTTACTAGTGCAGTCGCATCCTGGAGAGCGGTGGGCCAGAAGAAACCTTGCTGAAATGCTTTGCCGGCAAGGGCTCTTGACCCTATGTGGGAGCCACACAGGCCTCCATGTATCTCTGCCAACAGCTCCAGTCTGTCCTCCCGAGGAATGCACTTCAATTTCACGCCGTTCGGTCTCCTTCTGTATAGGGCATCATCCACAAACTGGTACATGCTGGACCAACGGGCTACTTTCTCTGCTTCTTCCTGTTCCTCAGGGAGTTCCCCTGTTTGGAGGAAACGGACGGTGCACTACGCCCATGCCGGAGCCTCGGCTCGACAACAAGGACTAAAGGCTCATCTATGGCCGCAAAGGCAGTTGCCTCCACAGTTAGGGATTGAGGCCCTGCCGGAGGTTGCTGCTCCCCGGCAAGCTTAGGGTACCCGGCAGCGTCCTTGCCGGTGGCTCCTGGGAGCTCAGCCGGAAAGTACGTGTCGGGGCCTCCCTTCCTTCGTTTGTTCTGTCCTGCAGATGGCTCAACGGATGGCTGGGTTAATTGAAGCACAAAGGTACCTGGTTCCACAGGCAACTTCAGGGCAGCACGCTTTGACAGGTCGTCGACAATGCTGTTCTCTGCTCGGGGAACATGCTCTACTTCTAGACCGTCAAAACGCTCCTCCAACTTCCTCACCTCATCCACATAGGCCTCCATCAACGGGCTCTGGTAATCTTTGTTAACTTGCTTGACGACGAGCTACGAATCACCTCTGATGATGAGCTTCCTGATTCCGAGGTCTTCCACGATCCTGAGACCGGAAAGCAGTCCCTCATACTCCGCCGTGTTGTTCGTTGACTTTTCCTGGGGAAAGTGCATCTAGACTACGTACTTGAGGCGCTCTCCGGTGGGTGCGACGAGTAGCACGCAAGAACCAGCACCTTGCAGTGAGAAAGCTCCATCAAAGTACATAATCCAATCACAGCTCGTCTCCTTGCCGGGAAGGGTGGTCTCTTGAATCTCTTTGTCGGGCATTGATGTCCATTCTACTATAAACTCTGCCAAGGCTCGGCTCTTGATTGTCGAAGTACTTTCAAACTTGAGGCCAAAGCTTGACAGTTCCAATGCCTATTCCACAATCCTCCCAGTCGCATCCGGGTTATGCAAGATTCATTGCAAAGAGATGCGGGTGACGACGGTGATCTCATGTGCTTGGAAATAGTGGCATAGATTTCTCGAGGCCATAAGGAGGTCGAAAAGCAGCTTCTGCATACCAGAGTATCTTGATCTAGCCCCCGCAAGAGGGATCTGACAAAATAAACCGGGTGCTGCACCACCTTCTTCTTCTGCTTCACTTCACCCATCTGCGCAGACTCTGCCATACCGGGACCGGGCCTTGCCGGGGGTTTCGCCTTGCCGGCATCAGGCCCTGCCGGGGAGGACTCCGACCCATCATCCGACGGCTCCGCCGCTACTGCTGCTTCTTCCTCAAGTTCCCTCTGTGCTACTAGCACAGCACTGGCCACTTGATGCGGAGCATCCCTCGCTCATCCCCTTGGACTCTACTACAACTCATGAAGCACCTCGAGGACCAATGACAAGAGCATGTGCACGCACCATCGGAACCGAGGTTAACTCTTTCCTCTTCGAGTTTCTTCAGGATTCACACGAGAGTCGGGTTCTACCTCAAATGGAAACGTTATGCATTCTTAGGTACTTCGGAGATCGTCACGATGAAGCACGGAGGAATGACCAAGTTCACCGGAGACCTAAGGAGGAGGAGAAGGAAGAAGGACGCGCGAGAAGCACGAAACAGAGGAGGTCCCGGACCACCCCGGCCCTCCCCTACAGTCGGCGGAGCCCCTGGTTACCCCGGGTGCCCGGGCACTCTAGGCCCGGGTGCCCGGCCCTGACCTGGGCACGGCCCCTCCCGGCCCCGGGTGCCCGGCCTTGGAGGGCCCGGTGCCCGCCTGACCGGGTACCACCACCACCACCCAGTGCCCGGCCACTACCCCCGGGTGCCCGGCCTCTACAGCGACAAGGGTCCAACCCCCCGCACCGGACCGGGTGCCCGGTCCCTCGCACCCCGGGTGCCCGGACCCCTCCGAGAGTGTGTGTGTTTTCAGGGTCATTTTGGACCTTTGTATTCCCCTTTCCCTCTATTTCGTCCCTAGACTATCAGTACCTCCCACCTAGCTCATTTAGGAGATAGCAAATTATATGACATGATTTAGTGAGCTTTGCTCCTTGTACCTGCTCTTGAGAGAGAGAGAGAGACCACTCCATTGGAGTTCAAGACCTCCTATGGAGAAGATCCCCTAGTGTATTCAAGCCCCCCATCTAGGGAAAGATCCCCATCATAGGATCATCAAGACCTCTCTCCTCATAGGATTGGGATGAACTAGTACCTTGTATCTTTCCTTTGTTGTTCTTGAATCATTGTGAACTCTTGTATGTTCTTGGACCTAGCATATGTGTGATTGGATGTAGTCAATTTGAGTGTTTTCTCTCTCTTGTGTTCTTCGTGTTCTTCGTGTTCTTGGGGATTCTCCCTCCAATTCATGAAAGATCTCCATCTAGGGTTCCACCCTACAACATCTTGGTATCATGAGCCACGTTTATCACGAATTTGGAGTCCCCCCACCGTTTTCTAGCCTTGTTTTATGTGATTCGTCCTAAATTCGAAAATTCCCCACCAAAAATAGCCCCAATTTTTTTTGTGATTTGTTGGTTTGATGAGGTTTTGTTGGATTTGATCCATGGATTTGCTTGGTTTCAAGTGGATCTAGCCTTCCCCCATCCATCTCCACCTTTCCCTCCATGAAATCCACCAATTTCTTCCATTTTCCCACGAACTTCCGCCCAATCCGTCACCCCCGGGCACTCGGACCTCAAACCCCGGGCACCCGGACCCCCTGCGCATCTCCGTTGACCACCCCGGGTGCCCGCACCCCGGGCTGTTTGCCCCGGACCACCCTGGGTGCCCGCACCTCTTGCCCCCAGGCACCCGGACCCCCGGGCCTCTTCTTCAGCCCAACCTCGCTGACCACCCCGGGTGCCCGCACCCCCAAACCCCGGGCACCCGCACCCCCAGAATCAGCCGTGCACACTTTACGTTTTCACTCATAACTTTCACTCCCGAACTCCGATTTGGGTGTTCTTTGGCTCGTTGAAAAGCTAGCTAGCGACGTGCCCGAGCTGCTCATCTTGGTTTCATCACCATTTGACTCCATAAAAAATTTGGCATTTTGGCATCTTTGCCTCGGCCATCCACCATATCATCCGCAAAACCACCATAACTTTCCGCAACCTAACCCGTTTTTGATCCATATAGCATTTGTGGTTGCTTGAGTGGTGACTTGAGTCTCCTAAGGTGTTTCGGCTACTTAGGGACGGTTACTTCGTCATCAACCACCTCCACCACTTCCGCATTGCTAACTCCGAAACCACCAACGCATTCCGCTACCACCATTTGACATTTGCCTTTGGAGATTTTGAGTTTGCGGTTTTTACCGTTTCCTAAGGTGTTTCGGCTACTTAGGGAGGGGTCTACATCATCTTGGTATCTACATCAAGAACACCGCCACTCATCATTGCCACGAGGTCGTCTTCGACATCGACCACTTTTCACCATTATTTGACAACCTAACCGTAAGCAAGAACAGTAACCTCTATATCATCTTGGTATCGTGGTATCCCTTCATTGTACATTCTTGCCATTACTTTGTTAACCCCTTAGCCCATTTTGCATCACTTGCCTATCGAGACTAGCCTTTGAGTATTGCCGGCAACGTTACTTGTGCGCATTAGTGATCCATACCTTCCATTGCATACATACCATATCATATTGGTATCATCTTGGTATCATCATATCATCCCTTGTGTCACAAGATTGTTCCCGCATATACAAAATAGCTATCTTGGTTTGTGCATTTCGCATAAGTGGACAAAAAAAAAGCTTTTAAGCAAAAAGGAAAATAGAGCAAAGAGCTTGTAAGCAAGAGCCATAGCATCGCCACATTGCATACCATACTACCATATTGATCATCTTGGATCATCGTGTGTGAAACACCAGAACATCATACACATAGCATACTTGGGATAGAAGACTGATACATTTTGCATCTTATAGGTTGTGCACAAGTGTCGTATCCGCCTATTGAGCAATCGTGCTAGCGTCTCTCTTGAGTTGTGCAACACGAGCGTTTTCCGTGGATTCCACATTTTGTGCTCATTCCTTAGTTGCCCGAACCCATTTATCTATCCGTGTCTGTGTTCTCGTGTGCCACATATTGCTATTGGTCTACTTGTTTCACTTGCGAATGAGTGAATCTTTTCCAACATTATTGACTCTTGCTAACATTTTGCATCAAATTTTTGTGCCACTATCCTCACCAAGCTCCACCATAAGCCTTACTTGTGTAGATGTGAGAGTTGACAAGATCTGGTACCAATTGTGCTATTTCCTTGTTACATTATTGAGTGATCATTGATCCATCTTCAACATTGGATAAGGTACATTGGTCTAGTTCTTTCCTTTCTACCACTCACATTTGCTCGAGTCTTGTGATGGATAGGCAAGGCATTTCATCTCCGGTCTTCCACGACAACGACAACGCGAACAACTACATCACCAAAACGTCCATCTTAGGACTACAACGAGCAATGCAAGGCATTGAGCGACTCGCCATCGACATTCGCCAAAACGAAGCAAGGATAAGGGACTATCTCGACATCAAGTTAGCCGAACAAAGGAATCAAGTACGAGACATGGTGGCCAACTACAAGTCTTCTTCCCCTTCGTCATCTTCAAGGCAGCGACGCTCAAGTGGCCAATCTTCGGAACGTCATCGAGCTCAAGCACTACAACACCATCAAGATGAAGATGCTCGCGATGCATACACCTACAAGTCCCAAAAAGCTCTACATCAAGCTATGGCCAAACTGCATGACCACAAGAGAAGACCGCGAGACAAGCACCTCCAAGAGGAAGCTCCGGCTACCACGCCTACTTCGGCATCTTCGCCAAGTATTATAAAGGCATCTTCGCCTTCGGACATACGGCATCTTCGCCTACTTCCCACGAGTACGCCTACTTCGACATCATCAATTACAAGGCGATCACCTACGAGCGAGGGCGACACTTCCATCTTCGGAAGCCCCTCAAGGAAGATGATCAAGCATGGGATTTTCCCTTCGGTCATGGAGGAGAGCGATGATGTGCCATCTTCGGCCTTCATCCACGACGACGACGACGAGATGGTTGAGCATGGGATTTTCCCTTCGACCACGATGACGTATGATAATTTGAGTGACTTGTGCCACCATATTGAGAGGGAGAGTGACTTCACCACTAGCCCCATATATGATGAGTTGCCACAATTCCCATGTGAGGAGAGCCACCACCACCACCACTTGAGTGATTTGAGTGACTCCACCATATGTGACTTTGAGTGCACCTACCTGGAGGGAGTGAGTGAGCCACCACCACATAGAGAGAGTGTGACAGTTGATTGGGCATGTGAGACCATTTCGATTTCTAACAACTTAACCTCTACCTCTATTGTGTCTTCTCATTTGGTGCTAGGTCCCATTTTTTATGACGCGCTGATCCTCGACGACTTAGTCCTCCCTTTGGACAAGACGATGGCTGATACATCTCCGTCATATCTACTTTCCCAAACATTTTTGCCCTTGTTTGGGACTCTAACTTGCATGATTTGAATGGAACTAACCCGGACTGACGCAATTTTCAGCAGAATTGCCATGGTGTTATTTATGTGCAGAAACAAAAGTTCTCGGAATGACCTGAAACTCCATGGAACTTATTTTTGGAAAATATAAAAAATACTAGAAGAAAAATCCACGTCAGGGGGGCCTCCACCTGTCCACGGGGGTGGGGGGGGCGCCTGCCCCCCTTGGTGCGCCCCTGCCTCGTGGGCCCCCTGAAGCTTCACCGACCTCAACTCCAACTCCATACATTCGTGTTCGAGGAGAAAAAAATCAGAGAGAAGGATTCATCGTGTTTTACGATACGGAGCCGCCGCCAAGCCCTAAAACCTCTCGGGAGGGCTGATCTGGAGTCCGTTCGGGGCTCCGGAGAGGGGAATTCATCGCCGTCGTCATCATCAACCATCATCCATGACCAATTTCATGATGCTCATCGCCGTGCGTGAGTAATTCCATCGTAGGCTTGCTGGACGATGATGGGTTGGATGAGATCTATCATTTAATCGAGTTAGTTTTGTTAGGGTTTGATCCCTAGTATCCACTATGTTCTGAGATTGATGTTGCTATGACTTTGCTATGCTTAATGCTTGTCACTAGGGCCCGAGTGCCATGATTTCAGATCTGAACCTATTATGTTTTCAAGAATATATGCGAGTTCTTGATCCTATCTTGCAAGTCTATAGTCACCTACTATGTGTTATGATCCGGCAACCCCGAAGTGACAATAATCGGGACCACTCCCGGTGATGACCATAGTTTGAGGAGTTCATGTATTCACTATGTGTTAATGCTTTGGTCCGGTACTCTATTAAAAGGAGGCCTTGATATCCCTTAGTTTCCACTAGGACCCCGCTGCCATGGGAGGGTAGGACAAAAGATGTCATGCAAGTTCTTTTCGATAAGCACGTATGACTATATTCGGAATACATGCCTACATTACATTGATGAATTGGAGCTAGTTCTGTGTCACGCTATGTTATGATTGTTACATGATGAACCACATCCGGCATAATTCTCCATCACCGATCCAATGCCTACGATCTTTTCACATATTGTTCTTCGCTTATTTACTTTACCGTTGTTACTGTTACAATCATTACAAAACCCAAAAATATTACTTTTGCTACCGTTACCGTTACTTCCATATTACTTTGCTACTAAATACTTTGCTGCAGATACTAAGTTATCCAGGTGTGGTTGAATTGACAACTCAACTGCTAATACTTGAGAATATTCTTTGGCTCCCCTTGTGTCGAATCAATAAATTTGGGTTGAATACTCTACCCTCGAAAACTGTTGCGATCCCCTATACTTATGGCTTATCAAGACTATTTTACGGCGCCGTTGCTTGGGAGCATAGCTCTATTCTTTCAGTCACTTGGGATTTATATCTGCTGGTCCTTTGTGAAGAACTTGAAAGACGCGAAAACAAAATTTATCCCTCAACTACGAGGGAGGTAAGGAACGCCATCTAGCTCGCACTTGATTCACCTTCATTTTTTGAGTAAGCTTGCGACACCTAAACCTGCTTCTGCTATTCATTGTGATATGTCACATGTTATTGATGATGCCACTTCTGCTATGCATGATACTTATGATGAAACTACTTCTATGCTTGATACTATTGTGCCACTTGGTGAATTTCTTGATGAGCAACTTGCTAGGGCTAGAGAGAATGAAATTATTGAAACTGATAATATTGAAGATAGTGATGATGAAGACTCTCCCCCTAATAAATATGAATTGCCTGTTGTGCCTGAGGGTTATGTTTTGGATGAAGAATCTGCTAGAGCTATTTTAGCTTGCAATGATAGGAGTGATCTTAAGAAATTATTAGCTAAATGGAAGGAGCGATCTCTTAATGCTAGAATGAAACCTGACCCTGCTTTTGCTACTTCACCTATCTGTGTTACTGATAAGGATTATGAATTCTCTATTGATCATGATATAATTACTTTGGTTGAATATGATCCTTTTTATGGCTATGAATCTAAAATTGTTGTGGCACATCTTACTAAATTAAATGATATAGCCAGCCTGCTCACTAGTGATGAGAGAGCTCGCTACCTTTATATCCTTAAAATATTTCCGTTCTCCTTAAAGGGTGATGCTAAGATATGGTTTAATTCTCTTGATCCTGGTTGTGTGCGTAGTCCCCAGGATATGATTTATTACTTCTCTGCTAAATATTTCCCTTCTCATAAGAAAGAAGCCGCTTTAAGGGAAATATATAATTTTGTGCAAATTGAAGAAGAGAGTCTCCCACAAGCTTGGGGGAGGCTTCTCCAATTACTTAATGCTTTGCCTGATCATCCTCTTAAGAAAAATGAAATACTTGATATCTTTTATAATGGACTAACTGATGCTTCCAGAGATTACCTGGAAGTTGTGCTGGTTCTATATTCAGGGAAAGAACACCGGATGAAGCTAAAATTCTATTTAATAATATGTTGACAAATGAAAATAATTCGACACTTCCTGAGCCAGCTCCTGAGCCAATTCCTAAACCAACTCCGGAGAAGAGAGGTGTTCTATTTCTCAGTCCTGAAGATATGCAAGAGGCAAAGAAATCTATGAAAGAAAAAGGTATTAAAGCTGAATATGTTAGGAATTTACCTCCTATTGAAGAAATACATGGTCTTAATTTACCGCCTGTTGAAGAAATATATGATCTTAATCCATCACCTATTGAAGAAACTCATGGTCTTGATAACCCGACACAGGTAGTAAAGGTAAATTCTCTCTATAGATTTGATGAAGGTGATATTCCTCACTATAAGTCTGCTAGACAATGCTTAGAAGAGTTTGATAATTTTATTGTCAAACAAGAAAACTTCAATGCTTATTTTGGTAGACAATTGAAATACAATTCTGATACGCTTGAACACTTGGGTGATTATATGTCTAGAGTTAAAGGTGAACTTAAACTCATTAGTAAACATGCTTCTATGGTCACCACTCAAGTAGAACAAGTACTTAAAGCTCAGAATGATTTGCTCAATGAATTGAATAGTAAGAATAATGATTATGTTGTTAGAGTGGCTACTAGAACCGGTAAAATGACTCAGAAACCTTTGTATCCTGAAGGCCACCCTAAGAGAATTGAGCAAGATTCTTGATGCGTCTCCAACGTATCTATAATTTTTGATTGCTCCATGCTACTTTATCTATTGTTTTGGACTATAATGGGCTTTATTTTCCACTTTTATATTACTTTTAGGACTAACCTATTAACCGGAGGCCCAGCCAGATTGCTTTTTTGCCTTTTTCAGTATTTTGAAGAAATGAATATCAAACGAGTCCAAGCGGAATGAAACCTTGAAGCGTGATTTTCTCACGAGCGTGATCCGGAGACTTGGACCCTCACGCCAAGGAATCGAGAGGCGGTCACGAGGTGGGGGTGCCCCCTTAGGGCGCGCCCCTGCCTCGTGGGCCCTCAAGCTCCACCGACGTACTCCTTCCTCCTATATATACCTCACGCCCCGAGCGATCGAGCAGGGCCAAAAACCTAATTCCACCGTCGTAACTTCCTCAGATCCACGAGATCCCATCTTGGGGCTGTTTGAGCTCCACGGAGGGGCATTCTAACGGAGGGCTTCTACATCAACACCATAGCCTCTCCGATGAAGTGTGAGTAGTTTACTTGGACCTTGGGTCCATAGCTAGTAGCTAGATGGCTTCTTCTCTCTTTTGGATCTCAATACAATGTTCTCCCCCTCTCTCGTGGAGATCTATTCGATGTAATATTCTTTTTGCGGTGTCTTTGTTGAGACCGATGAATTGTGGGTTTATGATCCAGCTTATCTATGAATAATATTTGAATCTTCTCTGAATTCTTTTATGTATGATTGAGTTATCTTTGCAAGTCTCTTCGAATTATCCGTTTGGTTTGGCCAACTAGATTGGTAGTTCTTGCAATGGGAGAAGTGCATGGCTTTGGGTTCAATCTTGCGGTGTCCTTACCCAGTGACAAAAAGGGTTGCAAGGCACGTATTGTATTGTTGCCATCGAGGATAACAAGATGGGGTATTTATCATATTGCATGAATTTATTCCTCTACATCATATCATCTTGCTTAAGGCGTTACTCTGTTTTTAACTTAATACTCTAGATGCATCTTTGGATAGCGGTCGATGAGTGGAGTAATAGTAGTAGATGCGAATCGTTTTGATCTACTTGTCTCGGACGTGATGCCTATATACATGATCATACCTAGATAACCTCATAACTGTGCTCAATTCATCAATTGCTCAACAGTAATTTGTTCACCCACCGTAGAATACTTATGCTCTTGAGAGAAGCCACTAGTGAAACCTATGGCCCCCGGGTCTATTCTCATCATATCAATCTCCATCACTTTTATACTTGCTTTGTTTTTACTTTGCTTTTTACTTTTCACTTTGCATCTTTATACCAAAAATACCAAAAATATTATCTCTATCGATCTCACTCTCGTAAGTGACCGTGAAGGATTGACAACCCCTAATCGCGTTGGTTGCTAGTAGCTATCGTTTTGTGCAGTGCACGAGGGACTTGTGCGTGGCCTCCTCTTGGATTGATACCTTGGTTCTCAAAAACTGAGGGAAATACTTACGCTACTGTGCTGCATCATCCTCTCCTCTTTGGGGAAAACCAACGCAAGCTCAAGACGTAGCAATTCTCAGAGAAATAATTTAGGTGCACCTAGTCCTTCTAAAAAGAAGAAAAAGAAAAATGATAGGACTTTGCATGCTTATAGTGAACCTATTGCTGAACCACCTGATAATCCAAATGATATTTCTATTTCTGATGCTGAAACACAATCTGGTAATGAACATGAACCTAATGAAAGTATTAATGAAGATGTTCATGATGATGCTCAACCTAGTGATGATAATGATGTAGAAATTGAACCTGCTGTTGATCTTGATAACCCACAGTCAAAGAATCAATGTTATGATAAGAGAGATTTTGTTGCTAGGAAACACGGTAAAGAAACAGAACCTTGGGTTCAGAAACCCATGCCTTTCCCTCCCAAACCATCCAAGAAAAAGGATGATGAGGATTTTGAGCGCTTTGGTGAAATGATTAGACCTATCTTTTTGCGTATGCGATTGACTGATATGCTCAAAATGAATCCTTATGCTAAGTATATGAAAGATATTGTCACTAATAAAAGAAAGATACCGAAAGCTGAAATTTCCACCATGCTTGCTAATTATACTTTTAAGGGTGGAATGCCAAAGAAACTTGGAGATCCAGGAGTACCCACTATACCATGCTCCACTAAGAGAAATTATGTTAAAACTGCTTTATGTGATCTTGGAGCCGATGTTAGTGTTATGCCTCTCTCTTTATATCGTATACTTGATTTGAATAAGTTGACACCTACTGAAATATCTTTGCAAATGGCTGATAAATCAACTGCTATACCTGTCGGTATTTGTGAGGATGTGCCTGTTGTGGTTGCAAACTTTACTATTTTAACGGACTTTGTTGTTCTTGATATTCCCGAGGATGATAGTATGTCTATTATTCTCGGAAGACCCTTTTTGAATACTGCAGGGGCTGTTATTGATTGCAACAAAGGCAATGTCACTTTTCATGTTAATGGTAATGAGCATACGGTACACTTTCCGAGGAAACAACCTCAAGTCCAAAGTATAAATTCTATTGGAAAAATTCCATCAATTATTTTTGGAGGTTTTGAATTTCCTCTACCTACTGTCAAGAAGAAATATGATATTCTTATTATTGGGATGTGCATATCCCTGTTGAGGTAACATAGTGTTATTCAAAATTTCTCCGGTTCCATGTTATTCGTAATAAGTTTGTTACAAGACTTGATCAACCTTGTTAGTGGATTTCTTTTGATGATCATGAGATGGATGAAGTTAGAAGGCACAACCTTCTGTACCCTCCTTTTATTTTCTGTTATTTAGTTGAAATAAAGTAAAAATAGTATTTTTCTGTCTGTTTTCTGAATTATCCGTGCAATATAAAAATACCCCGAAAATAAAAGTTCTCCAAATGGCCTGAAAATGGAGTATGATTTTTTCTGCAATATTTAAGAATATCTGGCACTGACAACACAGCAGGGGAGCAAGCACCTGGCCATGAGGGTCCAGGGCGCGCCCCCTACCTCGTGGGCCCATGATGGCTCCCCTCCACTTATTCTTGCACCCACACACTTCTTCTTCCTCCCAAAAAAAATCACCATCCAGCTCAAGCACGAGTTCTAGCTCATTTTGCTGCAATTTTTGATCTCCTTGCTCAAAGCACCTCTCACAAAACTGCTTGGGGGGGGGGGGGGGTTGTTCCTTGGTATGTGACTCCTCCATTGGTCCAATTATTTTTTGTTCTAGTGCTTTATTCATTTCAAATTTGTGCTGCCTAGGTGACCATGTTCTTGAGCTTGCATGTCAAATTTATATGGTTCTAAGTAGTTCTAATGCATGATATAGGCTCTAGGCACTTGTAGGAGTAGTTGCCATCAATTTTGTTGAGCTTGGTTCACTTTTATTTAAAGTTACTAAAAAATTCAGAATTTTTCAGAAAATAATGAAGAGATTTTTTAGGGGCTCATCGAGCCGAAGCTCGAAGGAAAAGCAAAGTGAAGAAGCACAGAGGCCCAAATATAATTTGCCTCGCACCGCAGAGGTCCGGCCGTGTGAATGGCCTTCCGATGATTTCTTGATAGCAGCCGGGATTATGATGATTTTTATGAATTGGCTGAGAATGCAGGCCTCACCGACTTCCTCCGCGACCAACGCGAACAGTATCTCTTACTCACCAATACTTTTGTGCAAAACTTCTACTATTATCCTAAGGAATCACCTCCTTCAGTAGAGTTTCATTTATATGGATTTTGCAAGGTTTGCAAAATACCTTTCAAGGGTAGTTTAGAGGAACCACATCGTAAAGATGTGGACGGGTTTATTGACACTATTACTGTAGGGGAAACCAGGAAGGTTTCCGATACAAGAATCACTAGCATACATTTCCTGTTTTACGCTACTTTGCCGTATTTGGTAGTCATTGCTTAATTGGTCGCGGAAACTGTGGAAACCTTAGTGTTCCTGATATTATCATTTTGTTCCATGGTTTATTCTGCGATAACACTGTTAGTATGGGCGGTATTATTGCTAAACGGTTAAGTTTGAACCGTACAAAGGGCCCCATCTTTGGAGGTATTTACGCTTCATGCCTTGCTGCACATTATAACATACCTATTAGGCACTATGAAAAAGAAGAAAAATTGCTGCCCACTGCTTATTTAGATTATAAGAGTATGGTAGTGCATGACTGTATTGTTAAGAATAGGGAAGGGGCGCTTAAATACAAATTGTTCTTTGATAAACATCACCCTAAGACTATTACCTTGCCTGCTCCCTCCTTGTTTAATTTATCTGCAGGTCCGTATCTCATTCCGCTGGCGGCCATTCACACCTACCGGTACCCTACACCAGCCACGGAGCCGGAACCACAATTGGAACCTCCACGACAGTCTAATTACCAGTGGGATCCGGAGACGATTGCCAACCAGTGGCAATCAGAGTCTTCTTCATCGCAGTACGACCCCGGCTACAACCATGGATATCCGCCAGGCCATCCGTGGCAATAAACCAACTTAGGCCAAAAGCCTAAGCTTGGGGGAGTACGTATTTCCCACCGACATTACATTTATGATCACACACACTCATTGCTAGATGTCGGTGCTCATACTTTTTCACTGTAATATCCATGCTAGTTTATTTTCCTTTTTCTTGCTTTCTTCTTGTGTGTTTAATAAATCTTAAGAAAAACCAAAAAAATAGTTGTAGCTTTTAGCTAGTTTACTTCCTTGCTCTAGTAGTAATAATTAAAAAGAAAACCCAAAAAGATTTCCTGTTCTTCTTTTGCTTGTTGGGAGCTTTCCCGTGTAAATAGTTTTATTTCTTTTCTTTTCTTTGGGGGTCGATAGGAGAAGACAATAATTAAATTGTTGAAATGGCTCTTATATGCATTATTGTTGATTCACCCAAGAGCCCATATTGCCTTGTCTTCTCCTGTTTATTGAATGCTCGCAATTCTAGCTTAGTCCAATGCACGTGCACTCTTATTATTTTCACATTGTTCGATCGTGCAAGTGAAAGGCAATTATGACGATATATGATGGACTGACTGAGATGAGAAAAGCTGGTATGAACTCGACCTCTCTTGTTTTTGTAAATATGATTAGTTCATCGTTCCTGATTCAGCCTATTATGAATAAACATGTTTGCAATGACAATTAGAGATCATAGTTGCTCGTGCCACGCTTGATTAGCTATGAGTTATAATGGTTTACCTTGCGTGCCAACATGCTATTAAAATGGTTGTGATGTGGTATAGTGGGGGTGGTATCCTCCTTTGAGTGATTTAAGTGACTCGACTTGGCACATGTTCACACATGTAGTTGAAACAAATCAACATAGCCTTTATGATATTTATGTTCATGGTGGATTATATCCTACTCATGCTTGCACTCAATGTTTATTAATTTTAATGCATGTTCATAACTGTTGTCGCTCTCTAGTTGGTCGCATCCCAGTCTTTTGCTAGCCTTTACTTGTACTAAGAGGGAATACTGCTTGTGCATCCAATCCCTTAAACCCCAAAGTTATTCCACATGAGTCCACCATACCTTCCTATATGCGGTATCTACCTACCGTTCCAAGTATATTTGTATGTGCCAAACTCTAAAACTTCAAATGAAATTCTGTTTTGTATGCTCGAATAGATCATGTATCAACTAGGGCTGTCCATATCTTCCATGCTAGGTGGGTTATTCTCAAGAGGAGTGGACTCCGCTCCTCACTCACGAGAAAATGGCTGGTCAACGGGATGCCCATGAAGGAGATATGCCCTAGAGGCAATAATAAAGTTATTATTTATTTCCTCATATCATGATAAATGTTTATTATTCATGCTAGAATTGTATTAACCGGAAACATGATACATGTGTGAATACATAGACAAACATATAGTCACTAGTATGCCTCTACTTGACTAGCTCATTAATCAAAGATGGTTATGTTTCCTAACCATAGACATGTGTTGTTATTTGATTAATGGGATCACATCATTAGGAGAATGATGTGATTGACATGACCCATTCCGTTAGCCTAGCACTTGATCGTTTAGTATATTGCTATTGCTTTCTTCATGACCTATACATGTTCCTGTAACTATGAGATTATGCAACTCCGTTTACGGAGGAAGACTTTGGTGCTACCAAACGTCACAACGTAACTGGGTGATTATAAAGGAGTACTACAGGTGTCTCCAAAGGTACATGTTGGGTTGGCGTATTTCGAGATTAGGTTTTGTCACTCCGATTGTCGGAGAGGTATCTCTGGGCCCTCTCGGTAATACACATCACATAAGCCTTGCAAGCATTGCAACTAATAAGTTAGTTACGAGATGATGTATTACGGAACGAGTAAAGAGACTTGTCGATAACGAGATTGAACTAGGTATTGGATATCGACGATCAAATCTCGGGCAAGTAACATACCAATGACAAAGGGAACAACGTATGTTGTTATGCGGTTTGACCGATAAAGATCTTCGTGGAATATGTAGGAGCCAATATGAGCATCCAGGTTCCGCTATTGGTTATTGACCCAGAATAGTTCTAGGTCATGTCTACATAGTTCTCAAACCCGTAGGGTCCGCACGCTTAACGTTACGATGACAGTTTATTATGAGTTTATAAGTTTTGATGTGCGAAGTTTGTTGAGTCCCGGATGTGATCACGGACATGACGAGGAGTCTCGAAATGGTCGAGACATAAAGATTGATATATTGGAAGCCTATATTTGGATATCGGAATGATTCCGGGTGAAATCGGGATTTTACCGGAACACCGGGGGGTTACCGGAACCCTCCCGGGGGATAATGGGCCTTAGTGGGCCATGAGGGAGAAGAGGAGGGCCGCCAGGGGCAGGCCGCCGCCCCCCCCTAGTCCGAATAGGAAAAGGAGAGGGGGCGCCCCCTTCCTCTTTCCCTCCCCTTTCCTTCTCCAACAAGGCAGAAGGGGAGTCCTACTCCGGTGGGAGTAGGACTCCTCGGCGCACCCCTTGGGGGCCGCCGCACCTCCCTCCCTCCTTTATATACGGGGCAGGGGCACCCAGAGACACAAGTTGATCTACGGATCGTTCCTTAGCCGTGTCGGTGCCCCCTCCACCATATTCCACCTCGGTCATATCGCCATGGAGTTTATCACGAAGCCCTGCGCGATGAGCATCATCATCGTCACCACGCCGTCCGTCGTCTTGGAACTCATCCCGACACTTTGCTGGATCGGAGTCCGAGGATCGTCATCGAGCTGAGCGTGTCTGAACTCGGAGGTGCCGTCGTTCGGTACTTGGATAGGTCGAATCGTGAAGGCGTCGACTACATCAACAGCGTTGTCATAGCGCTTCCGCTTCGGGTCTCGAGGGTACATGGACATACACTCTCCCTCTCGTTGCTATGCCATCACCATGATCTTGCGTGTGCGTAGGAATTTTTTGAAATTACTCGTTCCCCAATAGTGGCATCCGAGCCTGGTTTTATGCGTTGATGTCATATGCACGAGTAGAACACAAGTGAGTTGTGGGCGATATAAGTCATCTGCTTACCAACATGTCATACTTTGGTTCAGCGGTATTGTGAGATGAAGCGGCCGGACCGACATTACGCGTCGCTTCGCGAGACTGGTTTCACCGCTTGAGCACTCGTTGCTCAAAGGTGACCGGCGGTGTCTGTCTCTCTCACTTTAGTTGAACCGAGTGTGTCTCGCTGGTCCTTGCGAAGGTTAAAACAACACCAACTTGACAAACTATCGTTGTGGTTTTGATGCGTAGGTAAAACGGTTCTTGCTCAGCCTGTAGCAGCCACGTAAAACTTGCAACAACAAAGTAGAGGACGTCTAACTTGTTTTTGCAGGGCATGTTGTGATGTGATATGGTCAAGGCGTGATGCTATATTTTATTGTATGAGATGATCATGTTTTGTAACCGAAGTTATCGACAATCGGCAGGAGCCATATGGTTGTCACTTTATTGTATGAAATGCAAAAGCCATGTAAATGCTTTACTTTATCACTAAGCGGTAGCGATAGTCGTAGAAGCAATAGTTGGCGAGGCGACAACGATGCTACGATGGAGATCAAGGTGTCGCGCCCGGTGGCGATGGTGATCACGATGGTGCTTGGAGATGGAGATCACAAGCACAAGATGATGATGGCCATATCATATCACTTATATTGATTGCATGTGATGTTTATCCTTTATGCATCTTATCTTGCTTTGATTGGCGGTAGCATTTTAAGATGATCTCTCACTAAAATTATCAAGAAGTGTTCTCCTGAGTATGCACCGTTGCGAAAGTTCTTCGTCTGAGACACCACGTGATGATCGGGTGTGATAGGCTCTACGTTCAAATACAGCGGGTGCAAAACAGTTACGCACGCGGAATACTCGAGGTTAAACTTGACGAGCCTAGCATATAACAGATATGGCCTCGGAACATGGAGACCGAAGGTCGGCGTGAATCATATAGTAGATATGATCAACATATTGATGTTCACCGTTGAAACTACTCCATCTCACGTGACGATCGGACATGGTGTAGTTAATATGGATCACGTAATCACTTAGAAGATTAGAGGATGTCTATCTAAGTGGGAGTTCTAAAGTAATATGATTAATTGAACTTAAATTTATCATGAACTTAGTACCGATAGTATTTTTGCTTGTCTATGTTTCTTGTAGATAGATGGCTCGTCTGTTATTCCGTTGAATTTTAATGCGTTCCTTGAGAAAGCAAAGTTGAAAGATGATGGTAGCAATTACGGACTGGGTCCGTAACTCGAGATTATCCTCATTGCTGCACGTAAGAATTACGTCTGGAAGCTCCACTTGGGTGCCAGGCGTCTTTGATGCAACCGACGGCGTTAAGAACGTCTGGCGAGCAAAGTTGATGACTACTCGATAGTTCATGTGCCATGCTTTACGGCTTAGAACCGGGCCTTCAACGGCGTTTTGAGCGTCATGGAGCATATGAGATGTTCCAGGAGTTGAAGTTAATATTTCAAGCAAATGCCGGATTGAGAGATATGAAGTTTCAATAAGTTCTATAGCTGCAAGATGGAGGAGAATAGTTACGTCGGTGAACACATACTCAAAATGTGCGGGTATAATAATCACTTGATTCAACTGGGAGTTAATCTTCACGATGATAGTGTAATTGACAGAATTCTTCAATCACTGCCACCAAGCTACAAGAGCTTCGTGATGAACTATAATATGCAAGGGATGGACAAGACTATTCGAGCTCTTCGCAATGCTAAAAGCAGCGGAGGTAGAAATCAAAAGGAGCATCAAGTGTTGATGGTCAACAAGACCACCAGTTTCAAGAAAAGGGCAAAGGGAAGAAGAAGGGAACTTCAAGAAGAACAGATAAACAAGTTGCTGCTCAAGAGAAGAAACCCAAGTCTGGACCTAAGCCCGAGATCGAGTGCTTCTCTGCAAGCGATCGACACCGAAGCGGAACTGCCCCAAGTATTTGGCGGATAAGAAGGATGGCAAAGTGAACAAAGGTATATGTGATATACATGTTATTGATGTGTACCTTACTAATGCTCGCAGATAGTACACGGTATTTGATAATGGTTACATTGCTAATATTTGCAACTCGAAACAGGAACTACGGATTAGCGAAGATTGGCTAAGGACGAGGTGACGATCTGCGTGGGAAATGGTTCCAAAGTCGATGTGATCGCGGTCGACACGCTACCTCTACATCTACCATCGGGATTAGTTTTAGACCTAAATAATTGTTATTTGGTGCCGCGTTAAGCATGAACATTATATCTGGATCTTGTTTGATGCGAGACGGTTATTCATTTAAGTCGAGAATAATGATTGTTCTATTTATATGAATAATATCTTTTATGGTCATGCACCCTTGAAGAGTGGTCTATTTTATCGAATCTCGATAGTAGTAATACACATATTCATAGTGTTGAAACCAAAAGATCTGAGTTGATAATGATAGTGCAACTTATTTGTGGCACTTGCCGTTTGGGTCATATCGAGTAAAACACATGAAGAAACTCCATACTGATGGGCTTTTGGAATCACTTGATTATGAATCACTTGGTACTTGCGAACGTTGCCTCATGGGCAAGATGACTAAAACGCCGTTCTCCTAACTATGGGCGAGCAACTGATTTGTTGGAAATCATACATACCGATGTTTGTGGTCCAATGAAAGTTGAGGCACACGTGGTATCGTTATTTTCTCACCTTCACGGATGATTTGAGCAGATGTGGGTATATCTACTTAATGAAACACAAATCTGAAACATTTGAAAAGTTCAAAGAATTTCAGAGTGAAGTGGAAAATCATCGTAACAAGAAAATAAAATTTCTACGATCTGATCGTGGAGGAGAATATTTGAGTTACGAGTTTGGTTTACATTTGAAACAATGCGGAATAGTTTCAGCAACTCACGCCACCCGAACACCACAGCGAAATGGTGTGTCCGAGCGTCAGAATCGTGCTTTACTAGATATGGTGCGATCTATGATGTCTCTTCTGATTTACCGCTATCGTTTTGGGGTTATGCTTTAGAGGCGGCCGCATTCACGTTAAATAGGGCACCATCAAAATCCGTTGAGACGACACCTCATGAACTGTGGTTTGGCAAGAAACCAAAGTTGTCGTTTCTTAAAGTTTGGGGCTGCGATGCTTATGTGAAGAAACTTCAACCAGATAAGCTCGAACCCAAATCGAGAAATGTGTCTTCATAGGATACCCAAAGGAGACTGTTGGGTACACCTTCTATCACAGATCTGAAGGCAAGATTTTCGTTGCTAAATTCGGATCCTTTCTAGAAAAAGAGTTTCTCTCGAAAGAAGTGAGTGGGAGGAAAGTAGAACTTGATGAGATAATCAGATCTGCTCCCTTATTGGAAAGTAGTTCATGACAAGAACCGGTTCTGTGACAACTACACCAATTAGTGAGGAAACTAATGATATTGATCATGAAACTTCAGATCAAGTTTCTCTTGAACTTCGAGTCAACGAGTAAGATCCGCACTAGAGTGGTACGGTAATCCTATTCGGAAGTCATGTTACTTGACAATGGCGAACCTACGAACTATGAGAAGCGATGATGAGCCCAGATTCCATAAAATGGCTAGAAGCCATGAAATCTAAGATGGGATCCATGTATGAGAACAAAGTATGGACTTTGGTTGACTTGCCGATGATCGGCAAGCCATTGAGAATAAATGGATTTTTAAGAAGAAGACCGACGCTAATGGTAATATAACTGTCTATAAAGCTCGACTTGTTGTGAAAGGTTTTGACAAGTTCAAGGGGTTGACTACGATGAGACTTTCTCACCAGTGGCGATGCTTAAGTCTGTCTCGATCATGTTAGCAATTGCTGCATTTTATGATTATGAAATTTGGCAAATGGATGTCAAAACTGCATTCTTGAATGGATTTCTAGAAGAAGAGTTGTATATGATGCAACGAAAGGTTTTGTTGATCCAAAGGGGCTAACAAAGTGTGCAAGCTCCAACGATCAATTTATGGTTTGGTGCAAGCCTCTCGGAGTTGGAATAAACTCTTTGATAGTGTGATCAAAGCATATGGTTTTATCTGAGACTTTTGGAGAAGCTTTGTATTTACAAGAAAGTGAGTGGGAGCTCTGTAGCATTTCTAATATTATATGTGGACGACATATCATTGATTGGAAATGATATAGAATTTCTGGATAGCATAAAAGGATACTTGAATAAAAGTTTTCAATGAAAGACCTCGGTGAAGCTGCTTACATATTGGGCATCAAGATCTATAGAGATAGATCAAGGCGCTTTATTGGACTTTCACAAAGCACATACCTTGATAAAGTTTTGAAAAAGTTCAAAATGGATCGAGCAAAGATAGGATTTTTACCTGTCTTACAAGGTGTGAAATTGAGTCGACTCAATGCCCGACCACAGCAGAAGATAGAGAGAAATGAAAGATGTTCCTATGCTTCAGCCATAGGTTCTATCATGTATGCAATGCTGTGTACCAGACCGACGTATGCTTAGCAATAAGCTTGGCAGGAAGGTACCAAAGTAATCGAGAATGGATCATTTGGACAGCGGTCAAGAACATCTGAAATACCGAAAAGGACTAAGGATATGTTTCTCGTATATGGAGGTGACAAAGAGCTAGTCCTAAATGGTTACGTCGATGCAAGCTTTGACACTGATCCGGACGATTCTAAATCGCAAACCGGATCGTGTTTTTATTAAATGGTGGAGCTGTCGGTTGGTGCGGTTCTAAACAAAGCGTCGTGGCGGGATCTACATGTGAAGCGGAGTACATAGCTGCTTGGAAGCAGACAAATGAAGGAGTCTGGATGAAAGAGTTCATTTCCGATCTAGGTGTCATACCTAGTGCATCGGGACCAATGAAGATCTTCTATGACAATCTTGGTGCAATTGCCTTGGCAAAGGAATCCAGATTTCACAAGAGGACCAAGCATATCAAGAGACGCTTCAATTCCATCCGGGACCAAGTCCGGTGGGAGACATAGAGATTTGCAAGATACATACGGATCTGAATGTTGCGAGACCGTTGACTAAGCCTCTTCCACGAGCAAAACATGATCATCACCAAGACTCCATGGGTGTTAGAATCATTACTGTGTAATCTAGATTATTGACTCTAGTGCAAGTGGGAGACTGAAGGAGATATGCCCTAGAGGCAATAATAAAGTTATTATTTATTTCCTCATATCATGACAAATGTTTATTATTCATGCTAGAATTGTATTAACCGGAAACATGATACATGTGTGAATACATAGACAAACATATAGTCACTAGTATGCCTCTACTTGACTAGCTCATTAATCAAAGATGGTTATGTTTCCTAACCATAGACATGTGTTGTTATTTGATTAATGGGATCACATCATTAGGAGAATGATGTGATTGACATGACCCATTCCGTTAGCCTAGCACTTGATCGTTTAGTATATTGCTATTGCTTTCTTCATGACCTATACATGTTCCTGTAACTATGGGATTATGCAACTCCGTTTACGGAGGAACACTTTGGTGCTACCAAACGTCACAACGAATCGGGTGATTATAAAGGAGTACTACAGGTGTCTCCAAAGGTACATGTTGGGTTGGCATATTTCGAGATTAGGTTTTGTCACTCCGATTGTCGGAGAGGTATCTCTGGCCCTCTCGGTAATACACATCACATAAGCCTTGCAAGCATTGCAACTAATAAGTTAGTTACGAGATGATGTATTACGGAACGAGTAAAGAGACTTGTCGATAACGAGATTGAACTAGGTATTGGATATCGACGATCAAATCTCGGGCAAGTAACATACCAATGACAAAGGGAACAACATATGTCGTTATGCGGTTTGACCGATAAAGATCTTCGTAGAATATGTAGGAACCAATATGGGCATCCAGGTTCCGCTATTGGTTATTGACCGAGAATAGTTCTAGGTCATGTCTACATAGTTCTCGAACCCGTAGGGTCCGCACGCTTAACGTTACGATGACAGCTTTATTATGAGTTTATAAGTTTTGATGTACGAAGTTTGTTGAGTCCCGATGTGATCACGGACATGACGAGGAGTCTCGAAATGGTCGAGACATAAAGATTGATATATTGGAAGCCTATATTTGGATATCGGAATGATTCCGGTGAAATCGATTTTCTGGAACATCGGGGTTACGGAACCCTCCGGGGATAATGGGCCTTAGTGGGCCAAGAGGGAGAAGAGGAGGGCGGCCGGGGCAGGCCGCGCCCCCCCCTAGTCCGAATAGGACAAGGAGAGGGGGCGCCCCTTCCTCTTTCCCTCCCCTTTCCTTCTCCAACAAGGCAGAAGGGGGAGTCCTACTCGGTGGGAGTAGGACTCCTCCAGCGCACCCTTGGGGGCCGGCCGCACCTCCCCTCCCTCCTTTATATCACGGGGCAGGGGCACCCGAGAGACACAAGTTGAACTACGGATCGTTCCTTAGCCGTGTGCGTGCCCCCTCCACCATATTCCACCTCGGTCATATCGTCGCAGAGTTTATGCGAAGCCCTGCGCCGGTAGAGCATCATCATCGTCACCACGCCATCGTGCTGACGGAACTCATCCCTGACACTTTGCTGGATCGGAGTCCAGGGATCGTCATCGAGCTGAACGTGTGCTGAACTCGGAGGTGCCGTACATTCAGTACTTGGATCGGTCGAATCGTGAAGACGTACGACTACATCAACCGCGTTGTCATAACGCTTCCGCTTACGGTCTACGAGGGTACGTGGACATACACTCTCCCCTCTCGTTGCTATGCCATCACCATGATCTTGGGTGTGCGTAGGAATTTTTTTTGAAATTACTACGTTCCCCAATAGCCCAGTCCCATGCTTTATGCAAACTAAATCAAAATAATTGCAAACAAAACTCCCCCTGGGACTATTGCTAGTTGGAGGCACTCGTTGTTTTGAGCAAGCCATGGATTGATGCTTGTTGGTGCAGGGGGAGTATAAACTTTACCATTCTGTTTGGGAACTGCCTATAATGTGTGTAGCATGGAAGATATCGCCATCTCTTGGTTGTTATGTTGACAATGAAAGTATGCCGCTCAAAATATTATTTATCTCTGCTTTAAAATCAAGCTCTGGCACCTCTACAAATCCCTACTTCCCTCTGCGAAGGGCCTATCTATTTACTTTTATGTCGAGTCATCATCCTCTCATCAAAAAGCACCAGCTGGAGTGCACTGCTGTCATTTGCATTCATTACTGTTAATTTGTATTGGGTATGACTATGACTGGATCTCTTTTACCATGAATTACAATGTCTAGTCAGTCCTTGATCTTTAAAGGTGCTCTGCATTTATGTTTTGCGGTCTCAGAAAGGGCTAGCGAGATACCATCTTATTATATCATATCATGATTGTTTTGAGAAAGTGTTGTCATCCAAGATTTATTATTATTGCTCGCTAGTTGATTATGCCATTGATATGGGTAAACATGAGACCTAAGAGTTATTGTGAATGTGGTTAGTTATAGTCTTTGCTGAAAACTTGAATGCTGGCTTTACATATTTACAACAACAAGAGCAAACAGAGTTAGTAAAAGTTTTTATTTATCACTTTCAGTTTATGAACTGAATTGCTTGAGGACAAGCAAAGGTTTAAGCTTGGGGGATTTGATACGTCTCCGTCGTATCTACTTTTCCAAACACTTTTGCCCTTGTTTTGGATTCTAACTTGCATGATTTGAATGGAACTAACCCGGACTGACGCTATTTTCAGCAGAATTTCCATGGTGTTATTGATGTGCAGAAACAAAAGTTCTCGGAATGACCTGAAACTCCATGGAACTTATTTTTGGAAAATATTAAAAATACTGGAAGAAGAATCCACGTCAGGGGGACCTCCACCTGTCCACGAGGGTGGGGGGCACGCCTGCCCCCCTGGGCGCGCCCCCTGCCTCGTGGGCTCTGATACGTCTCCGTCGTATCTACTTTTCCAAACACTTTTGTCCTTGTTTTGGACTCTAACTTGTATGATTTGAATGGAACTAACTTTCGGATGACGCTGTTTTCAGCGAGAATTGCCATGATGTTGTTTTATGTGCAGAAAACAAAAGTTCTCGGAATGACCTGAAACTCCACGGAATATCTTAGAATAAATAATAAAAATCCTCGCCAAAGATGAAGACCAGGGGGTCCACACCCTGTCCACGAGGGTGGGGGGCGCCCCCCCCCCTCCTGGGCGCGCCCCCTACCTCGTGGGCCCCCTGGACACCCTCCGACGCCAACTCGAACTCTATATATTGGCTTTCGGGGAGAAAAAATCAGAGAGAAGAAATCATCGCGTTTTACGATACGGAGCCGCCGCCAAGCCCTAATCTCTCTCGGGAGGGCTGATCTGGAGTCCGTTCGGGGCTCCGGAGAGGGGGATTCGTTGTCGTCGTCATCATCAACCATCCTCCATCACCAATTTCATGATGCTCACCACCGTGCGTGAGTAATTCCATCGTAGGCTTGCTGGACGGTGATGGGTTGGATGAGATTTATCATGTAATCGAGTTAGTTTTGTTAGGGTTTGATCCGTAGTATCCACTATGTTATGAGATTGATGTTGCTATGACTTTGCTATGCTTAATGCTTGTCACTAGGGCCCGAGTGCCATGATTTCAGATCTGAACCTATTAATTTTTCATGAATATATGTGTGTTCTTGATCCTATCTTGCAAGTCTATAGTCACCTATTATGTGTTAGGATCCGACAACCCCGAAGTGAAAATAATCGGGATACTTCTCGGTGATGACCATAGTTTGAGGAGTTCATGTATTCACTATGTGCTAATGCTTTGTTCGGTTCTCTATTAAAAGGAGGCCTTAATATCCCTTAGTTTCCAATAGGACCCGCTGCCGGGGAGGGTAGGACAAAAGATGTCATGCAAGTTCTTTTCCATAAGCACGTATGACTATATACGGAATACATGCCTACATTATATTGATGAATTGGAGCTAGTTCTGTGTCACCCTATGTTACGACTGTTATATGACGAACCACATCCGGCATAATTATCCATCACTGATCCGGTGCCTACGAGCTTTCCATATACTGGTTTACGCTTATTTACTTTTCCGTTGCTACTATTACAATCACTACAAAAATACCAAAAACATTACTTTTGTTGTCTTTACTTTCGCTACCATTACCGCTACTATCATATTACTTTGCTACTAAACACTTTGCTGCAGATACTAAGTTTCCAGGTGTGGTTGAATTGACAACTCAGCTGCTAATACTTGAGAATATTCTTTGGCTCCCCTTGTGTCGAATCAACAAATTTGGGTTGAATACTCTACCCTCGAAAACTGTTGCGATCCCCTATACTTGTGGGTTATCAGGCCCCCTGACGCTCCACCGACCTCAACTCCAACTCCATATATTCGTGTTCGGGGAGAAAAAAATTAGAGAGAAGGATTCATCGCGTTTTACGATACGGAGCCGCCGCCAAGCCCTAAACCTCTCGGGAGGGATGATCTGGAGTCCGTTCGGGGCTCCGGAGAGGGGAATTCGTCGCAGTCGTCATCATCAACCATCCTCCATCACCAATTTCATGATGCTCATCGCCGTTCGTGAGTAATTCCATCGTAGGCTTGCTGGACGATGATGGGTTGGATGAGATCTCTCATGTAATCGAGTTAGTTTTGTTAGGGTTTGATCCCTAGTATCCACTATGTTCTGAGGTTGATGTTGCTATGACTTTGCTATGCTTAATGCTTGTCACTGGGGCCCGAGTGCCATGATTTCAGATCTGAACCTATTATGTTTTCATGAATATATGTGAGTTCTTGATCCTATCTTGCAAGTCTATAGTCACCTACTATGTGTTATGATCCGACAACCCCGAAGTGACAATAATCGGGGCCACTCCCGGTGATGACCATAGTTTGAGGAGTTCATGTATTCACTATGTGTTAATGCTTTGGTCCGGTACTCTATTAAAAGGAGGCCTTAATATCCCTTAGTTTCCACTAGGACCCCGCTGCCATGGGAGGGTAGGACAAAAGATGTCATGCAAGTTCTTTTCCATAAGCACGTATGACTATATTCGGAATACATGCCTACATTACATTGATGAATTGGAGCTAGTTCTAAGTGTCACCCTATGTTATGATTGTTACATGATGAACCGCATCCGGCATAATTCTCCATCACCGATCCAATGCCTATGAGCTTTTCACATATTGTTCTTCGCTTATTTACTTTACCGTTATTCTCATACAATCATTACAAAACCCAAAATATTACTTTTGCTACCGTTACCGTTACTTCCATATTACTTTGCTACTAAATACTTTGCTGCAGATACTAAGTTATCCAGGTGTGGTTGAATTGACAACTCAACTGCTAATACTTGAGAATATTCTTTGGCTCCCCTTGTGTCGAATCAATAAATTTGGGTTGAATACTCTACCCTCGAAAACTGTTGCGATCCCCTATACTTGTGGGTTATCAATGGCCATGGTGGAATATGATGCACTCCCCACATGGTTCCATCAAGTTGATGATGATGACCACCATTTGGTCTTTGCCACCTCACCTACACCACTTTACTGGAATGAGAATGGTAATATAGGTGAAGGTGATTGTCGGTGTCAAAACCGGCGGATCTCGAGTAGGGGGTCCCGAACTGTGCGTCTAAGGCAGATGGTAACAGGAGGCGGGGGACACAATGTTTACCTAGGTTCGGGCCCTCTCGATGGAGGTAATACCCTACTTCCTGCTTGATTGATCTTGATGATATGAGTATTACAAGAGTTGATCTACCACGAGATCGTAGAGGCTAAACCCTAGAAGCTAGCCTATGGTATGATTGTTGTCGTCCTACGAACTAAACCCTCCGGTTTATATAGACATCGGAGGGGGCTAGGGTTACACAGAGTCGGTTACAAGGGAGGAGATCTACATATCTGTATTGCCAAGCTTGCCTTCCACGCCAAGGAAAGTCCCATCCGGACACGGGACGAAGTCCTCAATCTTGTATCTTCATAGTCCAACAGTCCGGCCAAAGGATATAGTCCGACTGTCCGGAGACCCCCCTAATCCAGGACTCCATCAGTAGCCCCTGAACCAGGCTTCAATGATGATGAGTCCGACGCGCAGATTTGTATTCGGCATTGCAAGGCGGGTTCTTCCTCCGAATACTCCATGGAAGATCTTGAACACGAGGATAGTGTCCGGCTCTGCAAAACAAGTTCCACATACCACCGTAGAGAGAATGACATTTCCACAAATCTAATCTGCTGACGCATTTTGCAGCATGACATCACACCACAGCTCGGTCATTATTCGAACCGTTTTTCACAACCAGCCCTCGCACATTTCGCGAGGCGGTTTGCCTAGCACGTCTTGTCGAAGCAGAGATCGTGTCTCCTTATCACGGGATTCTAATCAATACGGGTGTGGGTAACCCAACCGTGCCATCAATTACGGCGTTTGGGGAATAAGCGATCTTACTAGGCAAGTGGGGAGGCGCATCGCCTCCTCCGCCCTTATATAGGGACAAGGATTCCGCCTTTTTACTCACGCCTTCTTCCCCCTTGCTTATCCATTCCTGCGCACTCGAGCTCCAACGCCCAAGTTCTCGCCTTTCTCCTCAAACCACTCCAAGAATGTCCGGAGCGGGAGGCAAGTGGATGGTCTCCTCCGTCATGGAGGAGAACATCACAAAGCTACGGGAGGCCGGATACCTGGCCACGGACATCGCACACCAGCTGCCAGATGCGTGGCAGATCATTCCTACGCCCGAACCCTATGAGAGGGTGGTTTTTCTTACCCAATTTGTCCGCGGACTAGGATTTCCTCTCCACCCGTTCGTCTGCGGGCTCATGTTCTACTATGGGCTGGATTTTCATGATCTGGCCCCTAATTTCATCCTCAACATCTCGGCGTTTATCGTCGTGTGCGAGGCCTTCCTCCGCATCAAGCCCCACTTCGGCCCGTGGCTGAAGACGTTCAATGTCAAACCGAAGGTGGTGGTTGGCCAGCAAGCGGAGTGCGGAGACGCCATGGTGGGCAAAATGCCTAATGTCACCTGGCTCAAAGGCTCCTATGTGGAGACCATAAAGGGGTGGCAATCGGGGTGGTTCTACATCATCGAGCCGCACGCCACCAACTGGGTGGCGGCCCCCGAGTTTCGATCAGGAATCCCCATGCGGCTCACCTCCTGGAAAGAGAAGGGCCTGTCCTGGGGTTCCCCGGTAGAGCTGACCGGACTCCAGACCTGCATCAAGAACATGATGAACAAAAAAATCAAGCTCGTCAACGTGGTCCAGGTCATGCTCTACCGCCGGATCCTCCCATGTCAACAACGGGCATTCAATTTGTGGGAGTTCGACCCAGCCAAGCACCAAACTCTGCGAGAGCTCTTTGACACGATGCACAAGGATGTCTGGAGGGTGCTGTTCAAGGGCGCCGAGGTGCCTCCTCCCCTTACCGAGGACCGTGGACTCAGCGCACAGCGCCATGCCAGTCCGGTAAGTTCTTTATATCTCATAGGGTGTTTATTTTCCCCAGTTTAATCATGTGCGGGATCTAAGCTTCCATGCCTTTAACAGGACTGGGTGGAGACAACGGAGCAGATTGATTGCCCGGCCCCCCTGCCTGAAGATCCTGCAGACGCTCTCCTAACGGAGATGCTGGTACCGGCGCCTTACAAGGTGCCGGTGAATAAGTCCAAGGGGAAGGCCACGGGGACCCGAAAGGGTCTCCGGCGCAAGGCTATATCGGACTCATCGTCCGATAACTCCAAAGCGCACTCCTCCCACGAAAACGAGGAGGAGGAAGAGGAAAGTTCTCCCCCCCCCCCAGCCGGGGGAGACAAGAAAAGGAAGGCCGCTCCAACCGGAGAGGCCGAAGGGTCCAAGAAGGGAAGGACCCTCCTTCCGGACTGCTCCACGACCACCACCTATAGCGACGGCGAGTGGTTGCCCAGGGACAAGCCCCTGGCGAAGTCGTAAGTATCCGGATACCATAGTAATTCATAGTATGCTTCTATTACACTGCTTCTCCTTACGCCGAATGTGATTATGCAGTCCATCCCGAGCCCGTGTCAACGTATCTTCATCGGACGGTTCTTTGGACTCGTCGGATATGAATAGCAATTCACTTCCAACCGCCTCCACCCCTTGCCCTATGGACAACGCCGAGGTGTTGTCTCAGAAGGCACCAAGCCGAGGGGAGGTAGTCCTGGAGGCGCCTCGAGGCGACCTTCCGGACCCTGGGCGTAAAGGGAGCAAGATTCCCATGGGCTCCAAGTTCGGCTCTCAGTCGAACACTGTGCTGGAACCTCAAGTGGTTCTGGACTCCGGCAGGCGACCCCCCGTTAAGAGGGGCAAGCCGCCCGTGCCAGTGACCTCTGTCCATCCAGAGGTACCGGACAACTTGCTGGAAGCGCTTCGCGGCGCTTCCATCGACGAAGAGCACCGTACTATCATGAGTGTGGTGATCGAGAAGGTTCAGTCCGCCAAGAGCGGACTAACTGAAGCTTGTGCCAGCCTCCTAACAGGCTTTGAGGTAAGTTGAAAATATTACCGCATAGACAGTAGCCCCTGATGCTCTGTTTGGCGTTCGCGAAGGAAGACCGAATAGAGGATCAAATCATGACTCATGAGTTTAATCAGAATATGTCTATGTGCATATGCAGGCTTCGCTGCTGGCCGCCGCTGCACGCACTGTGGAGGTCGCTGCACTAAAGCAGGACCTTGAGCGGTCCAAGGAAGAGCTCGGCCTTGCCAAGAGGCAGGTCGAGGAGAGCAAAGGTAAGCGATACCTTGTCCATATGTATTAAAAAGAAAGTTGGTTGTAAAATAATAGGATCATCATGAATTTGCCAGGGGCCACGACCGAAGTGGCGACCCTGAAGAAGACGTTGTCCGAGGCCAAAAACAAAGCGGCCAAGGAGCGCGTCGAGCGGGAAAAACAAGAGGCCCGAGTAGGCGAGGTGCAGCAAGAGCTCCAGGCTCTCGTCAAGAAGCACGAGTCCTTGGAGCTTGACTCTAAGACGCGAGAGTCCGAGCTTGCGAAGGCCCTCGAAAGTGCAAAACATGCCAAGGCCGAAGCCCAAAAGGCCCTCCAGGAGATTGAGGCGGTTAAGAAGATAGCAGCGGGTAAGGCATTCATTATGCAAAGCAAGCATGTGAAGGAAACTTTCCTTTTACTTACCCTAGTTCGGAGCTCTCCAGGAGTGTTCGCAGATCTTCCCTTGAGCAGTCTTTGTCGCCGTGGAGTTTTACCGAGCCGAGGAGGGAGCTCGACGGAAAAGTTGTTCGGTCTCGATATACGGGACCGAACACCCAATGCCCTTGAGCGACCAGTGAAGCAACCGGGTCGAGCTTCACAAGGCGGCCGAGCAGGCCATGAAGGGTCTTATGGTCCGGATGTGGCTGGCGATCCCCGCCTAACATCTACTTGATGCGGTGAGGCAGCTTGTGGATGCCTGCCCACGGCTTGAAGTCATCAAGCGGTCCGTCTGCATCGGTAGCGCGAGGCAGGCTTTTGCCCAAGAAGGTGCATCAGGCGGCCGGCGCCGTGAAGCTAGTGAAGGAGGGACCTCCGGAGGGCAAGGAGCATCGCCACCCCGAAATGTATTATGACAGTGTCCTTAAGGGTTACCGCCTTGTGGCGGAGGAATGCTCCAAAGATGTAATTTTTGAATGAACGTGCTCATGTGATCCTGTAATGTGAAACTAGTTCATTTGCGCTATGCAACGCTTGTTGAATTTAAAATATTACCTTCTGTGCGGCCATTTATCAAATCTGAGAGTTGGCCAGTCATCGGCTTCTGCCCCCATGCAACTAGTACTAGGGTGTTCGGGATAAATTTGAGCACTCTTTTTCCCATTTTTGGGTCCTCCGAGGGAGGTGCTCAGCGCAACGAACCAGGCAATCAGACTATGATGCTTTATCACTCTCACTTAGCCATAGAAGTCTACAATTTTAAATTTTGGCGAAGCCCCTAGTATTCGGAAGGCCGAATTTGGGGTGCAATATATGCCTAAGTTGGACAAGGCCGACTCCTCGCCCGAAGCGGAAAAAGTCTCTAAGGACTTGAGACCTCTCGAACAGCGACCGGCTCTCGCCTTATCATGACAGTCAGTTTTGGCTTTCTCTACAGAGGTGCTCGTCCGGAAGAACCGGGACACAATCACAGTAGTTCTCCCAGTGCTAGCTTAGCCGATATTGCGGAACGTAAGGTACCAAAACATGGGAGCCAGGCAAACCCAACTATTGACCCAAGACATGATTCGGAGCTGATGCATACAATGCTATAAGTTCGGGGTGCCGCACTGTCGAAAGTGTTCGGACTTCTCACGCCATATTGTGGGGTATACGAAAGCCCTTGGCGTACTGGCCATACCAGAATGTACGGGTGCTGATTGTCGTAAATAAACATATAAGAAAAAGAATAGATAATGCAATAATAGACTAATGCTATGCATTTTTATTTAAGGAATACGTCGAAGCGTACTGATACAAGTAGTGCAATAAGCAAAAAATAGGACTATTTGACATGTCCTATCCAAGGGCAAGCTGCGGACTGGTAATTAAAGCAGGTATTTCGCTTGTTATCAGAGACCACCTGGGGATTCCACTTTACGACGTAGCTTCCTGCCTCCTTGGTTGTTGTATTATGTGTCCGCAATCGTCTTCGCCGGATAGGGCTTCAGAGTAAGGTCCCGAAGAGAAAAATGATGAAGGTAGGCAGCCCCTAGGGCGGTTGAGCCGCATTGCGGGGCGTGTCCTGATCGTGCCCCCGCCTGTGCCCATGGTATTTTCAGTGCGTAATTATGTATGCACGACACGGATTTCGTCGCTTGACTGGGACTAGGACGGGGGCCGAATTGCTAGGCGAGCTCTGAACGTGCCAGGCGATCCTGCTGCAGGTTACTCCGGACTCGCTTGACGGTGTCCGGGGGCTGTATCGCCGAATTGGCGGTTTGCCTAAAACGGTTGTTTTGTGCTTCTGCTGCGAGGGCTGCAGTGTGCTCCTCCGTGCGGAGCGAGCGCTCTGTGTGTGCCATTGACTGTTATGACCCCCCTAGGTCCTGGCATCTTGAGCTTGAGGTATGCGTAATGCGGTACCGCATTGAATTTTACAATGCGGTTCGCCCGAGCGATGGCGTGATAGCCATCGCGAACGGAACGATATCGAAGATTAACTCCTCGCTTCGGAAGTTGTCCAGAGATCCAAAGACCACTTTCAGTGTGATTGAGCCCATGAAATGGGCCTCTACACCTGGGATGACACCCTTAAAGGTGGTTTTGGTGGGTTTGATCCTTGAGGAACCTATACCCATTTTCCGAACTATATCCTGATAGAACAGGTTCAGGCTGCTGCCGCCGTCCATGAGGACTCGAGTCACGTGAAATCCGTCAATGATGGGGTCTAGGACTAATGCGGTTGATCCTCCATGACGGATACTAGTGGGGTGGCCCCTTCGATCGAAGGTGATCGGACAAGAGGACCATGGGTTGAACTTTGGGGCGACAGGCTCCATCGCATAGACGTCCCTTAGTGCACGCTTCTGTTCCTTCTTGGGAATGTGGGTTGCGTATATCATGTTCACCGTCTTCACTTGTGGGGGGAACCTCTTCTGTCCTCCCGTGTTCGGCGGCTGGGGCTCCTCCTCGTCATCACTATGCAGACCCTTGTCCTTGTGTTTGGCGTTTAACTTGCCGGCCTGCTTGAACACCCAGCACTCTCTGTTGGTGTGATTGGCGGGCGTATCGGGGGTGCCGTGGATTTGACACGAGCGATCAAGTATTCGATCCAAACTGGACGGGCCCAGAGTACTTCTTCTGAATGGCTTTTTCCGTTGACCGGATCTAGAGCCTTTGAATCCAGCGTTGACTGCCGTGTCTTCGGCGTTATCACCGTTGCTGCAGCGCTTGTGTCTGTTACGACGTGGTCTGCCGTTAGCATCTTTCGCATCTGAAGTGCTCGGATTCCGTGATGTGTTGTTGTTGCGAGCCAGCCAGCTATCCTCGCCCGCACAAAAGCGGGTCATGAGTGTCGTGAGGGCTGCCATAGATTTCGGCTTCTCCTGGCCGAGGTGCCGGGCGAGCCACTCGTCACGGATGTTATGCTTGAATGCCGCTAAGGCCTCTGCGTCCGGACAGTCGACAATTTGGTTTTTCTTAGTCAGGAACCGTGTCCAGAATTGTCTGGCCGATTCTCCTGGCTGTTGAGTTATATGGCTCAAGTCCTCGGCATCCGGTGGTCGCACGTAAGTGCCCTGGAAGTTGTCAAGGAATACATCTTCCAAATCCTCCCAACTGCCGACGGAGTCTGCTGGCAAGCTATTCAGCCAATGCCGAGCTGGTCCTTTGAGTTTTAATGGGAGGTACTTGATGGCATGTAGATCATCACCGCGGGCCATGTGGATGTGGAGTAGGAAATCCTCAATCCATACCGCGGGATCTGTTGTACCATCATACGATTCGATATTTACGGATTTGAAACCCTCCGGGAATTCGTGATTCATAACTTCATCAGTGAAGCATAGGGGGTGTGTGGCACCTCTGTGCCGGGCTATATCGCGACGCAGTTCATATGAGTCTTGTCTGCTGTATTCGGCCCGGCCGGATTTGGTGTATCCGGCGTGACGGTCATCGTCTCGTTTTGGTGCGCGCCCCCGTGACCCGTATATCGATCTTGCATATTTTGCCCTGCTTTCCAATACGTCTCGCAGGTCCCGCGTGTTGCCCAGGGCCTTGATATATTTGTTTGAGTGGCGGCGGGGTGCAGGCTGATCTTCAGGCTCAAACGTCTCTCTATCTCGGCCACGAGGTGGCTGGTCAGCCGCATCGTACGCTGGTGATGTAGGTTTCAATGCTTCCTCCCAGAGTCGAGGTAGCGATCTGCGCTTTGGGTAACTCTTGGAGGGGCGTTCGAGTTTGTATTCCTCGACCGCAAGGACTTCGGTCCATGTGTCTGCTAGCAAATCTTGATCAGCTCGAAGTCGTTGTTGCTTTTTCTTCAGACTATTTTTTGTGGCTATAAGCCGGCGCTTGAAGTGCTCCTGCTCGACAGGATCCTCAGGCACGATAAATTCTTCGTCGCCGAGGCTCACCTCGTCTTCGGAGAGAGGCATGTAATTTTCCTCCTCCGCTTCTTCCTCTGCTGCCCGTTCTGTAGGACTAGCTCGTTCATCCTCCCACTCTAAATCTTGCTGGAGGGGATTGTCATCGTCTTCGGCACTATCCGGAGTGTTATTGTCTCTTGTGCCGGTATCACTACTTTTTCTATGGCGGGACTTAGAGCGGCGTCGCTGACGCTGGCGCTTGGGTTGCTTCTTGGAGCGGTCATCCTCCGCTGTCTCATCGCCATTGCCTTCTTTGGGGGTATCCACCATGTATATATCATATGATGAGGTGGCGGTCCAGCGCCCTGTGGGCGGTGGTTCCAATTCGTCTCCTACATCATCGTCCATGTCGTCGATGTCTTCGCAGTCGAAGTCGAGCATGTCGGTTAAATCGTCGACAGTGGCTACTAAGTGGGTGGTGGGTAGGGAGCGAATTTCTTCGTCGTCCGCATCCCATTCTAGCTGGACATAGTTCGGCCAAGGTTCTCCTGACAAGGAGAGAGACCTTAATGAATTAAGCACATCGCCGAAAGGTGAGTGCTGAAAGATATCCGCGGAGGTAAACTCCATGATCAGCGCCCAATCGGATTCGATAGGCACGGAAGCAGGCGGCTCGGAGTCCGCGGCCGGAGATGAATCTAGTGATTCGGCAACATGACTCTCGTGAGGGGTGAAGTTAGTATCCGGCTCCATCGCTAGTAAGAGTGCAGCCTCCATGGCCGGGTCTATCCACCCGTTCTCGGATGGCGCGATTTGCTCCGGATCAAGGGCCGGAGTGGCTGCAGGTGTGATCTCCCGAACACTGTCCGACGGCAGAGCTAAACCATGCTCGTCGTGATCGTGCGGTGCACCTGACATGGGCTCGAATCCGTTGAAGATCAAGTCTCCGTGGATGTCGGCAGTGTAGTTCAAGTTTCTGAACCTGACCTGGTGGCCAGGGGCGTAGATTTCGATCTGCTCCAGATGGCCAAGCGAGTTGGCCCGCAGTGCGAAGCCACCGAATACGAAGATCTGTCCAGGGAGGAAAACCTCACCCTGGACCGCATCATTACCGATGATCGAAGGAGCCATCAAGCCTTAAGGTGACGACACAGTGGAACTCTCAATGAAAGAACCAATGTCTGTGTCAAAACCGGCGGATCTCGGGTAGGGGGTCCCGAACTGTGCGTCTAAGGCGGATGGTAACAGGAGGCGGGGGGCACAATGTTTACCCAGGTTCGGGCCCTCTCGATGGAGGTAATACCCTACTTCCTGCTTGATTGATCTTGATGATATGAGTATTACAAGATTTGATCTACCACGAGATCGTAGAGGCTAAACCCTAGAAGCTAGCCTATGGTATGATTGTTGTCGTCCTACGGACTAAACCCTCCGGTTTATATAGACATCGAAGGGGGCTAGGGTTACACATAGTCGGTTACAAGGGAGGAGATCTACATATCCGTATTGCCAAGCTTGCCTTCCACGCCAAGGAAAGTCCCATCCGGACATGGGACGAAGTCTTCAATCTTGTATCTTCATAGTCCAATAGTTCGGCCAAAGGATATAGTCCGACTGTCCAGAGACACCCTAATCCAGGACTCCCTCAGTGATGCTCTTGTCCCACTAGTGGACATTCTTGACATTGATTGCTTGCATGATGTTGATCCACCTATTGTCATGCTTCATGTTAGTTTGACTTCCCCATGCAATGATTTACCCATTTACGATGAGTTTGATGATTGCCATGTGGAGTCTATTCATCGTGATGCCATGTTACATAGGATTTCTTGTGATAATTCTCTCGGACACATCATGTTTGACAATCCGCTTGACTTGTCATATGATATGCATGAGATCAACAATATGTCATATTTGCAATCTCATTGTAGTGACTATGCCTGCCCCATTAAAATAAATCTCATTTCCACTTATGGCATAGATGACAAGCCTAAGGTTATCGACATTTGTTTCTCTTATGATGATATTGATATGCTCCCTTTGCATCATTTATCTCATATGCCATGCCATGACCACCTAGCTTCGTGTTGTTTTGGATGTTGTCCATTTTCTCCATATGATGTTTCCAATATTGCTCATGAGGGAACCCCCATAGTTTCCTCATACATTTTTGGAGATTTTGATCCATCCTATCCATTGCATGATCCCAATACTTGTGTGCACCATATGCTCCCCATGAATGAAAATGCTATTGATGTGCCATATAATTGTATGCTGAATTTGCATCCAAATCATGTTATACATAACAACTATTCTTTCATGATGGATGGCATGTTCATGTACCATGCATCAAATTTCTTTGAGCGATGTTTATCTTGTGATAACTCACACATGCACATACACATCATGATGGATGATGTGTACATTTACCACACACACAATTTATTTGGTTTGTGTCTCTTTTGTGTAGGTATCCATGAATACTTGTCAACCTCACAATCCCATGAGTTGACAAAACGAGCTCTAGAGAGCAATGATGACTTGGGATCCCATGGATTGTCTTTCCCACCGCTCTCTTTGCGCAAAGACTTCGCGCATTTCTTCTACATGGCTATCACATGGTTATGGGTTATTGTCCATTACATATTCTATGCCCATCTTGCCATGTTCACTTTGCATGACATGCTTATTCATATGCCTTCACCATGCATTTGTGACCCATGCTTTGCATTACACATGATGATTGATTCTACTACTTGTATGTGTATTTGCAAGCTTGGTGGATATGTTGTTTGTTCTTGCCATGTTCCATTTATGCCACATTCCTACGATGATACTATGATCTTGCTTTGTGCTCGTGCTCGCAATATGTCATGTGCATTACCTATATCTATTATGTGCTCACATGACATGATTGCCATGACTTCCTCTAGTGTGTTGCATCATCGCTCCACTAGTTTGCACGACTTGATTGCTATTCTTTCTCATGTTGCATCCAATTCTTGGATTACTTGCTACTATCACATGTTTGGTTGCAACAATGTCATTACATCACATGCGCATATGCCTACTATTTGCTCTCATGACTTGATTGCCTCGCACATGTTGCAAAATTGCTATATCCTTTGTGTTGAGTGCCTTACTTTCTTCACCACACCATATGCACATTATGCTTGGATTGTCTTGCACTTTCCCCACGTGTTTAGACATTTCATTTCATTTGGTGTTGTGAATGGTTCATATGCATACCATAGACCATTTGTTGAGCACTTTATGCATGCTTGCTATGACATCGAGGTAGATGCTTGTTTACTTGTCCCACATATTAGCATCTTTACCTCACATTTACATGCTTGTTTCTATGATGTCCTTGGTTGTGCTCAATTTATGTGCTTACATGCCATGCCACACTCCCTTGTCACACCATATGCTATGCTTGACGACAACACTTATTGGGTGAATCACCTCTTGAATGCTTGGTTTTGCTTTAATGCCAACCACATTTTTTTCCAAGTGCTTATTATCTTTTCTCCTTTTGAAGGAATTACAAGACGGTGCGACATTGGAGAGTGACCATTTCGAGCTTCCACATGACAAGTACTTGGTGGTTGCCCACTTCTACACGACGACGCCATCTCGTTACCATGGTGATGAAGATCACGATCCGTGGACGGATCTCTCCCAAGGGGGGGGGGGGAGATGATGCGGAGCATCCCTCGCTCATCCCCATGGACTCTACTAAAACTCATCAAGCACCTCGAGGACCAATGACAAGAGCACGTGCACGCACCATCGAAACCGAGGTTAACTCTTTCCTCTTCGAGTCTCTTTCGGATTCATACGAGAGTCGGGTTCTACCTCAAATGGAAACATTATGCATTCTTAGGTACTTCGGAGATCGTCACGATGAAGCACGGAGGAATCACCAAGTTCACCGGAGACCTACGGAGGAGGAGAAGGAAGAAGGACGCGCGAGAAGCACGAAGCAAAGGAGGTCCCGGACCACCCCGGCCCTCCCCTACAGCCGGCGGAGCCCCCGGCTACCCCGGGTGCCCGGCCACTCTAGGCCTGCGTGCCCGGCCCTGACCTGGGCGCGGCCCCTCCCGTCCCGGGTGCCCGGCCTTGGAGGGCCCGGGTGCCCCCCCCCCCGCCTGGTGCCACCAGCCGCCACCCCGGGTGCCCGGGCCACTACCCCCGGGTGCCTGGCCTCTACAGCAACAAGGGCGCAGCTCCCCAGACCGGACCGGGTGCCCGGTCCCTCGCACCCTGGGTGCCCGGACCCCTCCGAGAGTGTGTGCGTTTTCAGGATCATTTTGGACCTTTGTATTCCCCTCTCCCTCTAATTCGTCCCTAGACTATAAGTACCTCCCACCTAGCTCATTTAGGAGATAACAAAGTATATGACATGATTTAGTGAGCTTTGCTCCTTGTACCTCCTCTTGAGAGAGAGAGAGACCACTCCAATGGAGTTCAAGACCTCCTATGGAGAAGATCCCCTAGTGGATTCAAGCCCCCCATCTAGGGAAAGATCCCCATCATAGGATCATCAAGACCTCTCTCCTCATAGGATTGGGATGAACTAGTACCTTGTATCTTTCCTTTGTTGTTCTTGAATCATTGTGAACTCTTGTATGTTCTTGGACCTAGCATATGTGTGATTGGATCTAGTCAATTTGAGTGTTTTCTCTCTCTTGTGTTCTTCGTGTTCTTGGGGATTCTCCCTCCAATTCGTGAAAGATCTCCATCTAGGGTTCCACCCTACAACACCACTTGATTCGTTGCTGCTAGATATAGCAGCAACGGCTCTTATGGCTTAGGTGCGACTAGTATTGGCGTGGAGGAGAGGTACCTCTTCAAATCTTGCAGCGCTGCCTCTGCCTCCGGATTCCATTCCATTGGACCCGCCTTTTTCAAAACATTGAAAAAGGGGAGGGCGCGCTCAGCAGATTTGGAGATGAACCTGCTCAGGGCAGCAACGCAGCCGGCGAGCCTACGGACGTCTTTGACCCGTGTTGGCGCCTCAATCTGCTCAATCGCTTTGATCTTTTTGGGATTTGGTTCGATTCCGCGTTGAGAGACAAAGAACCCAAGAAGTTTGCCGGATGGGACACCGAACACGCACTTCTCAGGGTTGAGCTTGAGGTTGATCCTGCACTGATTTGCAAATGTTTCTTCTAGATCCTGCACGAGCGTGGCCTTGTCCTTGGTTTTGACCACTATATCATCCATATAGGCTTCCATATTTCTATGCATCTAGGTCTCAAAACCAATTTGGACCGCTCGGGCAAACGTTGAACCAACGCTTTTCAACCCGAAAGGCATTTGTACCAAACAGTACGTACCACATGGGGTGATGAACGCAGTCTTTTCTTCGTCTTCCTTCATCATGAAGATCTGGTGGTACCCTGAATAGGCGTCGAGGAATGACAGCAGGTCACACCCGGCAGTGGAGTCCACAATCTGGTCAATGCATGGCAGAGGGAAAGGATCCTTTGGAGAGGCTTTATTGATGTCTGTGTAGTCAATACACAACCTCCACTTCCCATTTGCCTTACGCACTACCACTGGATTGGCCAACCACGTGGGGTGGAGTACTCCTCTAACCAAGCATGCCGCCTCCAACTTTCTGATTTCTTTGATAATGAACTCTTGTCGCTCCAAAGCTTGCTTCCTGACCTTCTGCTTGATGGGACGCGCATGAGGACAGACATCAAGATGGTGCTCAATCACCTCCCTATGAACGTCGGGGATGTCGGATGCTTGCCATGCAAACACGTCGACATTCGCCCGCAGGAAGGCGACGAGCACGCTTTCCTATTTGCTGTCAAGGGTGGAGCTTATAGTAAAAGCCCCGCCCGTGCCGTCCTCCTTGACGGGCACCTTCTTGGTCTCTGTTGGTGCTGCCTTGGATTTCTTGCTCTTGCCGGTGGAGCTCTCTGGCACGTCCTCGACGAGAGCGCAGCACTCCGAAGAGGTGCGCTTGCCGGAGTGGGTGCAGGATGTCTTGTCGGAAGAGGTCTCACCGAAAGGGGCCTTGCCCGTCTTCTTCCCTCCCGGGGCTTCAGCGGCAGGAGCAAGTGCCTTGGCGGCAGTTGCTGCAACTGCCTCTCGATAGAGTTGGTCGGCGCAGATGAGCGCATCTTTCTTGTCAGAGGGGCCGGTGATGATGCACAGTGGCCCGGGCATCTTCAACGTGTTGTAGGCGTAATGTGATGCCGCCATGAACTTGGTCAGCGCTGGGCGGCCAAGGATCCCATTGTAGGGCAAGGGGATCTCGGCGACATAAAAAACGATCTTCTCCATTCTATAGTTCAGTTCGCCCCCAAATGTAACGGGTAGCGTGATTTTACCTTTTGGCTGACTCCTTCCCGGGTTGACCCCTTGGAATGTGCCCGTTTCCTTGAGATCTCCATCAGGAATCTGCAGCTTCTTGATCACAACGGGCGAGATCAAATTCAGACCGGCCCCACCGTCAACCAGCACTTTTGTCACCTTGAGGTTGCGTATTATCGGTGAAACCAACAACGGCAAACACCCGACCGCAGTTGTGCGATCAGGGTGATCCTCGGTGTCAAAAACGATAGGCGTCTTGGGACCACTTGATGGCTTCGGGCATCGAGCGATGGCTCGCCAAGCGATGACCTCGCGCCCACTACTTCAGTTGGCGGTGAGAGGTGTGCAACGAGGCGCCACCGTCGATGCACATGGCCTCTGTAGCTTTTCTAGAACTCGTGCTCGCCGGATTCATCGTTCTCGTCATGATCATCATCTTCCTCCTTCTTGTCGCGGACCCGAGCGGGCCTCTCTTGTTGATTATCTTTACCGCGGCGACCTCCTTAGCCGCCACGCTTCTTGCCAGACCCCTCAGCACCATCCTAGCCCTTCTCCTTGTCTCGCGTTTCATATTCAGCTTTCTCCTTTTCTGCAAGCAGCTCAACCTGTTGGCAGTTCTGGAGGTCATGGCCCTTGGTGCGATGGATCTTGCCGTACTGCTAGTAAGAGCCTCCTGGCTTGTCGGCATCCGCCAAGGCCCGGCAGGCGGCGCACCCGGCAACTTCCTTGCTGGGGTCGTCTGCCTTGGCCTTCTTGGCGGCGCCGGGGTTGTCGGATCCCTCAACGGCAAGCACGGTCTTGCCCTTACGCTTCCTGTTGTGGTGTCAGCCCTTCTTCATCGGGGCGATGGCGTCTTCGTCCGTGGAGTCAGTTTCCGTGTCGGCATCCTCGCCGGGGTACTTCCTTCCTTCCTCATCCCAGCACATCTATCAGCCAGAACATAAAGTTCGGCTATATCCTTAACCTTGTTCATCGCCGGCTCTTCACGCATCTTGCGGTTGCGTACATTCTGATGGAATGCACTGATGATAGGGGCGGGATGAACATCTGGGATGGTGTACTGTACACAGCTGAACCTTTGTATGTATTTGCGCAGGGTCTCGCTGTCCTTCTAGGGGATGACATGCAAGTCACTTGCCTGGCCAGGAGCTTGGTGGCCTCCGGTAAAGGCGCCGACAAACTCGTGGCACAGATCCGACCAAGAAGAGATGGAATCCACTGGCAGGTGCATCAACCATATCATGACGTTGGGCTTAAGCGCCAACAGGAAGTAGTTGGCGAGCACCTTGTTGTCGCGTGCCCCGGTGGCTTGCATCGCAATGGTGTAGATGTTGAGGAACTCCGACGGGTGAGTCTTGCCAATGTACTTTTCCCCAACATCAGGCTTGAACGTGCGGTGGGAGGGCCACTGGAAGTACCGCAGCTCACGGGTAAAGGCTGGACAACCCACCTTGTAAGGCAGGTCGCCGGAGCCCCCCGGCGCTGGGCGGTCCATAGTGGGCCCCGCACGCTGATCTGACTGATGGAGTGCTCACCACCGCCGCTCGATGGTGGTCCAAGCATCCTCCTGAGCTCGTTCTCAAAGAACTTGACATTGGTTGCAGCGGGCTCGCGGGTTGGACGACGTTGTGGAAACATTGTCACAGGCGTCGGCCCGACGAGCCGGTGGCTGCTGTTTCTGGCGTGGGGGAGGAGAGTGCACCGTGGTCGCAGCACCTCCGGTCCTCCTACCACCAGCATGCTCTGGCTCTACAGAGCACCGGCACGAGGGTTCCGCTGGTCGCGGTTCGTCCTTGTTGGCGAAGCTGATGAGGCTCTGAATGGTGGCTCTCCACTCGTTGAGCTTCTCTGCAGCGGGAGGGAAGTCGAGGAGCAGTTGTACACGTGCCAACGCTTCTGCTGGCGTGGGTGGCGGCGAAAGCTGCGTGGACCGTGACGCACTCCAACTTCTAACCACGTTAGAAGGAGCTCTATCATGGTCTCGTGGTCGTGCGCCACTTCTGTCAGCGTCCAGGTGCGCACGCCGGCCTGGTGCGTCCTAAGAGTGATGCAAAGGGCTCTTTCCGTGGCGTCGCCCGGGGACACCGACGTCGCGGTGTTGCTCATCGCGTGCGGCCTGGGAAGGCTGCGGCGCGGGCGCCAGCTGGGGTGTCATAGAGGTTGCCGCGCCGCCCGTGGGCAGCACGGCCCCGCCTCCGGACCCAGCGGCGCGTCTCTCATCGTCTTGGACCCGAACGACACCGCTCGCTTGGCTCCAATTGCCAGAGTGTCGTGGATGCTCGCGGGCCGCGCCTCCGGCGCCATCCATGGCCACCCCGTCGCCCGCCCGTGCTGGTGCGGACAGGACGGCTCCGGACGACCTGATCGATGTGATCCCCTTCTTCTTGGGGGCCATGGTGATGATAAAGTCGATGCGCTAACTTCCAAACTGGATTTTCACAGCTTGTGCCCCCTACTTGGCGTGCCAAGGATGTCGGGGAAACGACACCTATGGGATCATGGAGAATTCCTACTACGGTTGACGGGGCGCGGGACTGTGGAAAGAGCAGGTTTAGAAGATCAACGCGGGGGGAATTTTATCATGGTTCGGGCCGCAAGCGATGTGTAATACCCTAGTCCTGCTTTGGTGTATATTTGGTGTTCTTGAGTTCTTGAACTAGCTGCGGTGCATGCCAAGTCCAAAGAGTCTGAATCCTTCCTCAGTACGCCTCGGGCCTCCTTTTATAGTCAAAGGGGTTGCCACAGCGGCACACAGGAGGTGGAAAGTATTTCAATTGATGTCAATGATCGTGTCTTCGACATCAATTTCAGTCTGATTAGATATGTCATTGAAACAAATCTGTTTTGTCTCTCTTTTCTTTTCGGATGATGAGGATGAGCCAGCCGATCCTAACATAATTTTGGAGGAGCCGGACGACGAAGCCTCAAAATCAGATAAAGATGTCCCCGACACGACCGGACTTCCACTAGATTTTTATAGGGGTCAGGAGGGAAAAGATAGTACAGTGTACAAGTCTATCGCCTGGCACTGTAGGGCAAATGCATTTAATGCGCTGCTGACGTGCCCTCTCGCTTTATCAGGGACGACAAGGAAGCCCGTCCCGTCGGTCGCCGCCTCGCCTCGCTTCGACGCGCGTCCAGGTTGACGAGGCGTGCAGCGCCACGCTGGCTGGCTGGCAGCTGAGCTGGTGCGGTGGTAGAGTGTTCACAAAGATCTGCATGCCACCACGCAGGTGCTTGGCTAGTTGGCCTGGAAGCTGCGCTGCCACGCAGACGCTCGCCTAGTTGGCGAGCTGATCGCCGTATTGGAACGGCCGCGGAGCGGCAGAGCCTTGGTAGGTGTGGGCCTGGCTGTGGCCCTACAGATGTCTCCCAGCAAGGGTCTTGCCGGGGTCTCGTGGGCGCCCCCGGCAAGGGTCCTGTTGGGGGGCCTTCGTCTTTTGGTTCTCATCTAGTCTTGCAGGCCTCTGGTTTTCACAAAGATCTGCATGCCACCATGCAGGCGCCTCCCGGGCCTTGGTTCCAATGTTGTCGATGGTGTCGGAACTCTTGGGCTCAATGATGGTGGCCTTGCTGGTGTTGGGCATGTTGCCCCGGCAAGGCTCTTGCCGGGGAGAGCCCACCTTGTCCCTTTGCTCCTGCGCCTCTGATTTGGGCGTTGCTCTGGTAGGCTTGTGTCTCCGCTTCCTCTGCCCCGCCAAGCGTGGCCGCGGGTGTGGCTACTACTGCCCGCGCACAAGTAAAGGGGTACAGAAGGACCCCTACTTTTGTACACCGACACCTTTCTGACTTCATTTGCTATTTTTCATGCATTTACTGATTTTTTTAGCTAAATGACCCTGAAATTGAAAAGCAGTACAAATGAACTCTGAAAAGGTTGAAAATTGGCGTATAATCATTTCACCCACATATCATGTGCTAAAAAGTTGAGAGGATTACGGTAAAAACTAGATGCACTTCGTGTACAAAATGGACAATCTCTTTTGAAGTATCAGGGTTTCGGACAAAAACTCATCTGTTACAAAGGCATTTCATATTTTTAACTTATTTCAACTCCAAACTTTTTGTGTGTTCAACATGCACCATTCAAAGCCACATCATCAATTTTCAACCCTTTCTGACTTCATTTGCTATTCTTCATGCAATTACTGATTTTTAGCTAAATGACCCTGAAATTGAAAAGTAGTACAAATGAACTCTGAAAAGGTTGAAAGTTGGCATGGTATCATCATTTCACCCACATGGCATGTGCTAAAAAGTTGATAGGGTTACGGCAAAAACTGGATGCACTTTGTGTACAAAATGGACAATCTCTTTTGAAGTATCAGGGTTTCGGACGAAAACTCGTCTGTTACAAAAGGCATTTCATTTATTGACATGTAACTACAGTGATATTCTAGATAAAAGCCATCATCAGAATAGTTGTGGAGAGAAAGTCTTCACTTTTTCTTCGCTTGTGTCCCTTGCTTATTGCGCCGTAACCATGGATAATCTTCATCGTTTAACAGGATGCTTGGGTCAGCCTTCACTTTGAAGGGAGGAATTTCATGAATTTTTTCATAATCTTCAGACATGTCTGTCTTGCCCTCCACTGCCATGATGTCTCTTTTCCCTGAAAGAACTATGTGGCACTTTGGCTCTTCGTATGACGTATTCGCTTCCTTATCTTTTCTTTTTCTCAGTTTGGTAGACATGTCCTTCACATAGAAAACCTGCGCCACATCATTGGCTAGGACGAATGGTTCGTTTGTGTACCCAAGATTGTTGAGATCCACTGATGTCATTCCGTATCACGGGTCTACCTGTACCCCGCCTCCTGACAGATTGACCCATTTGCACCGAAACAAAAGGACCTTAAAATCATGTCCATAGTCAAGTTCCCATATGTCCACTATGTAACCATAATATGTGTCCTTTCCCCTCTTGGTTGCTGCATTAAAGCGGACACCACTATTTTGGTTGGTGCTCTTTTGATCTTGGGTGATCGTGTAAAATGTATTCCCGTTTATCTCGCACCCTTGGTAAGTCAATACAGTCGAAGATGGTGTCCTGCCAACGAGTACAACTCATCTCCAACAATGTTGTTACCCATGAGATGTGTGTGCAACCAACTGCCGAAAGTCCCGATGTGTTCACTTGTAATCCAGTCGTCAGACTGCTCCGGGTGTTTGGAGCACAGAATATTCTTGTGTTCATTGACATACGGGGTAACCAAGGTAGAATTCTGTAGAACTGTGTAGTGTGCTTGAGCCCAAGAATGCCCGTCCCTACATATTATTGAATCCACTCCTAACATGCCTTTTCCAGTCAGTCTCCCCTCATACCGTGATTGAGGGAGACCAATCGGCTTATGGTTAGGAATAAAGTCAACACAAAACCCAATGACCTCCAGTGTTTAATGGCCCATGGAGATGCTTCCTTCTAGCCTAGCACGGTTACGAACATATTTCTTTAAGACTCCCATGAACCTCCTAAAAGGGAACATATTGTGTAGAAATACAGGACCCAGAATGGCAATCTCGTCGACTAGATGACCTAGGACGTGCGTCATGATACTGAAGAAGGATGGTGTAACATCCCAAATTTCCTATTTGGAATGTTTTACAATTATAGCTAAGCATCCTATGCATCCTGTTTGAATTTGATTGTCATTTGAAGTTTCAGAGCAATTTGAGTTTGAATTTGAATTTCAAACTTTGGCATGTGGGAAACAATTCAAAAACTAAGCCTGATAAATACTTGATCAAAAGTATGAGAGGAGCAAACATGACACTCCAAAAATATCGGAGGAAACATTGCCAAAAGATTTGGAATTCAAATCTGAATTTTATTTGAATTTGAAAAAATAGATTTTTATGAAGTTTGGATTTTGACTTTGGAAAATGTTCAAATGAAAGGAATATTCCCTGATCATTTTGGTATATATATACCCTATATAAATTATTTATAGTTTGGGTTTTATTTTTGTTTTAGTTTTAATTAAAAAATAAAGGAAAAACCCCTCGGGCGCCACTAGGCCACCCAGCCCAGCCAGCCAGCCGCCTCACCTCGGCCCCACCCGGCCAGTGAGCCCGGCCAGCCCAGCCAGCCCGAGCCAGCCAGCCAGCCAGCGCACACACACCCCCCCCCTCGCCCGAAGGCCTAGGCCTCGGCCACCCGACCCTCGCCCTCTCTCCCTCTCACGACCGTGGGACCCCCCCTCTTCTTCCCCTCGCCCACGCCACGCTCATGGGAGGTCCACCGGATCGAAGGATCCGGATTCCCAACGCCCGATGCCCTTCCGAGGCAAGCCCGACCCCTGGCTATAAAAGCCGAGGCCCCGCACCCATTCCCCCTAGCCTCGCGGACCCCTCTCCTCTCCTTCCGAGCTCACCGGGTCCAGAGCTCGCCACCACGCCAAAGTCGCCAGCGCCACCACAGTCCACCCCGACCCCCCCCACCACCAACCACCCCGTGCTCGTGCGCACCTCCCCGACGAGTCGCCGGAGCTCGCCGACGCCCGGACGCTCCGACGCACTTTCGCCGCCGCCGCCGCCGTCGCCGGAGTCCGGTAAGTCCCCGGCATCCCCCTCCCCCGTTCGATCTTAGATCGACGGCCACGATTAGACGCCCCGAAGCGTTAGGTTTTATTTATAAAACCGGCCGGCCCGATCGGTTTAATTTTTAGTTTAGGTTTTATTTTATTAGGCCGGTTCGTTTAGTTTAAACCTAGGGCCCATTTAGCCTATCTAACGCACAGGGCACAGTTTAGGCCCATTAGGTTTTTTTTTCTTTTTATTTGATTTTCTGTTTTAGCCGAATAGTTTCAATTTTCAAAAATGTATATCTTTTATTCTGTTTAATATTTTTGAGTGATTCTTTTTTTGTTGGATTGAAAATTTTATGTAGTTTCTGAAAAATATATATTTAGCTATGTTAAAAATATTTAAAATGCTTTAATATTGTTTTAGTCAGAATAGCAAATCTGCTATAACTTTAGTTAGAAAAATTATTTTGCATGATTCTTTTTTCACCACTTTATTTTGACATTTCCAAACCCTAGAAATTAACTTTGGTATTTTAGGATTAATAAATAATTAATTATAGACAGAATCCTATTAATCCTAATTAATTAACTAGTTCCTGTTTTCCTAATTAATTAATTAGTAAATTAATTTATTTTTAACTTGTGATTAGTTATTCTAGGTTAGTTTCTGTCATGTTAGTAGATGAACTTTTATTTATAATTAATAAAAGTTTTAAATTAATTTTCTTAATAGAAATTGGATTAGGCCTAAAATGAGTTTTATAATAGCTTTTTAATTAATTCTTTTTGCTCCTAGTTGCTTAGTGAATCCTCTTCTGTTAAGTTAACCTAAAACCCTGATTAGGTCATATTAAGGAATTTTTACTATATAAAAACTAAATTTTGCTATTGTTTGGAGTAGGGAAAACTTTGAATTGGTTTCTTTGAGTTTTTCTTTTGGATTTGGTTTTGAATGTTTTGTTGTGCTATGTTACCACTGTTATCTTGTGTGATCCTCTTGCTTTATGCTTATTGTGTTATTGTTTGTCTCGGTAGAGTTTCCGGAGTGCGAAGCTTGCTACTACGACTCTTTAGCTTACGAGGATCATCAGCAAGGCAAGTTTTGATCATGTTATTTCTATACCTATGTTTTTGTGCATTAGTAGTCGTCACCACCCCACCATTGCATGCAGTAGTGAAATCTTGAAGTCATTAAACTTGAGTAGTATCATGTGGTAGGATGAACCAATCCCCTTGTTACCTTGGCCCCTGGGACGTAGTAGTTATTTGCTATGCTCGTAGACGGGATTTGGGATGAGTGAAATTCATAAGCAAGATGTGAGAGTCAATGATGATGATGACCCCATGAACTACAATGATCAAGATGGACTTGGAAAAACACTCTTGGGTGGAGGGCGGTTGGCGGGCACCTGGAGCACCCAGTGGTGGCGGGATGCATGGAGAAGCGCCATGACATCCTGCGAAAGCTTCACCCAGCCACAAAGAGAAGGATGGATGCCCCATGACCGGAAGCTTACAATGCAGCCGCAAGCCATTATGGGCTCTGGCTGGGTTGACCCTAGTAGTGACGCTGGCTGGGCGGTACTACGAGAAGTAGACGAACGGTAGGGTTGGATGGGTACGGCGGTGGCGGAAGAACTCTTTGGAAGACCTGTTTCATTAGTCCGTCTTCAAACACCATGAAGTGCGAAGACTTTAAAGGAGGAATGATTCTTGCGGGAAAGTCATAAACCTCTGCAGAGTTATAACCTAATCGATTAGCCGTGTCCCAGTTACGGACATTTGAGCCTCTGGACCTTGGAAGTATTCGGATATCTCAACACTAAAACTAATGATTTAACTTGAGGGTTTTATGACTTAATAATAATTTGGGAGCGAGATATTGGTTGGCGGAACCATCTCAATAACTACCAACAATTGTAGTAATTTGCAAATAAGTCCACCAGTAGTAGGATAAAATTTGCTTTTCGCAAAATAATGAAACTTAGAGCTCCACACCAAAAATGCATATAGTGTTGGTAACTTTATTATTGTTATTCTTCATGACTTGCCACTTATTCCAAAAGCTGACCTACATGGCTGCAACGTATTATGTTGCGAGATATATTCGATCGGGGTGAGGCTACGCTCCGCGCTTGGCGATTGTCCTTTGAGTCGGATGGACTCGCTTTACCTCGGCGCTTCCGCAGCATTTTAGTTTATTTCTCATGAGTTGGCCTTGAGCGAATTTATTCTCTTGTAATAAAGACTCTATATGAGAATCGATTAATGATATTCAGGTGTGATTGAACTTTGATTACTTTATCGATGTCTTTGTGAGTACCAAAGATGATCTTGGGATGGTATGCATACGTAGATTTGACCGATTTTGGGTCAGGTCGCTCTGAGATGGTATCGAGCACACGCTGACCGTAGGATCGTAACCCCTAGGATCGGAAAGCCATAGCGAGACCATTTACCTTGAACCCCTTTCATTCTATAATTCTTCCTTGTTCAATTCGACTCTTCTCCCTTTGCAACATTCTAGATGGCCGTCGAGTTCACCCCAGTTTGCTACGGAGTTACGCCAAATTCGATGAGGCGATGCCCTTCGAAGGAAGCTGGTCCAGATGGTGAAGCTGCTAAAGATTGCTCGCCCTCGATCCTTTGAAACCCACTAATGCACTTCCGACGGACACCCTTCTGAGATTGAGGTGCATATCCTGGGAGAACCTTTGGAGGACACACGGAGCCTATCAACTTTGAGTTCACCGAGTTCAAGCTGGATCATCGGAAGGGGCGTGGCGATCTACCGAGCACTTGGACATCTCCGAGAGAAGTCTGGGATGAGCTCGATCACTCGGACCTCGCCATGGTTTCTCGCAGGCAAGGAATGGAGATATCATCCGTACCATTGAGGACGATTCCACTCTCTCATACATCCAGGACTTGGAGTGTCTTCTCGAAGCGGAGATTCAGACTCGCCGTAACTCGAAGACACACGAAGCTTTGTTCCATGAACTGGAGCTGGAGGAGAAGGCACGCGCAGACTTCCTTGGCCATGAGGAAGAAATCACGGACTTCATGGAGATAGTCGACGACCAAGATGAAGCTTGCAGCGATAGAGGAAAAGATGGACTTGGGAGAGGACCTTTACCGAGTGGAGATGAAGCACCCTCGTGAGCAATGATCAGGATTTGAAGGAGTACCATCAAGGAAACCCCAAGAGGAGGCGCCAGCGATGAAGACTTTTAGTCGACCACCATGTTATCTTTTATTTCTTTTAAATCGATCAGTTAGGCGATGTTTTCCTTCGATTAGTCATGAGCTTTTGTAATCGAGTTTGAACCATGTTTGAGTGGAATGAATAAATGTTTGGTGTGTTATGATTGTGCATTCATATGGGTAGTGTTATTTCTCATAGACCATTGTTCTATTCTAAATTTCTCACCCACTCCAAAACACCGGATGCCTCAGGGCGTGACCTTTGGTTTCCGCGGAGCTCACCCAGCTGCTCCAGCAGCAGAATGCATCGATGCAGCTCTGATTGAAATCGAACAACACCGCCAACAATCCACCGCCACCACCACCCCCCACCGTGGACAACTTGACTCGATTTACGAGGTTGAATCCGCGGTGTTCTCTAGTAGCACCGAGCCGATTGTGGCTGATGATTGGCTCCATAAGATTGGAAGGAGCTAGTCACCGTTGGATGCACCGATGTTTGAGAAAGTGCGCTTTGCAAGATCAACCTGGATGGACCTGCAGCTTCTTGGTGGGAGAATTACACCGCCACTTTTCCCATGGGTGGCATCACTTGGGATCAATTCCAGCAGGCCTTCGCCGCTCATGTCTCATTGGAGCCATGAGTGCGAAGAAGCGTGAGTTCCGCAACTTACGCCCGAGAATCGTCTTGTGGCACGATCGTGGATGAATCAGCAAGCTCGCTCGCTATGCCCACGATGATGTGGCCAGATGATGCATAGCGGAGAAGTTCCTTGAGGACTCAATGATGAATTGAGCATGCAGCTTATTGTGGCTACTTTCAACAACTACCGGAGCTGGTAGACAAGGCCACCATCACGGAAGGCAAGCAGCAGCAGATAGAAAGCATAGCGGAAGTACAGCCGGGGAAGCACAACTTCGGGAGCTCGGCGAAGCCCGCTATGCACCGTACTCGGGAGGGCACACCCATCATAACCATGGAGTTCATAACCATGGAGGAAATGGGAATAACCGCAGCCAGGACAACAAGTCGAGGCCATGGCAATGGCAATGGCAATGGTAATGGCAATCAGCACCGTTCTGCCCGGCTCAGAAGGATCTGAGCCACATCACCGCTTCAAGTGCGGAAGGCGGGGCACTATGCCACCGACGCCGGAGGCCAAGCGGAGGCAGGGAATGGCAATGGAGGCTCAAATAAGAAGCCCAATCCTTTCCCTCGTGCTCAAGTGAATCACATCGGCGTGGAGGACGTCTATGATCAGCCGGACAACGTGGTTGGTAAGTTTTATTGAATTCACGTTCAGTTTTGGTTCTCTTTGATTACGGTGCAGCGCATTCATTCATATCAAGGGTAGTTGTGGATAAGTACGGATTCGCACTAGAACCCTTAGAAGCCCCCTTCGCGTCGGTTCGCGGGAGGAGAAATGATGGCGAGTTTAAGCTGTCACGCAACCCTTAACATCGGGAACCACAAATTTCCGTGGAACTCATTGTGTTGGAAACAGGACCTTGGATGTAATCCTAGGCATGGATTGGTTGTCAAAGTTTGAAGGAACATAGGCGTGCCGGCAAGTCTATTCGCTCACCACCGGGCGAAAGAGGATCAAGTATGTAGCCAGCACAGCCGGATGAAGAATCGGTGCATTCCCTCACGGGAGTTGTTCAGAGGAAGTGCCATGGTGCAAGAATTTCCGATGTGTTCCGGAGGAATTACGGGAATGCCACCGACAGGACATTGAATTTCTGATTGAGTTATTGCGGCACAGCCCCAATATCCAAGAGACCTTATCGGATGCCACCGAATGAGTTGAAAGAGATCAAGGATCAAATAAATGAGTTATTGGAGAAAGGATATATTCATCCAAGCTCATCACCTTGGGGAGCCCCAGTTCTTTTGGTAGAGAAGAAGGATGGAAGCTTGAGGATGGTTGTGGATTATCGTGCATTGAACGAAGTAACCATCAAGAACAAGTACCCTCTGCCCATGATCAATGACTTGTTTGATCAACTTGTTGGAGCCAAGGTATTCTCTAAGATCGATCTTCGATCAGGGTATCATCAGTTGAAAATTCGTGAAAAGGATATACCCAAAACAACATTCACTACCAGGTATGGTTTATACGAGTATACCGTCATGTCATTTGGATTGACTAATGCTCCTGCATACTTCATGAATTTGATGAACAAGGTGTTCATGGAATATTTGGACAAGTTCGTCGTGGTGTTCATCGATGACATATTGATATTCTCCAAGAGCGAGGAAGAGCATAAGGAACATTTGCGTCTAGTTACGGAGAAACTTGAGAACATCACCGTATGCCAAATTCAGCAAATGTGAATTTTGGTTGAAGGAAGTTGGATTCCTCGGACATGTTATTTCAGGGAAGGAATAGCAGTTGATCCCGCCAAGGTTGAATCGATCACCGATTGGCGATCACCCACCTCGATCAAGGAGATCCGCAGATTTTCTCGGACTCGCGAGGATATTATCGGAGGTTCATTGAGAACTTCTCGAAGATTGCCAAGCCCATGACTGAGTTGTTGAAGAAGGAAGCCAAGTATGTTTGGACCGAGGAATGTGAAGCCGCCAGAATTGAAGAAACGGTTGGTCACAGCCCAAAGTTGATATTGCGGACATACATAAGGAATACCAGGTCTATTGTGGCGCTTCTCGTCAAGGACTCGGAGGAGTATTGATGCAGAAGGTAAGGTTGTAGCTTATGCCTCCGGACAGCTCGACCTCATGAGATGAATTATACCACGCATGATTTGGAGTTAGCAAACATAGTGCATGCACTCAAGACACAGAGACATTTCCTCATCGGAAATCGTTGTGATGTCTACACAGATCACAAGAGTTTGAAGTATATCTTCACGCAGAAGGAATTGAACCTCAGGCAGAGGAGATGGCTAGAGTTGATAAAGGACTACGACATGAGATTGCATTACCACCCCGGTAAGGCCAATGTTGTAGCAGATGCTTTGAGCCGTAAGAGTTATGTGAATACTCTTACCGCAGGAGGATTACCCCAGGAGTTGGTCGATGACCTCAGAGATCTCCGACTAGAGATAGTTCCGAAAGGATTCGTTGCAACTCTGGAAGTTCAGTCCACCTTGACCGAAAGGATTCGTGAAGCCCAGAAGTCGGACAAGGAAATCGATGAGATAAAGCAAAAGATGGAGGAAGGAAAAGCTAAAGGATTCCGTAAGGATGAACACGGAACTATATGGTTTGAGGATCGTATTCGTGCCCAATGATCCCGAGCTCGGAAGCTAATTCTTGGAGGCTCATGATTCACCGTACTCGATTCATCCCAGCAACACCAAGATGTACCGGATTTGAAGCAAAGTTTACGGTGGGCGGTATGAAGAAGGACATTGCCGAGTGCGTAGCGAGATGCGATGTTTGCCAGCGTGTAAAGGCGAACATCGAAGCCAGCGGGTTACTTCAACCTTTGCGATTCCGATTGGAAATGGGAGAAACTTGGTATGGATTTCATCACAGATTACCGGGACCCGTTCAGGTTATGATTCTATCTGGGTAGTGGTTGATCGTTTGACTAAGGTAGCTCACTTCATTCCGTGAAGACTACCTATACCAGTGCCAAGTTGGCCAAGATATACATGACCAGGATCGTATGTGCGCATGGAGTTCCGAGGAAAATCGTGTCGATAGAGGAACGCAGTTTACCTCAAAGTTTTGGAAGCAATTGCATGAAACTTTGGGTGCGAGGCTGGAATTGAAGACAGCTTTTCATCCATGAGCATGATGGATGAGACCGAGAGAGTCAATCAGATTACGGAAGACATGTTGAGAGCTTGTGTGCTAGACTATGGGTCTAGCTGGGATGATAATTTGCCGTCTGCAGAGTTCTCATACAACAACGATTATCAATCCAGTTTGAAGATGGCCCCTTCGAAGCTCTATCACGGAAGGAGGTGCAGACACCATTCTTTGTGGGATAGTGTTGGAGATCGATCACTTTTGGTTCCGACCTTATCAAGGATTCGAAGAAAAGTCAAGCTGATTCGAGACAGGCTCAAGATAGCACGATCGAGACGTAAGAGTTATGCCGACGATGGCGCAAGGAGGTGGTTTACGAAGTGGGAGACCGAGCATATCTTCGTGTGTCTCCACTTCGTGGAATCAAGAGGTTTGGAGTCAAGGAAAGTTAGCACCCGATTCATTGGCCCTACAAAATCCTCGAGCGTCGTGGAGAAGTTGCATACAAGTTGGAATTGCGGAAGGATTGTCCGGAGTTCATGATGTCTTCCACGTTTCTCGCTTGAAGAAGTGCCATGCCGACATGGCGAGGTTCCGTTGAGAGACACAAGCCCTAGAGGCCATACAGCTTGACAAAGGATTTGACTTACAAAGAGAAACCCGTCCGAATTCTCGAAACTGCAAGCGAGTCACCCGCAGCAAAGGTCATCAAATTTTGCAAGGTCTTTGTGGAGTCACCACACCGAGGAAGAAGCCACACAGGAGCGAAGAAGATCTTCGTCGAGACCATCCGCACCTATTTGCTAGCCAACCCGAATCTCGAGGGCGAGATTCATCTTAAGGTGGGTAGGTTTGTAACATCCCAAATTTCCTATTTGGAATGTTTTACAATTATAGCTAAGCATCCTATGCATCCTGTTTGAATTTGATTGTCATTTGAAGTTTCAGAGCAATTTGAGTTTGAATTTGAATTTCAAACTTTGGCATGTGAAACAATTCAAAAACTAAGCTGATAAATACTTGATCAAAAGTATGAGAGGAGCAAACATGACACTCCAAAAATATCAGAGGAAACATTGCCAAAAGATTTGGAATTCAAATCTGAATTTTATTTGAATTTGAAAAAAATAGATTTTTATGAAGTTTGGATTTTGACTTTGGAAAAATGTTCAAATGAAAGGGAATATTCCCCTGATCATTTTGGTATATATATACCCTATATAAATTATTTATAGTTTGGGTTTTATTTTTGTTTTAGTTTTAATTAAAAAAATAAAAGAAAATCCCTCGGGCGCCAGCTAGGCCACCCAGGCCCAGCCAGCGCCGCCTCACCTCACCCAGCCTTGACCCAGCCCAGCCGCCCAACCCAGCCAGCCCCAGCCAGCCCAGCCAGCCAGTAGCCACACACACCCCCCCTCGCCTGAAAGGCCTAGGCCTCGGCCACCCGACCCTCGCCCTCTCTCCTCTCGTGACCCGTGGGACCCCCCCCTCTTCTTCCCCTCGCCCACGCCACGCTCATGGGAGGTCCACCGGATCCAAGGATCCGGATTCCCAACGCCCGATGCCCTTCCGAGGCAAGCCCGACCCCAGGCTATAAAGCCGAGGCCCCAGACCCATTCCCCCTAGCCTCGCGGACCCCTCTCCTCTCCTCCCGAGCTCACGGAGTCCCGAGCTCGCCACCGCCATCCAAAGTCGCCGCCGACGCCACCTCAGTCCACCCCGACCCCCCAACACCACCGAACCACCCCGTGCTCGTGCGCACCTCCCGACAGTCGCCGAGCTCGCCGGCCTTGAGACGCTCAGACTTTCGCGCCGCCCGCCGCCGTCGCCGAGTCCGTAAGTCCCGCATCCCCTCCCCGTTCGATCTTAGATCGACGGCCACGATTAGACGCCCCGAAGCGTTAGGTTTTATTTATAAAACCGGCCGGCCCGATCGGTTTAATTTTTAGTTTAGGTTTTATTTTATTAGGCCGGTTCGTTTAGTTTAAACCTAGGGCCCATTTAGCCTATCTAACATACAGAGGCAGCTTTAGGCCCATTAGGTTTTTTTTTCTTTTATTTGATTTTCTGTTTTAGCGAATAGTTTCAATTTTCAAAATGTATATCTTTTATTCTGTTTAATATTTTTGAGTGATTCTTTTTTTGTTGGATTGCAAATTTTATGTAGTTTCTGAAAAATATATATTTAGCTATGTTAAAAATATTTAAAAATGCTTTAATATTGTTTTAGTCAGAATAGCAAATCTGCTATAACTTTAGTTAGAAAAATTATTTTGCATGATTCTTTTTGTCACCACTTTATTTTGACATTTCCAAACCCTAGAAATTAACTTTGGTATTTTAGGATTAATAAATAATTAATTATAGACAGAATCCTATTAATCCTAATTAATTAACTAGTTCTGTTTTCCTAATTAATTAATTAGTAAATTAATTTATTTTTAACTTGTGATTAGTTATTCTAGGTTAGTTTCTGTCATGTTAGTAGATGAACTTTTATTTATAATTAATAAAAGTTTTAAATTAATTTTCTTAATAGAAATTGGATTAGGCCTAAAATGAGTTTTATAATAGCTTTTAATTAATTCTTTTTGCTCCTAGTTGCTTAGTGAATCCTCTTCTGTTAAGTTAACCTAAAACCCTGATTAGGTCATATTAAGGAATTTTTACTATATAAAAACTAAATTTTGCTATTGTTTGGAGTAGGGAAAACTTTGAATTGGTTTCTTTGAGTTTTTCTTTTGGATTTGGTTTTGAATGTTTTGTTGTGCTATGTTACCATTGTTATCTTGTGTGATCCTCTTGCTTTATGCTTATTGTGATATTGTTTGTCTCGGTAGAGTTTCCTGAGTCTGAAGCTTGCTACTCGACTCTTTAGCTTCGAGGATCATCGGCAAGGCAAGTTTTGATCATGTTATTTCTATACCTATGTTTTTGTGCATTAGTAGTCGTCACCACCCCACCATTGCATGCAGTAGTGAAATCTTGAAGTCATTAAACTTGAGTAGTATCATGTGGTAGGATGAACCAATCCTTGTTACCTTGGCCCTGGGGCGTAGTAGTTATTTGCTATGCTCGTGACGGGATTTGGGATGAGTGAAATTCATAAGCAAGATGTGAGAGTCAATGATGATGATGACCCCATGAACTACAATGATCAAGATGGACTTGGAAAAACACTCTTTGGGTGGAGGGCGGTTGGCGGGCACCTGGAGCACCAGTGGTGGCGGGATGCATGGAGAAGCGCCATGACATCCTGCGGAAAGCTTCACCCAGCCACAAAGAGAAGGATGGATGCCCCATGACGGAAGCTTACATGCAGCCGCAAGCCATTATGGGCTCTGGCTGGGTTGACCCTAGTAGTGACGCTGGCTGGGCGGTACTCGAGAAGTAGACGAACGGTAGGGTTGGATGGGTACGGCGGTGGCGGAAGAACTCTTTGGAAGACCTGTTTCATTCGTCCGTCTTCAAACACCATGAAGTGCGAAGACTTTAAAGGAGGAATGATTCTTGCGGGAAAGTCATAAACCTCTGCGAGAGAGTTATAACCTAATCGATTAGCCGTGTCCCGATTCACGGACATTTGAGCCTCTGGACCTTGGAAGTATTCGGATATCTCAACACTAAAACTAATGATTTAACTTGAGGGTTTTATGACTTAATAATAATTTGGGAGCGAGATATTGGTTGGCGGAACCATCTCAATAACTACCAACAATTGTAGTAATTTGCAAATAAGTCCTTTGTAGTAGGATAAAATTTGCTTTTATAAAATAATGAAACTTAGAGCTCCACACCAAAAATGCATATAGTGTTGGTAACTTTATTATTGTTATTCTTCATGACTTGCCACTTATTCCAAAAGCTGACCTACATGGCTGCAACGTATTATGTTGCGTAGATATATTCCGATCGGGGTGAGGCTACGCTCCGGCTTAGCGATTGCCCTTTGGAGTCGGATGGACTCGCTTTACCTCGGCGCTCCGCAGCATTTTAGTTTATTTCTCATGAGTTGGCCTTGAGCGAATTTATTCTCTTGTAATAAAGACTCTATATGAGAATCGATTAATGATATTCAGGTGTGATTGAACTTTGATTACTTTATCGATGTCTTTGTGAGTACCAAAGCATGATCTTGGGATGGTATGCATACGAGATTTGACCGATTTTGGGTCAGTCGCTACTGAGATGGTGGGAACACCAGCTCGGAACTTACAAGACATTGCACCAAATCATTATTTAACCTTGGTAGGATTTTGCTACCTCTTGAGCACTGCGTTGGTTTTCCCTTGAAGAGGAAAGGGTGATGTAGTAGCATAAGTATTTCCCTAATTTTTTGAGAACCAAGGTATCAATCCAGTAGGAGACAACGCACAAGTCACCTAGTACCAGCACAAACAATCAAGAACCTTGCAACCAACGCGATAAAGGAGTTGTTGTTGGGGAACGTAGTAATTTCAAAAAAATTCCTACGCACACACAAGATCATGGTGATGTATAGCAACGAGAGGGGAGTGTATCTTCATACCCTTGAAGATCGCTAAGCGGAAGCGTTATGACAACGCGGCTGATGTAGTCGTACGTCTTCACGATCCGACCGATCCAAGTACCGAACGTACGGCACCTCCGAGTTCAGCACACGTTCAGCTCGATGACGATCCCCGGACTCCGATCCAGCAAAGTGTCGGGGATGAGTTCCGTTAGCACGACGACGTGGTGACAATGATGATGTTCTACCGGCGCAGGGCTTCGCCTAAACTCCGCGACGATATGACCGAGGTGGAATATGGTGGAGGGGGGCACCGCACACGGCTAAGGAACGATCACAAAGATCAACTTGTGTGTTCTAGGGTGCTCCCTTGCCCCCGTATATAAAGGAGGGAGGGGGAGGTGCGGCCGGCCCCCTAGGGGTGCGCCTGGAGGAGTCCTACTCCCACCGGGAGTAGGACTCCCCCCTCTTGCATTGGTGGAGAAGGAAAGGGGGGAGGGGAAAGAGGAAAGGTGGGCGCTGCCCCCCTTCCTTGTCCTATTCGGACTAGGGGGGGGGCGCGCGGCCTGCCCTGGCCCACTAAGGCCCATTAACCCCCGGGAGGGTTCCGGTAACCCCTCGGTGTTCCGGTAAAATCCCGATTTCACCCGGAACCATTCCGATATCCAAATATAGGCTTCCAATATATCAATCTTTATGTCTCGACCATTTCGAGACTCCTCGTCATGTCCGTGATCACATCCGGGACTCGAACAATCTTGGTACATCAAAACTTATAAACTCATAATAAAGCTGTCATCGTAACGTTAAGCGTGCGGACCCTACGGGTTCGAGAACTATGTAGACATGACCTAGAACTATTCTCGGTCAATAACCAATAGCGGAACCTGGATGCTCATATTGACTCCTACATATTCCACGAAGATCTTTATCGGTCAAACCACATAACAACATACGTTGTTCCCTTTGTCATCGGTATGTTACTTGCCCGAGATTCGATCGTCGGTATCCAATACCTAGTTCAATCTCGTTACTGGCAAGTCTCTTTACTCGTTACGTAATGCATCATTCCATAACTAACTCATTAGCTACATTGCTTGCAAGGCTTATAGTGATGTGCATTACCGAGAGGGCCGAGAGATACCTCTCCGACAATCGGAGTGACAAAACCTAATCTTGAAATCGCCAACCCAACATGTACCTTTGGAGACACCTGTAGTACTCCTTTATAATCACCCAGTTATGTTGTGACATTTGGTAGCACCCAAAGTGTTCCTCCGATAACAGGAGTTGCATAATCTCATAGTTACGGGAACATGTATAAGTCATGAAGAAAGCAATAGCAATATACTAAGCGATCAAGTGCTAGGCTAACGGAATGGGTCATGTCAATCACATCATTCTCCTAATGATGTGATCCCATTAATCAAATAACAACACATGTCTATGGTTAGGAAACATAACCATCTTTGATTAATGAGCTAGTCAAGTAGAGGCATACTAGTGACTATATGTTTGTCTATGTATTCACACATGTATCATGTTTCCGGTTAATACAATTCTAGCATGAATAATAAAAATTTATCATGATATGAGGAAATAAATAATAACTTTATTATTGCCTCTAGGGCATATTTCCTTCAGCTCCCACTTGCACTAGAGTCAATAATCTAGATTACATAGTAATGATTCTAACACCCATGGAGTCTTGGTGCTGATCATGTTTTGCTCGTGGAAGAGGCTTAGTCAGCGGTCTGCAACATTTCAGATCCGTATGTATCTTGCAAATCTCTATGTCTCCCACCGGACTTGGTCCGGATGGAATTGAAGCGTCTCTTGATGTGCTTGGTCCTCTTGTGAAATCTGGATTCCTTTGCCAAGGCAATTGCACGATATTGTCACGAGAAGATCTTCATTGGTCCCGATCGCTAGGTATGACACCTAGATCGGAAATGAACACCTTCATCCAGACTCCTTCATTTGCTGCTTCCGAAGCAGCTATGTACTCCGCTTCACATGTAGATCCCGCCATGACGCTTTGTTTAGAACTGCACCAACTTACAGCTCCGCCGTTTAATAAAAATACGTATCCGGTTTGCGATTTAGAATCGCCCGGATCAGTGTCAAAGCTTGCATCGACGTAACCATTTACGACTAGCTCTTTGTCACCTCCATATACAAGAAACATATCCTTAGCCCTTTTCAGGTATTTCAGGATGTTCTTGACCGCTGTCCAGTGATCCACTCCTAGATTACTTTGGTACCTTCCTGCCAAGCTTGTTGCTAAGCATACGTCAGGTCTCGTACACAGCATTGCATACATGATAGAGCCTATGGCTGAAGCATAGGGAACTTCTTTCATTTTCTCTCTATCTTCTGCTGTGGTCGAGCATTGAGTCTGACTCAATTTCACACCTTGTAGTACGGGCAAGAACCCTTTCTTTGCCTGATCCATTTTGAAATTTTTCAAAACTTTATCAAGGTATGTGCTTTGTGAAAGTCCTATTAAGCGTCTTGATCTATCTCTATAAATCTTGATGCCCAATATATAAGCAGCTTCACCGAGGTCTTTCATAGAAAAACTTTTATTCAAGTATCCCTTTATGCTGTCCAGAAATTCTATATCATTTCTAATTAATAATATGTCATCTACATATAATATCGAAATGCTACAGAGCTCCCACTCACTTTCTTGTAAATCTGAGCTTCTCCAAAAGTCTCAGATAAAACCATATGCTTTGATCACACTATCAAAGCGTTTATTCCAACTCCGAGATGCTTGCACCAGTCCATAAATGGATCGCTGGAGCTTTCACATTTTGTTAGCACCTTTTGGATCAACAAAACCTTCTGGTTGCATCATATAAAACTCTTCTTCTAGAAATCCATTCAAGAATGCAGTTTTGACATCCATTTGCCAAATTTCATAATCATAAAATGCAGCAATTGCTAACATGATTCGGACAGACTTAAGCATCGCTACGGGTGAGAAAGTCTCATCGTAGTCAACCCCTTGAACTTGTCGAAAACCTTTCGCAACAAGTCGAGCTTTATAGACAGTTACATTACCATCGCGTCGGTCTTCTTCTTAAAATCCATTTATTCTCAATGGCTTGCCGATCATCAGGCAAGTCAACCAAAGTCCATACTTTGTTCTCATACATGGATCCCATCTCAGATTTCATGGCCTCTAGCCATTTTGCGGAATCTGGGCTCACCATCGCTTCCTCATAGTTCGTAGGTTCGTCATGGTCAAGTAACATGACTTCCAGAATAGGATTACCGTACCACTCTGGTGCGGATCTTACTCTGGTAGACCTACGAGGTTCAATAGAAACTTGATCTGAAGTTCCATGATCAATATCATTAGCTTCCTCACTAATTGGTGTAGTTGTCACAGGAACCGGTTCTTGTGATGAACTACTTTCCAATAAGGGAGCAGGTACAGTTATCTCATCAAGTTCTACTTTCCTCCCACTCACTTCTTTCGAGAGAAACTCTTTCTCTAGAAAGGATCCGAATTTAGCAACGAAAATCTTGCCTTCAGATATGTGATAGAAGGTGTACCCAACAGTCTCCTTTGGGTATCCTATAAAGACACATTTCTCCGATTTGGGTTCGAGCTTATCTGGTTGAAGTTTCTTCACATAAGCATCGCAGCCCCAAACTTTAAGAAACGACAACTTTGGTTTCTTGCCAAACCACAGTTCATGATGTGTCGTCTCAACGGATTTTGATGGTGCCCTATTTAATGTGAATGCGGCCGTCTCTAAAGCATAACCCCATAACGATAGCGGTAAATCAGTAAGAGACATCATAGATCGCACCATATCTAGTAAAGTACGATTACGACGTTCGGACACACCATTTTGTTGTGGTGTTCCGTGTGGCGTGAGTTGCGAAACTATTCCGCATTGTTTCAAATGTAAACCAAACTCGTAACTCAAATATTCTCCTCCACGATCAGATCGTAGAAATTTTATTTTCTTGTTACGATGATTTTCCACTTCACTCTGAAATTCTTTGAACTTTTCAAATGTTTTAGATTTGTGTTTCGTTAAGTAGATATACCCATATCTGCTCGAATCATCTGTGAAGGCGAGAAAATAACGATAACCACCGCGAGCTTCAACATTCATTGGACCACAAACATCAGTATGTATGATTTCCAACAAATCAGTTGCTCGCTCCATAATTCCGGAGAACGGCGTTTTAGTCATCTTGCCCATGAGGCACGGTTCGCAAGTACCAAGTGATTCATAATCAAGTGATTCCAAAAGCCCATCAGTATGGAGTTTCTTCATGCGCTTTACACCGATATGACCTAAACAGCAGTGCCACAAATAAGTTGCACTATCATTATCAACTCTGCATCTTTTGGTTTCAACACTATGAATATGTGTATTACTACTATCGAGATTCAATAAAAATAGACCACTCTTCAAGGGTGCATGACCATAAAAGATATTACTCATATAAATAGAACAACCATTATTCTCTGACTTAAATGAATAACCGTCTCGCATCAAACAAGATCCAGATATAATGTTCATGCTTAATGCTGGCACCAAATAACAATTATCTAGGTCTTAAACTAATCCCGATGGTAGATGTAGAGGTAGCGTGCCGACCGCGATCACATCGACTTTGGGACCATTTCCCACGCACATCGTCACCTCGTCCTTAGCCAATCTTCGCTAATCCGTAGTTCTGTTTGAGTTGCAAATATTAGCAATGTAACCAGATCAAATACCGGTACTATCATGAGCATTTGTAAGGTACACATCAATAACATGTATATCACATATACCTTTGTTCACTTTGCCATCCTTCTTATCCGCCAAATACTTGGGGCAGTTTCGCTTCGAGGTCCAAATGCTTGCGGAGAAGCACTCAATCTCGGGCTTAGGTCCGGACTTGGGTTTCTTCTCTTGAGCAGCAACTTGTTTGCTGATCTTCTTGAAGTCCCCTTCTTCTTCCCTTTGCCCTTTTCTTGAAACCGGTGGTCTTGTTGACCATCAACACTTGATGCTCCTTTTGATTTCTACCTCCATGGCTTTTAGCATTGCGAAGAGCTCGGGAATAGTCTTTTCCATCCCTTGCATATTATAGTTCATCACGAAGCTCTTGTAGCTTGGTGGCGTGATTGAAGAATTACATCAATGACACTATCATCGGAAGATTAACTCCCGCTTGAATCAAGTGATTATTATACCCGGACATTTTGAGTATGTGTTCACCGACGAACTATTCTCCTCCATCTTGCAGCTATAGAACTTATTGGAGACTTCATATCTCTCAATCCGGGCATTTGCTTGAAATATTAACTTCAACTCTGGAACATCTCATATGCTCCATGACGTTTGAAACGTCGTTGAAGACCCGGTTTTAAGCCGTAAAGCATGGCACACTGAACTATCGAGTAGTCATCGCTTTGCTCGCGAGACGTACTCAACATCGTCGCCAGCATCAGCAGCAGAAGTTGGCACCCAGCGGTGCTTCGGGACGTAATTCTTACGTGCAGCAATGAGGATAATCCTCGAGTTACGGACCCAGTCCGTGTAATTGCTACCATCATCTTTCAACTTTGCTTTCTCAAGGAACGCATTAAAATTCAACGGAACAACAAAGACCAGCCATCTATCTACAGCAAACATAGACAAGCAAAATACTATCGGTACTAAGTTCATGATAAATTTAAGTTCAATTAATCATATTACTTAAGAACTCCCACTTAGATAGACATCCTCTAATCTTCTAAGTGATTACGTGATCCATATTAACTACACCATGTCCGATCGTCACGTGAGATGGAGTAGTTTCAACGGTGAACATCAATATGTTGATCATATCTACTATATGATTCACGCCGACCTTTCGGTCTCGTGTTCCGAGGCCATATCTGTTATATGCTAGGCTCGTCAAGTTTAACTTTGAGTATTCCGCGTGTGCAACTGTTTTGCACCCGTTGTATTTGAACGTAGAGCCTATCACACCCGATCATCACGTGGTGTCTCAAAGACGAAGAACTTTCGCAATGGTGCATACTCGGGAGAACACTTCTTGATAATTTTAGTGAGAGATCATCTTAAAATGCTACCGTCAATCAAAGCAAGATAAGATGCATAAAGGATAAACATCACATGCAATCAATATAAGTGATATGATATGGCCATCATCATCTTGTGCTTGTGATCTCCATCTCTGAAGCACCGTCGTGATCACCATCGCCACCGGTAGCGACACCTTGATCTCCATCGTAGCATCGTTGTCGTTCGCCATTTATTGCTTCTATGACTATCGCTACCGCTTAGTGATAAAGTAAAGCAATTACAGTATGCTTGCATTTCATACAATAAAGCGACAACCATATGGCTCCTGCCAGTTGCCGATAACTTCGGTTACAAAACATGATCATCTCATACAATAAAATATAGCATCACGTCTTGACCATATCACATCACAACATACCCTGCAAAAACAAGTTAGACGTCCTCTACTTTGTTGTTGCAAATTTTACGTGGCTGCTACGGGCTGAGCAAGAACCGTTCTTACCTACGCATCAAAACCAAAACGATAGTTTGTCAAGTTGGTGCTGTTTTAACCTTCGCAAGGACCGGGCGTAGCCACACTCGGTTCAACTAAAGTTGGAGAAACAAACACCCGCTAGTCACCTGTGTGCAAAGGACGGCGGTAAAACCAGTCTCGCGTAAGCGTACGCGTAATGTCGGTCCGGGCCGCTTCATCCAACAATACCGCCGAACCAAAGTATGACATGCTGGTAAGCAGTATGACTTGTATTGCCCACAACTCACTTGTGTTCTACTCGTGCATATAACATCTACGCATAAAACCAGGCTCGGATGCCACTGTTGGGGAACGTAGTAATTTCAAAAAATTTCCTACGCACACACAAGATCATGGTGATGTATAGCAACGAGAGGGGAGTGTATCTTCATACCCTTGAAGATCGCTAAGCGGAAGCGTAATGACAACGCGGTTGATGTAGTCGTACGTCTTCACGATCCGACCGATCCAAGTACCGAACGTACGGCACCTCCGAGTTCAGCACAAGTTCAGCTCGATGACGATCCCCGGACTCCGATCCAGCAAAGTGTCGGGGATGAGTTCCGTCAGCACGACGGCGTGGTGACGATGATGATGTTCTACCGGCGCAGGGCTTCGCCTAAACTCCGCGACGATATGACCGAGGTGGAATATGGTGGAGGGGGGCACCGCACACGGCTAAGGAATGATCACGAAGATCAACTTGTGTGTTCTAGGGTGCTCCCCTGCCCCCGTATATAAAGGAGGGAGGGGGGAGGTGCGGCCGGCCCGCTAGGGGTGCGCCTGGAGGAGTCCTACTCCCACCGGGAGTAGGACTCCCCCCTCTTGCCTTGGTGGAGAAGGAAAGGGGAGGGAAGAGGAAGGGGCGCCCCTTCCTTATCCTATCCGGACTAGGGGGGAGGGGGCGCGCGGTCTGCCCTGGCAGGCCCTCCTCTTCTCCCTCATGGCCCACTAAGGCCCATTAACCCCCGGGAGGGTTTCGGTAACCCCTTGTTCCTAAAAATCCGATTTCACCCTAACCATTCCGATATCCAAATATAGGCTTCCAATATATCAATCTTTATGTCTCGACCATTTCGAGACTCCTCGTCATGTCCGTGATTACATCCGGGACTCCGAACAATCTTCGTTACATCAAAACTTATAAACTCATAATAAAACTGTCATCGTAACGTTAAGCGTGCGGACCCTACGGGTTCGAGAACTATGTAGACATGACCTAGAACTATTCTCGGTCAATAACCAATAGCGGAACCTGGATGCTCATATTGGCTCCTACATTTTCTACGAAGATCTTTATCGGTCAAACCGCATAACAACATACGTTGTTCCCTTTGTCATCGGTATGTTACTTGCCCGAGATTCGATCGTCGGTATCCAATACCTAGTTCAATCTCACATTGGCAAGTCTCTTTACTCGTTACGTAATGCATCATTCCGTAACTAACTCATTAGCTACATTGCTTGCAAGGCTTATAGTGATGTGCATTACCGAGAGGGCCCAGAGATACCTCTCCGACAATCGGAGTGACAAAACCTAATCTCGAAATACGCCAACCCAACTTGTACCTTTGGAGACACCTGTAGTACTCCTTTATAATCACCCGATTCGTTGTGACGTTTGGTAGCACCAAAGTGTTCCTCCGGTAAACGGGAGTTGCATAATCTCATAGTTACAGGAACATGTATAAGTCATGAAGAAAGCAATAGGAATATACTAAACGATCAAGTGCTAGGCTAACGGAATGGGTCATGTCAATCACATCATTCTCCTAATGATGTGATCCCATTAATCAAATAACAACACATGTCTATGGTTAGGAAACATAACCATCTTTGATTAATGAGCTAGTCAAGTAGAGGCATACTAGTGACTATATGTTTGTGTATGTATTCACACATGTATCATGTTTCCGGTTAATACAATTCTAGCATGAATAATAAACATTTATCATGATATGAGGAAATAAATAATAACTTTATTATTGCCTCTAGGGCATATTTCCTTTAGTTGTCAATCCCTTCACGGTCACTTACGAAAGTGAGATATGATAGATATGATAAGATAATATTTTTGGTATTTTTATAATAAAGATGCAAAGTAAAATAAAAGGCAATAAAAATAGCTAAGTGTTGGAAGATTAATATGATGGAAAATAGACCCGGGGGCCATAGGTTTCACTAGTGGCTTCTCTCAAGAGCATAAGTATTACGGCGGGTGAACAAATTACTGTTGAGCAATTGATAGAATTGAGCATAGTTATGAGAATATCTAGGTATGATCATTTATATAGGCATCACGTTCGTGACAAGTAGACCGACTCCTGCCTGCATCTACTACCATTACTCCACACATCGACCGCTATCCAACATGCATCTAGAGTATTAAGTTCAAAAGAACAGAATAATGCTTTAAGTAAGATGACATGTTGTAGATGGATAAACTCATGCAATATGATATAAACCCCATCCTGTTATCCTCGATGGCAACAATACAATACGTGCCTTGCTGCCCTCATCCTTTGGGAAAGGACACCGCAAGATTGAACCCAAAGCTAAGCACTTCTCCTATTGCAAGAAAGATCAATCTAGTAGGCCAAACCGAACTGATAATTCGAAGAGACTTGCAAAGATAACCAATCATACATAAAAGAATTCAGAGAAGATTCAAATATTGTTCATAGATAAACTTGATCATAAACCCACAATTCATCGGTCTCAACAAACACGCCGCAAAAGAAGATTACATCGAATAGATCTCCACGAGAATCGTGGAGAACTTTGTATTGAGATCCAAAAAGAGAGAAGAAGCCATCTAGCTAATAACTATGGACCCGAAGGTCTGAGGTAAACTACTCACACATCATCTGAGAGGCTATGGTGTTGATGTAGAAGCCCTCCGTGATCAATGCCCCCTCCGCAGACGCCGAAAAGGCCCCAAGATGGGATCTCACGGTACAGAAGGTTGCGGCGGTGGAATTAGGTTTTCATGGATGCTTCAGTTGGTTTGGGGGTACGTAGGTATATATAGGAGGAAGAAGTTCGTCAGTGGAGCAACATGGGCCCCACGAGGGTGGAGGGCGCGCCCAGGGGGGTAGGCGCGCCCCCTGCCTCGTGCTCTCCTGGTTGATTTCTTGACGTAGACTCCAAGTCCTCTGGATCACGTTTGTAACGAAAATCACGTTCCCGAAGGTTTCATTCCGTTTGGACTCCATTTGATATTCTTTTTCTGCGAAACTCTGAAATAGGCAAAAAAACAACAGTTTGGGCTGGGCCTCCGGTTAATAGGTTAGTCCCAGTAATAATATAAAAGTGTATAACAAAGCCCATTAATCATCCAAAACAGAATATAATATAGCATGAAGCAATAAAAAATTATAGATACGTTGGAGACGTATCAGATTTCTGGATCGATTACCTTCTAAGAGATTGCATTGAGGAATGCACATAGCTTCACAATGGCTAATCGAACGTTGTCCAGTAGAAGCCCCCTCAATGCAACCGGAAGCAGTTGCATCATAATCACGTGGCCGTCATGAGACTTTAGGTTCTGGAACTTTTTCTCTGCCATATTTATTATTCCCTTTATATTCGACGAGAAGCCAAACGGGACATTCATACTAAGCAGGCATTCAAAGAAGATTTTCTTCTCTTCTTTGGTAAGAGCATAGCTGGCAGGACCTTGATACTGCTTTGGATGCATGCCGTCTTTTTCGTGCACAAGTTGTTGGTCCTCCCGTGCCTCCAGTGTATCTTTTGTCTTCCCATACACGCCCAAGAAGCCTAGAAGGTTCACACAAAGATTTTTTGTCACGTGCATCACGTCGATTGCAGAGCGGGCCTCTAGGTCTGTCCAATAAGGTAGGTTCCAAAATATAGATTTCTTCTTCCACATGGGTGCGCGTCCCTCAACGTCATTCAGAACAGATTGTCTGCCAGGACCCTTTCCATAGATTACATGTAAATCCTTGACCATATCAAGTATGGCATCACTAGTACGGAGGGCGGGCTTCTTCCGGTGATCTGACTCACCTTTGAAATGCTTTCATTTCTTTATTAAGAGATGGTTTGTCGAAAGAAATCGATGATGTCCCAGGTACACATTCTTCCTGCATTTCGTCGGATCACGGGCTCCGCAGACCCTTGAGAGGTTTGAACTCTGGGGTGCGTGCGAAGAACTCATCCTCCCTAGTCTGCCTGCTCGCTAACCTCACGGCCTAGCTCGATGAACCAAATGAACAAGAGACACAGTAGTTTACCCAGGTTCAGGCCACCTTGCGGTGTAAAACCCTACTCCTACTTTGTGGTGGATTGTCCTCGTGGGGCTGAGGATGAACTAGTACATTGGGTGAACAACCTCAGGAGGAGGAGTGTTCTTGAGCTCGATGAGCTGGTGGGTGTGAGGATGATCTGAATGACCCCCCTTCTATGGTGGTGGTGCTGCTCTCTTTATAGTGGCCTTGGTCCTCTTCCCAAATATAGGCGGGAAGGGATCCCACAACAACCAAATTCAAAGGAGGACAGCTAGTACACGCTATCCTGACAAAGTAGTCTTCGCCTGCAAAGGCCTCTGGTTGTGACGATGTGGTGGGCTCGGCGATGGCCTCCGTTCTGCCATCCTGGCGGTCTTGGTCTTGTTGCACCGGAATGGAAACCTTTGGCTAATTCCTCGGGACTCCGCGCCTGCGCTTGCCTCCTTAGCACCAAAAAGGAAACTGGTACACTGCGCACGCTGGCGCCCACCTGGCCTTGGTCGTCATGGCTCACATCATCTGAACCTCGCGAGATGAGCCTTGCATAGAAATCTCCGCTCCTCGGGAGCCAGCCTGAGGAGGCCGCCCCTCGAGGAGGTCTTGGCGTCGTCCGCCTCACGAGGCTTGGCCCCTCGCGAGGGTCTTGAGTGGTTGACGTCGAAGCTGGGCCATACCGGGCCGTTGATGGAGCCACGCCATGGGCCGCAGGCAGGCAAGTCTGGGTACCCCTGTTCCCAGGACGCCGACACATTTTTCCAAATATATACTTTCGGTATCATCTAAATAGTGCGTGCATGCGTGTTATCCCTTGTTTGTCTGTCCTGAAAGGTTACTAAGAGCAGGCCAATCATTCATGGTTACAAACAGCAACACACGTAGGTCAAAATCCTCCTGTTTGTGCTCATCCCACACATGTACACCTTTTCCATTCCATGACTGTAAATGTTCTTTAACTAATGGCATTAGGTACACATCAATGTCGTTGCCGGGTTGCTTAGGGCCTTGGATGAGAACTAACATCATAATGAACTTTCGCTTCATGCACAACCAAGGAGGAAGGTTATAGATACATAGAGTCACGGGCCAGGTGCTATGATTGCTGCTCTACTCCCCAAAAGGATCAATGCCATCTGCGCTTAAACCAAACAATACATTCCTTGCAACACCTGCAAAGTCCCACCATCTTCTCTCAATTTTTCTCCACTGCGACCCGTCAGCGGGTGCTCTCAACTTCCCGTCTTTCTTACGGTCTTCTTTGTGCCATCGCATCAACTTGGCATGCTCTTTGTTTCTGAACAAACGTTTCAAACATGGAATTATAAGAGCATACCACATCATCTTGGCAGGAACCCTCTTCCTGGGGCGCTCTCTCTCAACATCACTAGGGTCATCTCGTCTGATCTTATACCGCAATGCACCGCATACCGGGCATGCGTTCAAATCCTCGTACTTAGGGCTGGAAAAAAGCTTGAAGCTCGCGAGCTAAACGAGTAGCTCGTGACTCGGCTCGAATCGACTCAAACTCGAAGACTAATGAGTCGAGCCGAGCTTTAGTTTAAGATCGTTTATAGACCAAATTAAATGAGCCAATCTCATGAGTACTCGTGTAAATCGTTAGGCTCGGTACAAAAGATCAGTCACTCCCAATACAAAAAAAATCAGCCACTGAGCACCCTACGTCCCAGGCGCACAACACAAGGTCCAGCCGTTGAAGGCCCAGCCGCCTAGAAGACTCATGCGTTACAAGGAAATTACAATTGTTTAGTGATATATATGTTTAATATATACATAATCATTTTTATCATATTTGAGGGTTTTATGTTCATATCTTTAGCAAGCTTAACAAGATAAACGAGCCGGCTCACGAGTTATACGAGTTGAGCCAATCTTGGGTTTAAGCTCATTATAGTAACGAGTCGAGTCAAGCTAGCTCGTTAACGAAACGAGCTCTAGCGAGCCGAGCCGAGCTGGCTCGACTCGGCTCGAAATCCAGCCCTACCCGTACTCACCACGGTAGAGGATGCAGTCATTAGGGCATGCATTTATCTTCTGCACCTCCAATCCTAGAGGGCATAGAACCTTCTTTGCTTCGTACGTACTGTCAGGGAATTCGTTATCCTTTGGAAGCTTCTTCCTCTTCATTATTTTTAGTAGCTTCCCAAATCCGTTGTTAGATACACCATTGTTTGCCTTCCATTGCAGCAATTCCAGTGCGGTACCAAGCTTTGTGTTGTCATCTTCGCAATTTGGGTACACCCCTTTTTTGTGATCCTCTAACATGCGATCAAACTTGAAATTCTCCCTTTCACTTTGGCATTGTCTCTTTGCATCAACAATGACCCGGCAAAGATCATCATCGGGCACATCGTCTGGTTCCTCTTGATCTTCAGTTCCCCCATTGCAGTATCATCGTATTCATGGGGATAGTTGTCATCATCCACTTCTTCTTTGTTGTCTTTCATCATAATCCCTCTTTCTCCATGCTTGGTCCAAACATTATAGTGTGGCATGAAACCCTTCTCAAGCAGGTGGATGTGAAGGGTTTTCAAGTTAGAGTGATCCTTTGTATTCCCATAGACAATACATGGACAATACATAAGACCATTTTGCTTGTTTGCCTCAGCCACTTCGAGAAATTTATGCAGGCCCTCAATATACTCGGAGGTGTGTCGGTCACTGTACATCCATTGTCGGTTCATCTACGTGCTTTATATAATTAAGTGTATCAAAAACAATTATAGAACATCATGAATAGAGAAGTGACCAAATTAATACAAGTTCATCATCACATTAAAACCAAAGTACAGTAGTGATCAAATATTATTACTGAAAAAATAAATATATACAGTTCATACATAGTTCTCATAGAACAACATATAGCTCTCTAGAGCATCTAATTAAAACATACATTGAAACTATGTAAAACATTTAGATGCAACAACAAATGCAATCATAATCGCAACTAAGGTAACAATTGATCCAACAACATAATGATACCAAGCCTCGGTATCAATGGCATATTTTCTAATCTTTCTAATCTTCAAGCGCATTGCATCCATCTTGATCTTGTGATCATCAACGACACCGGCAACATGCAAATCCAATTCTATCTTCTCCTCCTCAATTCTTTTCAATTTTTTATTCAATTAATTGTTTTCTTTTTCAACTAAAGTTAACCTCTCGATAAGAGGGTCGGTTGGAATTTCCGGTTCACATACCTCCTAGATAAAAACATCTATGTCCCGTTGGTCAGCATAATTGTCATAAACACTAAATGAAACAAACAGTTACAAAAGATAATATACCACATCTGAATCATAGACAAGACGAGGGCCGACGAGGGCCGATACCAAAACCATGGCACTATATAATAACGAACAATAACAAAAGTAAGAAAATTATACAAGTATCTATCTAAATCATACAAGTAAGATTTTTTCTTTTAGAAAGAAGATCAGAACAAGAGGCTCACCACAGTGGTGCCGGCGACGAGGTCGGTGTGGGCGATCGACGGCGGTGAGGATGGGGACGAGATAGGATGGACTGCCAAACCTAGACAAATTTTGAGGAAAATGGAGCTTGGAGGTCAAGCTTGGAGAGGAGAAAGCTTAAGTGTGGCTCGGGCATTTCATCGAACACCTCATGTGCATAGGAGGTGAGAGCAGAGCAGCACACACTTCCCACACGTTGGCCGACCAAAAAACAGAGGAGTGAGCAGGCAGGGGCGAGCATATATATAGGCATCTCTTTTGTCCCGGTTGGTGGCTAGAACCGGGACAGAAGCCTGCTCTTTAGTCCCGGTTCCAGCCACCAACCGGGACTAAAGGGGTTGCGCCAGCAGCGAGGCCCTTTGGTCCCGGTTCGTGTCTAGAACCGGGACCAAAGGGGCCAGACGAACCGGGACCTATGGCCCCCGTGGCCCGGCCAGCGCCCTGGCTTCACGAACAGGGACTGATGCACCCAATGCTCCCGGTTCATAAGAGAACCGGGATTGGTGCGCTTATCTGGCCTGGACCAAAGCCTCCTTTTCTACTAGTGGGATAACCACATATCATTGGATAACAATATATAGTGTTGAGCATCATGTTTAGGTAGAGAATTGCAGCGGGAATAGAGAGGTTACACAGTTGCATAGAGGGGGAGAAAGTTGGTGTTGATGGTAGCAAGGTTGTTGATGTAGATCGCCGTCCTGATCCTTGCCCCGGTGGCACTCCGGCGCCATCGGGAGAGAAGGGGAGAGAGCTCCCTCCTTCTTCTTCCCTGGCCTCCCCCAAGATAGGAGGAGAGTTCCCCCTCTGGTCCATGGTCTCCATGGCGGCGGAGGGGCAGGAGCCCCTCCTAGATTGGATCTATCTCTCTGTTCTCTTCTGTTTCGCGTTCCTATTTTCTGGCCCTTCACCGTTTTTAAAATTCCCGGAGATCCATAACTCCGATTGCGCTGAAAAATTTACACGGTTTTTTTCCATAAATTATCTTTCTTGCGGCGAAAGAAGGGCCCCAACCGACTTACAGGGTGCCCACTAGGCACCACCGCGCGCCAGGGGAGAGACGCGTCCTGGTGGTTAGTGGAGGTCGTGGGCCTCCCGTTTGCGTTGATTCCACCTCCCAAAAATCACATATATTCCAAAATAATTCTCCATAATTTTTCGTTTGATATGGATATTCTGCGAAACAAAAAACATGCAACAAACATGAACTGGCACTGGGCACTGGATCAATGTGTTAGTCCAATAAATCATATAAATTGTTGCCAAAAGTATGTGAAAGTTGTATAATATTGACATGGAACAATAAAAAATTATAGATACGACGAAGACGTATCAATACACCAAATCCGGTCGCTCAAACACCCGCGAACGCGTCCACGGGAAGTGAGCGGGAGCCCTCAAATTTCCTTCTCTGCATCCGAATACCTCATACTTTAACCCTTAAAACCATGCAAACCATGCAAATTAAACATCTATGTAGTACGTAGATCAACTAAACCTGCACTACACTACTCATTGTCGTCGGAGATGTCCACAATCTCCATTCCGGGCATCAGGTACATGGTGGCAGACGTGACTTCGGCTCCGCGACGGCCTCCGCCTCCATCTCCACTTCCACCTCGTCGAAAAGCGCAGCGGTCTCTGCTTGTTCTTGCCGGATGAAAGCATGTATGCTCCGCCATCTCCGCTGCTTGGGCCACCTCGAACTCCGCCATGGCATCCACCATGGCAAAGCCCACAAACCGGTGTCGACTCCTATTCCTCCTCTGGATCCACCTGCTCCCTGGGATCCAGCTGCCGCTCCCCCTCCTCTTCCTCCTCGTCTGGCTCCGGCGAGTCCGGAGGCAGGCTAACTGCGATCTGGGCGGCACGCCTCACTCGGATCTCCTCCTAAATATGGAACCAGTGCTCCGGCGCTAGCATAGAGTATGTGGTCTTCTTCTGTCGGGCCATGGAGGAGGCGGACGACGAGGGAAGAGAGAGGCAGAGATGGAGAGATGTGGATGGGTTCTGGCTGGTGGCGCGGAGAGAGAGGAAGAGAATGTACTAGGGCTGGGGGACACTGTCTGTCTTTAAATAGCCGGACTTTGGCCTTCAGCGGCGAGCCAGAACGGCGCCTCGCGGCATTTTCACACCCCCCACAAGAGAAGATGCCTGTCGGACTATTGAGTTTCCGGGCGATTTCGTGTGGAACCCGGTCGTCAGTCCGATGTGACAAACGTGCCCGATCGCGCTCAGGTCTCCCTATAACCGCCGCAGATATAGGATGGATATGAGATGTGTCGGTTAGCCTAGTCATTTGAGGCTGGTTTGAGGCATCCAGTTAGGTCGGGTTTTTTTGACCGGTCAGTGGCCAGGCGCCCGCCCAGATGTTTAAGACCGCAGCTGTAGATGCTCTTAAGTGTACATCTGGACCTTGGTCTCGCACTCACCGAGTTTTCAACTGCTTGCTTGCCAGCACGCGCATCTACTCCAGTACCACTATCATATTTTCACTGCTTGCTCGCCGAGAGGAGCCGACCACTGCTTCCCCCAAGAAGCAATTTCATACGTGGTGGGCATGTTCCAAGTGGAGATACGTACCTATCAATGTTGGCCTGCGATGCGAACATTGATGACACACGGGCCCCGGGCCACGGCGCTCCATCCATTCACCCATGCATCAATGCATGTGATCCATCAATCGATGGCGTGCGGGTCCCAGCTGGATGAATGTCTACGTGGACTGCAGCGTAGACGTAGCACGGCACATGGCGTACACACGACGTGTCGACGTCGACACCGTGCCCGTCACTGTCAGAATTAAGTCGATCTGGCCTACAACTGTATGCTCATGCTCATGCGTGTGCTGCGGTTGAGTGTTAGCAAGAGTTTTTCCTGTCTTTGGAAAAGGAGGACAAGTCAGTTCATCAGCGCTGGAAGTTTAATGCATGTTGAGAAGAGACAAACAGCTCCTGGGGATTAGGGTCACGTCGCCCCACCGCCAAGTTTGTCGGCATTGCTATCCGAGGATGACTAATCAGCCGTAGAACATGGACATGAATCATGAAAATTCATGAGACTAGCCATAGTGGGAGTAATTTCAAAGAAGAATATCGAGTCCAACTCAAAGAAATTCTTTATGCTAAGAATGAAGTTAACGAGGAGAGAGGTAGTTGTAGTAAATCTTAGCTAGCCATCGTAACATCACACGTCCCAACGCAATATGAGTCTATAACATAATAAATGAAGCTTTCAGACGTTATTGGCACTTTACGTTATTACCCACTACGAAGGTAGAAATACTTGTGATACGCAGATATGTGTATATTCTTGAGTGTATACTACTTACTCTTACTATGGCTAGTCTGATGATGATGACAATAGACGGCGACAGTGGATGGATAGTCTGAAGCGGAATGGACCAGCCTAAAAAATTGCCCTAGGCCTACGCTTACCATGCTTTTGTTTTAAGCCCAAGTTAGACAGAACACCTCTAATTAGTCAATAATAATTTTCTGCCAAAGCATGAGCTCGAAACATGGCTACTACTAGCACGCATCGAAAGCCAAAGAAAGCGGGAGTGGGAGCGTAGTGCTCCTTAAACAATTGGATTTCGTAGAGCCGCACTATCTTGCGTCGTGAGAAGTGAAGGGCGATGATGGAAGCAGAAAGCAACAAGCCAAGGCCGATGCGGCGCGGAAACCTTGACTCGATCGGAGTCAGATTGGCCGTCAGTCGTCAGGCATCCACCGGCCGTGGGCACTGCATCTGCATGCTACAGCATCCAAATTAATCGTTGGGTTGGGTACAACGGGACGCACGTACCCACTCCACTGACATTTCACGCTGCATCTTACACGTCCGGCAAGTCGGCAGCCTCGGCAACCCAGCGCTTGATTTGATTTCTCGGCGAACCGCGAAGCGTCGCTGAGTCCGTCTCGTGCTCTCTGGTCTTGGATCCTCGCAGCCTGACGGAGCAGGTAACGCGTGTAGAGGTTGTCGTCGACACGATCGGCGAAGTGCACGCCGCGAGGCAGCTGCTTGTGCCGCCGAGCCGATGACTGGAGGAGAGAGCGGAGTCACCAGAAACCTTGTTCTGGGGAGCCGAATCCTACGCCGCGACTATTTCTTGCTTTGAAAGAGACCGTAGTTTGCTCTCTGGCTGAAGGTTCCCTCCATTGGGTCGTATTGGTCCGGTCCATTCGTGCGCGCATAGTTAGTAAAAATAGCGCAGGAAATAAGAGAAGTAGAGATCGATCCCTGGTCTCTACCGAGAACATTTTTCGAATACTGGTTCAACATTTTTCGAATACTCGTTCAACATTTTTCAAATGCTTTATTCACATTTTTATAAACATGATCAAGAAATTTCATTATTTTTTAAATACATGGTCAACATTTTTTATATAGACATTCTACTTTTTCCAAAGCATGGTTCATTTTTTTAATATTATGTGAAGCAAACAATTTCTAATATATATGTTAAGAATATTTAGAAGTGTAAATAAAACTAAAAAATGGAATAAAAAACGAAATAAACATGAAAAAAAACAGAAAGGAAAACGAGGCAGTGTGCGTACCGCGAACTTGGCCGGCCCCATATGCTTACCGGGAACTGTGGCTGGCTGCAGCAAATTGCGGCAAATCCTATTTGGCGCTGCAGGCGCCAGTTAATGTGCGTTTTGTTAACGGCGCCTGCAGCGTATATCACCTCCCGCGCGCTGGGCCGGCCTGGTTACTTTTTTTTCTGATTTGGGAAATCGCAAAAACAATGAGCTAGGTGGGATTCGAACCCGCTTTCAAAAGGTTGAAAGTACGACGCACAACCACCCACCCCCTAATTAGGGACGTGACTGAATACTTCTTTTTCGTTGATCTACTCACAGTTTTTCTGAACGATTTTGTTTGGTTTTTTTCTTTTTTCTTTCTATTTTGTTACACTTTTTAATAAACGATAAATGCACGAACTTTTCCCAATTTGTCTTTTTTTGTAAAATCAATGAATTTTTTTCAAATCATGATTTTTTTTTGAATTCGATGAACCCGACTTTGTCACCGGACTTTTGAAGTAGTTGGCAAAGTGGCAAACCAACCAATGTCACTTTTTCAGAAGTTGGAAACAGGCCAATGTTACTTTTTCAGAAGTTGTTGTGACCCGTGAAAAGGCGTATTGTGATCACTGAACATTTTTTTTAATCAATCAAAATTTTCAAATTTGATGAACTTTATTCAAACTAATGAACTGTTTTTCTGAATATGGCGATTTTCTTCAAAGTCGAATGAACTTTTCTCAAAATTGATGATTTTTTTCCAAATTCTGTGAACTTTTTTAAATTGATGAAATGTTTTTTTTATTTGTGAACTTTTATTCAGATTCGATGAACTTTTTTCTAGTTCTGTGAACATTTTTTCAAAATTGATGAACTTTTTATAATTCTGTGAACTTTGTTTCTAATTCTATGAACTTTGTAAAAAAATCGGAATAGATGATTTTTGTTTCATAATCGATGAACTTATTTTAAAATTTGTGAACTATTCTACAAAATCCATGAACTTTTTTTAATCCCATTTACTTTTTCAAAAAACTGAACTGTTTTTCCATACTGGACTTTTTCTATAGCAACTGGAATATATGATTATTTTTTGAATTTTACATTTTCTTTTATCAAATGATTTATATGGGTCCCAAATATATGTTGTACGAAACTAAGTGTTACATAGAACAGTTTTCGGTGTGCAGACAACAAAGCGATCTTGTTCCATTGGTTGTCTCGTCTGGTCATCAGCCGACCGATCTTGGTTCGATTCCCTGCCCGGCCAGTTAATGCTCCCTCCGTCTGAAAATACTTGTCATCAAAATGGATAAAAGGAGATGTATCTAGCACATTTTTCTCTTCGCGTTTGTTTTTCTCGTAGATTGCTGGGCCGGCCATTAGACGTCGGGCGCGGGCACCAGTTGCGCTTAGCGGCGCTGAATGCGCCGTATAAGAGCTCCCATTTGCTGCGGCTTCACACACATGCCCGCGAGTTAGTGAATCCGAGATATACCGGCCCACTTGACGTATCACATGTCCGAGCCACCAGGTTTGGCAATGTTTCTGACCAGTTTTGTGAACTTCCTAGAAGGTTTTTGAACCCCCCCTTTTTTATCTTTATTTATACCTTTAGTGACTTTTCAGGTTTTCCGTTTGGTTTTTCTCTTTATTATTTTTTTCACAAATTCGTAACTTGAAAAAAATATTCAAATCTAAAAAAAAATCACTTTCCAAAATGTTTAGAATTCCCATAAAAGTTTCACATTTTGGCAAAAAGTTAAAAAAATGCATTTTTAGTGTCGCCTCTCTGGGGAGCACCTCTTCAGTGCCCCTGGCGCAAGTGTGTGCCCTTGGCAGCCCGTGGCCAGTTAAGTCACTCGTACGGATCGCTTTCGCATGCCTCGGTCGCCAACAAGCACTGGTTCACGCAAAGGAAAACATATCATTTTTTATATAAAAAATGTATATTCAGAAGAAAAAATGTTCTCGCAATTGTAAAAAGTTTATGGAATTGAATTTTTTTCATGAATTGATTTTTCCCTGCAAATTTAAAAAATATTTGTGATTGAATTTTTCCACCAAATACAAAAATGTTGAAAATATATTTTATATTAAAAATAGTCCTGAATTTTAGAATATTTTATCTAATTGCGAAAAAGATCATGAATTTAAAATCACAACTTTGAAAAATTATCTTAGGTTTTAGGATTTCATAATTTAAAAAACTAGAGAATTTAAAATTAAAGAAAAAACAAAAACAAAATAAAAAACCTAATAGAAAACTACAAAGAAAACATAAGTGAAAACTGCCAATGAAAATAGAACACTGCCAAAGAAAACAGAAGTAAAAACATAGAGAAAACCGACCATAAAAATCGAGGAAACTTTAAAGCTGGTGGAGGAAAGTCTCTATGAGCCCCAACCCACTTATAACAAACTAAGGAAGGCAAGGGGTTTGATATGGTCCCCTACCTAAAAACTCTAATACGCACATCAGGCATCTCTAACGTGTATCCCTAAATCGAACACCACATCCGTCCATGGATCGGTCCTCACCGGTCTAACAGTGATGCGAGAGCTGGCCATCCAACCATATGCCTCAAATATCCGTCTCTATTAACTAACAAAAGTGTTTGTTCATCGGCTTTCGCCAAAACATACAGCGCCTAAACGGACACATGCTAGCCCCTTTCGTCAAATGCATACAAGTCAGTATATGCTAAGAGCATCTCCAGCCGTTCAGCGCCCCAGCGCACCCGTCAAAGGGTTTTGGCGTTTGCGCCGACAGTTTTTTCGGCCTGGGGGCGATCGAGTTCCCAGACGCGCCCCTAGGTTTCGGCCCCAAACGCATAAAAAATCAAAGTTCACTTTCCCGCTACCAAAAAAAGACACAATTCGGCGACCATCATGCCACATGTCGACGATCGTCGACGATCATCATAGCCAAAATCCGGCGATCAAAAGGTAGGAACAAATATACATGGAGCTCATCAAACAACAGGCTCCTCTGCCGCAGGGCTGGCCGAGGTTGGCGTCGGCGAGGGCTTCAGCAGTGCTCGTGCTCCGACGTGGGGCGTGGCTTCAGTGCTCGGGGTCGGGGTCAGCGTGGGCACAACTTCAGTGTTCGGGATCAGCGTCGGCGTGGGCGTAGGAGTGGTGGTCGCCGCTGGTCCCGACATCTGGTTCAAGATGATGTCGCGCTCCGCTAGGCACGCCTTCAGCTACTCGTCCATCGTCGACGTGTCTCCCCCCATCAAGAACGCCAGGTCGGTGTTCCCCTTCTTCGCGGCAACGTTGGTCCTAAGAAGGTCGAGCTTGGCGTCCTGCGTCGTCGTCAACGCCGACCACCTCGCATCAGATTTCTCCTCCGTCTTGGCGGCGTTGCTCTTGGCATCGGTGATGCACTGCTCGATCGATAATTGCAGCCGTTCGGCAGCGGGTGTCCCGTACCTCGCCACCTTGGATAGTTTGTTGCCATCAGAGCGCCCTTCTGCCGTCGTCGGGGCAGGCGCGTGTAGGTTGTAGGCGTCCTTCGCCTTGGCGAGCCAGACCTCCATCCATTTCTCGCATGACTCGAACCTGGTGAACACATGAAGGAACTTGAACTCTTGGTCGTCGTTGTCCTGGAGAAACATGTTGAACATCCGAACCATCTGCATAACCGAGGAGAAAAAGTGTCGGCGAAGTACACGGCGACGAACTGGGCCGACGAACTATGGCCATACCTGACCCTCGATGTTGGGGCCGCTTTCCGGGCGAGCCGCGACCTCCTCTTGAATCCCATGCCACTTGTTGCAGGCCGTCTGGATGGTCGCACAGTGATTCGCCATGGCCTTCTCACCGCAGTCCATGCGGATGTTGGCGAAGTCGGTGTCGACCAACTTGCGCTCGTCGAACGCCGTCCTGATCCTTCTCCAGTACGTGTCGCGTTCTGATTCGATCTAATGATCGGGACGATGCTGACGGTCTTCCATTCTTCGGCGAGGCACGCGTCTTCCTTGGACGTCCACTTGACGCGAGGCTCGCCCGACCTGGCGGTGGCCGCCCGCTTCTTTCTCCCTTTGGGCGCCGACTCCACCTCCACCAGTTCTTCCTCCTCCACCTCCTCCTCGGCGTTGTCAAGCTCGTCCTCCATGTCGATGCTGGCGTCCAGAGTTAAGTCTTGTGTGCAGAACCCGGGGCACGAAGCGGCGGCGATGGAGCCGCTCGTGATGATCTCGTCCATGTCGGCGTCGGTGCTACTGAACAGTGTTGCCGAGCCGTGCGCGAAGGGTAGGGCGCCGAGTAGGTCAACGGCGAGTAGTTGTACTTGGTGTTCAGGCCGGCGGCGAATGCGGGGGAGGGAGTGCGTGGGTCGTGGTTGAAGCCGGACAAGACGCGCGCGGCACCGGGCCATGCGGGAATGTGATGTTGGGGTTGAAGCCACCATGTGCGTCGCCGTCGGTGTAGCCAGGCGAGGGCGCGTACCCCCACAACGGCGGCGAGAAGCCGGCCGGCGACACAACGCTCTGTTGGCTCCCCCATGCGGCTTGCGGGCACTGGCCGGCCTGTTGAGGCGGAAGGTTCGCCATCCCCGCGAGACGCCTCCTCCTGCTCCGTCGCCATCGCATCCCTGGTGTAACATCCCAAATTTTGGAATGTTAATATAATTAATTGAATTGTTTGTTTGTTTGCTTGAGTGAATTGAACTTGAGTGAAATTTGAACCTTTTCAAAAAAATTTGAAAGAGAGGGAATAAAATGACTTTCCCCTTCTCCGGTAAATTCAAATTCATCCTATTAAAATCAATGAGAGAAGATGACATGACTTCTTCAACTATAAAGAATTTGAACGGAGTTTTGCAATTTGATTCTTTCAAATATTTGCACTTGCTTCTATTTTTCTTCCCGAGAAATACCTCGAAAATAAATTCTTGCAAGCAAGAAAGAGCGGAGGAAAATGACCTCCAAAATCAGGGGCATTTTTGAAAATATTTGAGCCAAGAAAACCAAAGTTTTTATTTAAAATTATTTGCAAAAAGAAATAAAGCCTTTAGGGATTTTCTGAAAAACATATTTTTTAAGTTTTATTTTGGCCGTGGAATAATGCTCATCATCTACATTTTATTTTTCTGATAATTTTAGTATATAAAAACTCTTTATTCCAATTGATTTGATTTCCTTCTTATTGTTTTAGTTTCCTAATTTTAAAAATAGGAATGGAATCGCTTTTATTAGGAAAACCTGCTGGCCCATTAAACACTTTCCTATTCTAGCCCAACAAGAGATCATCTCCTTCCTCTGCTTCCTCTCACGTTACACAAGCTTTCCATATCCATGGAGACAGAATCTCCACCTTCCCGATCTCCCTCGTCTTTCCATCCCAGCGCCTCCCGAGACCGCCTATAAAACCCCTCCTCTCCTCGCTCCATTTTTCCCATCACCACGCCTCCCTGCCCGTAGCCTTCTCGCCACCGTCCTCCTTTTCCTGCCTAGAACGCCACCAGAGCTCTCCTGAACCTCCCATCGCCCAGCGCCACCTCCCAAGCGCCGACCCCTCCTCCGCCACCCCCACCTCGCCGACGACGACTCGCCGAGCAGCCTCCACATCGCCGCCTCCTTCCTGCCATCTCTGCCTCACGTACAGGTAACTCCGCTGTTTTCAGATTTATTCCTGTAACAGATTTAGTTCCGTTTTGTTTAGCTTATAACTTTTGATCTAGAAGTCCAATGATGCTGATTCTTTTTGCTAGATCAAAATTTTCTTGTAGTTTCCAAAATATATAATTTGTCTATGTTTGGATTTATAAAATTGAGTTAGATCAGATTTGAATTAAAGCTTGTTTTGCTTATTCCGGGAGTTTCATAATAGATTTTTATTTAATTCTTTTTGCTCCTAGTTGCTTAATGAAATATTTTCTGTTTAGTTAACATAAAACCATGATTAGGTGATGTTAGGAAATTTTTGTTATATAAAACTATTTTTGTTGTTATTTGAAGTAGGAAAACTTTGAGTTGTTTTTTCTTTAAGTTTTCCTTTGGGTTTTGCTTTGTTGGTTTTGGTGTGTTACTTTGTTATGTTATGTTATGCTATGTGCTCATTATAGTTATTTTTTGCCTCGTAGAATTTCCGAGTGCTAAGATTGCTACTACGAAACCCTAGTTTTTCAAGATCGTCAACAAGGCAAGTTCACTTTGACCATGCTTTCATACCTATGTTTTATTGCATTTAGTGACACCTTTGCAACCACCCCTCAAGAGTGTTATTGAATCCTTGTAGTTGAGTAGTATGCATGAGGTAGGAACCCATCACCCTGTTACCAAGCCCGGACGTTATTTATTTCAATGCTACGCTATAGTAGACGGGTTTGGTATGAGTACTGGAGTGGTGTGAGAATGGAGGATTCTACGCCAATGACGATAACTCCATGATGGAATCTGGAAGGACTGCATCTTCAAGGCCTCAAGACTTCAAGACTCAAGACAAGAATTCAATACACACTACCGGGTGAAGGATTTGTTGACGGCACCCTGGGAAACCAGTGGTTGGCGGGATGCATGGAGAAGCGCCATGACATCTTGCGGAAAGCTTCACCTGCACTCAAAGAGACGGAAGAATACTTCACGCCTGAAGCTTACCTGCAACCGCAAGTCATTATGGGCTCGCTTGGTTGACCTTAGTTGTGACTCTGGTGGGGACGGTACCAGCAGATGTAGAACTACGGTAGGATGGGTTGGGTACGGACAAAGGGTCGAGGAACTCTTTGGAAGACCATGTTTCGTCATCTTGTTCTCAAACACTCAAGTGCGAGAACGTAAAGAGAGGGATCGAATCTTGCGGGTAAAGTGTACAAACCTCTCGCAGAGGGTATAAACCTAATCGATTAGCCGTGTCCCTGTTACGGATAATTTGAGCATCCGGACTTGGATCTATTTCGAACTCTCAACACCGGATTGATAACTTAATTGTGGGCAACTTATGATGATTTTGGGCTATGAGACATCGGTTGGCGGAACCATGTCATGACAGAAAAACTCCATAGTACAGGCTTCATTTTATTCCTTTGATGTAGGTAAAATAAAACCAGCTTTTATGCAAAACAAAACTCGCATACGAGCCACAAAGCCATATTGCATATAGTATAGTTTTATCATCTGTTCTTTTTATTGTGATCTTGCCGTACATACAATGTAATCGACCTACACGGCTGCAACGTATCATGTTGCGTATACTTTCCTCGACGAGTAAGAGTTACGATACAGGTTACGGTCTACACTCAACCCGCCGATGGCGCTGATGGGACTCCACACCCGCTTGATTGTTTCCGCTGAGTATTATGAGGTATATATCAATTCTACGTTATTTATGCATGTGATTGCACTTTGATATATACATTGATGTACTGTGTGTGCCAAAGATACCGATCCAGTGGATGGCACAAGAATACGTAGGCTTGACTGCCCGAGGTCGGGTCGCCATGTAAATGGTATCGAGCACATGTTGGTCTGAGAACGTGACCCTAGAAAATGACTTAGTAATATGAAGACCCCAATAGGAATGACCTTTGTTTTGTACTACTCTCGTAACACCTCATTCCTTTTATCAACCTTCCTTATCTCAAACTATAGATGGAGAGCTACATTCGAACAAAAGAGAACACTACGAGAAGGTTCTTGGAGGCCCTTCCTTGTGGAGCTAGTCAGTCTGCTGAAGTTACCGATACCGAGATCAAGGCAACTAAGAGGACGCCCAGATCATGGGGAGTCAAGACCCAAGTTTTGGTCGAAGAAGCCCCCAAGACTGCAGACATCAGCTTCGAACTATAAATGGTGATCGTGATATGGGCATCAACACTGCCGTCCATGATGCTATTGCACGCTTATGCTATCGCCATCGTGGTTGCACTAAACTCACACTTCTTTGGAAGGATTGGATGGCGAAGTCCGATGGAGCAACTATTGCCTCGACGGAAGCGCAAAAGATGAAGTTCTCCCACTTTTAGTGTACAATCAGATCTGGAACAATACGCCAAGAATCTTCGATGGACCTCCGGAAGCCCTGCTCGACAATGAAGCACTACGAGAAGAGGTCAAGACTCGTAGATCAAGGTAAACAAGCTGGAGGAGGAGAACCTCGAGATCTCGAGGATGCGCCAGAACTCAAGAACAGCAGGACCATGTCTCATGCAAAGGACGTTGAAATCCGTAAGCTCAAGGAACAACTTCAGACATACAGGTGGTCGCCACAAGAAACTCCGAGTCGACAGGGAAAATCTAGCGAAAAGAACCGGAGGAGATCAAGTCCACATGTAAGAAGCCCAAAGGGGGACAATGACCAAGTTCCTAATAAATTAGCTTAGTAGTATCCCACCATGAGAGAAATAAAGATGAACGCTTCACGATTTAAGTATCCGACCATACCAAAATTATGTGGGTGGCGATATCTGTAGTATTGATTGAATAAATGAATGCTTGGTTGCTATTATTTTGTGTGTTTATTGAATGGTTGGATAGATGCGATATTCGAGGTTTGAATTTATTTCAACCATGAGAGACGAAGTTACGGAAGAATGGTAGAAGGCCTTCATATGGGAAAAGCATCAGAATTGGAAACTCCCGAGAATTGAAGACCAAGAAATGAGGACTTAGAAACGAAACCATAGTAGAGCGACCCATTACAAACGATAATTTTGTTGATGAGTGGGTAAATGCTTTCTTTCTATCTCAACCAAACCCCTAATCTTGAACCCATGGACAATCGAACACCAAACTTTTCTCGAGACAATTGCAATTTCCCATGGAGATACATTCCTTGTTCGAGCACCCTCCTATCCTACACATGCAGATGACAACCCTTTATGAGTCTTTCCTTAAGGGCTCAAACGATCATGACCCCGACCAAAGGATCATGATTACCCAAGATCTTGAAGGACATGATGAAGCATATTCACCTTGAAGGAGATGCAGTCTACAAAGGCTACCCTTCATGCAAAAGGGAGTGGAACTTTGGTATGTGAAGGTACACCTCCATCGCTTGAAAGGAGTTTGCCCAAAGAGGATGGGGCATTACTTTTTCATCTCACGTGTGCCACAAGAAACTTTCTTCGATGCCGCTCGTGAAGCAGCCATGGAAGCCATACGCCGATCGGAGAAATACTTGAAGCAAGACTCCGTTATACTCAGAATACCTAAGCGAAGTGCATGCAGAGATGATGAAGGAGAAGCTCAAGACCACCATGATGAAAAAGAAGATTGAAGATTTCAAGACTCATGTCGCACATTTCCAGTGGGACTGAAGAATCCTCGAGGGGGAGAAATGAATAAAGTTGGAAGTAATGCCCACCATACCAAACCATGTGGGTGGCAGCATTTGTAACAAAGTACTTTTTTTGGAATTTGGATTTACGAAAATGGTTAAGGATGTAATGAAAGATTGATATGAGAATAATGAGATTTTATGGATAAACTTGTGCATTCTTTTGGTCATAGTACTATGAAAAGCCACAAGATCAATGAAGAAAGAAATGTGTTATTCATGACGGCCCATAGCAGGAAGCTGGAACAAAATAAGTTGGAGTTTTGTTTTGATATGATGGTATGAAGAAACAGAGTACTACTGGATTTAAGGAGGTGTAACAAGAGAGTTACTCCAAGGATGAGTTAAAGCTGCACTAGTGTTGAAGTGGGCCATAACCCACAGGCCCAGGATTTTGAGAAGGAACCGTTGTAACCTTGATAAAGGAATAAATTTGGAAGAATCTGTGATCCAATCAGCATACGTTTCGTAGGAGGTTACGCAAAAACCTAAGAGTGGTGAAGTAATGATAGAGGTTTTGTTTGGCTTGCAGAAACCATGGAATTACTCGAACCCAGTTCGAGAACAAGAGAAATTCTGCAATGCTTGTGAGTATGCCCAAGTGTTAGAATACGTGATTCGATATTTACGTATGTGGTAATGATTCAAGTACGGGATGGATTGGCCCCCATACCGGAGACTTCTATCATGAACTATCATATGTTGATGGAAAATCGAGAGCCTTGAAAAACTTAGAAGAGTGTCGACGCGATAAGCCATAAAACCATAAAATGGTAGGACGATGGAACCCCATTACAGCAAACGCTACAAACGAGGTTATACGGTGAGGTTCAACCTGCACCCGCTTTCGCAGGAGAAAACCATAAATTGTAGACCACCATGAGTGTTTCGATTGTTGTTTAGAATGGACACAGACCCATCAGCTAAGAAGATCCAGTCTCGATTTAACTTCAACTTTGACGAACCGACCCAAGCTTTTGAGGAAAACTCTATGCTTCCGATGTAAGAGCTTTAATGAAGGAGCTATTGTAAGATATGTGAAGAGACATACATTGTCAGCCCTCCAGAGGAAATATCTGAGTTTATTGGAACCATGACCTTGTTTTTAAGTGTGGTAGCACCCCGACCTTTCTCGACCAAGACATTTGCTAGAAGACCCCAACCCCTAACCTTTTCTTGTTAGTTTCTTCAATCTCGAGGACTAGATTCATTTTAAGTGTGTAGGTTTGTAACATCCCAAATTTTGGAATGTTAATATAATTAATTGAATTGTTTGTTTGTTTGCTTGAGTGAATTGAACTTGAGTGAAATTTGAACCTTTTCAAAAAATTTGAAAGAGAGGGAATAAAATGACTTTCCCTTCTCCGTAAATTCAAATTCATCCTATTAAAATCAATGAGAGAAGATGACATGACTTCTTCAACTATAAAGAATTTGAACGGAGTTTTGCAATTTAATTCTTTCAAATATTTGCACTTGCTTCTCTATTTTTCTTCCCGAGAAATACCCGAAAATAAATTCTTGCAAGCAAGAAAGAGCGGAGGAAAATGACCTCCAAAATCAGGGGCATTTTTGAAAATATTTGAGCCAAGAAAACCAAAGTTTTATTTAAAAATTATTTGCAAAAAGAAATAAAGCCTTTAGGGATTTTCTGAAAAACATATTTTTTAAGTTTTTATTTTGGCCGTGGAATAATGCTCATCATCTACATTTTATTTTTCTGATAATTTTAGTATATAAAAACTCTTTATTCAATTGATTTGATTTCCTTCTTATTGTTTTAGTTTCCTAATTTTAAAATAGGAATGGAATCGCTTTTATTAGGAAAACCTGCTGGCCCATTAAACACTTTCCTATTCTAGCCCAACAAGAGATCATCTCCTTCCTCTGCTTCTCTCTCACGTTACACAAGCTTTCCATATCCATGGAGACAGGAATCTCCACCTTCCCGATCTTCCTCGCTCTTTCCATCCCAGCGCATCCCGAGACCGCCTATAAAACCCCTCCTCTCCTCGCTCCATTTCTCCCATCACCACGCCTCCCTGCCCGTAGCCTTCTCGCCACCGTCCTCCTTTTCCTGCCTAGAACGCCACCAGAGCTCTCCTGAACCTCCCATCGCCCAGCGCCACCTCCCAAGCGCCGACCCCTCCTCCGCCACCCCCCTCGCCGGCGACCTCGCCTCCCAGAGCAGCCTCCACATCGCTGCCTCCTTCCTGCCATCTCTGCCTCACGACAGGTAACTCCGCTGTTTTCAGATTTATTCCTGTAACAGATTTAGTTCCGTTCTTGTTTAGCTTATAACTTTTGATCTAGAAGTCCAATGATGCTGATTCTTTTATGCTAGATCAAAATTTTCTTGTAGTTTCCAAAATATATAATTTGTCTATGTTTGGATTTATAAAATTGAGTTAGATCAGATTTGAATTAAAGCTTGTTTTGCTTATTCCGGGAGTTTCATAATAGATTTTATTTAATTCTTTTTGCTCCTAGTTGCTTAATGAAATATTTTCTGTTTAGTTAACATAAAACCATGATTAGGTGATGTTAGGAAATTTTTGTTATATAAAACTATTTTTGTTGTTATTTGAAGTAGGAAAACTTTGAGTTGTTTTTTCTTTAAGTTTTCCTTTGGGTTTTGCTTTGTTGGTTTTGGTGTGTTACTTTGTTATGTTATGTTATGCTATGTGCTTATTATAGTTATTGTTTGCCTCGGTAGAATTTCCGGAGTGCTAAGATTGCTACTACTGAAACCCTAGTTTTTCAAGATCGCCAACAAGGCAAGTTCACTTTGACCATGCTTTCATACCTATGTTTTATTGCATTTAGTGACACCTTTGCAACCACCCCTCAAGAGTGTTATTGAATCCTTGTAGTTGAGTAGTATGCATGAGGTAGGAACCCATCACCCTGTTACCAAGCCCGGACGTTATTTATTTCAATGCTACGCTATAGTAGACGGGTTTGGTATGAGTACTGGAGTGGTGTGAGAATGGAGGATTCTACGCCAATGACGATAACTCCATGATGGAATCTGGAAGGACTGCATCTTCAAGGCCTCAAGACTTCAAGACTCAAGACAAGAATTCAATACACACCATCGGGTGAATGATTTGTTGACGGGCACCTGGAGAAACCAAAGGTTGGCCAGATGCATGGAGAAGCGCCATGACATCTTGCGGAAAGCTTCACCTGCACTCAAAGAGACGGAAGAATACTTCACGCCCGGAAGCTTACTTGTGCAACCGCAAGTCATTATGGGCTCTGGCTTGGTTGACCTTAGTTGTTACTTTGGCTGGGACGGTACCAGCAGATGTAGAACTACGGTAGGATGGGTTGGGTACCGGACAGTGGTCAGAGGAACTCTTTGGAAGACCATGTTTCGGTCATCTTGTTCTCAAACACTCTGAAGTGCGAGAACGTAAAGAGAGGGATCGAATCTTGCGGGTAAAGTGTACAAACCTCTGCAGAGGGTATAAACCTAATCGATTAGCCGTGTCCCCGGTTACGGATAATTTGAGCATCTGGACTTGGATCTATTTCGGAACTCTCAACACCGGATTGATAACTTAATTGTGGGCAACTTATGATGATTTTGGGCTATGAGACATCGGTTGGCGGAACCATGTCATGACAGAAAAACTCCATAGTACAGGCTTCATTTTATTCCTTTGATGTAGGTAAAATAAAACCAGCTTTTATGCAAAACAAAACTCGATACGAGCCACAAAGCCATATTGCATATAGTATAGTTTTATCATCTGTTTTTTATTGTGATCTTGCCGGTACATTCAATGTAATCGACCTACACGATCGCAACGTATCATGTTGCGTATACTTTCCTCGACGAGTAAGAGTTACGATCTGTGGTTACGGTCTACACTCAACCCGCCGATGGCGCTGATGGGACTCCACACCCGCTTGATTGTTTCACTGAGTATTGTGAGGTATATATCAATTCTACGTTATTTATGCATGTGATTGCACTTTGATATATACATTGATGTACCGTGTGCCAAAGATACCGATCCGTGGATGGCACATTAACACAGAGGCTTGACCGTCTGAGGTCGGGTCGCCACACCTGGCCTTCTTCATGATGAGCCTGTTCCGCCGGTCGGCGGTGACCGCCTCCCGGCAATCAACGTCGGCCTTCCACTGGGCGTTCGACATGCCGGGGGGGTCTTGCAATCGGCGCCCTCAGCTTTCTCTGCTTTGGCTGGATGGCGACATGGGTAGCTAGGCGAGGGGCCGTATATTTCTTCGGCGGCATGGCGGGCAGATCTGGGGAGAGAATGGCAGGAGCGGCGGGGGAGAAGGGGGGACAATGGGGAAAGGGAGGGAAAGGGGGGAGAAAACGGCGGGAAATCGATCGGTGTCGCCGAGAGTGCGGGCCCACACGCCTTTTCGCTTCAGCCGGCGTCCCCCGGCGTGCTGGGTTCGGCTTGGGTTCGCCGGTTGTAATTTCGGCCCAAACCGATGATAAACGAGAATCTAGAGGCGTGACTAGGCCGTTTTTTCGTCGCCGACGCTAAAAAAAACACCCTGGGGCCGAGTGGAGATGCTGTAATCATCTAGCTAATTAAACCTTCCGCCAAATGAGTGGTAGACTTACATTACACCTTCCGTCGTATACATACAAATCAGTACACCACCAAATGAGACTTGCATTACACCTTCCGCCAAATGCATACAAATCAGTACTCCCTCCTTCTCAAATACTCCCTCTGTTTTTATTTACTCTGTATATCAGAGTTGGCTGAAGTCAAACTTCGTAAAATTTAACCAAGTTTATAGAAAAAAGTACAAACATTTACTATAACAAATCTATATGATGTGAAAGTACATTTAATAATAAATCTAATGATATTAATTTGTTATTGTATATGTTAATATTTTTGTTTATGAATTTGGTCAATGTTTATAAAGTTTGACTTTGACTAAAACTAATACGCGGACTAAATAAAAACGGAGGGAGTATAAGGCACAACTGAATTTTTACGGTCTTTAATGCACGACTTTGACCACTAGTAATATATATCTCTACTACCTAAAAAAACGGAGCGTTCCGTTTCCCTCTACGCTTCAAACAAACTCGCCTCGCCCCAACGTGGCGCCCCTCCCCACCTATCCAGTTTGTCACCCCACGCACCCGGTTTTGCATTGCAACAAAAGGAAAACCGACGCCACGATCTCCCTCCCGCGGGCGCCGCCATCTACCAAACGATCCCCCTCCGAAGGGCACCGCCTCCACGATCTCCGTCGCCTCAACTTCCCGCACTCCGTGCGCTGCTGCAGTGAGCGCTGTTTGGTTCCCACCGCCGACGATGGGAAGGAGGAGGCGGAGAGGAGGAGGGCCGGCGAAACTAATGAAGAGAACCGCGTCGCCGATTGCTTGAGGTGAGGCTTATCTACTCAACGCCTCTGCCACCAAAAGGGCACCGCCTTCCTGGTCATCGCCGCCTCAACCTCCCGCACTCCCAGTGTGCTGCTGCAGGTCACCCATGTTTGCTTCCCATGGCCGTCCAACGACGGGAAGGAGGAGGTGACCGGGAGGGAGGATGAGGGAAAACTAACAAGGAGCAGTGGTGCGTCGTTGATTCCTTGAGGCTGGGCTTACACTCATCAACATTACTTTTTGTTCCCCTCATGGCGATTTTAGTTTCACACAATGCTCTTCTATTCTGTTTACAGGTCGATTAGCTGTTAGTTACTCCTACAAATCAAGGTCTGAACGTGATACAGGCTTGAGGTACGTACGCCATTCAGACTTAGCTATCTATGAATCTTAGTTAAGAGAGCATCAATGTATGAACGTGATACACTACCACCTATTTTTATGAGAAGACTTCAGGAGTTGATCGCATTGACTTGACTCGTATATGGACCAAATCATCAACGTTAAAATTCTGATGTCCACCTAAAAGTAACTGTATGTGGCAGTCATACTCATACAGCAGATGTCTATGAATGCAAGCTTCTAAATTTCAATTGGTATGAGGCGGTGCTTGTGCAGCCAAAAATGATTATTTGCCCAGAATTGTCGATTGCCGCTGACCACTTCTCAGATTTCTATTAACCCTAGGACCAGAACAAGCAGGTTGATGTGCAAGTATATAGTTTCTATTGGAAGAGTATAAGCTTCAGACAATGTCCAATCTATGCAAAATCCATCATCTCATGGATGCATAACAAGAACGATGGTAATTTGTCTACCACTCTACTTACTGCAGTTTACAAATTCTTTTATGGCTTCAGTTCCCATGCCGATGCGCGTGCAGGTCTCCGCTTGCTCAGCCCTCTCGCCACGACACCATCACCAAGTCACTCAGAGCCCACCACCGCCACAAACACCGCACGTCGTCACACGTGAAGGTCACAACATCACACACTAACGCTACCGCCTTGTCTGGCGCACACAGTGATTAGACTATTGACATATCACAACTTCATGGTAAATCATTAAAATTTCAGAACACCAATCAATTCATGTTCAAGTCGAGAACTAATAAATGTAGACGACCATCTTATTCTACCTGATTACTAATAATTTGTATCGTCCTTATTTAGATAGCATTTTCTGTTCGAGAACTAATAACCTGACAGACATATTGGTTGCCTTGTTAGCATTTTCTGGTTGAGAAATAACCCAAAGAGTGTAGAACAATTAGAATAGGTACAATTGATGTTGAACCATTAGAATGGCCCCGTTGCAACGCACGGGCAATTACCTAGTCAAAGTATAAATGGCATGTCGCATTTGTCTTGCAAAACAATTTTATTTCAATGTATACTAATTTTATAGACATACAATACATGAAAATCATAGTCAAAGTTGTACAACAAAGACCAGAAAAATCAAACCACACCTTATATTTTAGGAAGGAGGGAGTACATTTTTTTTTTGAAAAGGAAGGAGATGCGTACGAGTGAGTGAAGTGATGGTCATTTTCAAACATGATTCTGCCAAATGCTAATCATCTTCTGGTTTGTGGGTGTTTATGACCAAGAGTGTGCTTCTCGGTCTAGACTGGCAAGGCTGAGGATAAAGCATTAACCGGCCTAGTACGAGGCCTAATTACTCGTTGATTCTTTCTTCAAAACGTTGGAAATCACCCGATTGTCTTTTGGTTTCTTCGGCCACCTCCACTGAATGACGCATGTCTCTGGAGCCACTCATCTCCTTCTAGTCTTACCCCGCCTTATCCCTGTCCACATGTTTTCTGTCATGACTCCCTTTTCTTCCTCGAAAAAACTCCCTTCGTTTTCTCTCACACTACATCGTTGGGCGAGTGTTGCCGCACATGCCACCCGCAGTTGCAACCCCCCATTGGCCACCGTGCTACAAGGCCCACTGCTGGAAAATTTCTGACCATCACTCGCATGCCCTGCCGCCCCCTGCAACTCACCACGTTGCACTGCTCCAACTCACCCCCATAGCTACAATGGCCATTGCTGCTCCGTGCTTCTGCGTCATTTCCATAGGGGCATTGTGTATAAGTATTTTAGCAAGTTCGACTATTTTATCCGAAGTCCGTATTAATCGAGTTGAAAAAAAAACTCAATACAAAGTTATTAGCATAATTATGTCTTCGTCACTTTGAGATCAGCATTTCTAGTCTGTGGAATGATTCCGCTGTGCCGTCTCAATGATACCATATCAATTATATACAACATGATGTCACCTGCTCCCTCTTTCTAGTGGAGAGAAACTTAAGAGTAACATCACACGCTTCAATACAACTTTACTTATGTGACACATATTTAATGAAGAGAGAGGTGCTTGTGGTAACTACTACCTCCGTCCGGGTTTATTGGGCCCTTTAGCAACACAGTCGCGTCCTGTTTTATTAGGCCGTTTCCCTCGGCCGTCGTTTCCACTGAGCAAGGAAAATCAATTCCCAGCCGCTGCATGCGGGAGAGGCCGGCTGCATGCAAGCATTTGCTCCGGTACTAGTACCCATTCGGTTGCATACGCAGAAGCGGGCCAATGCATGCCACCAACACTAAAGGCAGCAGGTGTATGCGGCAGTAAATAGCATCACAAATCGAGGAATTTGCATGCGTGTTTGCTCTGCCTTGGTCCTGCCGATTCGGTCGATGGGACTAGTAATCCCGGACGGAGGTAGTATAGCGGAACATCACACACTTCAAGAAACAATGAGTCTATAACCTAATAAATACATCGTTGCATGACACTACATAGATGTTCGTACCCATTATGGAGGTAGTAACATAGTCTAGGGAAGTGTGTAAGTTACTAGCTTATGTTCTTGTCCATTGTGACCAGCCTAAAAATGTAAGGCGCACCTCTGACTTTGCGCGGCCTTTAATGAATGACTTTGACCACTAATATATAGTAGAAAAATATATAAATTGGGCATGTACAGTTTGTATTGCCATTCTATCTTGTAAAATAATTTGATTTTATATTTCTTCATATTAATGAGCTAAAATCATGGTTAAAGTTGGATGTCTCGTGTATTCGTGTATGTGAGCTGACTTCAATTATACCATGTTTCAAAAAACACTAAAAAAAATCAAGCGTGCCTTGTTTTTTTTGGAAGGATGGAGTATTATGTTCCTTTTTGTGTATTAGTATTTTCTCATGAATAAGTATGCACGAGTGTGCGTACTATATATTAAAGAAGAGGACGGGGTTAAAGAGCCCTTCCACGTTGGCGGTTACAGATTACATAACCCAACTCCATATTCACTCGATCATATCATCTAACTCCTTTCGCTCGCCCACCTCTCTCCGGCCGTGAAGAGTGGCTCGACGTCGCCCTTAAAAAGGCCCGCTTTCTTCCATGTCCTACCCTCAAGGACGATTCTACTTATTACATGAGAACTCGAAGGCGTAGCACCATCGAAAACAACCACATTCTGATGTTTCCATAGCTCCCACATCCCTAAACGAAATAAGGCCAGAATGTCTCTCGCCCCCAACCTCGTGTCAACCTTGTTGGTGCACCAATCCTCCAACACCGTGTCCATGGTTGGTGTCCATTCCGGCCTATTCATCGTTAGGCATATACCCGTCCAGATTTTCCTCGCGAACACACAACCGATGAGGAGATGATTAATGCTCTCCTCCTCTTGGTCACAGAACAGGCATGCTTCCTGGTGATCCGATCCACGATGCGCAAGCCCGTCCGAGGTCTAGCATCTGTTCTGAAAAGCCATCCAAGCGAAGAAACGAAGGGAGTATTATATAGTGTCGTTTTCAATACGGACTGCAAAGCCTTTTCTAGTGAATGATACTTTGGGATAAAGGACAATGCTCCCTTTGATGCTTATGGTGATAAAACTGATACTTGTTTGTCTGCGTCCTAATAGCCGGCACAATAGTTCAAATCTTGTTTTCTTATAAGAGTGCCTTTTTATTCTTTTATAATGTAGCATTAAGGCAATTCAAAAATAATGAACACACAGACTTGGCTTCTTCCGAACTAGGATGTACAAAGCCAACACTAACACACATAAAGGATCAAGTCATATGAGATCGAAACGATGCCTAGACGGATGAAAAAACAATTAAAAAAGAGAAAAATAGCAACGATAATCCACACCAAACACTGGATGAGCCAACAAAGATGATGTAAACACACACGATTCCGGCATGGACACAACAACGCAAACTGGAAACCGTGTGCACAATACACAAGCACTCCAGACGGTAAGAGCCGTTGGCACTGTTAGAGATACGATAGGCAAATCAACTCGACGAAGAACAAAAAACAAGCAGGGGACACGAGATTTAACATGAAAAACCCCTCCAACACGAAGGGGAAAATCCCACGGGCGCCAGCCAGCCAAACTTCATTATATCGGGGGAGGTTACAAACGTCGGGGATTTACAACTGAGCAACACTTCCCGTGCGGCGGCTTACAAAAGGTATATATAACACAATTGACCTAAGTCAATACTGATCCATACCGGGAAGGGGCTTCACTTCGGCCCAGGCCTACAGGCGACGGGCCTCGCTCCGCTCGCTTGTCAGAAATTAGCCTGTCTCTTTATACTTTAATTTGGAGCATAACATAACAGATATGGACACAACCACATAAACAAGAAACCGTGTGCACAATACACAAGCACTCCAGATGGTAAGAGCAGTTCACGGCCCAAAAACATTCGTCGATGCATGACTAACAGGCGAGGAGTGACATTTGCCCACAATATTATACTTTTCCAAAAAATCTAGGCAAGGAGTGAAGCTGTGTTGTGGGATTGTACACCCATGCTCACAGCCTACGGTGCTTTCCAAACTGAAATTATCACAAAAAGTAGGTATATATGGCTAATACTCTCTCCATCCAGAAATACTTGTCGTAGAAATGCATAAAAATGGATGTATCTGTTAGGAATGGGCAACTACATTCACAGGAGGGCCAAGGGCGAGTACATATACATGTGTATAATAAAGTGCAAGAAAGACTATACACATCTAGCACCCCCCCTCAAACTCATGGTGGATCAACAACACTGAGTTTTGAGAGAAGAAAACTATGCTGTGCTCGAGTCTGTGCCTTCGTGAAGAAGTTCGCCAATTGTAAGTCAGAGGGCACATAGTGAAGAGCGAGAGTCTGATCCTACACAGCAGCACGCACGAAGTGGGCATCCACACTGATGTGCTTGGTGAGCTCATGCTTCACCGGTCACGCTGCAATACCGAGTAGCACCAAGATCAGATGACAATAAGGAGTCGAGGTAGTAGCGCAGACACCAAAGTCCTCAAGTAACCACAGAACCAGATCACCTCACTGTCAAGATAGCCATGGCTCGCAACTCAGCCTCTCAGACTCGGCGAGAAACTGCAGTCTGCTTTTTTGTCTTCCGTGCAATAAGAAAGCCACCAAGAAAAACACAAGAAGGCATACGAATGAAGGCCGATCGTGGGGATCACTAGCCTGTAGCATCGAGTAGGCCCGAGCTCAAGAGAGCTGGAGCGGGAAAGAAAAGGCGCTGAGAGAGCATGCCACGAAGATATCGAGAACACGGAGGAGATGATTATAGTGGATGAGGTGGTGCTGCAACGAATCGACTCAGGATATGAACAGATAGGAGATATCGTGACGGGTAACAAAGAAGATATACAAGATCGCCAAAGAAGGTGATGATAGCGAGTGGGGTTAGGGAGAGGGTCACCATCGAGGCACAAAGCTGAACGTTGAGCTCCATAGGAGTCACAATCAGGCGCCATCATCGAGAGCAGCATGAGCAAGAAGATCCTCGAATATATTTTTCTTGGGAGATGTAGAAGCGATCGAGGTCGAGGAGATCTCAATCCCAAGAAAATAGCGAAGTGGACCAAGATCACTCATGAGGAGCTGGTCGCGAAGGCGAGCCTTAACAAAGGCTATGTAGTCAGAGTCGTTACCAGTGATGATCATGTCATCAACATAGAGAAGGAGCAGAGTCCGATCACGAGGAGACGTGTGAACAAACAATGCGGGATCATGATCACTGGGCAAGAAACCAGCGGCAGTCACCACAGAGGCGAAGCGCTCAAACCAGGCGCGAGGGGCCTGTTTAAGACCATAGAGGGAGCGGCGAAGTCGACAGACCATACCATCAGGAGCATAGTACCCCGGTGGTGGCATATAAACCTCCTCACGCAACTCGCCATTAAGGAAAGCGTTCTGAAAATCAAGTTGAGAGATAGACCAATGACGAACAGAAGCAACAGCAAGAAGAGTGCGAACAATGGTCATGTGGGCCACATGAGTGAATGTCTCATCATAATCGCGTCCCTGCTCCTGCTGAAAACTACGGGCCACAATGCGCGCTTTGTAGCGCTCAAGAGAACCATCAGAGCGAGTCTTAACCTTGTAGACCCACTTGCGGTGATGGGACGACACCGTAAGGAAGGAAACCAGATCCCATGTGCCGAGGCGCCAAGGGCAGCAAGCTCTTCGCCATCGCAAGTTGCCATTCAGCCGAGTCATGGCAGTCCGATAGGAAGTGGGCTCAGCAATAACAGAGAGACCGTACCGATCAGGAGAGTAGCGATCAGGCGGGGGGCGAGGCCGAGCATGGAGGTTATGAACTGGGGGAGGCATGAAAGGAGGTGTACCAGAGGTGGAAGGCGCATCAGGGGAAACATCCTCAGAACGAGGGCGACGAGTATAGTGAAGAGGAAATGGTGAGAGAGGGTGACGGACTGGAGATGATGGTGGAGAGTTGGAGGAGGAGGATGGGGAAGATGGTGTCGGTGGTGAAGGAGAAGGAAGGAGAGGTGCAGGCGGAGGAGGGAAGACATGAGGAGGCACATAGCAGGGTGTATCAGGGAGAAGAAGAAAGGAAAGATCATCCACAGAGAAGCTCGAGGTAGAAGGACGTGGGTAGTAAGAGCGAGACTCGTCAAAGGTCACATCACGCGAGATGCGCAAACGACGACCAACAGGATCCCAGCAGCGATAGCCCTTGTGCTCATCACTGTGGCCAAGAAAAACACACTCAACCGACTGAGCAAGCTCTTCGGCCATCGCAAGTTGCCATTCAGGCTGAGTCATGGCAGTCCGATAGGAAGTGGGCTCAGCAATAACAGAGAGACCGTACCGATCAGGAGAGTAGCGATCAGGCGGGGGGCGAGGCCGAGCATGGAGGTTATGAACTGGGGGAGGCATGAAAGGAGGTGTACCAGAGGTGGAAGGCGCATCAGGGGAAACATCCTCAGAACGAGGGCGACGAGTATAGTGAAGAGGAAATGGTGAGAGAGGGTGACGGACTGGAGATGATGGTGGAGAGTTGGAGGAGGAGGATGGGGAAGATGGTGTCGGTGGTGAAGGAGAAGGAAGGAGAGGTGCAAAGGGAGGAGGGAAGACATGAGGAGGCACATAGCAGGGTGTATCAGGGAGAAGAAGAAAGGAAAGATCATCCACAGAGAAGCTCGAGGTAGAAGGACGTGGGTAGTAAGAGCGAGACTCGTCAAAGGTCACATCACGCGAGATGCGCAAACGACGACCAACAGGATCCCAGCAGCGATAGCCCTTGTGCTCATCACTGTGGCCAAGAAAAACACACTCAACCGACTGAGCAGTCAGTTTGGTGCGTTCTCACGGGGCAAGAAGGACATAGCACACATAGCCAAACATACGAAGAGCGGAGTAGTCAGGAGAGCGACCAGTGAGACACTCCATAGGAATACCACCGCAGAAAGCGCCGATGGCTGTATGTTGATGAGATAGGTGGATGCGTAAACAGCCTCACCCAAAAGTGGGGTGGGAGAGAAGCGGCAATCATCGAGCACGAGCCGCCTCAAGTAGATGACGATGCTTACGCTCGCAACGCCATTCGAGCATGTGCACCAGACATGAGAACTGGGCAAGAGTACCTGTTCAAGAAAACCACGCAATACCGGGAGATAAACTCACGAGCGGAGTCAGCACGAAAAGTGCGAATGAGCGTGGAAAACTGGGTGTGAACCATGGCAGCAAAACCTTTGTATATAGAGAGAACCTCGCTACGAGATTTCATGAAGTAGAGCCAAGTGTAGCGAGAGAAATCATCAATAAACAAGATATAGTAGCGGTGACCACCTTTCGAATCAAAGGAAGCAGGACCCCATACATCAGAATGAACTAAGTCAAAAGGACTTTGAGATACCGGCTCACTGGTAGGATAAGGTAACTGGGTCTGTTTGCCAAGTCTGCAGCCATTACAATTTAAAGAAACATCTCCAGACATGCACTGTAAGAGGCCCCGATTTAACTAAAGAAGACAAGCGAGAGCCACATATGTGACCAAGGCGATGATGCTACTCATCGGAAGGATGCGCATTTAAGAGGCAAAGAAGAGCATGGGAACCGGTGAAGTGGTGGCAGCGGAAGGAACACAAAGCCAGATCAACCTCCCAAAGGCCCTCGGACTCACGGCGTCGGGGCCAAGACCAACCAAAGCCTTGGTGCGACGATCCTGAATGGAGCAAGAGTCGGTATCAAGAATGACACGACAACCGAATCAGAAGTTGGGCAGCGGAAAAAGATTCATGATGAGGCGAGGAACATGTGAAACACTAGGAATGTAAAAAGATGAAGTGGAAAGAAGACCACGGCTAGCAACAGAAGTGGTGTGCCATCAGCGTAAGAACATTAACAAAGCTAATCAAGCGGTCGGAGAGAAGACAAGACGGAAGAATCAAGACATATGAAAAGAGGCTCCAATCCGTAACCCACAAAGATGTACCGACCGTAGATGCTCGCAGCAGGTGGAAGCGATGGCAGCCACAGCAGCAGCGGAACCGGTCGACGAAGAGCCTAAGGAAGCTAAGAGACGCTTGAGCCTCATAATGTCCTGGTCAGTGAGTGACGAGGTCAAGGAGGATCCAGGAGTCCCACTGGAAGAGGAGCGCCTCTGGTCGCGCTTCTTCTCACGGCAATCAGACTCTGGGTGACCTGGATGAGAGCAGTAGCCACAGAAGGTGTCACGGCGCGACCGGCCCCTCTCAGCATAAGAAGGACGACCCACCCCCTGAAGGAGTAGGTAGGAGCGGTGGAGTTGTGAGGCGAGCAGGTGGCCTAGGAGCTCGGGCAGCCAACACTGATGGAACCACAAGTAACCCGGTAGAGCGAAGGCGGGTCTCTTCAGCACGAAGCTCAGCAAGTACCTCCGAGATAGGAACACGACCACGAGCAAGCAGGTGAGCACGGCGAGGCTCGAACTCAGAGCGAAGACGAGATAAGAACTCGTGAACCCGCTGAAACTCCAAATCGGACCGTAGTCTCGACAAAGAACGGCAAGTTCAACAAACGACGGTCCGAAGAGAGTCAAGTCGACGCCAGATGGCGTAGCACCGTGAATAGAACTCATCAATAGAGGAATCACCTTGCCGGAGTGCATGCTCCCGACGCACTACGATAGGTAGAGAGCATCACCGGAGGGTTGATAGCGCCGACAGAGATAAGACCACATCGCAAATCGTGCAAGTCCCATGAACTCCGAGGCTAACCGAGGAAGGACACTCACAAGAAGAACAAAGAGCAAAGACGAGCATCATCATTGCACCATTGAGTGTAAGCGCATGATCATCACGATAGGCGTAAAGGGCATCCGAATAGGCCGACATCCGCCGATCATATGCATCAACTGCAGATCATCGAGAGCCTTGGCGGCATCGCGATCGCCCGAGAAGCATCAAGCGGCAAGAACCGGCGGTCTTTGGCGGAGTAGGAGCCACAGAGCAACAGGCAAGGCGGACAGGGACCTCGCCAGAGAGAACACCCTACGTAAGGAGACCGCGATATGGATACGCATGAACCCCGCAAACTCGACATAGTTGGTGCCATCGAAGATCACCGAGCACCGAGGAACGGCGACATAGCCCAAGAAGACACGAGGAGCTCTTTTTTTGTCAACTGCTACATGAGATCACTACAGAGACCCGATCCAGATCAGATCAGCTCGCTGGCTCGATCCATCCCGATGGAGGAAGCGGGGAAGGGCGAGTGGGAGGGCTGCCCTAGGCAAAGACGGGCTGCAGCAGTGCCGGGCGGCCGGGCGCGGGGAGGCGCGGGAGGTGGCTGCTGGCAGCGCCGAAGCAAGGAAGTGTGACGCCCCGATTTAATCGTACACTAATCATGCACGCAAATGTATACGATCAAGATCGAGGACTCACGGAAGATATCACAACACAACTCTACAAATAAAATAAGTCATACAAGCATCATAATACAAGCCAGGGCCTCGAGGGCTCGAATACAAGTGCTCGATCATAGACGAAGTCAGCGGAAGCAACAATATCTCGAGTACGTATATAAGTTAAACAAGTTTGCCTTAAGAAGGCTAGCACAAAGCTCGATACAGATCGAAGAGGAGCAGGCCTCCGCCTCGATCCTCCTAGCTACTCCTCGGTCGCCGCCGCCGGCTGCACGTAGTAGTAGGCACCTCCAGTAGTAGTAGTCGCCATCGACGGTGGCGTCTGCGCCCCGGCTCCATCGTGCTGTTGCAGCAATCGAGTAGAGGTAGGGAAAAAGGGGAACAAGGCAACCGTGAGTACTCATCCAAAGTACTGCAAGCAAGGAGCTACACTACATATGCAGGATATATGTGTAAAGGGCCATATCAAGGACTGAATCGCAGAATGCCGTAATAAGAGGGGATAGCTAGTCTTAACGAAGACTACATTCGGACACCGCCTTGCAATGTAGGAGGGACAATCGGAAGTCCTCCAAGTAACATCACATAGCAATAATCCTACCCAATGATCCCTCCTCATATCCACGAGAGAGAGCGACCACCGTTGTATCCGCACTTGGAAGGGTGTGTTTTATCAAGTATCCGGTTCTAGTTGTCATAAGCTCAAGGTACAACTCCAAGTCGCCCATGCATCAAGATCACGGCTATCCCAATAGATTAACTTCCCTGCAGGGTGCACCAACTTACCCAAAGACGCTTGATCCCATTTGGCCGGACACACTTTCTGGGTCATGCCCGCCGCTGAAGATCAACACGCCGCAGCCCCACCTAGGCACAACAGAGAGCCCAACACGCCGGTCTAAACCTAAGCGCCACAGGGTCCGGGCCCATCGCCTCGAGCACACACAAGACGTTATGCGACACGCCGAAGCGCAGACCTAGCCCAAAGCAGCGCCCAGTCCAATCCGGCTACAGCAGCTCGTTCATTGACGTCTCAAGTATTTCGGCCGATACCACGACGCCGATACCCATAACTACTCCCGCGTAGATGGTTAGTGCGTATAAGCTCAGAGCCAACTCGGATCAAATACCAAGACCTCGTTAAGCGTGTTAAGTATCCGCGAACGCCAAGCAGGCCAGCCCACCTCTCTCTAGGCGGTCTCAACCTGCCTGCTGCTCCGCCATAAAGTAACAGATCGGGGCCGTCGGGAACCCAGCCCATCTCTACCGGATGGAGCCACCCGTCCTTTCAAATTTCATCTCCTAACAGTACCACGTAATGTAATAGTGTAAAGTATATAGATATACCGTGATCACCTCCCGAGTGATCACGGCTCGATAGTATAGCACGGCAGACGGACAAGGATGTAGGGCCACAGATGAAAGTACTAGCATCCTATACTAAGCATATAGGATTGCGGTAAGGTATCAATGTATAACAAGGACAAAGCTATGCAAAGAAGATAGGAGTATCTCAAAACAAGAATATGCTATACTACTCTAATGCAAGCAGATAGAGAAGAGTAGGCGATATCCGGTGATCAAGGGGGGCTTGCTGGTTGCTCACAGCAAGAGAGAGGGTCGCCAACACCGTAGTCGAACCGCCAGCAGCAAGGCTCGGTCTCGTAGTCTACCGGAGAGAAGAGGGGAAGAAACAATGAATACCAAGTAAACAGATGCATATCGATGTATGATATGTCAAGAAGCGATGCTAGGCGTGCCCTAATGTGGTATGAGGGGTACTGGTTGAGGGGAAACATCCGGAAAGTTTTCCTGCTTCGGACGTCTGTCGATGTGATGAACCGGAGAGGAAAGTTTGCAAGTTCGATAGGTTAGGGGTGTGTGGCGACGAACGGACTCCGTATCCGGATTCGCCTCGCTGCTTACGAGCAACTTTCATGTTGAAAATATTTTAATGCGAGTTACTGATTAAAAGATATGATTTTAAAAGATTTTAATAATTTCTAGAATTTAATTAATTAATTAATTAATTCAAAAATGTATTTATGACGTCGGCATGATGTCATGCCGACGTCAAGAATCAACAGGGGTTGACTAAGTCAACCTGACGATAAAGGGTCCCGCATGTCATCGACTCATAGTAATTAAACAGGTTAATTAGTTTTAACTAAATGATTAGGTTAATCTAATCTGGTTTAATTAAGTTAATTAATTCTCTAATTAATTAATTAATTAATTAATCTTTTAATTATTATATTTATTATTTATTCTTCCTTCTTCTTTTCCTTTTTTAAATAAATAAACGTTCAGTGGGTCGGGCCCCATGTGTCTGTGGGGGCCCGAGGGGCATCGCCCCACCTGCGAAGGGCTCAGAGGCCGACCGGGCGGTGTGTGTGGTATCTGGCGCGGCGCCTGACGGGCGCAGCTGTCGCCTTGAACAGTAGCCGGGCCTTGGCTACTGAAGAGAGAGGCGCGGCGAGGCATGATTCGAGGCGGAGAGATGGAGGTCACAGAGGGCCGGCAGGGGCTTAGGGAGCTGGGGTGCCGAGTCGAGAGGATCGACCATGAGTAGCAGCGGCGTCCGACGAAGGGATCGAGGCAGACGGCGCCGAGGCGGCTCCAGGACGATGAGCGGCGCGGGTTGGTGGAGATCCGACGAAGGTGCGATGGTGGCCGCCGGGGAGGGGGTCGTCGCGAGGGACACGACGAGCGGCGGAGAGGGGAAGAGGAGGCCGAGGGCCTCACCGTGGGTTGCAGCGACGGGCAACGGGGACGAGGAGGGTCGGGGACGACGCGCGAAGAGGAGGCAGCCGGGGGGAGGCGGCACGTCGTCGGCGTGGTCTTGGCGGCGCCAAGGAGGCTTCAACCTGAGCGAAGGGGCGAAAGGCGATGGTGGTGACGCTGGCCTCGAGGCGCCATGGTGTCGGAGGAGAGGCGGGGAGGACGGCGATGAGGCGGTTGGTCGGAGGCGCCGGGCGGCGGCGGCGTGGCGAAGGGTCGAGGCCCCGCCTGATCCGCACTGGGGGAGGAGAGGTCGAGGGATTGGGGGTTCGAGTTCGTCTCGATCCAACTGGATCGGGAGGGCGTGGACGACGTGGGGGGTGTGGGGATTAGGGTTTGTCTCAGCGTGGCCTATAGGCCGTGAACGGGAATGGGCCGCCTGCTCGGTCGCCGGAGGCCACTGGGCCACTTGGCCCAGCCGGGGGGTCTCTCTCTTCTTTTCTTTTGTCTTTACCTTTTATTTATTTTACCTTTTACTTTTCTATTTTATTTTAGTTCCTCTTTATCTTAGTTTTATAAACTATAAAAGTAGTCCCTAATTTAGTGTTAGCAATTAGCTACTGCCACATAAGTTTGGGCAACAAAAATAAATTAGTTTGATATTTTATTTATTGTAAAAGGCATTTAAATAATTGTTTTTACTGTTGTTTTATTCATCATATATTATTTAAACATTTTATAAAGGTGTGGCTTCTCTACCATAATTACCTATGCATTATTTGGCTCGCTCCGAATATTTTAGTTTTAATATTTGAAAATATTTTATTGCATGCTTGATTTTGAATTTGAATTGAACAGGTTTGAACTAGCGAAGTTTATCCACAATGAATCGAGGTGACGTGGCATCATTAGCGGGATTATCAGAGCGTAATTACCCGGCGGCCACAATTCTCCTCCATTACAAGAAATCTCGTCCCCGAGATTTAAGAGGGAGTAAGGGGAAAGGTCTGTTACTTAAATCCTAACGGATCTTCTCAAGAAGCTAATCCCTTTCGTTGATGTCTTCAATCCTTTATTCCGATGCATCATGATAAACTGGTCATCATTTCTTCGAACTCCATCGCATTTACGAAAGATAAGGGCAGCTCACTACGACATAATGCTTTTAAGGGAAACCATCCGGGCTAACCCATGAATTAGTATAAGATTATCTCTCGAGTTGAACATATGAAATACCTCGAGAGTAAGGTACGAAGGTACCATAATAGGCTCCAAGCGGGTAGGTAGTTTGCTCGAAGCCTGAACCAGAGTGAGAAAGGGGTTCAGAGTAGCGAGAGTAAGTATCGCGTCTGATACCAGAATAGATCTCTATGACGGTGGCCCGTGAATTACATACGAGTCCACGCGGGAGGAATAACTTTGGGAACAGGGGGTGTACAGGAGAGTCAGGTTTTGATCCTGTGGAACTGTGGGTTATGGGCCCACCATGTGGTTAAAAGTAGAAAGGTTGGTGACATCTTGCACGATCATCTAAGCTAGGTATGTCAGAGGAGAGTCTGAGGGTCATGTCGGCAACAACATAGGTACCAAGGGCGAGGGACGAAGAGAACCATTTTCCCGCCGCTGAACGAGGCGGACCAATAGGCAAGGTTCTCGCCCATCGGTGGTTACCTAATGTCATCAACAATAGTAATAGGGTCTTACTTACGAGTGGTACAACGAGGTGCTTACCTAAGCGAGGGATTATCACCGCTAGATTATATAGGTCACAAGAAGGGTCAAATGCAGACCCATGGGAAGGAAAATGTGATCATTAGGTTAAACAGAACAATGGAAAGGAAAATGTGTTTAAACACATATTTCAGGGTATATCCTTCCCAAGGATAAGCGAGCATGATATCCATGACAGGATATAATGTAGAAAACCCTTTAGGTACGGGGAGAGAAATTTCATGACATTACCCATGCAACGGTGTTTGGATAATTGAGCAAGAAACGTTTAGCATTGGGCTTCGAATGTTCTTGTTGAAAATCAGTGTATCACAGACAAGCTTCGAGTTAGCATTGACATGGTCTTCAGGTGAAGATTAGACTTTGGAATCACGAAGGATCCATCAGAATAACTTGTAGAAACAGATACAATTCCCTCATGGATGAATGGATAACCCCGCTGAAAGGAATCTATAATGATAGGTCCTCCACCAAAAGCTAGGCATGACATCATGCTACCGGGTCATCAAAGGATCAACATCATAACTCTTGGAAAGTTGTCCCAACCATCATATCTGACCGAGATTCAGATCCGATTGGTGTCAGGATACCTCAGACTTAGGATACCTGAGAAGAAAAGGTGCAACGCAAATTGACAAGATGACAATGTAAGGTTCTCGGTGGAAAGGAACTATGAAGTGATTTCCGTTAACAAGAGTCCATCATTAACCCAAGGAGAGGGCAAGGAGGTGTCTGGTGAACTCAAGGGCAATTTACCGAGATTCCCAAAGGATGGGTTTCCGCAATTAAGTGAACAAGGAGATAACATTTGTCAGATCAAATGATATAAGGAAGTATGCTCGAGGAAAACATACACAAGTAAACACTGGTTGAAAGGTGCGCCCGTAATATGGGCTGGGTTGCACGACCAACGTCGGAATGGTGATTCAATAATCAATAGTCTAAGAATTTCACTTCAAAGCAAGAGGCTTGCTAGAAGTTTTGAATTCACACGTCATAGCTCAATTGTCGGTATTCCGGTTGAAAACAATACGGGGGCCAAGGAATGAACGAAGATGGCAAGAAGTATTATGATATCAATAATTCTTAAGAGGTGGTGAAATTCTCACCACATCCTCGACAAAAGGAGATGGTAATACTTCCGAGGTAAGGAAGATCAACTGCTGGGTAGCAGGGATCTCAAGATTTACACAAAACACGAACAAGCTTGTGTTGGTGGGAAGGCAATAGAGTGTTCAATGATAATACAATTCATCAAGGGCAAGGATGGTATTTCTCACCATGAATTCAATTGATATCCTGGATGAGCCCAGAATGTTGATGATCACGACACCTTTGTCGCGAGAGTTCATGAGGATGTAATCGAGCAGCGACGACAACAAGTCAAATTAATGATGAAGTGAAAGGTTATTGGAACCAAGGGTAAGACACAAACTCGAAACCGAGCTCGTTGTTCAAGGCGAAATGATATGACGATGATGATCGACGTAAGGTTAGTTCATCGTCGAAAATTGTGCTCCGAGAAGAAGGATCGGGTAGCACAGTTAAAATCATCACCACAATGATATAGCCAAACAGGCTAGGAATGGCGTGGTCGGGTACAAACTCATACTTATAGAAGCTATCGAAGAGTTGTTGAACCGTAAAGCGGACTCGGTTCGATTATCGGTGTCTTTGAGTGTTTAATAACTCAAAGCCCGTGAAGAATTGGAATCGGTGGGAAGGTAGCACTTGATGAAGAACTCATAAGAAGTTATGCACTTCCATGATAATCTCGAGATACCAGGGGGTAATACTCGATGACATATCAAAGTAGAGGTTGGACGGGGGGGTTATTGCTCTACAGAAGACAAGTGCTAAACTTGCACGAGAAATGGTATTTAAAAGAGAACATGGTCGGAACCACGATTGCAAAAGGCCAGATCCCTGATATAATATGAACTTATACCAAAGGAATAACTAATTTTAAGAGAAGCTTTAATGATAAGATCTACATCGTGTCCATGGGCATGAACACAAAGTCCAAGGTCGACTCCCACTTCCCCAATGCATAACCCTTCATTCACTTCTCACCTTCGAGGAAGTTGTAGTGTTGAAATTTTATCTGGCAAAATACCAAAAGTGTATGACTCATGAAAACTGTCGAGTTCTCACGGTTTAGTGAAGGCATATGTTCAACCCATAGGGGCTTCTTGGAATCATATACCAGAATCTTTAGAAATAATTAACTCGAGCTCGAAGGCAGAGCATGGTTGAGAAAGCAGAGGATACAATTTACCAAAGGCATTATGTATCAGAGGAAAGGCTCACAAGGTTATTGAATATGAAGGGCGTTGTCGATAAAATCCAACAAAGGATCCGTGGTCCACAAGGGATCCGACGTGAGCATCAAGACTCAACTAGAGGAAGAAGAATGCAAGGAGATCAAACTATAGAAACAATGACTAACTCAATTGTCAAATGCAAAGGAATTATGATTCCCAAATCAAGGGATCGATAGCAATGCTCGATCAGGGATGGATAAGTTGAATAGCCTTAGGGTACAATCAACGACAATTGGATTGGTCGAGAACCAATTCCGCTTAAAAGAATGGCAGCTCAGCCGTAAAAGTAATTTATAAGGATCAATGATGATTGCGTATTCAAGAAACATATTGAGTCAACAGACTCAAAATGATAATGACAAGGAATGTCAATAAGACTACGAGACTTATGGGTTTAACCATAATGCAAGCAAGCAAGAATTTCAAGAGCCAAGGCTCCAGAGGATTTTCGGAAGATCGAATAGTATTTAGAAGACTTTTGAGAAACACATGACAAGCTGGGGATGAACGGATACTCGACAAGTGCGAGTATTTATTTGAAGGGGTATTCATGTAGCAAAGAACTGCTAGGCAAGAGGCACAAAGTATTCTCGAACAATAGAGAAAACTTGGGTATCTTGTAATAACAAGATCAATGGGGATGATCGTATGAATGGCAAGTGTAAGTAGTTTTCCATACGGATTTATCGGTGGTCAGGAATAGCACAAGTGATGGGCACAAAGTCTCGAGAGAACATCGAGAGTATCTTCTAATCTTCCGATTAGCGTATCGATCATCCAAGTGAGGGCACTCCGGAGAAAGTACTCGCGAGATCCTAAAGTTAGTTTTGTTTTTAGCAAAATCGTTTAACCCGAATAGAAGAGAGTTCGAATCCCGAGTAAAGGTCGAGGAGTAAAAGATCCTAGTACCACCCAATGGCGACGTGGGCCCGTAAGGCACACACCAAGTTAGTAAAAGTTTTGCAATGTCTAGACTCGACTTGACCAAGGAGTTGGAAGGGGATTCCTACAGCGATCGGCTCGATACCAACTTGACGCCCCGATTTAATCGTACACTAATCATGCACGCAAATGTGTACGATCAAGATCGTGGACTCACGGAAGATATCACAACACAACTCTACAAATAAAATAAGTCATACAAGCATCATAATACAAGCCGTGGGCCTCGAGGGCTCGAATACAAGTGCTCGATCATAGACGAGTCGAGGAAGCAACAATATCTGAGTACGACATAAGTTAAACAAGTTTGCCTTAAGAAGGCTAGCACAAACCGGGATACAGATCGAAGAGGAGCAGCCTCCCGCTCGGGATCCTCCTAGCTACTCCCGGTCGCCGTCGGTGGGCTGCACGTAGTAGTAGGCACCTCCGTAGTAGTAGTCGCCATCGACGGTGGCGTCATCTCCTGGGCTCCATCGTCTGTTGCGACAATCGAGTAGAGGTAGGGAAAAAGGGGAACAAGGCAACCGTGAGTACTCATCCAAAGTACTGCAAGCAAGGAGCTACACTACATATGCAGGATATATGTGTAAAGGGCCATATCGGTGGACTGAACTGCAGAATGCCGTAATAAGAGGGGATAGCTAGTCATAACGAAGACTACGCTCGACACCGCCTTGCAATGTGGGAGGGACAATCGGAAGTCCTCCAAGTAACATCACATAGCAATAATCCTACCCAACATCCCTCCTCATATCCCCGAGAGAGAGCGACCACCGGTTGTATCCGCACTTGGAAGGTGTGTTTTATCAAGTATCCGGTTCTAGTTGTCATAAGCTCAAGGTACAACTCCAAGTCGCCCCATGCATCAAGATCACGGCTATCCGAATAGATTAACTTCCCTGCAGGGGTGCTGTAACATCCCAAATTTCCTATATGGAATGTTTTACAATTATAGCTAAGCATCCTATGCATCCTGTTTGATTTGAATGCCATTTGAAGTTTCAGAGAATTTTGAGTTTTGAATTTGAATTCAAACTTTGGCAAGTGGGAAACATTTAAAAAACTAAGCCTGATAAATACTTGATCAAAAGTATGAGAGGAGTAAACATGACACTCCAAAAATATCAGAGGAAAACATTGCCAAAAGATTTGGATTCAAATCTGAATTTTATTTGAATTTGAAAAAAAATGGATTTTTATAAAGTTTGGATTTTGCCTTTGGAAAAATGTTCAAATGAAAGGGAATATTCCCCTGATCATTTTGGTATATATATACCCTATATAAAATATTTATAGTTATTGTTTTATTTCTGTTTTTGTTTTATTAAAAAATTCAAAAATTAGAAACCCCCAGCGCCACCAGTCCCCTGCCCACCAATGAAACCCCCCACCACTGCCCACCAATGCCCACTGCCACCCGAGCGGCCCAGCCTACCTCACCTCCCTCGCCTGAAAACCCTTGGTGCGGTCCGCCCGCCGCTCCACCCCTCCCTCTCTCTCGACAAGAGGCCCCACCCCTTCACAACCCCGCCCCACGCCACGCTGTCGCCCAGAGATCGCGGATCCCGAATGATCCGGATCCCGATCCGCCTCGATCGCCTCGAAGCATGGCCGAGGCCCCACCTATTTAAGCCGGACCTCGCACCCCATTCCCCCTAGCCCCTCGCCGGACCCTCCTCTCTCCTCGAGCACGCCGGAGTTCGAACCTCCGTCGCCGCCGCCGCCCTAGCCACCCCGACCCCACCGACTCCACTGCACCCTCCCGACCTCGTCCGCACTCCGCCGGCTACTCCCCGACCTCCCCGACGACCGAGCCTCGCCAAGACTTTCGTCGTCGCCGCCGCCCGCCCGAGCTCCCAGACGTCATGCGTCGGAGACTCCTCCCCGTCCGATGCGTGATGAACGGCGAGATTAGATCGCCTCAAGGGGTATCTTTAAAATAAACCGGACCGCCCGGTTTAGTTCACGGCTTATTTTCATTAGGGTTTATTTTATTAACCCGCCCGCTTTTAGTTTAACCCTAGGCCCGTTTAGGTTATTTGACGACAAGGTCGTAGTTTAGGCCCATTAGGCTTTTTTTCTTTTAATTTCATTTTCTGCTTTTAACAGAATAGTTTCGCTTTGAAAAATTCATATCTTTTATTCTGTTTAATATTTTTAGGTGATTCTTTTTTGTTGGTTTGCAAATTTTATGTAGTTTCTGTAGAATATATATTTAGCTATGTTAAAATTAATTAAAATTGCTTTAATTTAGTTTTAGACAGAATAGTAAATCTGCTATAACTTGAGTTAGAAAAATTATTTTTGGATGATTCTTTTTGTCCCAACTTTATTTTGGCATTGCCAAACCATAGAAATTAATTTGGGTATTTTAGGATTAATAAATAAATAGTTTTAAGCATAATCTTATTAATCCCAATTAATTAACTAGCTACTGTTTTCCTATTAATTTAATTAGTAAATAAATTTATTTTTATCATGTGATTGATTATTCTAGGATAGTTTCTGTCACTTTATAGGATGAACTTTTATTTATAATTAATAAAAGTTTTATTTTATTTTTCTTAATAGAAATTGGATTAGGCCTAATAGGAGTTTTATAATAGATTTCAAATTAATTCTTTTTGCTCCTAGTTGCTTAGTGCATCCTTTTCTGTTAAGTTAACCTAAAACCATGATTAGGTTATGTTAAGAAATTTTTGCTATATAAAACTATTCTAGTTGTTGCTTGAAGTAGGAAAACTTGAGTTGGTTTTTCTTTGAGTTTTCCCTTTGGATTTTGATTTGGTTGTTTTGGTGTGTTATGTTGCTATTGTTATGCTATTGTATTATGTGATCCTATGCTATATGCTTATTGTGGTTATTGTTTGTCTCGGTAGAGTTTCCTGAGTGCTAAGCTTGCTACTACGAATCTTTAGCTTACGAGGATCATCAAGAAGGCAAGTTTTGATCATGTTATTTTCTATACCTATGTTTTTGTGCATTAGAATTGTCACCACCCCACCATGCATGCAGTAGTTGGAATTTTGAAGTTATTAATCTTGAGTAGTATCATGTGGTAGGATGAACCAAATTCCTTGTTACCATGACCCCGGACTAAGTAGTTTACTTTGCTATGCTCGAGACGGTTTTGGTTGAGTGAAATTCATAAGCAAGATGTGAGAGTCAATGATGATGACAACCCCATGAACTACAATGATCAAGATGGACTTCAAAATCACTCTTGGGTGGAGGACGGTTGACGGGCACCCCGAGAACCCAAAGGTTGGCCGGGATGCATGGAGAGGTGCCATGACATCTTGCGGAAAGCTTCACCCAGCCACGAAGAGAAGGATGGATGCCCCATGACCGAAGCTTACTGCAGCCGCAAGCCATTATGGGCTCGCTGGGTTAACCTTAGTAGTGACGCTGGCTGGGCGGTACTACGAGATGTAGAAGAACGGTAGGATTGATGGGTACCGCAGAGCTGTAAGAACTCTTTGGAAGACCCTGTTTATCTGTCCCCGCCTTCAAACACCATGAAGTGCGAAGACTTAAAAGGAGGGAATGATTCTTGCGGGGAAAGTGCGCAAACCTCTGCAGAGTTAAAGATCTAATCGATTAGCCGTGTCCCCGGTTACGGACAATTTGAGCCTCTGGAACTTGGAAGTATTCGGAAATCTCAACACTAAAAACTAATGTATTAATTTGAGGGGTTTTATGACTTAATAATTTGGGAATGAGATATTGGTTGGCGGAACCATCTCAATAACTACCAATAATTGTAGTAATTTTGCAAGCAAGTCCACTGTAGTAGGAGAAAATTGGCTTTTCGCAAAATGATGAAACTTAGAGCTCCACAGCCAAATGCATATAGTGATAGTAACTTTATTATTGTTATTCATGACTTGCCAGCTTATTCAGAAAGCTGACCTACATGGCTGCAACGTCTTATGTTGCAGAGGTATATTCCGATCAGGAATGAGGCTACGCCCGCGCTTGGCGATTGCCCTTTGAGTCGGATGGACTCGCTTTACTTGACGCTTCAAAGATTAGTAGTTTATTTCTCATGAGTTGGCCTTGAGCCGAATTTATTCCCTTGTAATAAAGACTCTATATGAGAATCGTAATAATATTCGTGTGATTGAACTTTGATTACTTTATCGATGTACTCGTGAATACCAAAGATGATCTTGGGATGGTATGACATACGAGATTTGACCGATTTTGGGTCAGTCGCAACAGTGCACCAACTTACCCAAAGACGCTTGATCCCATTTGGCCGGACACACTTTCTCGGTCATGCCCGCCGCGGAAGATCAACACGTCCGCAGCCCCACCTAGGCACAACAGAGAAGCCAACACGCGGTCTAAACCTAAGCGCAGGGTCAGGGCCCATCGCCTCGAAAGCACACTGCACGGCGTCTGTGCGCCGAAGCGCACTCTAGCCCAAAGAAGCGCTCCAGTCCAATCCGGCGCTACGCCGCCGTCACGACGTCTGAAGTACTTCCGGCCGATACCACGACGCCGGATACCCATAACTACTCTCGAGATGGTTAGTGCGTATAAGCTCGTAGCCAACTCAGATCAAATACCAAGACCTCGTTAAGCGTGTTAAGTATCCGCGAATGCCGAACAGGCCAGGCCCACCTCTCTCCTAGGCGGTCTCAACCTGCCTGCTGCCCCGCCATAAAGTAACAATGGGGCCGTGGGAACCCAGCCCACCTCTATCGGGATGGAGCCACCCGTCCTTTCAAATTTCATCTCCTAACAAGCACCACGTGTAATGTAATAGTGTAAAGTATATAGATATACCGTGATCACCTCCCGAGTGATCACGGCCCGATAGTATAGCACTGGCAGACGGACAAGGATGTAGGGCCACAGATGAAAGTACTAGCATCCTATACTAAGCATATAGGATTGCGTAAGGTATCAATGTATAACAAGGACAAAGCTATGCAAAGAAAGATAGGAGTATCTCAAAACAAGAATATGCTATACTACTCTAATGCAAGCAGATAGAGAAGAGTAGGCGATATCCGGTGATCAAGGGGGCTTGCCGGTTGCTCGGCAAGAGAGAGGGTCGTCAACACCGTAGTCGAATCGCCAAAGCAGCTGGCTTCGCCTCTCGTAGTCACCGGAGAGAAGAGGGGAAGAAACAATGAATACCAAGTAAACAGATGCATATCGATGTATGACATGTCAAGAAGCGATGCTAGGCGTGCCCTAACGTGGTATGAGGGGTACTGTTGAGGGGAAACATCCGGAAAGTTTTCCTGCTCCGGACGTCTGTCGATGATGAACCGGAGGAAAGTTTGCAGGTTCGATAGGTTAGGGGTGTGTGGCGACGAACTGACCGCGATCCGGATTCGCCTCGCCGCTCGAGCAACTTTCATGTTGAAAATATTTTAATGCGAGTTACGGATTAAAAGATATGATTTTTAAAAGATTTTAATAATTTCTGGAATTTAATTAATTAATTAATTAATTCAAAAAATGTATTTATGACGTCAGCATGATGTCATGCTGACGTCAGCAGTCAACAGGGTTGACTAAGTCAACCCTGACAGTGGGTCCCGCATGTCATTGACTCATAGTAATTAAACAGGGTTAATTAGTTTTAACTAAATGATTAGGTTAATCTAATCTGGTTTAATTAAGTTAATTAATTCTCTAATTAATTAATTAATTAATTAATCTTTTAATTATTATATTATTATTTATTCTTCCTTCTTCTTTTCCTTTTTTTTAAATAAATAAACGTTCTGTGGGTCGGGCCCCATGTGTCTGTGGGCCCGTAGGGCATCGGCCCCACCCTAAGAAGGCCTGTGAGGCCACTGTGGTGTGTGTGTAATCTGGCGCGGCGCCTGACGGCGCAATGTCGCCTCGACAAAGGCTGGCTGGAGGCTGCATGCCAGAGGAGGCGCGCTGCATGATTCAGTGAGGCGGAGATGGAGGTCACAGAGGGCGGGCAGGGGCTCGGGGAGCTGGGGTGCCGAGTCGAGAGGATCGACGACGAGGTAGCGGCGGCGTCCGACGAAGGGATCGAGGCGAGACGGCGCCGAGGCGGCTCGTGGACTATGAGCGGCGGCGGGTTGGTGGAGATCCGACGAAGGTGCGATGGTGGCCGCCGGGAAGGGGGTCGTCGCGAGGGACACGACGAGCGGCGGAGAGGGAAGAGGAGGCCGAGGGCCTCACCGTGGGTTGCAGCGGACGGGGAACGGGGACGAGGAGGGGGTCGGGGACGACGCGGCGAAGAGGAGGCAGACCAAGGGGGAGGCGACGTCGTCGGCGTGGTCTTCGGGCGGCGCCGCGGAGGCTTTGCACCGAGCGAAGGGGCGAAGCGGCGATGGGTGGTGACGTCGGCCTCGAGGCGCCATGGTGTCGGAGGAGAGGCGAGAGACGGCGATGAGGCGGTTATTCGAGGCGGGCGGCGGCGGCGTGGCGGGGTCGGGGCCCCGCCCGATCCGAGACGGGGGAAGGAGAGAGGTCGAGGGATTGGGGGGGTTCGAGTTCGTCCCGATCCAATCTGGATCGGGAGGCGTGGACGACGTGGAAGTGTGGGGATTAGGGTTTGGTCGGGCGTGGCCTATAGGCCGTGGAACGGGAATGGGCCGCCTGCTCGGTCGCCGGAGGCCACTGGCCACTTGGCCCAATGAGGGTCTCTCTTCTTTTCTTTTGTCTTTACCTTTTTATTTATTTTACCTTTTTACTTTTCTATTTTATTTTAGTTCCTCTTTATCTTAGTTTTATCAACTATAAAAGTAGTCTCTAATTTAGTGTTAGCAATTAGCTACGCCACATAAGTTTGGGCAACAAAAATAAATTAGTTTGATATTTTATTTATTGTAAAAGGCATTTAAATAATTGTTTTTACTGTTGTTTTATTCATCATATATTATTTAAACATTTTATAAAGGTGTGGCTTCTCCACCATAATTACCTATGCATTATTTGGCTCGCTCCGAATATTTTAGTTTTAATATTTGAAAATATTTTATTGCATGCTTGATTTTGAATTTGAATTCGAACAGGTTTCGAACTAGCGCGAGTTTATCCACAGTAACCGAGGTGACGTGGCATCATTAGCGGGGATTACTGTAGCGTAATTATCCCAAGGCCACAGATGGTGCGGGCGGCGCGCGGCGGCGACGGCAGATCATGCAGCCATGGCCGGGCTGGCGAAGCGGCGGACAGCGACAAAGAGGCAGCGGCCGAGCTCGGGCAGCGAGGCAGGGCGAGACGGCGTGGCGGCGGGGAGGGAGAGAGCCGGGGGCGAGGGAGGAGGTGGCCGGCGCTGGCGACGAGGTAGAGGGAGAATCAGGCCAACGAGAAAAGGTTGATGCCGGCCAAGGACTCGATCTACTTGTCAGTTGTCTCTGCACTCCACACACTGTCTCTGTACTATAAATACTTCATTCCAATGCCTAACTTTCCCACAACACCGAGCAAAAGGAGCTAACAAACCTTAAACCATGGAGGTTTCCACTGTACCCTGCTTGTTGCTACTTGTGTCTGCTGCACTGGCACTCTGTTGCACTGTTGCAGCACGGCCTGACAGTGCAACAACAAACCTTGACGCAGCCACAATGGCCGCGCAAGAGCTTTGACCGTGTCGCGTCACTGCCGGGGGCGCCGAGCTACTCATATGCGTTCAAGCACTACTCCGGGTACGTCACGACCGACGAGCGCCTCGGCAAGGCACTGTTCTATTGGTTCTTCGAGGCTATGGAGAAGCCTGACGACAAGCCACTGGTCCTATGGTTAAATGGAGGTTGCTAACTGATTTACTGTATTTTAATTTGAAGCTTTAGAAAACTTCGTGGGTGAAAGATGTACATGTAATGCAGCTGTACATCGTGTGTTTTTGCAAATTTTGCAGGACCTGGGTGTTCTTCCGTTGGGTTTGGGCAGGCGCAGGAGCTCGGACCATTTCTTGTGAAGAAAGATGTGCCTGAGCTTGAGCTCAATCCATATGCCTGGAACCAAGGCAAGTGCCAACCAAGACTAACATATTAGACTTAAAATTTCCATAAGCGTGCATAGCTTACTGTCTGGTGAACTTTTCAGCCGCCAACTTGCTGTTCCTGGACTCTCCAGCGGGTGTTGGATTTTCATACACAAACACGTCCTTCGAAATAGTCAAATAGATCCACCAGGAGACAATTCCACAGGTATGCAAGACAGATATGTGCTTCCTCTTCTATCCTAACAATGAAGGGATTTCTTCCCAAGATAACATGACATTTCATTCATCCTTTGCAGCACACGGTTCGTATGCTTTCTTCGTCAGGTGGTTTCAGAGGTTCCCCCAGCACAAAATGAAAGAGTTCTACATAGCTGGAGAGAGCTATGCAGGTCTGCCAACTTATCCATAGATAGTAGTGTACTCATGATCTGACTTTTGCTCATTCTAATTCTCTTGCCACTGCTGATCGCTAGGACACTACATTCCGCAGTTAGCGAATGTCATCGTGGAGGAGAACAAGAAGGCCTCCAAAGAAAACTACATAAACTTCAAAGGCATCCTGGTACATACGCTGCTATGTTGCTAAACAAATGGGGCACATCTCAGAATATCACTAGTATATATTGATCATGTTTTCTTCTTCTGATTCTAGATCCGGAACGCGTACATGGACGGGGACACAGACTTGCAGGGGATCGTGGACTCGGCATGGCACCACGCCATCATCTCCGACACGCTCTACAGCGCCTTGCTCAAGCCCTGCGACTTCAGCATGGAGATCCTGTCTCCGGAGTGCGACGCGGCACTGAGTGAGTTCTTTCTTCTCTACAAACTCATAGATGTCTACAGCCTCTACACCCCCTACTGCGACCTCGGGTACCCGGCTTTGAACGCGTCATCCTCGGCGACGATCGGACAGACCAACGGCCGTGTAAGCATCCTCCTTGGTTTCAGCTTCAAAATTTTCAGCCACTTATTTCCCCCCTCGGTCTGTATGTATGTTCTGATCAAACAGTGCGATTGATTTTTCATGCACACAGATTGATCTCCTCAAGATGCCGATGGGCTTCGATCCATGCACGCAGACGTACGCCACGGAGTATCTGAACCGTGAGGACGTACAGAGAGCTCTGCATGAAAACACCACGGGACTGCCGTACCCCTACGTTCTTTGCCGGTGAGTTCGCCTAGCTGAGTTTGCTTGCTGGGCTCAGAATTATGTTTCTTTTCATAGCTGAAATGCTGAATATATATTGTTTTGCTTGTGTGGTGTTTGTTTTCAGCAATAGCATCAACGCTGTGTGGAAGGATTCCGACATGACGGTCGTCCCCATCGTCAAGAAGCTCGCGGAGGAAGGGCTTCGCATGTGGATTTTCAGCGGCGACACGGATGCAAGGATCCCTACCACGTCGACGAGGTACACCCTGAAGAAGCTCGGCCTGCCCATCAAGGAGGACTGGTCACCATGGTTCACTCACAAGCAGGTACCCCTCCGTCACAAATACAAGTTGTTCTAACTTTTTTTTCTTCTGAATTGAATGTATATAGACACGTATTAATGTATTTGTTCATTTCTTTCAGCTTGTACGTACTCCCTCCGTTCGGAAATACTTATCATCAAAATGAATAAAAGGGGATGTATCTAGATGTATTTTAGTTTTAGATACACCCCTTTTTGTTCATTTTGATGACAAATATTTCGGACGAAGGAAATAGTTTATATTGAATTATCCAAAACATTTTATATTTGTGAACGGAGGGAGTATTAGTTAATGGGTGGGTGACTGAACAGAAGAACAATCCCATCTACTTCCAATTGGTTGCTAATTAATCTTATCAGATCTTATGACACTATCTCACACGTTACATCGTGTGACGTTCTTGTTGTGATGCGTTTGTTGTTTGCAGGTGGGTGGATGGAGTGTGGTGTATGATGGCCTCACATTTGTCACGGTGAGAGGAGCCGGGCACATGGTGCCAACGTCGCTGCTCGAGCAGGCGCTGGAGCTCTTCAAGCACTTCCTCGCCAACCAGAACCTCCCCTCCAAGCCCTTCTAGAGTTAAAAAAAACGTCACAATTCGCACGTTTCCCCAATAAGATCAAGGGGGTCTCCATTCATGGATCAACCTGTCTCCTTTGCTCTTCTACATCACCTGTAGTTCCTGATCAACCTGGTCTTGGATGGATTTCATTGCAAAACACTACTTGTAGAACTTGTGGATTTTGTTGCCGAGATCAGTTGTCTAAATACGATTTCTACATCATATACCTAAATAGACTACAAAATATCGCTTTTACTATTTTTCAGTCGCCTGACAATTTATTTGGAAAACGTTTGAAATTTCTTTTTGCGGGTAAAAACGTTTGAAATCACCCGGATGATTTCTGCAACATCGCCTGGACGCCACGCGTTTTAGTGGGGACCATGCACTGCTTCCTTCCGAGCCACTCGTTTCCTGCCTTATCTCTTGAGGACGATCGTCCCCTAGCTCTCTCATTCTTTCCGTCTCTCTGCCCAGAATATAGCATAACAATATTTTAGAAATATTTCTCAAGACAAACTATGCATGAGATTTATAAATCTCAAGTGCAAACATTTAAAATAATATTTCGGGTTAATGGTTCCAAATTTTGACGCAAGACATGTCTAAAAACGTCACTTTCTTTGGAATACTTCCGCAAGACAAGAGTAACAAGGATCTATGAATGGTTTTTTTGCTTTTGCAGGGTAGAGGATCCATGAATAGTTGCATAGCAGCATATTTTTTTGATAAAGTAACACCATTTATTATACAAGCAACGTATGAATACCAAAAGTAGTATCCTTTTTTTTATAAAGTAACACCATTTATTATACAAGCAACGTATCTTTCCCTACTAATAAAGCACGGAGTGCTTCTGGTCCTACGTTAGAATTTTTGCAGAAAACCCCCTGCTATTTTGGCTATTCAACCCGCAGTCCTCGGTGAGTTAAAGAAAAAACGGTTCGAGATCTTTTTGGCCTGTGGGGACGCTGCCCGGGCGAGAGGAGGAGCAGGAGCGGAAGCGGGGCGCGCGCCCTCGCCCTCAGTCAACGCGGCCGCAGCGGCCCAGCTGCGAGAGCCCCATTCATCCTCCTCGGCCTGAAGGAGACAGCTGACAGAGAGAGAGCTGAGGATAAGAATCAACGCCTGCCTAACAGGCACCGCCAAGAGATGGACGGCGGCCAGGAGGGGGTGCTCGAGACGGAGGAGCACGAGGCCGACAGAGAGGTTGCCGAAGGCAGCGAGCTCCAAGGCGGGGCGTTCCAGTTGTGTTCCATGTGGCGAATCCCTTCCCGGGAGAAATCAGAGATTAGACAGAGACGAAGAAGGAGAAAGGGAGATTAGAGAGAGAAAGAGAGGGGCGGCACCTCTGGCTGCCCTGCTCGAGGAGGCGGCTCGGAAGCACAAGGAGCTCCTCTCCAGGCGATGTTGGAGGAGGCGGGGGGCAGTGCTGAGAGCCCACCACCCCCAAGATGTTGCCCGACCACCGGAGCCCATACGAGCAAAGAAGCAGCTGTCATAATCTGTCGATTTAACGCAAAGCGACCACCGGTCACGCAAGTAGACGGCTGGAAATCGGAAGAGAGAGAGATGGGGTCAACGGGACGAACGCCAAAGGAAGAGGGGATCAGGGGCGGTGAGGGAGAAGCTAACCGCGCGCACCCGTGCTCGATTCTGGCGCCACGGTCCAGCAGAGAGTGGTGCTTGGTTCGTTGTGGAGGAAGAAGAGAGAGGTGAATGTCAGGCCGTGGGCGTGTGTGTGGCTGCAGCACAGAGAGAGAGAGGAAGGAGAGCAGAGCCGCTGGATGGATAGAGAGAAGACAAAGGAGAAGCGGTGCTGCCAGAAAGGAATGGCGATGTGGATAAGGTCCACAGAAGCTGCTCGGTGGGGATTTTTTATGTCTTTTTTTAATGGGTGAACCGACGAGAAGCCACTGGAACTATGCGTGCTCGCTTCCATTGCAAAAATGTCCTTCTAATTACTTGGAAGTGCTATTGTTTGTTGTTACTGTCATTCCATGCCTACCACGTCTTATAAATACATTATCAGATACAATAATTTAAAATGAGTGAAATACTGGAAAAAAATGTAGTGCAGAAGAAAAGAAACGAAATATGATCTTGCAAATCAAATAATCGACATTTTTCTAAAAAATAACTAACATAGTAAACCATGTTTGATTTCGAATATAAGAGGAAAATTGTATATAAACAATCACACTTCAATACACCACTACACTCTAATCCAAAATGATTACTTTGCATGTCTTTTGAAAATTCTAAGAGAAACTTGTGGATTAGTTATTAAATTATTGAATAGTATACAACAATTTCATCGTTTGTATATCCTGCTATAAACAATTACACCATTGCTCTTCCACCCGATGATAGTGCTAAGTTCAAGCACCACCATTAACCCTACGACTTTCTCAACTTTATACTACATGGTATTGACACCAACAATCCTTTTTGTAATTGCAGACACGGAACATGTGTTTTTATTTAAGATAGGAGTGTTTCAAATCTTCTTGCTTTAAAAATTAATGCTTTTAAATACAATAACACTTTTTAAAAAATGCTCAAAATTCCTAAAAAATGTTCTAACTTTTTAAAAAACCATTAAAATTGATCAAAAAATTTGAAAAAATCTCTTTAAAAACATGTGTTAAGAAAATTTCATTTCCAAAACATGTTTCAATTATAATAAAAAGGATTAAAATTTCCAAATAGTTTAATTATTTTAAAACATGTTAGGGTGGCTCTTCTTTACGTCCACACCTCATACTTCGAAAAGCGATAACAGTATAAACTTATTACTGATGTTTATCAGAATTGTTTGTAAGAAATGGCACGTGCCATCCCACGGCCGCTTTTACGATATTTTTGCACGTTGCAACGCACGGGAATTAGGTCCTGACAAATGCCATTAGGATATAAAAAGTGTTGTGTAATGCTATCTGGAGCATGTTCAAGAAAATTCGCACATTGCAACGCACGGACATTTGTAATATATATGCATAGTATTTTGTAAAAACTATTTCCCTAATCTTTCCTTAATAATAATAATATAATATAATTTTCCCTAATCTCTCCCTAATAATCTCTACTCCTAATGGAGCAGTTGGTAGTCTCCGCCGGTCAATTTTCGTCCCACCATTTTCGTCCAGTTTTTTTTCGTCCGGTTTTTTTCGTCGGTTAACCTTTCACATCCCCGCTCCCACGCCTTCGTCCACCGGTTTACGAAAGAAAAAAAATAGCCCAGCCACCCCGCAGTCCCGCACGACATCCATCTCGACATCCATCTCGCCGCCACCTCGACATCCATCTCGCCGCCACCTCCTGCTCCGCCCCGCCGTGCGCCGCCCGCCGCCACCGTGCCTGCGCCGCCGTCCTCCCTATCGACTCCGCTGTCCGAATCCCGCCGCCGCCGCGCCTGTGTCCCTCCCCAAACTTTGCATCATCCTCCGCGATCCAGATCCAGATCCCACCCGCCGCCCGCCCCGCCCCATGGGGGGCTGCCACGCCAAGCCGCGCACCCGCCACGCCGACGGCGCCTCCCGCCGCCGCCCGCGCCGGCCACGCCGCCTCCACCCTCCTCCTGCGGCGGAAACCTTCTCCCAAGCCGCTGCGGAAGGCACCGGAGAAGCCTCCGGCCGCTGACCCGGCCAAAGAGGATGAGTTGCAGGGCGCGAAGAAGGACGCGGGGGCCGCCACTGCTGTTGGCGACGGCGGCGCTAGGAAGGGGAACTCGTCCCCATTGCCGCCGCCGAGGAAGCTGCAAGATGCGCCGGCGGTGAACCTCAACGCGTCCTGCTCCTCGGAGGCCTCCGTGGAGTCGCTCCGTGGCCGGGCCCCAGGCGGAAGGACGGAGAGGGGCTGGTCCCGGCCGACCGCGCCCAAGCGTGGGAAGGCTGCGTCTAAGGTGGTGGAGAAGCATGCCGATGTCGCGGAGGTTGCCGCTCCGATGACGCCGGAGGCCGTCCGAGGGAGGAGCCGGTGCGCCTGGGTGACTCCGACCACCGGTGAGTTCTTGCTTCCTGAATCCTGATGGCTTGCAATTTGTGCTTGTTCAAACGCCGCGGATCCCCACGGACGCCGCGGCAGGGCATGGTCGCGTTAATCGCATGGAGGGTCGCGTCGAGGAAAGCGACGACCTCGCAGGCATCGGGTCAAGCGGCTGGCCCTTCTTACGCGATGGCGCCGTTCTTTTCTTCCCCGGCAGAGATTGGTGCCGCCATGGCCGCATCATGGATTTTGTTTGCGTGCCATCCGTGCCCCTCTGACGATGCCCTGCATCGCCACTGATTTGGGAGTCTGTTATCTTTTTTGCGCTGGATCCTGATTTGGGCGGGATTTTTTTCCCAGGCATTGAGAGCGCGCTGGACAGCGGGAACTGTCGCGTCAAGGAGGACGCTATGGACGGCGGATCCTGGGTGCTGCACGTTGCTGCCGGCCACGGGAGGATGCCATACCCTTTTGGCGCAACAAACTCTTGGCCATAGCCTCTTCCGCTTTTCACAACAAGTTAATTCTCTCTACACTAGCATTAGTACTATTCAGTAATCACCGCTCTAGGCTTCTGAATAAATTTTTATATGAGATCTAGCCGGTAATCGTGCAGGCTTTTGTCTAAAGTTTTTTCTTTTGCAATTTGGAATATATAGTAAGTTTGAATATCACATAAATGGTTGGCATCTAATTTTCCATCATGTTATTTACGCATAAGACTTGTATCTCCTTTCTACTGACTAATGGTGAATAGACTCCTTTTGTGAATTAAGAAAATTCAGAGATGATAATGATTGTAGCTTGCATTGCATGTACGGTGGTGTACCTCTTGAGTTGGAGAATATCTTAGAATTCATTGACTTGCAGCTATGGCAATGACCAACACAGTTTTTTCGTTTTCTTTTTCGTTCCCACGTTCTGGTTGGTGCTGGTGTAGATTTTCTTCTTCAATACAATACATAGAAGCAAATCAGACTGGTCGCAAATATCATGCTACTTCACCAGAAATTATGTTTTCCAACTGAAATCATTTTTGTTTACTAGGCGCTAGCTATCCTTGACAACAAGGTAAGAGACATGTTGTTTCCAACTCACCCTTAGTTACAGTTGAGATACTTGCACAAAAGACGTCTGCAAATGTTTTATTTTCTTAACATTGTTTTATCATATGCTTTCATAATTTCATCAGGAAAGAGATGCATATGAGAGGAAGAGAGCCTCCCCCAAGCTCTGTCTAGGTGATGCACGGGAAATTTGGAAATTTGGAAACTATCAAGGAGATGTCGAATGATGAATATACTCAGATACTGGGACACATTCTAAAACGTGTTTACGCAGGTTAGTCCTGATCATCCTTATTTTTAAACCCGAAACATTCTTTATTATTGCCGGGTTCTCTATAATCCCATGTTTGCGAAGTCAATTGCTTAGTTTGATTGAGAGTACTTAAGTTAATGCGCATGTTTACTTTTCTAGATCATATATTAATTGGTTGGACTCTTCATGTACACTAAATTTGAAACTCATTATGATTCGGAAGTCCTGATAGCTTGTGACATAATTGATGTATTTTATAAGTCATGCAATTTGTTGTTAGCAACATGTACCTGCAGATTTGGGGTAATTTCCATTTCAACATTGTTTTTGTTCTCAGACATTCTGGAGCATACTAACATACTCCGGAGAGATGTCCCAGATTTATTCTTTTGAATTTCACTAATTTCTTTCCATGGCTTCAGATTCACCAGTGCGTTCGTTACTGCCATTTTGAGTTACTATTGGTGCCTATGATTTGGATCATTAACAGTTCAATTTGTTTAGGTGATGGGGCTGCTGCCAACTTGGGCCCGCTCAAGAACGGCGACTCTACAGGAGGGGGGTGGAGTCGCGAAGCTCCTGTGCTATTGGGAGCGACAGTTCCACAATGAGCCGGTCTTCGTCACCGGCGAGTTGGAGGATGTCCAAGGCCAAGTGTTCGTCACCACTGAGCATGTAAGTAAGGAATTTTCCAGAGAGTGGTGGATGAATTTTTTTATCCAAATGGTGGTGGATCTATGCATGTCTGTATTTTCATGGCCTTTTTTGCTTGATCCATCCATTTTACATTATAAATTGATTGTATCGGCTGCTGCAGCGATGATGGATTGTATTGTATCAAACCTTCTGGTTAACTGATGTCGGAGCCATGGAATAAATGCTAGCATCCAATCAGGATTTAAAAGCGAAAGCATGATCTTAGTTTAGTTATGTGCGTAAAAAAGCTCATGTACATATGTGACTTAAATATGTAGCTGCAGTCTCACACAAAGGAAGAGAGAAGATAAATTGATGTCAATGAATTGTGAATGGAAATAAAAACACCAGACTGAATTATGTACTCTTTTTTTCCTAGCTTAAATTATTTATTGAGATTGTACTACACCCTGTTATTCTAATTTTATACACTTCTTTCTTGCCCAAAAATATATTAATTGGTTCTTAGCTTCCTAAAACTCAGGAATATTTTATCTTTCTCATACATTTTAATTCATTTTATGCAGGCTGAGATAATACTGACGCGATGTCCAGATTTGGATGTCTCATCTCTGAACATTTGAAACGCCGAGTACTCAAGCCCTTTTGCTAATATTATATCTTTGGACGTTTGCACTTCATGCTCTAGACATGAGCTTCCTTATATGGTAAGAAAATGCTGGTCGAGAGCTCCATTCAGCTTGTGGAAATAAATAATCTCCCATATTTATTAAATTTGCTTGCTTTGGCATGTCACTTTATCTATATTTGAAATAGGATATTCTTTGATATGTAATTTTAGGAAATAGTTGGTTTTCAATCTTTTTGCTTGAGATTCAGAAGATCCAAAACTGCCTGATACAATGGCTACTCTAATCAATAAAATGAGTTACATATATATTCAGAAACTATGTTGATCAGGCTACTTATATGCATTGGAAAACCATTAGGTTCCTTGTTGCATTAACATTGACATCCACAGTTACTTCTCTGTACATATCTATAATGTAGATAAAATGTATATCCTCTAGCTCTCATGTGTTTTAGTCTCTCTTTTTTCTTTATGTTGTATCACCAATGATGAGAGAGAGAGGGGCCATGGAGAGGGAGAGAGAGAGGTCTAAATGATTGTAGCCGTACCAGTTTCATGTTTCCATGTATGACATTATACTAGATAGAAAACAGTAACTTTGTGTAGGTTGTTTATACTAAATACTTCTAACATAATAATCTACATGTATCAATTGTTTATGCCCATTATTTGCGTACACACTATACCATAGTATTTTAGTAGTGCACCCTATAAAAAAAGCATCAATGCATATGATCCCTTATATCTCACTTCTTGCTTTACATGTGATTTTCTACCTTCAAAAGGTAACATGAGCACCTTGATTTCCTATCTGTTTAGACACATATTTCTTTCAGGGGTTATTTTTTAAACATCCACAACTCCTGCCTCTTACTTAATACACAACATTCCTAAAGCTTCCCAAAGATAGTACATGTTTAAAACAGTTTACGTCTTTTAGTTTTACAAGCTCCCTAAAACTAAACCTCTGTGGAATAGGTGTGCCTGCCTGCTTTAAAATGTGAGCTACTCATATAGATTTTTTTTTCCTCATCATTCTTAAGTATTTCCTCTAAATTGATGTGAAATTTTGTGCATTCCCTTTTTTGTTCGTGCATTCCTTTTTTTCAATTATCTTGGATCCTTGTCAGAATTGACCCATATTGTAGAATAGATATAAAAAGCCGGTTGACATTGTATATACTATTCAATCAACCTTATCTTGTTCTAAAGAATATGTCAATCAACCCATAGGCTCATTCCAGTTTGCTTTGCCCTTATCTCCTTTTCTGTCATAAATTCTTCACCTATTCAAGAAGCTCATTTTTTGTTAGTTGGAACAACTAAAAAAAATCATATCATTCTTGTTGTGACTGATCAATAGAATGAAAGGTCCGCAAAGCGTGCACTCACAAAAGCCATGTACTGTAGGCCATGTGTGAATACCTTGAAAGCTTTTTCATTGAGGCCATAATTTCAAATTATACCATCCTTTAAGAAACATTCAATCACAACAAGAGGAAATGCAGTCCATTGGCGGTCTGAAGTTCTGAACTTTGATCTCTCTATTTGAATAGTTGTTATTATTTTGTCTGTAGGCCATGAGCAAAGAATCTGGAGAGTGCCTGACGTTCCTCAACTTTTCTTATGTTCCAAATTCACTATTAGTGTTGATCATCTTCAAAGAACAGAAAACAGTATGGCAGGATTAAGATTATAATTTGTGCTCATATATTTTTTCAAAATTCACTGCTTAATTAATTTTGTTTTAGAAGATTGAGAGAAGAGTGTAAATACATATTAACGTCATATTGATTTAAGAGTTATAGCAACACACCTGCACCTGCTTCTAACTATATATAAATATCTCTATATATTCGATAGCAATACAGGTGTAGTGGTAGTAATAATGGAGACATCGTACTAACTATCCGTCAACGAGCGAGTGTTTGAATTGTTGTTGATGTGCGTTGTACATGGGCTTGGCCACTTGGATCATGAGATGAGATCAACGGACTAAATGCTTGTTTATTTGTGTTGTTCTTAATTTAACTTTATGGCAGGTTGTGAGCCGGCTGCGCCATCGACGACGATGGCGAGTTTGGATTAGAAATGCGAAGATGAGAAGATAGTTGGGGAGGAAGAAGGTATAAAATCGACAATATCGTCTGATGTGCGTGCGGATCCTAATGGTACATGTTTGACGCGATCGGTGCTAACCTAATAAGATATATGCGGTGGCGCGAGGTGGGGCGGCAATGAGGCGGTTGTGCTGCATGAGGCAGCCAAGTCCAAGGCTGCACCGGGGAGGCTCCTGTTGGGGCGGCGCATGGGCGGCATCCACCCCCAAGACCCCGTTAGCATAATGTCATAACGATATATTAATATTGATTGTTGTGCAAAGGAGAAGGTTATTGTTTGTAGTTATTAGTTTATTTCCTCAATATACAATGACCTGGCTTATTCTGTGTCCAAGAGGAAGGAAAAATATATTTCTAGGTGTCATGTGACTTACCTTTTAAAAGGAACTAGATGACTCGTTGCGCCAATGGCGCAAAGGCCGAAAGGGAGCCAAGTATTGTGAGAATATTCAGATACCCAAGTCGAAAACCAAATGTGGCCAACAATTGTGCATCCTCTGCTTGGAAGCCGCTTTTTCTCACCGGATCTAACATAGATACATGATTCTTCAAGAGCAAATTTTAAAGCAAATATAAAGCATGGAAGGCTTTAAGTTATACTATTGAGACCATACTTCATTTAGTTTCTTTGGAAATCTAAAGGTCTAAGAGGATGGTACATGTGAGAAGCTGTGAATCCACAACAAAAAACTAAACTAACTTACAAACAAACGTTTCAAGTTTGGAAGCCACAAAAAAGCAGCCCGGATGGTACATGTCCTTAATCCTGCATCCACAACCCATGATTTTTCAACACCTAAATCCACGAAATCCAACCAAAGGAAATCATGGCAGAAACATGCGCCGTGGCTTACATCTCCGAGGACTTCTTGGCATTCTAGTGCAGGTTGGACACAACAATCCTCGCTGCGAGCTGCAGAAGAACCACACAGGCACCTTCCTTCACCTTGCCCTTGGGGAGGAGGGGGGCAACACTTGCAGCGCCGCGACAAGGCTTGCTCCGAGTGTAATCATCAGCATTCTTAGATACCTAAACAAACAACCAAAAAAGAACAGGCTATGAGCAATCAAAAAAGAGGAATTATACGCATGAAATAATATTATTCATTTGACAATTAGTCCCAAACAGAGATATGACCCAGCCGCTTCTCTAGGAGTGTCCATACGATCTGAGTTTAAATTTCAACACTATTTTTCCAGCCCATATAGCACACAGTATTTATGTATGCGTCTCGGAAAGGAAAGGAGCTTAAATCCCAGTCCCAATACAGCCCAAACTACATCGAGATACATTTCGTGAACGAATCACAAAAGTGTAAGGCTAAGATTAAATTATAAAGCCTATATCCCTCCTTCCCCACCAAAATGTGGCCACATTCAGGCTTTGTCATCCCTTAACTAAATTTCAAACCATTTGAAGATCACAACCAAATTTACTTTCTTAGAAACACCACCATGTAACACAGTAAGCATTCTAATACAAAGTTGTGCTCTTACATTGATATGCCCAGGATTAGATCTCCTTAAACCTTACTTTACAATGATACATCTCTAGGATATGAAACGGACAATCCTGAACATAATCATCATGTTTGTGGAAAAAATAAAGGGTTATAGCTAACTAATGCATGATGTTTATTAAACAATTAGCACCCGAATGCAAACCTAAGGGCCTCTGCATAGCATGATAAGGAATAAAGATATTAAATGTTCAATCTGATTCTTTTGTATAAATAATGCCTCAAAGTAATACTATAAGGAAGGAACAAAATAGGAAGATACGGGGTACCATGCTCTCACCTACAATAATTTCCTTCCATATATGGGTTTTCTAGTACTGATCAAACCAACTTTAAATAGCAGTGTTGACCGCCAATTTTTGTTCAACACGCCAAGAGGAACCCAACAAATACACTTGCAAGCAATAAAACATGGGTTAAAAGTTCACCCATCTAAGCAGGTATCCAACCAAAATCAGAAAAAAAAAAGATATAGGATGGTCTAATTCCTTCAGGATATCGGCAAACCAGATTAGAGCAGATTGACAGGAGTATAAATACCTCGAAACTAAACACATTAAATTAAAAATAAAAATACTTTATCAGCACATTTTTTGTACCAAATAATTGCATAAGGTCATCGAACTATGCTGGTTTAAACAGGGCACATGGTTCAAAGTCAGAAATGGGAGGGGATGCTCCTGGCTGCTAAAGCAGACATAATTACTAAAACCAAACATTAAGCATACTAAAATAAGTAAGTCCTGTTTTCAATAGAATTCGTGAGATTATTCCATTCTCAAGCAAGTGCACACATGCAGAACACCTTTTCAGTGAAGAAGCACAATGGAAGACATGATCGAGGCAAGATTATAAATAAAATAAAAGGACAACCAACGAAAATATTTGCGACAAAATTATTCCAACAATATGGATCATTAGTAAATTACCAGTATCATGTATCACTTGGCTTCCTCTGCAAACGCCTGCTAAAGCAGAGTAGGGAGGTACCAGGTAGCTTACTTTTTGCAAGACACACAAGCAGGTGTGAAGCTGCACAAGAAGATACCATAGAGAAGTCGTCAATGGAGCCAGTCTGAGCGAGCCAAAGAAGTGTGTGACCTTCCGGTGGCCATCATACGGTCGGGTCCTCCTCACGGCAGCGAATCCTCGTGGCGCCGTTATCGCCTGCTAGGCCGGGGTGCAAAAAGTTAGGGCGGCGGAAAAGAAGGGTGATGCTGCAGCGAACAGCGAGACTGGGTCTAAATATTAATATGCCATCATATTTCATATTGGCAAAAGGAGATAGAAATGTAGCAACCTGGCACAACTAATTATCTATACTAATTATTGTCGGATGATTGCATATAATCACTCATCATGAGTAACCGATAGACTGAATGATGGAATGAGAGGAGAAATATATTTAATGAAATAGAGTAAGAGAGAAAACTTGAAAGGAAAAATCAGCGCTTGCAAATGAAAAACATCATATAAAATGGATAATCACCAATCAGGGGATTTGCAAGATATGAGCTTGTTGTTGTGATTATCACAAATCTCGTTGATGGATGATTGGAATCAGCTATTTCACTGAATAAACAATGGTCATGGCAAAGTTTCACTGACGGGAATCAGCTACAATCACAGAAATGTTTATGACTGGTCTTACACAAGTAGCAAGCTTCAGTTTCGCTCACAGGAATAGGGGATTTGTATATCTATGCGACTATGCCATGTGTATTGCACACTTTATTTAGACAAGCATGCAAGGAAAATATATTCATGGCACAGTTTCAGTTTTGTGAATTATTATTCCGTGATGGTAGAAAAAGCAAAGTTCCCACACAGTAATTCATACTGTGATACATAAAGTATTTTGAGAAGCATAGAAACAGTTAATCTTGTTTGGTACCTTTCTTCTGTAGCGATCGCTTCAGGTACATAATGTTGATGTGCCACCTGGTGTCCAAAGTAGATATGAAAGCTAGTATACTGTATACATAAAAATTATGCCAACGATTTCTCTATTTTGACCTTCTTTAAGTAGGTAAGTATTTTCCAGATAACAACTTCGCTTTATTACTTCAAAATTGATCAACTGGTGTGCCAATGAATAGAGCTATAGAATTTGATAGGGTCTGTACTGATGTATTCCCAGATCCTTGCAATTCGGACAGTAAACATCCAGCGATAGGACTTCCTGTTCACGTCCTTTAGTAGCAAGACTCCATCAATTAAATCCTGCTGATGGTAAAAAGAGAAAGTGATTACTACAGTCCATAGGGTAGTTAGAGATTAGCCACAAAGAAAATAAAAGGGCAGAGAGCTCTAAATAATCTCTTTCTTACTTCCACAATTACATCATGTTCAAATACAAAAAGGAAATAAGCCAGAATATTTATCCATTGCTCAGTGTCAAGAGAAAGCACGTCCCAGTTATAATTGTTTCTACTGGCAAATCGTCTAGTTTATTGATGCCTATGAATAACATATTAAATAGGGCAGCTCAACTTATGCCTAACGAAGATCCAAGTTTCAGTAAAGCAGAAGAATTCATGTTTTCCAAATTTTTTTTGCACAAATTAGCACAAATCAAGGAAGGTCACCAAGAAAAACAACAATCTAAAAATTAAAAGAGAGGAAGAAACAACACTGTAATAATGCTTTGAAAAGCTTGATTTGGTGTGAGCACAAACTGTGAGAAAAATCAAATGTGTATGTTTAGTTCGTGTGTCAATTTCACAAAAGAGCAGGACCTAAGTTACTGCTGCCCAGCATAGAGTAGCACTACCCTCAGTTGCAGCTTCAGTCCATATAAAATAGTCAGTCCACCAGCAACAGAGGCTATAAACCTCTTCTACTCTTGCATAACTACTTCAGAGTTTGAACGTACAATAGAGTTCATAACTGAACCAAGGGGGGAAACGAGATGTTATTTTTTAAATGAGACGACATTTTTTAATATAACTGAACGTATTGTAAGTACATGAGTTCCTCACATGGCAGTCTCACCAACAACAGTTTGAAGTTAAAGCAAAATTGCACAAATTTTGTTTAAGCCACCACACCCACTGCTTTTCAGCTTAGGTGCCCTCAGAAAAAATCATAAACACATCACACTAATCAGTCTATATACATGACTTTACTCGATAATTAGAATCACTATGTCTTCCCGACTCATATATGTAACAAAATCTAAGTGTTGGCCATAGTAACAATAGTATATCTGGTAGTACTTAGGTGTCATGAATCACAATTAGGGATTTGTGTCTCTCTTCTCTTGTTCCTACACCTCTATTACCAAAAAATAAGAAGCACACGAAATCAATCCAATTCAGATTCCTCAGAGAACAATGAGAAGCACACTGCATGTCTGCTAATGCTTAACTAAATTGATAGAAAAGGTAATATGTAGCCACCTGGCTGCTAGAGCATATAGAAGATAAGCATGGACGATGAAGAACTGACACCATGGATGCCTCCTGTACATCAGCAACTGCACAACCACATACAATGGCTCCGACTACCATAGAACACAAGTCCGCCATCGAGAAGACGAGCTCAGCCAGCGGATCACCGAATCGACGGCACATCAACCCCACCATCGACTTGATGGGAACACACCCATCTACAACAGAGACCAAAGGAAAAGCAAGAGCACGATTACTGAGTTGGAAAGAAAGTAAGAACAAAACACAAATAGAGAAAATAAAGTAGGAGATCATCACCACATATAGGACGATCCGACGACGATTTCCTGCCACCGCACCTCCTTTCCTCTCCTCCTCCTCCTTCTCTCTCCGTCTTATCTTCTCTCTCTCCTGAGACCAAATTGAGAGAGGAAGGGATTAGAAGAAGGAACTCGGGGGGTGCAACAGAAGAGATGGGGAATGAGATGGCGCTGATATAGCGGAGGTTGCGGCGAGGCGCGGCGGCCGGCGCTGCTATCGCTTCCCTCCTCCTGTGGAGTCTGGGTCGAGGTCGCGCTCCTCGGCTCGAGCTCCTCCTGCCGAGGACGGATCGAGGCGACGGGCACCGGTGGAGCACGGGGCACGGCTGCTGCTCCCCTCCTTATATTGAGTCCTACTCGAGGGCGAGCTCCTCCTGCCGAGGCTGGATCAAGGCCGACGGGCGCCGGCAGAGCAGAGACGGCCGAGGCCGAGGAGGCGGCGGTAGGAGAATAGGCGGACGAGGATGAGCGGAGCGGCGGCGCGGGAGAGGAGGCGGCGCGGCGCTGGCTAGGTCTGACGCTTTTCCTCTTTTCTCTCGCTGCCGCTTCCCCTTTTCTTTTCTGTCGTGCCTGCTAGCCAGGTCGCCCGCTCGCTCGCTGCTGTCTCTGAGCCGCGCACCCGCGACACAGACAGATGGGCCCGCCACGGCTGAAGCGGAGGCGCCGCCGCTGGGTGCAAACGAGGACGGTAAAAAAACGACCAGCCAACCCGCGAAAGCCCCTGGCAACCCACGATCGATTGCCCCTGCTTTCACCGGACAAAGAGAAGCATACACCGTGTCGCTGCTAGGCTGGCCCGCGCGCAAGGCTGGCCCAAGTGTCAGTCGCTCTAGCTCGATTACGCATCGTACAGAAGAACGAGCGCCCAGATGTTTAGCACGGCGATGGAAAGTACGATGTCATTGAACAGCAGTGCAAATCGAGCGTACAGGATGAATTTGAAACATCGATGGCGCTGGAATGGCGGGTAGTCTAGCAGCGTTTATATGTTTATGACTGGTCTTACACAAGTAGCAAGCTTCAGTTTCGCTCACAGGAATAGGGGATTTGTATATCTATGCGACTATGCCATGTGTATTGCACACTTTATTTAGACAAGCATGCAAGGAAAATATATTCATGGCACAGTTTCAGTTTTGTGAATTATTATTCCGTGATGGTAGAAAAAGAAAGTTCCACACAGTAATTCATACTGTGATACATAAAGTATTTTGAGAAGCATAGAAACAGTTAATCTTGTTTGGTACCTTTCTTCTGTAGCGATCGCTTCAGGTACATAATGTTGATGTGCCACCTGGTGTCCAAAGTAGATATGAAAGCTAGTATACTGTATACATAAAAATTATGCCAACGATTTCTCTATTTTGACCTTCTTTAAGTAGGTAAGTATTTTCCAGATAACAACTTCGCTTTATTACTTCAAAATTGATCAACTGGTGTGCCAATGAATAGAGCTATAGAATTTGATAGGGTCTGTACTGATGTATTCCCAGATCCTTGCAATTCGGACAGTAAACATCCAGCGATAGGACTTCCTGTTCACGTCCTTTAGTAGCAAGACTCCATCAATTAAATCCTGCTGATGGTAAAAAGAGAAAGTGATTACTACAGTCCATAGGGTAGTTAGAGATTAGCCACAAAGAAAATAAAAGGGCAGAGAGCTCTAAATAATCTCTTTCTTACTTCCACAATTACATCATGTTCAAATACAAAAAGGAAATAAGCCAGAATATTTATCCATTGCTCAGTGTCAAGAGAAAGCACGTCCCAGTTATAATTGTTTCTACTGGCAAATCGTCTAGTTTATTGATGCCTATGAATAACATATTAAATAGGGCAGCTCAACTCATGCCTAACGAAGATCCAAGTTTCAGTAAAGCAGAAGAATTCATGTTTTCCAAATTTTTTTTGCACAAATTAGCACAAATCAAGGAAGGTCACCAAGAAAACAACAATCTAAAAATTAAAAGAGAGGAAGAAACAACACTGTAATAATGCTTTGAAAAGCTTGATTTGGTGTGAGCACAAACTGTGAGAAAAATCAAATGTGTATGTTTAGTTCGTGTGTCAATTTCACAAAAGAGCAGGACCTAAGTTACTGCTGCCCAGCATAGAGTAGCACTACCCTCAGTTGCAGCTTCAGTCCATATAAAATAGTCAGTCCACCAGCAACAGAGGCTATAAACCTCTTCTACTCTTGCATAACTACTTCAGAGTTTGAACGTACAATAGAGTTCATAACTGAACCAAGGGGGGAAATGAGATGTTATTTTTTAAATGAGACGACATTTTTTAATATAACTGAACGTATTGTAAGTACATGAGTTCCTGAAATGGCAGTCTCACCAACAACAGTTTGAAGTTAAAGCAAAATTGCACAAAATTTTGTTTAAGCCACCACACCCACTGCTTTTCAGCTTAGGTGCCCTCAGAAAAAATCATAAACACATCACACTAATCAGTCTATATACATGACTTTACTCGATAATTAGAATCACTATGTCTTCCCGACTCATATATGTAACAAAATCTAAGTGTTGGCCATAGTAACAATAGTATATCTGGTAGTACTTAGGTGTCATGAATCACAATTAGGATTTGTGTCTCTCTCTCTTGTTCCTACACCTCTATTACCAAAAAATAAGAAGCACACGAAATCAATCCAATTCAGATTCCTCAGAGAACAATGATAAGCACACTGCATGTCTGCTAATGCTTAACTAAATTGATAGAAAAGGTAATATGTAGCCACCTGGCTGCTAGAGCATATAGAAGATAAGCATGGACGATGAAGAACTGACACCATGGATGCCTCCTGTACATCAGCAACTGCACAACCACATACAATGGCTCCGACTACCATAGAACACAAGTCCGCCACTGAGAAGACGAGCTCAGCCAGCGGATCACCGAATCGACGGGCACATCAACCCCACCATCGACTTGATGGGAACACACCCATCTACAACAGAGACCAAAGGAAAAACAAGAGCACGATTACTGAGTTGGAAAGAAAGTAAGAACAAAACACAAATAGAAAAAATAAAGTAGGAGATCATCACCACATATAGGACGCATCCGACGACGATTTCCCGCCACCGCACCTCCTTTCCTCTCCTCCTCTCCTCCTTCTCTCTCTCCGTCTTATCTTCTCTCTCTCTGAGACCAAATTGAGAGAGGAAGGGATTAGAAGAAGGAACTCGGGGGGTGCAACCAAAGAGATGGGGAATGAGATGGCGCTGATATAGCGGAGGTTGCGGCGAGGCGCGGCCACCGGGCGCTGCTATCGCTTCCTCCTCCCGCGGAGTCTGGGTCGAGGTCGCGCCTCGGCTCGAGCTCCTCCCGCCGAGGACGGATCGAGGCGACGGGCACCGGTGGAGCACGGGCACGGCCGCTCCTCCTTATATTGAGTCCTACTGAGGCGAGCTCCTCCTGCCGAGGCCGGATCAAGGCCGACGGGCGCCGGCAGAGCAGGACGGCCGAGGCCGAGGAGGCGGCGGTAGGAGAAGAGGCGGACGAGATGAGCGGAGCGGCGGCGGCGGCAGAGAGGAGGCGGCATGCGCGCGGCTAGGTCTCGACCGCTTCCTCTTTTCTCTCGCCGCCGCTTCCCTTTTCTTTTTCGTCAGCTCTCTAGCCAGTCGTCGCCATTCGCTGCTGCTGTCTCTCGAGCCGCACCCATGACACGACAGATGGGCCCGCCACGGCTGAAGCGGAGGCGCCGCCGCTGGTGCAAACGAGGACGGTAAAAAAACGACCAGCCAACCCGCGAAAGCCCCTGGCAACCCACGATCGATTGCCCCTGCTTTCACCGGACAAAGAGAAGCATACACCGTGTCGCTGCTAGGCTGGCCCGCGCGCAAGGCTGGCCCAAGTGTCAGTCGCTCTAGCTCGATTACGCAGCGTACAGAAGAACGAGCGCCCAGATGTTTAGCACGGCGATGGAAAGTACGATGTCATTGAACAGCAGTGCAAATCGAGCGTACATGATGAATTTGAAACATCGATGGCGCTGGAATGGCGGGTAGTCTAGCAGCGTTTATATGTTAGATAACCTCATGCTATTCAGGCTTCACTATTTGCTTCACAGAACTATTGTAGCCATAAAAAGAAAGGCCATCATGGAGTATATATAACATCGTTTTTCTATTATTTCTCAACTCTATGTTCCTCAAATAAGAAGTCCTATTTTAGAAGCCGAGTTGATGAAATTTGTTCCATAAGATATATGCGGTAATTTGGGATGAACCCAAATATCTCCCTTTCCTTCAAAAAATTATCCCTGGAAATATCTGTTTTGAGTAAACATTTCTTTATCTTAGGCATGTTTCAACTGCTAACCAAGCCCGGTCACAATCACATGTTTAGTGCGTTGATTCTGCCAATGTCACAATATTGGAATAACCAACATGTGTGAGTCATCTATAATCTATGAGATGGCCAAATGGACAAGATTGTTTGGAGTTGAACAAGATTCTTAGTATAATTGTGCAAGGTAGGGGGGAGAAAACACGAATTGGTGGACAGTGGGAGGAAGGAAGCAAATTGTCACGTGGTGGCCGAGAAGATGAAGGAGAGGAAGGCGATAATGAGACGCATTTGTCTACCACATGAGGCCGAGAAAATGGAGGAGAGGAAGGCGATAATGAGACACATTTGTCTACCACATGACGACCATGAAGTATCATCCCATGTGGATAGTCAATGACTCCAATGTCACACAACATTTTTCTTTGTAGATTTTGTTAGCATGTGGCAACGCATGGGCATTGAACTCAGATTCATTACCATGGTTTGATGGATCAAGAAATTTAGTAGCATTAATTGCAATGATGAATATCATATATCCATAAACCTTTTTTTTTCAGCAGAACATGGTCATGATGAACAGGACAAATTTTTAAAATGCCCGTGGCAACGTACGGGCATTCTACTAGTTAATAATAAAGCACGGATTAAATCCGTCGGGTTTACCGTCGCGACGTTTTTACACAAAGGCCCTTATGATTTTTGATATTCAACCCGCAGTCTAAATCGAACCGGTACGAAGGCAAAAATAACGCAGCCACGCTCTGCCTCGTAGCGCTCCGCCACTGCCCACCCAGCGCCTGCCATGCCCCGTGTTGTCGGCCGCCTCCTGCCTCCCACCTCCTGCCCCGCCCCGCCCCGCCTCACTACACGCTATCGGCCACCCACCCTCCCACTGGCGCCGACCCCGACGACCCACGCGCTCCCGAGACCCGGCGCCCCCATCCATCTAGCTCCTCACCGCGTCGCGCCGCCGCTCCACAAAACTCCCGCCGAACCACACCTCCTATCCCCTGGCTACCCCTCCCACCTCCAGAGCTCTCGCCACGAGCTGTATCCGGCGGCTGCCACCCCTCATCGCCCTTGGCTGGGCTTCCCTCAATCTCCCACGGTCCTACCGCCCCCAGCGCTCCTCCCGGCGGCGGATCCGGGCCGGCAACTAATCCCTCCTCCCCCGCGACTGATTGCCTCCAGTACCCTCCCCTATTTTCTCTGTATCGCCGACCATGGCGCCCATGGCGACCACGAGGCTGGAAGGGGTCTCGTGGACCCGAGAGTGCGAGAGGAGCAGCAGCGCCGGCGGTGACGCCCCAGGAAGACCGTAGTGTGGTGCTCTGCTCTATGGATTCCTCTGCCATGGATTTCATAGTTTTTGCATTTTTGTTTCAGATTTTTGATGTGCAAAAATACAATTCAGTGCATTTCTTTCTTCTCTTTGAGTTTTGGTTCTCTGGATGATGTTTGCATCCAGGTTGTAAAAATTTGTCTGCGTCAAGTGCAATTCAGAACTTACAAGTTCGGCTGTCAGTTTCCTGTGCAGTTCATTACAGTAGAATTTTTCTGTGTTCGATTCAGTTATCTTTGCTTTGCTCTATGTCGTGAGGCTGCAATCCCGCTATCTCCTGCTTACTGGCGTCGCCCCGGTCGATCCAGGTAGTTGGGTGGGGATTGGGTGTGTCACCGTGCGTCCGGATGACGAGTTCCCGCCGTGAGCTGGTGCTCTGCTCCTCGCCGCTGGTGGTCGTGCTACAGCGACGTGCAGTTCGCCGGGCTGTGTCGTGCGGTTCGCCGGGCCGTGGACTGTGGTTTACCGGCCGGCAGCCTGCGGTTCACCGGGCAGTGCGTGTTTTGCTTTGGCTAGGAATTGGCTCACCAGATCACTCTTTCAACAAGAGCTAGCTAGACGTGCATGACTTTCATGCGTTTATGTTTCGGGCAGCAGAATTAATGAGCACTCGCAAAGGACTAGCTATCAAGGTGTTTTTCTGCGCATATGTCGTTCAAGTGGAAGGATGGGGCACTGTGCCTTTTCCAACTCCTTCCGATCTGTTGATCAAGTCAAGAGAATAAGAGCAGTGGAGATTACATTTTCTTGCTAAACTTTTCGGTCAATGCCTAATATGTGTGCTTTTCTTCCTAATGGTGTCATGCTTCGATTTGATTTCTTACATGAGGAAGTGAATAGCAGTGATTATTGCACATGCTTATACATTCAAATGGATTGCTAGGTTAAATGGTATAGCGTTCAAAGATCTTAGTTATTCTGAACGGTCTAATAATTATTCAGTTTACTAAACTGCTGAAGTGCTTCTTTGGGTCTGAATTTGCTGAATTATCAAACGGTATAAGAATTATTCAGTTTACTAAACTGCTGAACTGCTTCTTTGGGTCTGAATTTGTTGAATTGTCGAATGGCCTAAGAATTATTCAGTTTACTAAACTGCTTCTTTGGGTCTGAATTTTCTGAATTGCTTCTTTGTCTCTAAATTGCTAGGTACCCTGGAATATATGGAAGCGCGAAAACTCCAAGCTCTTTCGGGATGTTTTTGAGGAATTGCACATTACTACTAGCAAGATTGCTGATGATCTTATGTTGTAGTCCAACAGGTATTCAAATGAAATTAAGAAAGACATCCTTAGAGGCTGGAGCACTTCATTTTTGTGTAGAAAGTGTTTCAGGCCGGTGTAAGCCTGTTGTAGTCCCTGTAATACAAAGGTAGTAAGTGACGCATCGCCCTCTCTGAACTGAATAACTGTGGCATCAATGAGACGCTTCGACCCATGCTGGCCGTCGTTCCCCACCACTGAGGTTTCGTTTCCCCCTTCTTTCCTTCTTCCAATCTTCAGTCAAATTGTATGAACAGAAAGAAACCTTCTCTTATGTTTGTAGATGAAGAAGGAACGGCTGGCTTACCATTCACTTAAGCATCCAGAGCTTCGGCTTCCAACTATTGAAGAAGGCTCATACTGATGGAGTTGTCCCAAACAAGGCACATACCTGGCCCCTTTCCGCTCCTGGAGTCCTTGCATGCCTTTAAAGCATGTAATCTTAGTCATTGGACATTTTATATGGTTGATTCTAAATTCGTGTGGTGGTTGCAGAATGTCATAGCGCATGTGTTGCCGTTGTCCCTCTCAATAAGTCCCTCGCTGGTGGTTACACACACGCGCCCACGAACTGCTCGGCCAGGGGAGAAAACAGAGCAGTGGTGTTCGGTTAGAATAGAGGAGGACACACGGTTAGGTTTCAGGAACCAATGCCTTCATATTTTTTTCTCTTTCAACTGAGTGCTGGCTAAGTAAGCACAGCCCTCTTATTACAAGGTTAGATCAACTCAACACAAGCAATACCAGCTTGAAATGAGCTAGGTTGGCCAAGACTAGACATTAAGGATTTGGTAATGTATATATATATATATATTGGAAAATGATAGCATGGTCTTTATATGGTTGTTTTTTGAATTAGCAACACTGTATAGTCTTCCTCGGCAGTGCACATACTAATGATTACTGCTCAAGCATGTAGATGATACATTTTTGGCAACTGGATCAATAACCATGTCATTACTATGCAAAAAGGATGTAGATCCATAGACTAATACTCCTACAGTGGTTTGGTTTCTTATGCATTTATTACCCCTCCGCACATATAACTTGTGCCTCTTGCTTCTTAAGATTATTGCCTGGTATGGTGTCCAATAAATTCAGAGGTTGCCTCTACAGTTGTCTGTAGTTACAAAGATGGTAATTTAGAAAAACATAGATGATGACTAGCTATTGAGAAGCATAATAATGTTTTTATTTCTTCTTCATGACAATCTAGGTCAAACAAATATTTTCATGTTTATCAGAATGAAATAAAATTGATGGACAGTACCACTCCATTGATAACTAGAGCTAGCAGCGTGTTCACTTAGATGGTTACATTTTCTTTTTAGAAGAATGTACAATGCTAGAATTAGTCTGTGCATTAGAATTATAATCGTTAGTGATGAATTACCTCATAAAGTTTTAGATTATTATCTAAGAATCGTTAGTACATCAACTAGACGCGAGATGGTCAAAATCTTCATGCACTCAACAATTATTGTACTGAGTTTTTTTAGCAATACTCATTGTAATAAGTTTTTTTAGGCAATTGTAATAAGTGGTCAATACATAGTTTTGTTACCCGTTGCAACGCACGGGCCCTTTTGCTAGTCTCTCCCTAATAATAAAGCACGGATTGGGTTGCCGGGTTCACCGTCACAATACGCTTCTTTCTGTGAATTTACGCTTTCAATCTTTTTCATCTATATTATTTTCGCTATCCGAGGTTTTACTATTTATAAATGCCCCTTTTGTCCTGTTTTTTTGTCCGTCCGTAGTTCGCCCATCTGCTTTTTTTTTTCTTTCTCTTTTGTAAGTGCTCAGGTCACCCGTTGCCCACCTGGGCCTCAGCCCGTAGAATCCAGACGAGACACGGCAACCGGCCGGCTGCAGTGGCGGCCCAGTATACACCATTGAATTCAAATTCACAAGCAGCCTCGAGCGTACATGGACCAATAGGTCTTCCAGATGAAAATAAAGATAGCGAGGGCATATGAGGATATGAGGCGTGCACGAGAACAAACATAGCGTCTTGCCGAGACCCGGCCAGCGATGGGCGATGGGGAGCGGTTCCACCTCGGCAGCAGCAGCTCATCTCTGGAAGAAAAGCCTGGCGGGCACAACCGACTCAGATGGAAAATTGGGATTAGCACAAACGGCACCGTCGTCATTTACAATTGACTCAAGATGGAAAATCTGGGAATAAAGCTATCTTCATTGAAGAAAGAAAGCAGAGGTGTAGATGGAAGATTGTGGCTAAAGAGGAACTTTGAAGTGGTAATCTTACAACGGAAAAGGAACAGAATGTGCCCGTCGGAGCATCATCAGGGCTGCCGTCACGGCATCCTCGCAACAGCAACCGCCGTCATCGCGCCTGGCCGTCGGAGTATCAAACAGGTCACCGTCGCAGCAGTAACAGCATCCGCCTGTGAGCGGCGGGCTGCCTTCATGGCATCCTCGCAACAGCAACCGCCGTCATCGCGCCTGGCCGTCGCAGTATCAAACAGGTCACCGTCGCAGCGGTAGCAGCATCCGCCTGTGAGCGGCCTTGCATTCTTATGCTTGCATAAGTGGGGTTCCCCGCTGGATAGAGATAAGGGGAGAGAAGAGAGGAAGGGAATCAGGGATGGGGAGAAGGGGGCGCTGAGAAGATAAGGTCGAGGAGGAACAGTGGTGCGTGTGTGCTAGAGGACACGCGTCGTTCGCGCGTGACGCCTGGATGGTCTACAGCCGCTTGAAAACAAGATCAAATCGCTTGATGATTCTTTTTTTAGGAACGAAACCACTTAAACTACAGAGGGTACACTGCTTGATGCTTAATTCTCGTCGTGCATGCATTCTTCTTTTAAATTGGATTTGCATATGTTTGTGCTTTTGATGTACTCATACGAACTATATAGATCAGGACACATGGCGGAAACATATATGTGTCGACGCCCAATGAAGTAAGAAAGTGGTTTTTGTACAACTCCAGCTCGGTGCAACCACACGCAAAAAAATATAGCAAAACATTTTAAAAAATTCTGAAACTTTGTGGGAATGATAATCAACAAATGTTATGGGCACTTGCAAAATTTGGTGGTCAAATAATATTCGACGAGCTTTGTAAATAATAATAATAATAATAATAATAATAATAATAATAATAATAATAATAATAATAATAATCTATCCCTAATAATAAAGCACGGATTGACTCCGTGGGTTCACCGTCACAATACGCTTTCTTCCTGTGAATTTACGCTTTCAGTTTGAATTCTAAGTTTCTAACCAAGGTAGTACTAATTTTCTGTACTAACTTCTTCTAACCTATTAAAATATCCGTACAAAAGTGGCATCATCACGCTCGCTCACCCATCCCGGCTGGGCCATACCGAGCAGCCCATCCGCACTGCAAAATAGGCCCATGCAAGCCTCACATGCTTTGAATCCTGCAGGCCCGGTTGTAATACAAAGGAAACGAGGTAAAAAACATGCAGGTTAACAGAGTTCAAACTCGGGACCTACAGTTAGATAAATATTGTTGTGACCAACCCATCCAGCACACCTTGCGTATTCAGTCAAAAGTTTACTTTCATACTAAATAGTATCTCCTCGCTGCTTTACATCCAACTCACCCATTTTAAATACGTCTTTGAGTTTCTTGGGTATTAGGAAGCAGTGAATCATGAGAAAGATATTACAAAGGAAAGAGAGGCTAATTATTACTGCAGGCCCATTTAAAAGAGGATTTCCAACGTGATCAAAATAAGGAAGGAAAAAGTAGCTCAGGGAATAAGGAAGGAAAGAGAGACTAATTGGGATTCTATATATGTGATGGGCTATATTATAAACGGGAAAGAAAATAGAGGCTAATTCGCATTCTATATATGTGGTCGGCTATAAACGGATCCAAGGAAACATGCAAGAAAGAAATCAAAGGCATCCACAAAGGCCAATCTTTTACACCCATCCGCCCGTGCTCTTAATAATAGATCGCACACACCAATAGGTAGGGAAATAAAAAAAAGTTGGCATTCCTAAGGAAACGAGCGGCAGGCACTTCTAAAACATAATACTATAAAACAGTAAACATGAAACATATTTGTGTGGAACTAATTCACTTTTTTTGTGAGGAATTAATATGCAAATATACGTACAAGATAATATAGACACTTGGTGCATTGCATCTGAAGTTATATCATGCGTTAATTATTGATTTTATAGCCTCTGTAATCGTGAAATGAGCCTTGGCAAGCTAGCTGCTGAGATTGCATGCACGCGAGACGGACAAAGACCAAATTTGCATTTGCATATAGAAGATGGTTGCTGATGGATTGTATTCCTTACACGTAGGCTAGCTGATGAGAATGCTGATGGTTGGTGGTCAAATAATATTCGACGAGCTCTGTAAATAATAATAATAATAATAATAATAATAATAATAATAATAATAATAATAATAATAATAATAATAATAATAATAATATAATATAATATAATATAATATAATAATCTTTCCCTAATAATAAAGCACGGATTGACTCCGTGGGTTCACCGTCACAATACGCTTCTTCTCGCGAATTTACGCTTTCAGTTTGAAGTTATTTTCTTCCGCTCCTTTTCGAGGTGGTACTAAAATTCCCGTCCGCTTTTTCCTATCCCGTACTGGGCTGCCGTAGCAGTACATGTGTTCCGGCCTCAGCCCGCTCTGTTGCAAAAGGATTCATATTTTATTTTTACCTATAGTGGGCTACTCAACGACAGTGCGTGCACTTGACTCACCTATACAAAAGCCACATGTTCTCCTTTCAGTTAATAATCCCACATTGCTCTTTTACATCTAATCTCATCGGTTTATATATGCATGCCCTGGTGATCGAAACAAGCGGCCGTGAAAATTGATAAGCAGAGATGAAGAGGATGATGCAAAAGAATTATCTCCACAAGAAAAGGAAAGTAGGAAGGAGCCGGTCGGCCGCGGCTGAGGCGCAGCGGGAACACGCTCAATGGCAACAGAAGGCCCGGCGTCGCCTTCCTGAAGCAAGATTTGGGCAGCAGCCGCCACCATCTCTCCCTGGGCGGCTCTCTCTTATCTCTCCCTGAAGCGGTGGACATGATGAAGCAACAACATGTGGATGAGTGACATCAGAATGCCCCAGTCGACCTCCGATTTAATAATTGATGAATGATGGTTGTGTGTTTACTGTTTACATGCCGGCGGAGAAGTTTACTCACTGGAAATATAGAAAAGTTTTCTTATTGAGAATTGGCACGGGAATATATGTGCATGCAGTTTTTTACTATCTGTTTTAGACAAAGAGCATATATGTTGTCTACATGAAATGTTTGTGTTCAGATGAATGGTTGGATGGTTAGAGGGACAGTGGTATTTCTAGCTCACCAAGGTTCAAATCCTGATGCTCGCATTATTTCTAGATTTAATTTAGGATTTCCGGCGATGCGCTTTTAGTGGAAGAGACGTTCCCATTGAAGAAGAGACGCCTACGGTGACTTCATAAATCTCAAGATGCTCATAGAGGTAGGTGTGCTTGTGTACGTTCATAGGGATGAGTGTATACGCATATGTATGAGCGCTTGCGTCTGTATTGTGTTAAAAAATAGTACAACAAAAAGCAATATAATCTTGTAAACCAAACAACTAACGTTCTCCTAACAAAATTAAGATAGTAATAACACACTCGCTTTCGAATATAAAAAATTTATAGAAATAATCCCACTTGGATCCATCACCACTCTTTCAGCTAATATAAAAAAATTTGAGGACACTGAGAATCATACCATCATGAACGGAGGTGGTGAACATGAAAATCGTCGGTGATGGCGAACATGAAAAGTGGCAACATGTGAGTAGACGATTTTTATTCCCAGTGCAACGCACGAGCACATTAAGTTAATGCATGCAAAGGTGTAAGTGGAACTTTTTTTTAAAAGACACAGCATAGACGCCCATGCTCACAAACATGTACATACACTCGGTCATATAAAAGTACACATGCATATCATACCTCTATAAGCACCAAGAGAATAAACCGATAGGTTTTGAAACTGATGAAGTCACGACAAGCACCTCACTATCTACGAGAATGTCGGTTCCAACTGAACCAGTTGGATTGCATGAGGGAAGGGTCTCGCTTTAATTGCTTCAGGATAGCAGTACATTTTTTTTTGCGTAGAAGCGTAGTACATGGAGTTAAACGTGTCTAGAACTGAACTTTAGTAGCAGGGACAACAAAATTATCTGAAAATATTGTCTAGATGGTCATAGAATGCCAAACAGTAAGAAAAACTGTAAAGAAAAGCGAACTAAAAGGAAGGGGCAAATTGTTTTGTAATGTGAGAGGTCTGTAGTGGTTATCTTACTTCTATTGGTTCTGTGCTAACTTTGCTTATGTATGCGAGTTACTCTGAAGCAACACGATAAACAAGGTACATTCATTTTGGTCATGAAAATAAGGTCTACCTAGCATAATCTAATTTGTGTATCTTATTTCCTACATTCATATTTAGTTTGGTCCATAAGTTTTCAGAGATCTTCTATTTGAAACAACCAACCCATTCTTCTTTCAAGAATGTAGAAGTTGTACAAGTATACTTATTTTCAATATATGTTGAAGAATTTGGTACCAACAGAATTTCTTGCAACTCACAGGTGCACATTTATCATGGTTGAATTTCTTTTATTATTTAAAACCTAATATTAGAAGTGTATACCGAGAGTCATGGTTAGAAGTTGAATGCTAAGGGATGAAATAATTGATTTTGGGTCATAATAAATCAAATCAAATGTAATGATTTTTTCTCCCGTTGCAACGCACGGGCCCTTTTGCTATATATATATATATATATATATATATATATATATATATATATATATATATATATATATATATATATATATATATATATATTGTTGGGGAACGTAGTAATTTCAAAAATTTCCTACGCACACGCAAGACCATGGTGATGGCATAGCAACGAGAGGGGAGAGTGTCCGTCCATGTACCTCGTGAGACCGAAAGCGAAACGTTATAACAACGCTGTTGATGTAGTCGACGCCTTCACGATCCGACCGATCCAAGCACCGAACGACGGCACCTCCGAGTTCTGCACACGCTCAGCTCGATGACGATCCCCTGACCGATCCAGCAAAGTGTCGGGATGAGTTCCACAAGACGACGGCGTGGTGGACGATGATGATGCTCCACCGACGCAGGGCTTCGCCTAAGCTCCGCGACGATATGACTTCTCCGCGCAGGCTTCGCTTAAGCTCCGCGACGATATAACCGAAGTGGAATATGGTGGAGGGGCACCGACACGGCTAAGGAACGATCCGTAGATCAACTTGTGTGTTCTGGGTGCCCCCGCCTCAGATATAAAGGAGCAAGGGGGGCGGCCAGCCCTAGGGGCGCCGAGGAGTCCTACTCCCATCGGAGTAGGACTCCCTTTCCTAGTTGGAATAGGATTGGGGAGGGAAGAGGGAAGGCGCGCCTCTCCTTGTCCTATTCGGACTAGAGGGGGGGGCGCCCTGCCCTGGCCGCCCTTCCTCTTCTCCCTATGGCCCATCAAGGCCCATTGACCCCGGGGTTCCGTAACCCCTGTTCCAGAAACTTCCTGCTTTCATCCGAACCTTCCAAGTCCAAACATAGGCTTCCAATATATCAATCTTTATGTCTCGACCATTTCGAGACTCCTCGTCATGTCCGTGATCACATCCGGACTCAACAACCTTCGGTACATCAATACTTATAAACTCATAATGAACTCGTCATCGAAACGTTAAGCGTGCGGACCCTACGGGTTCGAGAACTATGTAGACATGACCTAGAACCATTCTCGGTCAATAACCAATAGCGGAACCTCGATGCCCATATTGGTTCCTACATATTCTACGAAGATCTTTATCGGTCAAACCGCATAACGACATACGTTGTTCCCTTTGTCATCGGTATGTTACTTACCCGAGATTCGATCGTCGGTATCCAATACCTAGTTCAATCTCGCTACGGTAAGTCTCTTTACTCGCTCCGTAATACATCATCTCACAACTAACTCATTAGTTGCAATGCTTGCAAGGCTTATGTGATGTGTATTACCGAGAAGGCCCAGAGATACCTCTCCGACAATCGGAGTGACAAAACCTAATCTCAAATACGCCAACCCAACAAGTACCTTTGGAGACACCTGTAGTACTCCTTTATAATCACCCAGTTACGCCAGGACGCTTGGTAGTACCCAAAGTGTTCCTCCGTAAACGGAGTTGCATAATCTCATAGTTACAGGAACATGTATAGGTCATGAAGAAAGCAATAGCAATATACTAAACGATCAAGTGCTAAGCTAACGGAATGGGTCATGTCAATCACATCATTCTCCTAATGTTGTGATCCCATTAATCAAATGACAACACATGTCTATGGTTAGGAAACATAACCATCTTCGATTAATGAGCTAGTCTAGTAGAGGCATACTAGTGACTATCTGCTTGTCTATGTATTCACACATGTATTATGTTTCCGTTAATACAATTCTAGCATGAATAATAAACATTTATCATGATATAAGGAAATAAATAATAACTTTATTATTGCCTCTAGGGCATATTTCCTTCAGCTCCCACTTGCACTAGAGTCAATAATCTAGATTACACAAGAATGATTCTAACACCCATGGAGTCTTGGTGCTGATCATGTTTTGCTCGTGGAAGAGGCTTAGTCAACGGTCTGCAACATTCAGATCCGTATGTATTTTGCAAATCTCTATGTCTCCCACTTGGACTTGGTCCCGAATGGAATTGAAGCGTCTCTTGATATGCTTGGTCCTCTTGTGAAATCTGGATTCCTTTGCCAAGGCAATTGCACCAAGATTGTCACGAGAAGATCTTCATCGGTCCCGATGCACTAGGTATGACACCTAGATCGGAAATGAACTCTTTCATCCGCACTCCTTCATTTGCTGCTTCCGGCAGCTATGTACTCCGCTTCATATGTAGATCCCGCCACGACGCTTTGTTTAGAACTGCACCAACCGACAGCTCCACCGCTTAATAAAAACACGATCCGGTTTGCGATTTAGAATCGTCCGGATCAATGTCAAAGCTTGCATCGACGTAACCATTTACGACTAGCTCTTTGTCACCTCCATATACGAGAAACATATCCTTAGTCCTTTTCGTATTTCAGATGTTCTTGACCGCTGTCCAAAGATCCACTCGGATTACTTTGGTACCTTCCTGCCAAGCTTACAGCCTAAGCATACGTCAGTGTCCGTACACAGATTGCATACATGATAGAGCCTATGGTGAAGCATAGGAACATCTTTCATTTTCTCTATCTTCTCGCCGTGGTCGGGCATTGAGTCCGACTCAATCTTACACCTTGTAATACAGGTAAAAACCTTTCTTTGCTCGATCCATTTTGAACTTCTTCAAAACTTTATCAAGGTATGTGCTTTGTGAAAGTCCAATTAAGCGCCTTGATCTATCTCTATAGATCTTGATGCCCAATATGTAAGCAGCTTCACCGAGGTCTTTCATTGAAAAACTTTTATTCAAGTATCCTTTTATGCTATCCAGAAATTCTATATCATTTCCAATCAATAATATGTCGTCCACATATAATATCAGAAATGCTACAGAGCTCCCACTCACTTTCTTGTAAATACAAAGCTTCTCCAAAAGTCTCAGATAAAACCATATGCTTTGATCACACTATCAAAGCGCTTATTCCAACTCCGAGAGGCTTGCACTGCACCATAAATTGATCGCTGGAGCTTGCACACTTTGTTAGCACCCTTTGGATCAACAAAACCTTCTGGTTGCATCATATACAACTCTTCTTCTAGAAATCCATTCAAGAATGCAGTTTTTACATCCATTTGCCAAATTTCATAATCATAAAATGCGGCAATTGCTAACATGATTCGGACAGACTTAAGCATCGCTACGGGTGAGAAAGTCCCATCGTAGTCAACCCCTTGAACTTGTCGAAAACCTTTTGCAACAAGTCGAGCTTTATAGACAGCTACATTACCATCGGCGCCACTTCTTCTTAAAGATCCATTTATTCTCAATGGCTTGCCGACCATCGGCAAGTCAACCAAAGTCCATACTTTGTTTTCATACATGGATCCCATCTCAGATTTCATGGCTTCCAGCCATTTCGCGGAATCTGGGCTCACCATCGCTTCTTCATAGTTTGTAGGTTCGCCATGGTCAAGTAACATGACTTCCAGAATAGGATTACCGTACCACTCGTGCGATTTTACTCTGGTTGACCTCTGGTTCAAGAGCAACTTGATCTCAAGTTTCATGATCAACATCATTAGTTTCCTCACTAATTGGTGTAGTTGTCACAGGAACCATTTCTTGTGGTGAACTACCTTCCAATAAGGGAGCAGATACATTTATCTCATCAAGTTCTACTTTCCTCCCACTCACTTCTTTCGAGAGAAACTCTTTCTCTAGAAAGGATCCGAATTTAGCAACGAAAATCTTGCCTTCAGATCTGTGATAGAAGGTGTACCCAACTGTCTCCTTTGGGTATCCTATGAAGACACATTTCTCCGATTTGGGTTCGAGCTTATCCGGTTGAAGTTTCTTCACATAAGCATCGCAGCCCCAAACTTTAAGAAACGACAACTTTGGTTTCTTGCCAAACCACAGCTCATACGGTGTCGCCTCAACGGACTTAGATGGTGCCCTATTTAACGTGAATGCGGCCGCCTCTAAAGCATATCCCCAAAATGATAGCGTAAATCAAGAAGAGACATCATAGATCGCACCATATCAAGTAAAGTACGACACGACGCTCGACACACCATTTCTCCGTGGTGTTCCGGGTGGCGTGAGTTGCTAAACTATTCCACATTGTTTCAAATGTAAACCAAACTCAGAACTCAAATATTCTCCTCCACGATCCGATCGTAGAAACTTCATTTTCTTGTTACGATGATTTTCCACTTCACTCAAATTCTTTGAACTTTTCAAATGTTTCAGATTTGTGTTTCATTAAGTAGATATACCCATATCTGCTCAAATCATCTGTGAAGGTGAGAAAATAACGATACCCGCCACAAGGCCTCAACATTCATTGGACCACAAACATCAGATGTATGATTTCCAACAAATCAGTTGCTCGCTCCATAGTTCCGGAGAACGGCGTTTTAGTCATCTTGCCCATGAGGCACGGTTCGCAAGTACCAAGTGATTCATAATCAAGTGATTCCGAAGCCCATCAAGATGGAGTTTCTTCATGCGTTTTACACCGATATGACCCAAACGGCAAAGTGCCATAAATAAGTTGCATTATCATTATCAACTCTGCATCTTTTGGTTTCAACACTATGAATATGTGTATTACTACTATCGAGATTCAATAAAATAGACCACTCTTCAAGGGTGCATGACCATAAAAGATATTATTCATATAAATAGAACAACCATTATTCTCTGTCTTAAATGAATAACCGCCTCACATCAAACAAGATCCAGATATAATGTTCATGCTTAACGCCGCACCAAATAACAATTATTTAGGTCTAAAACTAATCCCGATGGTAGATGTAGAGGTAGCGTGCCGACCGCGATCACATCGACTTTGGAACCATTTCCCACGCCGCATCGTCACCTCGCCCTTAGCCAATCTTCGCTAATCCGTAGTTCCTGCTTCGAGTTGCAAATATTAGCAATGTAACCAAGATCAAATACCTAGGTACTATCATGAGTATTAGTAAGGTACACATCAATAATATGTATATCACATATACCTTTGATCACCTTGCCATCCTTCTTATCCGCCAAATACTTAGGGCAGTTCCGCTTCAAAGGTCCAGCTTGCTTGTAGTAAAACACTCGGTTTCAGGCTTAGGTCCGCACTTGGGTTTCTTCTCTTGAGCAGCAACTTTCTTGCTGTTCTTTTGAAGTTCCTTCTTCTTTCCTTTGCCCTTTTCTTGAAACTAGTGGTCTTGTTGACCATCAACACTTGATGCTCTTTCTTGATTTCTACCTTCGCATGCTTTTAGCATTCAAGAGCTCGGAATTGTTTTGGTCATCCCTTGCATATTATAGTTCATCACGAAGCTCTTGTAGCTTGGTGGCGTGATTGGAGAATTCATCAATGACACTATCATCCGGAAGAGTAACTCCCAGTTGAATCAAGTGATTATTATACCCGACATTTTGAATATATGTTCACCGATGTAACTATTCTCCTCCATCTTGCAGCTATAGAACTTATTGGAGACTTCATATCTCTCAATCCGGCATTTGCTTGAAATATTAACTTCAACTCCTGGAACATCTCATATGCTCCATGACGCTCAAAACGCCGTTGAAGACCCGGTTCTAAGCCGTAAAGCATGGCACATCGAACTATCGAGTAGTCATCAGCTTTGCTCGCCAGACGCTCACAACTTCGGCGTTGTTCTCGCAGCAGGTTCGGCACCCAATGGTGCTTCCAGGACGTAATTCTTCCGTGCAGCAATGAGGATAATCCTCAAGTTACGGACCCAGTCCGTAATTGCTACCATCATCTTTCAACTTTGCTTTCTCAAGGAACGCATTAAAATTCAACGGAACAACAAAGACGAGCCATCTATCTACAAAGAAACATAGACAAGCAAAATACTATCGGTACTAAGTTCATGATAAAATTAAGTTTAATTAATCATATTAAAACCTCCCACTTAGACAGACATCTCTCTAGTCATCTAAGTGATTACGTGATCCAAATCAACTAAACCATGTCCGATCATCACGTGAGATGGAGTAGTTTCAATGGTGAACATCACTATGTTGATCATATCTACTATATGATTCACGCTCGACCTTTCGGTCTCCGTGTTCCGAGGCCATATCTGTTATATGCTAGGCTCGCCAAGTTTAACCTGAGTATTCGCGCGTGTGCAACTGTTTTGCACCCGCTGTATTTGAACGTAGAGCCTATCACACCCGATCATCACGTGGTGTCTCAAAGACGAAGAACTTTCGCAACGGTGCATACTCGTGGAGAACACTTCTTGATAATTTTAGTGAGAGATCATCTTATAATGCTACCGTCAATCAAAGCAAGATAAGATGCATAAAGGATAAACATCACATGCAATCAAAATAAGTGATATGATATGGTCATCATCATCTTGTGCTTGTGATCTCCATCGCCAAGCACCGCCATGATCACCATCGCCACCGCGCGACACCTTGATCTCCATCGTAGCATCGTTGTCGCCTCGCCAACTATTGCTTCTACGACTATCGCTACTACTTAGTGATAAAGTAAAGCAATTACATGGCTTTTGCATTTCATACAATAAAGCGACAACCATATGGCTCTGCCATTGCCGATAACTCGTTACAAAACATGATCATCTCATACAATAAAATATAGCATCACGTCTTGACCACATCACATCACAACATGCCCTGCAAAAACAAGTTAGACGTCCTCTACTTTGTTGTTGCAAGTTTTACGTGGCTGCTACGGGCTGAGCAAGAACCGTTCTTACCTACGCATCAAAACCACAACGATAGTTTGTCAAGTTGGTGCTGTTTTTGTTGGAAATATGCCCTAGAGGCAATAATAAATTAGTTATTATTATATTTCCTTGTTCATGATAATCGTTTATTATCCATGCTATAATTGTATTGACAGGAAACTCAGATACATGTGTGGGTACATAGACAACACCATGTCCCTAGTAAGCCTCTAGTTGACTAGCTCGTTAATCAATAGATGGTTACGGTTTCCGACCATGGACATTGGATGTCATTGATAACGGATCACATCATTAGGAGAATGATGTGATGGACAAGACCTAATCCTAGGCCTAGCACAAAGATCGTAGTTCAGTATGCTAAAGCTTTTCTAATGTCAAGTATCATTTCCTTAGACCATGAGATTGTGCAACTCCCGGATACCGTAGGAATGCTTTGGTGTACCAAACGTCACAACATAACGGGTGACTATAAAGGTGCACTACAGGTATCTCCGAAAGTGTCTCATTGGGTTGGCACGAATCGAGATCGATTTGTCACTCCGTGTGACGGAGAGGTATCTCTGGGCCCACTCGGTAGGACATCATCATATGTGCACAATGTGATCAAGGAGTTGATCACGGATGATGCGTTATGAACGAGTAAAGAGACTTGCCGGTAACGAGATTGAACAAGGTATCGAGATACCGACGATCGAATCTCGGCAAGTGCAATACCGCTAGACAAAGGGAATTGTATACGGATTGATTGAGTCCTTGACATCGTGGTTCATCCGATGAGATCATCGTGGAACATGTGGGAGCCAACATGGGTATCCAGATCCCGCTGTTGGTTATTGACCGGAGAACGTCTCGGTCATGTCTACATGTCTCCCGAACCCGTAGGGTCTACACACTTAAGGTTCGATGACGCTAGGGTTATATAGGAAGTTTGTATGTGGTTACCGAATGTTGTTTGGAGTCCCGGATGAGATCCTGGACGTCACGAGGAGTTCCGGAATGGTCCGGAGGTAAATATTTATATATGGAAAGTTGTTGTTCGGGTTCCGGAAAAAGTTCGGGTTTTTTCGGTATTGTACCGAAGCTTCTGAAGGTTCCGGAGGATTCGGAGGGGTCCGGAGGTCCGGAAATTGTTCCACCACGTCCAACACAGTAGCATGGGCTGTAGGGAGGCGCCCTAGCCTTAATGGGCCAGGGGCACCAGCCCCCAAGGCCCATGCGCATGGGAGGGGGAACCCTAAGGGAGGGCCTCCACTTGACTTGGGAGGCACTCCTCCCTCTTGGCCGCCCCAAGTCCCATCTAGGGCTGGCCGCACCCTTGGGGTGGAAACCCTAAAGGGCGCAGCCCCTTTCCCCTATATATACTTGAGGTTTTGGGCTGCCCAACACACATGAGTTTTCTCCTCTTGGTGCAGCCTGCCTCCTCCTCCTCCTCCTCTCCTTGGTGCTTGGCGGCCTCAGGGATTGCCACGCCTCCACCACCACCACGCCACAGTGCTGCTGCTGGATGGAGTCTTCTCAACCTCTCCTCTCTCCTTGCTGGATCAAGGCGTGGGAGACGCCACCGGCTGTACGTGTGTTGAACGCGAGGTGCCGTCTGCTCGCACTAGGATCTCCGGTGATTTGAATCACGACGAGTACGACTCCATCAACCCCGTTCACATGAACGCTTCGCTTAACGATCTACAAGGGTATGTAGATGCACTCTCCTTCCCTCGTTGCTAGTTTCTCCATAGATAGATCTTGGTGACACGAGAAATTTTTGAATTTCTGCCACGCTCCCCAACAAAGGCATCATGAGCTAGGTCTATTGCGTAGATTCTTTGCACGAGTAGAACACAAAGTAGTTGTGGGCGTTGATGTTGTTCAATATGCTTACCGTTACTAGTCCAATCTTGTTTCGACGGTATTGTGGGATGAAGCGCCCGGACCGACCTTACACGCATTTCCACGTGAGATGTGTTCCACCGATCGACATGCACTTGGTGCATAAAGTGGCTAGCGGTGCCGCCTCCCACTTTAGTCGGAACGGATTCGATGAAAAGGGTCCTTATGAAGGGTAAATAGCAATTGGCATATCACGCTGTGGTTTTATGAGGTAAGAAACGTTTTGCTAGAAACTCATAGCAGCCACGTAAAACATGCAAACAACAATTAGAGGACGCCTAACTTGTTTTTGCAGGTATGCTATGTGATGTGATATGGCCAAGAAGAATGTGATGAATGATATGTGATGTATGAGATTGATCATGTTCTTGTAATAGGATTCACGACTTGCATGTCGATGAGTATGACAACCGGCAGGAGCCATAGGAGTTGTCTTTATTTATTGTATGACCTGAAGTCATTAAACAACGCCATGTAATTACTTTACTTTATTGCTAACCGTAGCCATAGTAGTAGAAGTAATAGTTGGCGAGACAACTTCATGAAGACACGATGATGGAGATCATGATGATGGAGATCATGGTGTCATGCCGGTGACGATGATGATCATGGAGCCCCAAGATGGAGATCAATGGAGCTATATGATATTGGCCATATCATGTCACTACTATATAATTGCATGTGATGTTTATTATGTTTATGCATCTTGTTTACTTAGAACGACGGTAGTAAATAAGATGATCCTTACAACAATTTCAAGAAGTGTTCTCCCTAACTGTGCACCGCTGCTAAAGTTCGTCGCTTCTAAGCACCACGTGATGATCGGGTGTGATGGATTCTTACGCTCACATACAACGGTGTTGACGAGCCTAGCATGTACAGACATGGCCTCGAACACACGCAATACACTTAGGGTTAACTTGACGAGCCTAGCATGTACGGACATGGCCTCGGAACACGAGACCGAAAGGTCGAGCATGAGTCGATAGTAGATACGATCAACATGAAGATGTTCACCGATGATGACTAGTCCGCCTCACGTGATGATCGGACACGGCCTAGTTGACTCGGATCATGTAATCACTTAGATGACCGAGAGGATGTCTATCTCGAGTGGGAGTTCATAAGATGAACTTAATTATCCCGAACATAGTCAAAAACCCTTTGCAAATTATGTCGTAAGCTCGCGCTTTAGTTCCACTGTTTAGATATGTTCCTAGAGAAAATATAGTTGAAAGTTGAAAGTAGCGATTATGCGGACAGTAGAAAGCTTATGTCCTTAATGCACCGCTCAGTGTGCTGAACCCCAAACGTCGTTTGTGGATGTTGCGAACATCGGACATACACGTTTTTGATAACTACGTGATAGTTCAGTTGAACGGTTTAGAGTTGAGGCACGAAAGACTTTTTCGAAGTGTCGCGGAACATATGAGATGTTTCGAGGGCTGAAATTTGGATTTCAGGCTCGTGCCCACGTCAAGAGGTATGAGACCTCCGACGATTTTCTTAGCCTACAAACTAAGGGAGAAAAGCTCAATCGTTGAGCTTGTGCTCAGATTGTCTGAGTACAACAATCACTTGAATCGAGTGGGAGTTGATCTTCCAGATAAGATAGTGATGTTTCTCCAAAGTCATTGCCACCAAGCTGCTAGAGATTCGTGATGAACTATAACATATCAAGGATAGAGATGATGATCCTTGAGGTATTCGCGTTGTTCGACACCGCGAAAGTAGAAATCAAGAAGGAGCATCAATTGTTGATGGTTGGTGAAACCACTAGTTTCAAGAATGGCAAGGGCAAGAAGGGACACTTCATGAAACGGCAAATCAATTGCTGCTCTAGTGAAGAAACCCAAGGTTGAACCCAAACCCGAGACTAAGTGCTTCTGTAATGAGAGGAACGGACACTGAAGCGGAACCACCCTAGATACTTGGTAGATGAGAAGGCTGGCAAGGTCGATAGAAGTATATTGATATACATTATGTTAATGTGTACTTTAATAGTACTCCTAGTAGCACCAGGGTATTAGATACCGTTCGGTTGCTAAGTGTTAGTAACTCAAATAAAAGCTACGGAATAAGTGGAGACTAGCTAAAGGTGAGTGACGATATGTGTTGGAAGTGTTTCCAAGGTTGATGTGATCAAGCATCGCACGCCCCTCTACGAAATCGAGATTGGTGTTTATGCGTTAGCATAGACATGATTGGATTATGTCTATCGCAATACGGTTATTCATTTAAGGAGAATAATGGTTACTCTATTTATTTGAATAACACCTTCGATGGTCTTGCACCTAAATGAATGGTTTATTGAATCTCGATCGTAGTGATACACATTTTCATGCCAAAGGTATAAGATAGTAATGATAGTACCACTTACTTGTGGCACTGCCATGTAAGTCATATTGGTGTAAAACGCATGAAGAAGCTCCATGTTGATGGATCTTTGGACTCACTCGTTTTTGAAAAGTTTGAGACATGCGAACCATTTCTATTGGTGTATACGCATGAAGAAACTCCATGCAGATGGATCGCTTGGACTCACTTGATTTTGAATCACTTGAGATATGCAAATTCATACCACATGGGCAAGATGACCTAAAAGCCTCGGTTTCAAAGAAGATGGAACAAGGTAGCAACTTGTTGGAAGTAACACATTTTGATGTGTGCAGTCCAATGAGTGTTGAGGCATGCAAAGGAATATCGTTATGTTCTTACTTCACGATGATTCGAGTAGATGTTGAGTATATTTACTTGATGAAACACAAGTCTGAATTATTGAATGGTTCAAGTAATTTCAGAGTGAAGTTTAAGATCTTCGTGACAAGAGGATAGAATGTCTATGATATGATCATAGAGATGAATATCTGAGTTACGAGTTTTGGCACACAATTAAGACATTGTGGAAATTGTTTCACAATTAATACCGCCTGGAACACCATAGTGTGATGGTGTGTCCGAACATCATAGTTGCACCCTATTGGATATGGTGCGTACCTTGATGTCTCTTGCCGAATTAACACTATCATCCATGGGTCAGGCATTAGAGACAACCACATTCACTTTAATGGGGCACCACGTAATTCCGTTGAGACGACACCGTTTGGAGAAACCTAAGTTGTCGTTTCTTAAAAGTTTGGGGCTGCGACGCTTATGTGGAAAAGTTTCAGGTTGATAAGCTCGAACCCAAAGAGGACAAAATGCATCTTCATAGGACACCCAAAACAGTTGGGTATACCTCCTAATTCAGATCCGGAAGCAATAGGGATTGTTTCTTGAATCGGGTCCTTTCTCGAGGAAAAGTTTCTCTCGAAAGAATTGAGTGGGAGGATGGTGGAGACTTGATGAGGTTACTGAACCGTCACTTCAACTAGTGTGTAGCAGGGCACAGGAAGTTGTTCCCGTGGCACATACACCAATTGAAGTAGAAGCTTATGATAGTGATCATGAAGTTTCAGATCAAGTCACTAATGTACCTCATAGGGTGACAAGGAGGCGTACTACTTCAGAGTGGTACGCAATCCTGTCTTGAAGGTCATGTTGCTAGACATCAATGAACCTACGAGCTATGGAGAAGCGATGGTGGGCCCAAATTCCGACAAATGGTTAGAAGCCATGAAATCCGAGATAGGATCCATGTATCAGAACAAAGCATGGACTTTGGTGGACTTGCCTAATGATCGGCAAGTCATTGAGATAAATGGATCTTTAAGAAGAAGACGGACGTGGATGGTAATATCACCGTCTATGAAGCTCGACTTGTGGCGAAGAGTTTTTCACAAGTTCAAGGAGTTGACTACGATGAGATTTTCTCATTCGTAGCGATGCTTAAAGTGCGTCGGAATCATGTTAGCATAAGCTGCATTTATGAAATCTAGCGATGGATGTCAAAACGAGTTTCCTTACCAGCCAGAAGGAAAGGTTGTATGTGATACAATCGTAAAGTTTTGTCAATCCTAAGGATGCTAAAAGGTATGCTAGCTCCAGCAATCCTTCTAAGGACCGGAGTAAGCATCTCGGAGTTGGAATATGCACTTTGATAGGATGATCAAAGATTTTGGGTTTATACA